>CAWUFW010002291.1:1200000-1800000 GCA_963921515.1 Calotriton arnoldi
ACAAACTACGATAAAAATAAAATTGACAATTCAGTTTAAATTAGATTTTGAAAAAATAGGGGAAATAAAGCTGGTCGTCGGTACGACAATGAATGGAGGAGGAAGTGGAAATTAGGTGGCTGAATTGATATGCCACAGAATGGGGAAGCAGGCTCGAGTATCGGCGTGAACTAGCATACTGTGAGGCTGGGCGAATCACTTAATCTCTCTGTGACTAAAAAGAAATGAATGTTACCTTGTGTAATGGCGTGTGGCCCCTCGTGTCACCGCTGCTCACACAAAGCAGGGATGGCTGGCATGGGATGCCATGGCTCTGAGGTGGGGCCGGAAGGGACGACCAGCTCAGCAGCTTTCTTAAACAAGGATGAAATAAACAGCGCGAAGACACAGCATGCAGCAAGCATTTCCATGTCTCTGGCGCAGGGGTGGGAGGGGATGTGGTATAATAAACAGCTGCTGACCTCGGTCCTCGGGGCAACGGTTCGAGCCTCAGCGTAGGCTCCGTAAAAAAATATGCTGATAGCATTAACTAAATGTAAACTGTAACAAACACAACCCGCACAGTTACAGGATCGGGTGTATAAATGTTGCTGATAACATAACATATGTATTTGTAAAGCGCACGTTCACCCGGAGGCATCTTGGCGCTGAATAACAGATGTTTATTGTTATCCAACTCAATGGTACTCATTTTATCGACCTCAGATGGATGAAAGGCTGAGTGGACCCGCCGGGATTTGAACCTGTGACCATGAGGTCGAACACAGGCCCCTGCAGTGGAGGTATTTGTCCACTGAGCCACCAGACCCAGCCTGATCAAAAGAAAACAGACCTGGTCTTTACATGCACAGCAAATGGGGCAAGATAAGAGCAAGATTTACAGCCCTGTTTACAACAGAGCTTTGTAAACCACGAGCACTGGTCTCCAGTGGTCTAGCTTATCAAATAGTGCCACAAACTGTCTGAGTAACAACACAAGTAACAGGGGCAGTCCTTGAAAATGGGTGGAGTTTAAACCCCATATCCAGACTACAAAATGTCTCGCAGAGACAGCGCAAGCGCTGCCTAGGTGGGACCTAAAATGGGCAGGTGGCAAACATAGCCACATCAGGAGTTGTGGCCTTTGAGACACGTTATTTCACCTCGCCCGCACAGCCAAAATATAGTGTTTCTAGTTTTCACAAATGTTTCTGGCTCTATGAGTTTTAAAATACATAATTTATCAAAAATGTTCTAAAAATGAGCCCAATGAGACTAGAGAAATGCTGTTTCATAAAAGGGCGTGTTCTGGGAATGTGGGTCACTTTTCCTTGGTGGTACCCAGGCCGAATTGTGATCCCAATCCGACCCTGGGGGGAGGGGGGGCGGAGGAGTGGTAATCACTCACAAGATAAATTTACTATCAAGGAGTTGCCCACGCCAGATCTACCTATGGCAGAAATTATGGGCTTTGTGATATCTTCTTTGACCGCCACATTTCTCAGCTGCTTAGCTTCCTACTGCCCAGGCTGGTGGCTACATCTAGTGAATCCTTTCTCAACCTTGTGCTCCCGCTGTCGTTGGAGTATGCTAATTTTATTGCAGTGAGGTATTTCAACAGATGGGCTGAAAATTCTTTTTCTGGCATCTCCTGTCCTGTGCGCTAGCTCTCGCGTAACTCTTTACAGAATCATGTTTATCGTAGTAAGTGCATTTCAACCTGAGATTTCATACGTATTACAGAGTTGGGATGGGAAATTATCAAATAAGGCACTTAACCATTTTTAACATATTTAAAGTTCGAGATAAGGTGAAATTGGCCTAGGATCACAGTTTCTTTTTGAAAAACTGATGTCTTGATTAGAGCCCAAGTCACCAAATCCTGCAATGCGTTAGCCTACTTAACTTTGCGTCCTTCACACTTACTGGTATGCCCGTATATCCCTCTCATGTTGCATGCACTGCCTTTGACCCCAGAGTATATCTACGGTGGAGTGACTTTAACTGGATACAGAAGGGGTGTGCATAGTGACACATGAGACTGGCTTGAGGCGTAGGGCTACCCGCTCCAAGAGGTGCAAGAGACAGCCCGACCCGCAGACTGGTACTAACAGAGAGCGAAACATAGGCCATGTAAATGCCCAAAGGCCGCCCCGACCAAAGTACAAGCGAAGACGGAATGGACCAGAGTGGTTGCCAACATACAGCACCACTGCTCCCTGGACATGGGCAAACAAATGGCCGTCCGTGTCGAGGGACTCGGAGGAGGCCTCCAGCAGGTCCGAGGACCCTCGAGACGAATGAGAAGACACCGCCACGACAGTTGTCACCCCAATGACACCAGACATTTGTTCTTAAAGCTTGCTTGATGCCACTTGGTGCCTCTGGGGGGGAATAGACTTGGCAACCTAGAAGGTCGGGCAGTGCGAAACCCCACCAGGGTTATCAAAAGCAACAATGCCACAGACTCCACCCACTCTGTATGCTAGCGAGAATATCTCTGGTGGTTGCAAATGAAGTTTCAAGTTGATATGCTGGGGAGACAGACACTACAGGCATTGGGGAGGCGGGTAGTTTTAGATCCGTGGCACAAGAGGGTATGGAGGGGCAGTTCGGGGAGGAGTTCTAGAGGCATACTAAGTCACAACCCATTTGTAGAGCCACAGTACATAGGTCATCTCGTATGGCGATGCATCCACCACATTCTACCCACTCAAGGTGTTATCGTGGAATGTGAACGGGCTGTGCAGTAAACATAAACGTGGCGTCATGTGGTAATACTTGGTGCAACAAAATCCAGATGTAATCCTACTACAGGAAACCCACCTGGCAGGCAGCACATGCAGGGTATTGAACTACGGCAGATATACCCTGCTGGCTCATGCGCGGTTCTCAACGGGCTCCTGGGCAGTGGGCCTTTTAGTGCGCAAGTCCCTCCCATTCCTAGTGACCCAAACATGGGTGAACGCGCTTGGGTGCCAGGCAGCAGTGAGTGAACGTTGAAATGGGGAACAGCCTGTTGCATGTGTCCTGGTATATCCCCCCTGGGCTGCAGACTGAGGGGATAGACTAAGTGGGAAGATGGATAGCGGGGACTCCTGAGGCTCTCCTCCTGATTGGTGGGGATCTTAATCTGACCGTGCACGCAAACCTGGACAGGGCAAAACTGTCAGGGTTTAGACCCCGGCAAGATTCCTGTCTCGCCTCCTTCCTTGATTGCCTGGGGATGGCGGACATGTGGCGAGAGGGACCCAGGGACTAGGCATTGTTATGCTTCTAACCAAATGCGGTCAATGTTCAGACTGGACTACTTCCTGACATCATGCCAACACTTGCACAGATTTAGCCAAACAGACATCTTGCCCGAGGCATCTAGGACTACTCCTCCCTACTGACACACTTGACTACTGCCACCAGGTGGGGTGTTGGAGGAGGGGAGTGGAGGCTGGACCCCTGGGAACTATCTGAGTGGGACACAAGGAAACGGATCCAGGAATCTACAGACCTACACTTCATGGAAAACAGTGGCTCAGTGTCATCGGAGATCGATTTCTGGGAGGCGTATAAGGCTGTACTACCAGAGCAACTTATAGCACACTTGGCAGGAAAGAGAAGGGCAAGGGACACGGAAGCCAGGGAATTGGAATCTCGGTTGTTACAAAGAGAGGCGGATACTTCAACGCCCTCACCCCGAGGTTGGCAACCTAGATAGAGGGGATTAGGGAGGACCTGCATAAACTGGTTTACCAGGAGGCAACAAGAAGTTCCAGGCGAAACAAGACAGACTCTATGAGGTGGGGTACAAGGCAGGTAAATTATTAGTGTGGCTAGCCAAGTGAGAGGAATGGCAATGGTGGATATCTGCCTTAAATAGGAAAACACTACGTTTATGATATAAATGTACCATACATCAGACCAGTGTTATTAATAATTTATTGCTTTTCTAATGTAAACTTTTTCCTTTTTTTTTTATTGTGATTTTTTTTTAGAAAAAACATATATACTGATAATATTTAACAATGATAAATATATGTATAATAGGGTAGGGAGACTGTTTTCTCCCCCAATTTTTTCCGTCATTTTATTTCAAGTAGGTATCTCTCCCTGGCTCTATACCTGTTTCTACTGCCTTATATACTTACCACTTCTGCACAGTCCCATCCTTGTGCACTAGACACTCCTCTGGATCCATTAACACTTTACTTAATCTGTGGTGTATACTCCGGTTCTGATTACTTACTTTGTCTTATAAGCACAATACTTATGCATGTGGTGCCACGTTACTTTTCTCACACATTAGCACATTGTTTCCTCTTTATTCAGTCCGCTTTTCCTTCATCCCCTACCCCTCGCCCTATTTGCTTCATATTAATTTATATACCTTCATATTTCAGACCAGTAAATGAAGAATGTTGTGAGCCCCATATAGATGCTTTCTCAATGAGTGCAGACTGGATGGTAACTGCCACAGAATTATACATATAGACAGCGCCCGGATGAAGTTCGCACCATCTGCTTTCATCTTCTTGTAACTTCCGTCAGCGCACTTGTGTCTACACAACATTGTACTTTAAAGAATTTTTTAATACTGCACTGTTACTGTTAACACTTTAGGTTCTAAGATTCCATTATTTAATTGTATTTCATGTCTAGATATATATTGTTTCTTAATGTGAATGTATGTGATTGTCTTTCTGAACTTGTGATGTAGTCAATTTATTGTTGTCTTTGTTTTCAGTGTAATCATTTGGCTTATTTGTGATCTTTTATACATATGGAGCTCACACATTGTACATATATTTATCATTGTTAAATATCACTATATATGTTTTTTCTCAAAATAAAAAGACAATTTAAAAAAAAAGGAAAATGTTTACATTAAAAAAGCAATAAATTATTAATAACACTGGTCTGATGTATGGTACATTTATATCATAAACATAGTGTTTTCCTATTTATACTTTGGAGAAGATTTTGTTTACTATTACTAGTATTTTTCCCTGGTTTCTTCTCCATTTTGAATTAACGTTTCAGGGACCCTCATTGTGTATTTGAAGGATATCTGCCTTAAACCTGGATTTGAGGGGGAGGGCAAAAACCCAGATTGTGGTTGTCCAGGCCTAGGCCACACAGCTGGCCGGCTAGTACCAGACTCTGGGAGGGACGGAGCAGACCGACTTGGAGAACATAATCAAGGACGTTCCAACGCCCAGACTCCAGAAAGAAGTGAGTCACTCCCTGGAAGTGGACCTAACAGACAGAGAAATTTCTGATGCTGTGGGATAGATCAAAAGCGACAAATACCAGGGCCCCAACGGCCTGAACCTGAATTTTTCAAATGTGTCAAGTCCCATATTGTGGGCCTGCTCGAGGCAATGTTAAGTACAGCCAAATGGGATGGTGTTCTGCCTCGAGTCCTGCGACAGGTGAGTATAGGCATGATCAATAAGAAGGGAAAGCCGCCAGAAGTCTTTGCCTCGTGTTGGCCAATCTCCCTCCCAAACATTAAAACCAACGTATTTGCTAAGGTGTTGGCCAACTGGTTAATGCAGGTGGTAGACACACTGGTGGCTCCTGACCAATCAGGCTTCATGTCCTACACAGCATAACCTGCATAGACTGGCTAGCAGTCTGGCCCGGTGAGACCGGATAGGGGAGCCAGCTATTCTGCTAGCGCTGGATGCTGAAAAGGTGTTCGACTCAGTGTAACAGCCCTATCTAATGGGACTACTTTAAAGAATGAGGATAGGCCATTCTTTCTTAGCCTTGGTGAAGTGGTTATACACAGACCCCATCGCAAGAGTTAAGGAAAATGGGGCTTTCTCCAAAGAATTCCAACTCGGCAGAAGCACCCAGCAGGAATGCCCGCTGTCCCCTCTCCTCTTCGCACTTGCAATCGAACCCTGGACTTGCTGGCTAATGAAGGATGAACTGATGAGGGGAATAAGTTAGGATGGTGAGTGGGAGGATGTTGTTTCCCTCTATGCGGATGACATCCTTCTATACCTGGCTGACCCAGAGCGCTCCACTCCCATGGTGTTAGAGGTGTTGGAGGTGTTTGGCTCATATTCAGGGATCTGCATTAACTGGCATTCCCTTTGACAGAGAGTGCTTTGGAGGGCAGCTGGAGTCACCCCCTGAAGGGTGAAACCATAGGTTTCTGATACCTGGGAATCTTTATAACTTGGGACCCAGAATTGTTCCTCAGAGAAAATCTGGATAAAATCCTGGACTCATATAGAGTCCAAGAGGGCCGCTGGAGCAGACTGTCAATGTCTCTGATGGGCAAAGCAGCCCTCTATAAAATGATTTACTTGCCAAAGTTCCTTTATGTGCTGCAAAATATCCCATTTGAGGTCCCGGATGGCTTCTTTCGGGCAGTGGCAGATGTGCCATGAGGACTACTGTGGGACGGGGGACCACCGAGGGTAGCCTGGACTTCTCTTACTAGAAAGCTCCTGTAGGGCAAAATTGCTCTTCCAGACTTGCAGCTGTATTTCTGGGCGTCGCAACTACAGGTTATCAATGACTGGGCATTTGCCTCCCAGCGGGAACCATCACTGTTAGCGGACAGAAGGGCCATGGACCCCGAGAGGTATGTATGTCACCCCTACAGCCATCAGGGGATGGCAGACTAGCCGACCCCTACAGCTGTGGTGGTCAGGATATGGCACAGATGACCTGGGCTGGAAAGGGAAATTGACAATGAATTCCCAGGAGCTGGCTGATAAACTGTCTACATTTTTTAAGAGAAGGTTACTATCATACTGAAATCTTTGTCCCCTGGTGGGGACTACTGTGCCTCAGGCGTAGGAGAAGCAGTGCCCATGCCCTGCTGGGGTTGGCAGGAAGGCAGGCTGATGTCCTCTGAGAAAGACAGTGCAGTCTTCAATACTCAGTTGGAAAAATTGGAGCCTCAGACTCTAGACAGGTTCATTTGTATTTTAAAACCTGGGCCTCACTAGAACCTTTGCCTCCCTCCCACTGGAGAATGGCTTCTGAAGTTCTTGGCCCCTTACTACTGGAGATCTGTAACAGTTCTTAAGAGTGTGGACTGGTTTCAGTAGAATGAAAAGAAGCTCTGGTGGTGCCCTTATTTAACATAATTTTTTTTTTAGAATAGTTAATGTCGATCCTGCAATTTTCACAAATTTTTGATCAATCTCTCTTCTGCCATTTGCTGAGACGATAGTGGAGAAATATGTCAACCAACTCCTGTCGGAGTGGCTGGCTAATGAAAAAACATTTGACTCGATTCAGTCAGGGTTTCGGCCACTACACAGCACAGAGACTGCCCGGTTTGCCGTGACAGATGAGCTTCGAATGCTGACAGGCAAGGCAGAATGATCAGCCCTGGTACTGCTAGACCTGTCTGTAGCATTTGATACGGTGTGTCATTCTATTCTTTTGACGAGGCTTACGGAGATTGACATTAGTGGCAAGCCACTGGATTGGTGTACATTCTATCTAAATGATAGGTCCCGGGCAGTTTACTTACCTCCATTTCTAGTCCGAGTACAAGATCCTGAGCAAAGGAATTCCTCTGGGATCAGCACTTTTTCAATATATACATCCGCCTGCTGGTTAAACTCAAAATCTTTTGGCCTCCAGTGCATGAACTATGTGGCTGATACCCAGCACATCATGACGCTGGAAAGGGCAGGTGCTGCCACTGTGGAAGCTTTCCATCTCCATATGGCAGAAGTGTCGGAACGGCTGCGGAACAATTCCCTTAAATTTAACTGTAGGTGCTGTGGATAAACACTCTTGATCCCAGTCTCGCTGCCCCTTCCGATTCTTGGCCTACCACTTGCTCGACCCCCACCAGCTCCAGCCAGGATGATAAAATATCTGGGGATTTACCTGGAACGGAAACTTTCCTTAGTGCGCCAGATAAAGCATATTACGGCTACTTAGTTTTACTCGTTAAAGTTGCTGAGGAAGATCTTACCCTTTCTGACAAAGACTGTTCATCGAGTGGAGATTCTTTTTCTGGGGCTGGATGGGGGTCTCCTAAAGAAGCTGCAGAGGGTTTAAAATGCTGCAGCTAGGCAAGCATTAGAGTCCCCATGCTTCTATTCCTCCTCTGAGGCCCTGAAATCCCTGCACTGGCTTCCCATGGAGAAGAGTGTTATCTTTAAGTCCCTTTGCCGCGTTTTAAAAGCAGTCCACCGCAGTGAGCCAGATTATTTGGTTCAGATGTTCTGTAACTATATCCCCTAAAGATTGCCTCTGTGCTTTGGCGGTCAAATTGCTGGTTGTGCCTAGAATTCAACGTTTCTTGCGCAGGTGGTAAGGCCCTTTCTTTCAGAACGGCTAAGCTTTGGAAAGAGCTCTCATGTTCTCTACGGCTTGCCTCTTCCTTACTTCATTTCAGGATGGCTCAGAAGACTCGCCTACTTAAGAATTGGTTCCCAGTTGATCGTAGTGTTAAAGCAGTGTTGTTTGCCTGCTTTCCTCGGTTGCCGTCTTTCTCGATCGAGCGCCTGGACACCCTCAAGGTATTTGTTGCGCTCTACAAATGTTGGTAACATCAGCGGCGGCTCCTCCATTATGGCAGAGTAGCAAAACTTGAAAAATAAAATAATAAAACAGGTTTATTATAATTTTATTTTTCTTCATGGGGCAGATCGTCGGGGGTGGGGCCATCGTGATGACAAGCACAGAGGGGGAGTGGTGGGCACTGCTGCAAGTGCGCATGTGGGTTTGACCGGCCATCTTTGGACGGCCAAACCCACACGTGCACTAAGATGTCTCCAACCTGAGCTGCGTTGCAAGGTCGGAGACAGAAGGCACAGGCTCCCAGGCCCCGTGGGAGCACAAATCCAGCCCACTACGCCAATCCCGGTGCTTTTCTCATGCTGGCAGCAGCATGAGAGCAGCATCTGGATTGGATGTAGGGGAGTCTGGGAGCCTCAACCTGTGCTGCAGTGGAGCCAGAGCAGAAGAGCGGCGATGTGGCGGGCGGCCCAAGTTCTTTTTTTTTGTGTTGTCATTGCCACCCCGCCCCCATGCTGCCCCATTACTTTTCCCGGACACCAGCTTCTACTGGGTAACAGAATATCTTTAGCTACACATGGTTATTCACAAAAAAAACCTCATACCAATTACAACAATGAATGTTGTACACCATGAAGGAGAGTCTACTTCACCAGAAATTTCAATTTAGTGGTTTTATGTGTTTTCATTCAAAGTTTCATTCTTTCAATCAAGCCAGCACATCCGCTTACAGAGAACACATTCCTTCAGGGCTTCAGATCATTCGTTTCTAATCATCAATGGCAGACTTGCCCCAGGCAAAAATGCATCAAAATATATCCATCAGTGGATAGTCTTGTATTTCTAAATCCCAGTATATTAGTTCTGCCTCTTCAGACTTCACTTTCATTTAACCAGAGCAAAGGTGGAAATAGTAGCTTTTCAAAACACATATATACTCCATATATTTGTTCCGCAGGGCTTTGGGCCACTCCTCGCTCCTTTTGTAAGTATTACTTCCTGGATATATCTTTCAAATATGCGGCTTTCAGCACGGAAGGTGTATGTATGTAGATCGACTTATACGGCACAAACCTAGCTGGGAAGAGTGTTGCACGGATGGGTGAGAGCCAAGGTACAGATCTGAATGTTAGAAAAAAGGCACAAAGAGGTGGGTGATTAATTGGGTGAAGTGCTAATATTCTGTGAAGCGGTGTCTTCATATTCTTTATAACTTACAATAGGCTACAAATAGCTCTGATGTTGGTACAGATGCAGGAATCCTTTCAAATGAGGTCTTGGCTCCTAGTGTGGTCTGCCCTAGAAGACTAGTTTTCCAGCCAGGTATGTTAGGGTTTTATTTCTGAGGGACCTGCTGATGGAGGTGGTCTTCAAGAGGACGTGGGCCTGGAGGTGGGCCAGTGAAGTTTCTTCAGCATCAGGTGATGTGGTCGACTTTCTTCAGGCTCTTGATGATACGGGATGCCACATGTAGGATGCCAGAGCAGTCAGGGATGCGGTTGAGCAGAGCGCCCCAATTATCCAGGAGTCAGAGGACCAATGCTTGCCCTGCTGATGCCAAAGCCGGATTCAGATAAGAAGGGTGACTGTTTTTGTTCGAACTGGTACTACACTGTCATGGTTTTCTTAGAGACGGGTTCCTTGAAGTTGAGGTCTGTATCAATGATAAGTTTAAGTGATTATGGATTTGTTGACAACTGGGGGCTATGGGAGGTAAAGCCATCTAGATCAATTTCCTGTATCCCGGCCTGTATCAGAGATTGTATGGCAGTATTAAAGAAGTTCACAAGTGAAACACAAGTAAGAGGAAGGCATTTCTGAAGAACAGATCCCTATGCTGGAGCCCCTTGAATTTTAAAGTGATGGCTTTCTTTTGGAAAAGCTTCTAACAGGCCTGTCCGCAAAGCAAGCAATGCTAAGCCAGCTGTGTGGAAGCGACAGTAAAGCCCAAGTATTGGGATCGCTATGAAGGCAATTTTGCCTTTAGTACTCATAACTCATCAACTGATGACTCTCTTCATTCAGTGAGCTCATCAGGAGCTCGCCAGGGACATGAGACAATCTGGGGTGAGGAATTTCACCATATTCAACAAATTCAATCTATGAAAAAAATAACAAAAGCCTTCCCATGCACAAGCATCAAGAAAATGGGATTAAATTACTTGGGGTTGGTCCAATTTAATAGCTAGCTAAAGTCTGTTTTGATAACTAACCTATTTATGGCTCAAAGAAAAATTGGAAATGGTGGGATAAAATCTAGTTTTCGGCAGTAGGTTTTCTGGCATATGTATGGAACATAACAGAGTAGGTCTAGTCCGTAGAAGGTGCTTGTCTGACAGGCTGCATGTCAGTACTCCACCTCACAGTCACTTCTGGTCCATCATTCGCCACCAATATATTACATATAACTGCTGCTTCTAGTATCTTGCCCATGAGGCCTAGTGCAATACTCACACATTTCTTTTATATGGGCAAACTCATTATAAACTTGCAAAAAGGTAACAGCACTCTTTCCACCGACATCTTATCAAAAGTTTTAATAAGCAACTCAACAATCAAGTTATATTTTCAGGGTAATCTCCTAGCCACATCATTATACAAATCAGGACACCACTCAACTTATTTGTGCCCATTACACATGCTCTAAAACTGTATGTCGCATCCATACATACAATACCACCTTTTGTACACAATGTTGCTTCCGCCACAGAAAACGTCAACAGATGACCCGCCTTGGGATTTAGTCTTTCTGGAATGTACTCCATGCTAAACTGGTACTTTTGACAGACATGCATTGTCTCGATTCTATCTCATTTTTGGAGTAGGAGAAGGCTAGAGTGTGAAATACTATAGCAATCACGCATTCAACTCCCTTTCTTTTCAGGACAGAACTTCCACAACTTGGAGAAATGCACATAAAAAAGTCCACACCATCCAAGGAAAGCTGTGCCACTCTGCTCTTGATCAACTTTTGTCTGGTCTGGTGATGCAGCAATCTTAGCCCACTCAGGGTGCTCTATGCTTCTTTGACATTAACCCGCAGAGAACATGAACGTACTGACCACGATGTGCATCCAACATATCTGCAATCATAGTCCAGGTTGGCTACTGCCACTCACATCCAGGATCGGTGCGATGAAGTGACAGACGTAGGCTTATAATTTCTAGCACATACCTTTTTTTTTTTTTTTTGTACCCCTGGAGCATGGACGTCAATTTACTAAAATGCCAAGGGTAGCATAAGTGATATTATACAACCTTGGACCTCAATTAGATCACAAGA
The DNA here is from genome assembly GCA_963921515.1 of Calotriton arnoldi. Lineage (NCBI taxonomy): Eukaryota > Metazoa > Chordata > Amphibia > Caudata > Salamandridae > Calotriton > Calotriton arnoldi. The sequence continues at coordinate 1,211,762 of CAWUFW010002291.1, forward strand.
AGTGATGTCATGGTTTTTGACCCTGAATCTTCCTAGGAAGTGATGTCACCTGAACTAAATCCGGATGACATGACAATAATTGTCATTGCTAAAATTCCATAATAATTGCATGAATTAACAACACAAATAAATCTCTATTTTTTGGCACCACCTATATATTAAGGTGTTGACCTGGTATGCCAATTAACTATTTTTCTGTCTTACACGACAAATTATGCACGTGTTTGAAGAGGATACAGTGCCACAAAACACAGTACAATGCTGGGAACCCAAATTATTTATACCATAAACTGACAATTTAATGGTTCCCCTAATGAATACCTCAATGAGAAACATAATGATAAATCATACTGAGAAGCAAATGTCCACCTATATTAATTCATAAGGTTCATTAGACCTATTCACAAAGTTACATTTTGTTGTAAACATAAGTTACTTATGCCTGCAATGAATTCAAAAAGGGTTTTTTGAAAGATGTAAGTTCTTTTACGAGTGCAGAGGATCTCCGCATCCATAAATCCCACTCTGTGTAGGATTTGGGGCATTCCTTGGTGTTACAAGGTGTGGTTTGCCGGGAAGTTTGTGAATACCTACAATTTCGTACATATGTGGGCATTCACAAACTCCTATAACTTCCAGATTGGAAAGTGTCATTTTTTTTTACTCTAGTTGCCTAATAGCGCTATATCCCCTGGTGGCACCCAACACTGAGATATCATACACACAGACTCCTGATATTCATATTGTGCAGGGCCCATTTACATGCATGGGGATGTGGGTATCAACCGACCCCGAGAGGTGCTGGGGGGCTCAACATAGCTCCACTTGAATGCAAGTTTAAGCACCACATGACACGTTGGGGTCAGCTCCACCTTAAACCCCTGGGCCGTATCGCCCGGTTTAAAATGATTGCACTCCCTCAATTGCTCTACTCCTAGAGCAGGTGGAGTAAGATCATCAGGGAAACACCCCTATGGCTGGGAAACTACCTCAAGCAAACAACACAGGTGCAAGGGTTTCAGAGACCGGGTAAAATAGGCAAGCTGGAGGGACATCTGGGCACAGGGACTGAGCCTATTTGACCAACTGAGCTCGGAATAAGATATGCACCGATCCCAATTTATCCTCTACCGACAATCAAGACATGCTTTGACCCAAATAGGAAGGGAATCTGCTCCGCTTCTTGAGTGCAATCCACTAGAACCCAAACTTATGATGAGGGAAAAATCGGTGGGAGAGGTTTATCACGGCTGTTCAAGATCCAGGTGATAAAGACACTCAACTCTTTGGGGCTCCTGAGAGACCACTAGGCCTTGGACATTGGTGTGCTAGATGAGGACTGGGTTGATGCCAAAATGGTGATCAAACAATAACTAGTGATCCCAGCACTCCTTAGTCTGATCCAATTCAGATCCCTAGAGGATCTACTTTACACCTCATCAATTGTGGCAAATGGGAAGGGCCCCGAATTCGGAGTGCCTCCGATGCAAAAACAACAAGCATTTGCAATGCAATTGGTCTCACCTTTGGGACCTTATATGTATTCAGCTATGCAGCACATTAGCCTGGGCGCTGAAACATCTACTGTTCTTTAACATGGAGGGAAAGTAAGCACCAAACTGCATGATACACCAGGTATGGGAACACATGGAGAAAAATATTGCCTTTCAGCGGGAAATGGTATAGTCCAAAGCTCTGTTTTTAATATAAAATCTGGGCTTTCGGTGGTCATATCACTGAAAATACAAGATTTGGAAAAAATATTGTCTACGGGTGCTTGTGGAAGACAATTTCTATGGACTGGAATCTAGAGAATGCTAAAGTGACTCTGGTATTTTACTGACCTCTTCTGGTCGTTTTCTATCAATACAGTTAAATAGAGGCAATTGAACAACAACAAAAAAGTCCCTAAGCGGAAGCAGACAAGTCCTAGGGCTGATCTCCAGAGCCCACAAAGTACATACACATATAAGTATATATAAGTATAATCTAAAGTATATACAAGAGGTCTCGAATGCTCGACCTAAAAAGAAATACAGCGCACCAGCAATGAATGAATCCATTGCTCCCAACTACTCTGCAGGTTACTATAGAATTGTCTCAGGTAACAGCTGATCGCCCCTGGCACAGTGCTGCAGATCTCCATCAAGCCACGGTCACCTAAGCCTCCCTCACGCTGCTGCCCTGGGCAGCTCAAATGTTGACCCATGTGCAGGGCCGGACTGGCCGTAGCGGGCACCGGGCATTTCCCCGATGGGCCGCCAGGGTGGGGGCCGGTTTGGGGCCGTTTTTGTTACAGGGCCCTTTTTGCAGCATAGCTGCAATATTGCCCCCTGTAACAAAATGGGCCGAAACCGGCCTTGGCAAACAGCTCGGCCTCACCTCCAACCCCTCGGGGGGCCGGCCGAGCACTTTGCCAGGGATGGTTTTGGTTCCCAGTCCGGCCCTGCCCATGTGGCATCATGGTGCAGGTGATGCTATTGTCGGACTAGCAGTTGGTCCTGATTTAGAGTTTGGAGGACGGGCTACTCCATCACAAACTGCAGACATTTACATTGTATTACAGCGTCACAGAATATAATACTCTTCTAATAAGGCGGACGGGATACCTGTCACGTTTGTGATTGAGCAAAGTCCCTTCCCTCATACTACAAGGGCCATGGTATATAATGCAGGTGTAATAAGGTAGACGGGGTCTGTATCACATTTGTGGAGAATTATCCCCAACAAGAAGCTCTAAATCAGGTCCTTAAAGGCAAAACTCTTATTAGTGGAGCAAGTGTAGTGGCATCGAGGCCTAGGGGAGCGGCGGGCTCACTGCGCCCTAATCATGGCAATCTTTTGCGACTCAAACCAGTACTTTGGGAGCTGGGACTTTGCATGCAGTACGACCGGTGACCGGACTTGCTACATCATTGCCTCCACTGGCCACTACAAAGAAATGATACCACGCGGCGCGGGCTCATGGGTGCTGCACGCGCTGCCAAGGCTGCTGCATATTTGTGAAGGGCCCACACCAAGTGAACCCTTTGAGGTACCTCACCACATTTAAAATAAAATAAAAAAAATTAAAAAAAAAAAAAAAACATTTTGCAGGGCGTTACCAGAGACAACCAGGGAACACTAATAGACATCGCTAATTACTCCTGTATAGTGCTCAATCTGCCATTAGCATGGCATCGTAGCGCCTTTTTGTCTACATGTGGAATATACAGAAGCCATAGTGTCATAGTGACCAGTGACACGATTCAATCGGCCCTCAGAGTAGCGCTAAAGGTGAGGGCTTTTGGAAAGGAGATGTTTCCCAGTTGCCCTGCAGCGGTCGCAGCGACCACACAAACCCCCAGAAGAATAAGGAGAGATATGTCCTCGAACTACGTCACTTCCGGAATACGCAAGGCCACCAGCCTCTCAGACCTCGCTGTGAGTGATACTTATTTTTCCTTTTGCGCCCGTCACATATGTGACAAAGAGGGTCTTACTGTACATCTCGGGCTGTGTAAAGGTGCGGCGCTGCAGAACACAGACAGTTTGCCATTTGTTTTGATTGAAATGGGGAAGTTATCACCAGGCCTCGTGGTTCTGTTCTCCGTGATCCTCTGCATGGAAAGGAAGATGCCTCCTGCTGGGGTGGGCCCAAACATTGCGCAACTCTTCAACGCCTCCCGGCCCCCCAAATCCCCAATATCTCAGGTTTTCATTGGCCTTGGGCTGAATGGGACCCACTTGAAGGGTTGGGGGTCCCCTGGAGGCTTGGGGCCCCATGCGCAACGCCTCTGTCGTGGGGTTTGCTTAATACACCCCGAGTCTGAAAAACTCCGGCGCACATGCCTGAGAATACTTGAATAATGTGCATCTTTTTTTTTCTCAGTGCAGAAAAGTTGAATTTGCTAATAACGCTGTATATGTCATAGAGGACGGTGTTGTTGAGCGGGTGGCATACTATGGGTGGGGTGCCGAAATTCCGAATGTTTTATGGTTTCTGACAAACTCACTAGATATATTTACTGCAGAGCACAACGCTGTAGCTACATTCAACGCCCCATCCTTCCCAAGGATAAGGGACCCAGAATCCTTTCCCTTAACAGGAGGACATGAAACGGGTCCGACAGGGGATAAGTTAATGTGTTTTCATGTCCCTGTCGCCTGGGAGGGGCCCACGCCCACCGCCTCGGCTGCCCTTGACGCTTCTGGGCGACTGCTGCTTGTTCCTCCATGCTGGTTCTTTTCTGCTACGTGACTTTCCCTAGTCTGCTCCGGGTAGTTAAACTATGCAGTATTGTTTTACTGACAGGAACTGAGCCGTAATCCTGTTGACATTATTATGCGTCATCGGATCTGTCCCGTGTGCATAATATGATTTTAATACATCGCCGGCCGGCTGGACTACGAGGATTGGACGCGGGGTTCAAAGCACGCATCCTGGAAAAAATGGAGGCTTTGTTGACAACCTGAAATAGCTTCTCGTGGTAGCATTTTACAATAATGTGGGCACGCGCCTAGTTCCTAACAAAAACAAGCGATGAACTAATTAGAAACAGATGGCCCCCTAAAGCTCGCTGCGGAATGAAACAAGCGATGAACTAATTAGAAACAGATGGCCCCCTAAAGATAAGAAATTGCTTCACGACAGCCGTGAAGCAGACAATCCAGTCCGGATGGGCCGGACAAAAAGGGGAAAGGGCGACAACAAAAAAGGCTCAGTTCCAATCCGAGGCCAGCGTTTTAAATAAACAATGACGCCAGCCAATGAAATTGAGGGGCGTGGCTTCAGTCCCCTTCTGAAAACCCCTCATCCACAATATATCTCGCAGAGCATGCGCGCTGCAACGCTAGGCGAGACCTAAAAACCCTATAGGAAACTGGATTCTCACCATTTGAGAATGGCTGATCATCCACCAATAATGGGAGAGAATTCTTTCCACACTGGAGGAGGTTATAGGCTTCACTATAAGGTGGGTCTGCTGGGAGAATTCCTGGGAAGGGATGGTCTCCAGGGACAATACTTCTTGTGGGGTGTGTACTCTCTTAACGAGACGTATTCAAACATTGGCAATCCAAGGAGCTCCGCCCATCCAGGAATGGCTGAGGGGGATGGACTACTGTGTGGGTGCTTAAGAGAGAGTCTACAATTTGCGAGGCTGCCCACAAAAACCTACTAAGATAACGGGACTGCTGGATCTATCATTTTCATTTTCTATGAACCAGGGGGATAACTAATGGAGCTATGCCCTGGGACAACATTGCCCTGATGCCACAACATCGGTTGGGGATGTGGACTCTAGGGTGGGTGGCTAGCTACGAATTTGTCAAACTGTCCTGATGCACTGCAAATCTGGGAGTATGAAATGCATATTGTTGGCAAATGCTGTACCAGTTACTTGGTTTTGTTATAAAATAATAATACAAAAATATATATTTGTTTTTACCCCTATCAAATGCAGGTGTACATCCCTTTCCACGGTGGGAAGAGGAATGGATCACTTCCAAATTTGATGGCATAGGGGAAGGGGGTTCTCGAAGGGTAAACATTTTCTCAGTGGAGAAAAAACAAAGAAACAACAAACTTTGCACTTGCACAGGGGAATCCAGACCGCCTGTGCAGAGTTCTCTGCCACAGAGACCTTCGTAAAGTGGGAATGGTTTAAAAACTTGGGAATCAAGCGAGATCCTCAGGAATCTGCATGGAAACCTGTACCAAGTGCAGCTTTCAATGCAGTATCAAGTCACAATTCCCCAGCGCCGGAAACAACGACATCACCCCCTCGCAAGACCTCTGCAACTCACTCGCCGCGTTCTTCCACCGCAAGATCACCGACATACATAACAGCTTCGACGCACAGACCACGCACCCTACCGCCGAACCAACGCCCGCCACCACCACCCTCTGCAACTGGACCCCGATCAGCACCGAAGACACCACCCGCACGATGAACTCCATCCACTCCGGATCACCAACCGACCCCTGCCCACACCACGTCTTCAACAAAGCCGACGCCAACATCGCACCCCATCTCGGGGACATCATCAACTCCTCCTTCCACACCGCCACCTTCCCGGAGAGCTGGAAGCACGCCGAGCTTACCGCCCTCCTGAAGAAACCAACGGCGGACCCCACCGACCTCAAGAACTACCGTCCCATCTCGCTCCTTCCGTTTCCGGCCAAAGTCATCGAGAAGACCGTCAACAGACAGCTTGCCGCCTTCCTCGAGACGAATGGATCCCTCGACCCCTCGCAGTCCGGGTTTCGGGCCAACCACAGCACCGAGACCGCCTTTATCGCAGCCACCGACGACATCAGAACCCTAACCGACAACGGGGAAACAGCAGCCCTCATCCTCTTGGACCTCTCCGCGGCGTTCGACACCATCTGCCACCGCACCCTAGTGAAGCGCCTCAGCAACATCAGAATCCGAGAGAAAGCACTGGAATGGATCATCTCGTTCCTCGCCGGAAGAACCCAGAGAGTCCGCCTCCCCCGTTCAGATCCGAGGCCACCGAAGTCATCTGCGGCGTTCCACAAGGATCTTCACTCAGTCCAACCCTCTTCAACGTCTACATGAGCCCCCTCGCAGCCATCGCACGCCAACACAACCTCAACATCATCTCCTACGCCGACGACACCCAGCTGATCCTCTCCCTCACCAACGACCCCACCACCGCCAGAGCCAACCTACACGACGGGATGAGAGACGTCGCCGACTGGATGAGGAACAGCCACCTTAAACTGAACTCAGACAAGACGGAAGTCCTCATCCTGGGCTCATCACCCTCCGCCTGGGACGACTCTTGGTGGCCCCCGGCCCTGGGCACCGCGCCCAAACCAACGGACCACGCACGCAACCTGGGCTTCATCCTGGACTCCTCCCTGTCGATGACCAGACAAGTCAACGCCGTCTCATCTTCGTGCTTCAACACCCTGCGCATGCTCCGCAAGATCTTCAGATGGATCCCCACTGAAACCAGGAAGACCGTCACCCAGGCACTCGTCACCAGCCGACTGGACTATGGGAACACCCTCTATGCCGGAACCACAGCCAAACTTCAAAAAGACTCCAGCGCATCCAGAACGCCTCCGCACGACTCATCCTGGACATCCCCCGACACAGCCACATCACCGGACACCTGAAAGACCTGCACTGGCTCCCCGTCAGCAAGAGAATCACGTTCAGACTCCTCACCCACGCACACAAGGCCCTCCACGACCTGGGCCCCAAGTACCTCAACGACCGCATGACCTTCTACACGCCCACCCGCCAGCTACGATCAACCAGCCACGCCCTCGCCACCGTACCACGCATCCGCAGAGCCACCGCTGGAGGAAGATCCTTCTCCTACCTGGCAGCCAAGACCTGGAACTCCCTCCCCACTCACCTTCGGCGAACCCAGGACCATCTCTCCTTCAGGAAGCAGCTCAAGACCTGGCTGTTCGAGCAGTAACTTACCCCCTCCCCCAGCGCCTTGAGACCCTCCCGGGTGAGTAGCGCGCTCTATAAATGCCGTGATTGATTGATTGATTGACAATTCATGAATTCCAAAAGGTAGTAAAACTACAGTTGGCTGTAGAATTAACAAGCATTTGCAATGCAATCACTCTCGCCATTGGGACCTTGTAAGTGTTTAGCCAGAGCTATTGGCTCTGCCAATGTGTTGAAGTCATGTTATTAAAAAATACTTAATTTAAAAGCCATCAGCGGTTGCTATGGCAACAGTCCTATTTGTTTAGGAGTTATCCTGTCATTTGCCAAAACTCCATCAAACTTTAAAAAGTTGGGATACAAAGGGTTATGTGTTGTATTGTTGGTTATTTATTGATGTATAACACCATTTCTAGCAGGAATACTTTTACCTTGCCAAAACACGGGCCAAAGGGCATTCGCGGATTGTGTCGAAAAGGCCAGAAATTTCTAGAGGGGATTACAAGGGATAAATGCTTTAAATCAGAACACGTAAATATGCGTGCAAACAGCTCACACCGAGCACCTGTGAAATCAAGTAACTACAACAAATCTCATCAATGGGAAACTCCCCAGGCACTATTAACGGATGAAAACACCAGCTCTAAAAAGCTAAAAAAACAAAAAGAAATGATGCACACCAGGTACCCAACACCTACTGAATTACTCTGATAAAACTTTTCAATATGTTTTTTAGTTGTATGCTTGTCCGGGTCACCTCTGAATGTATCGCTGAAGAAAAACTTAAAAACGAAGTGCGCTACACAGTATGATATTACATCACCAATAAAAATAATTATACAATAATACTAATATCTTGTTAGTGGAGTGATGATATTTGCATAGCGCTATTGCCATATTGGCACAGGCATCTGAACTGGATTACGAAACCCACAACAGCGTCTGGTGCACTGTGCTGGTTGCAACTGAGAACATTTCGAGTTGCGCTTCACGTATGCAAGACCCCCAGGGGCCCCGGACAATCCTGTGATCTTGGCATTTTCAGAGTATTTGCCTTTTGCCATGGATCTTGTGGGGGCTGGTTGCTTGGAGGAGGCAGACACACACACACACACACAAGACAGCCGGCATTCTGCCCCGTCTACACTGTACTATGCAGAGAAAGAAAGCCTTCCCTTTTAAGAGCCTCCTACAAATACCAGAACTGCTGCCCATTTAAAGAGGCCTCAATCACGTTTTGTTGCTAGGCTTACTTGAGAAAGGATCCATTTACGGGCTGAAAAACACCTTGTATTACATTTAAATGAACTGCAAAAGTATGTATGCCCACACACATGTATCTCTCTATATGTGCATGGTACACACAAACGCACGTGGGCTGTTTTACAGAATATGAGCATTATGTTTGTCTGTTTTACTGCACAAAATTAAAGTGGTTTTGAAAACCACATTTCAAAAAGAGCCGTGAATTATGAGGGATTGTAAACTGCATTTATGTAGCGCTTACTTCCCCCGATGAAGCCTGGAAGAACTTTGCAGCAAGAAGCAGGCTACTATGGAATGTAAGGTTAGAGTTAAATAGGTAGCACAATTTGCAATATGTGCTTTTATTTTTCTTGTGAGTTAGTTGTGCTAAGTTTGTGCTCTTGAGATCGCCGGTTTCTAATGAAGTGTTTTGAAAGGGATAGATTCATTGATATGGATTAGTAAAGGGAAGATGCGAGCTGTTCCTCAACCTCTGTTTCCCTATAAAATACGGGTTCATCAGAATAACGACAGCCCACAAACCACTCTGTACAGCTTAACCATTGCCAGGTCTACTAGAATTATGTGGCAAATGTATCTAAATAATCTGACAAGGTTATCGAAATTATGCAGTACGTTCTCTGGCAGAATTAATTTCATCCATTTGAGCTAAACAAAACATTTTTTGAAAAAAACTGCAAATTGAGTGACAAATTCATAATAACAAGGCATGCGCTGCAGCCACAAAACGCAAAAAAAGGTACAGGTTCTGACCATTGATTTTCAGGATGTCAAATATTTAATAATTGTATTGATGCGTTTTAAACCTAATCTCTCGTGCAGTCGCGGCTCGCAATACTCGCGGGGGGGGCGGGAGAGGGTGTTTAAAAATAAAGTTGTAAAAAAAAAAAAAAAAAAAAAAAAACTTACCTGACCCGCGCCGCCTCTGCTGGGCAGGGGTCCCGGATTGGCACCTTCAACCTCTTCTGCGTCACTGAAGTGGCTGGCAACCCCTCTCAGCCAATCCAGACGCTGCTCCAGCAGCGCCAGGATTGGCTTGAGCAGGGATACTCCCCGCCCATTAGGAGACCAGGGGCTGCGGCATGAAGCAACCCTCGCTCTCCTAAGGGGAAGGCTAGTGCGCATGTTCAGGCTGGTCGTAAAAATGACCAGCCCAAAACCGAACATGCGCACTATTGCTGTCTAGTGCGCTGTCACTCAAACCCTGAGTGCTGCCACAGCCCCACCCCCTTCAGCATCCCTCATTCTACTTCTGACGCTAATTCCAATCAGGAGTCCTGATTGGAATTAGCATCAGAAGTAGAACAAAGAATTTGAACACTGTCCTGTGCACACGTAGTTGGGATAACAGTTCCGTATCCGGCAGTCATTCGAGAGACGGACGTCACTTCTCCTCTGATTTCTATGCAGGTCCCGGGCTCATCCGCCTTTGATTTCTTTCCCCGTTGCCGCGCACACGCTTCACTCCAGCGTGCCCCTTGGGCCCTGCCCCCCCTGGCAGTACGGGGACTACCCTCCCTTGCCACACAGTTTCTGAACTGGTTTTCCAGACTCCGTGGTTTCTCTCTCAAGACGTCCCTTACAAGTGCGCCCAGTTCTTCACTACCCTCCGGCCTTGAAGAGTCACGGGATTACCACCCATTGTGACGAAACACGTGTCAGCTGGTTCTTCCTTTTGCTTTGTTTCATCATTAAATAATCTTGATTCACACAACTGATGTCGATCTTGAATTGGGCAACTTTTGAGACTTTGCTTTGAACTGTTATCCCAACTACGTGTGCACAGGACAGTGTTCATATTACCAGTGTGGGTTGTTGACTCACACGATTTACGGGGGTTATTGGGTTATTTCCCCCAACCTGTTAGCACCGTACACATACAGCAGCGAGTGTTACAGAAACGCGTACGGGTCTGAGCGCCATTTCCCTGATGTACGGAAAACCCTTCACAGCTTAGAACAAAGAATTTATTTGTACGATGACTGGGGCTGCGGCATTAGTGGGGCAACGCCCCAGCGCCCCAATGGACGCACCCCCACTGAGGGTGAGGTGGGCGCAGAAATGTCGTCCCAGCAGGTAGAAGCGAGAGGTCTTTGCGCCCTCGACCAGCAAGCAGCAGAGCCGACATGGAAGTGAACTTGGGAGGAAGCAGCTTCCGGGTCACCATGCCCTCAGCAGGTCGGAGGTGGAAAACAAAGGAGTAAAAAAACAACAAGAACAGGCATAGAGAGAACTGTATGCCGCTCTCAGAGGGAGAGTTGTGGTTCAGTGGTCAGAGCTGCCGACTTGGGAGCTGGGGACCAGTGTTCGAGCCTTGGGGTTGGCTCAACATCTAATTATTAGCAAATCCGGATCTAGCGCTTTAATTTAAAAAATAAATAAACAGCATCTCGGAAGGGCAGGGGGTGGGAGAAAGATAAAATGAGTTAGGCCAGCTGCACTAGTTAAAAAAAGACAAGTGAGGGGCTGATTGGAAAGTGAAAGCCTGCATCCTGCGCTGAATGTTGCAGTAAAGCATGTCGTGCCTGCAGTTGGAAAAACTCATTAAAGAAAGTAGTGCTTACAGACTAAATAAGACCTACGGTGTAACAGAAGTAAAAGGGCCAGTAGCCATGGGAGATTACAAATGAAGACAAGGCAGTACTAAGGAGGGACTAACAAGCCGATTACTGAATCAGAAGCCAGCATTTACAAAAGACACAAGCCAATGAAAAATGTGGGCGGGGCTTCTCTTCCATACTCCAGTACAGCAAATCTTGCAGAGCAGCGCATGCAGTGACTCTAGGGTCGACCTAAAAATTAGCAGGTAGCTTTACCTCTTTTTTTGTGAATTGGCGCCCATAAATTGAAAATAAACTATGATATTGGCTTAAATTATTCCCGTTTGTAAATACACTGATATACGATCACTTGTAAGAAGCATTTTGGTATAGTCACAATAAAACATGGCAACAAAATGTTTAAAAAGGTTGGTTTTTTTGCGTTTCATTTACATTTAATCTTAAGTGTGACTTACACTACCAGCTCCCAGTGGGTGTTGCAGAAAATAAAGTGCTCATCAAAATGCTGTTCGCAGTCTGCTCTTGGCAAGGCCTTTGCCACTTTTGAGGCCAGGGGCCCCCTAAATGACATCTTTGTCCTGGAGGGCACAACCCCTACTGTTGCTTCCCTGGAATTCCCAGGTGTCTGACATAGCTGGGATCCTCATTTCCACCTCATGTAGTGGGACGTTTCACATATATGCCTAGCAAAGAGACTATATGAAGAGTGAAAGTGTCATATGAATGACAAGGCATCACCAGCCTGCACGAAACAACAGTTTCCTCTTCAGTTTATCTTTTCTTGGTGGGTTTGATAACGTCCAAGTCGATTTTCCTGGAACACAGACCTAAATAAACTCTTGATATATAGTAGCTGGAAAAAGGCACATTCAGTTCCTGCAACTTGCTTGCTACCACTTAGGTTGTATGGGATCTCAACGAAAATCCATTGGTTGGGACAAATGTATTCCAAACCACTGTTGATTTTTTCTTTCAGAGTGACTTTTACAAAGCAGAGGATCGATACCTGGTGAAAGCCATTCTTTAAGAAACGTTCGATTCTTCATGTTTGATTTGAGTTTTGTGGCTTATAAGGGGTGGGGGGAGGGTCCCACCCCAACCCCCATCTCTTCCTCCCACCCCAAAGACTGGAATACCAATTTGCTCCATTTTATTTCAGACACCTTACTTCCTTCTCCCCATTTTAAAAAAAAATAAACACTCCTCCCCGATAAACTTTTTTTTTTTTACATACTCCTTAATTTCCTTCGACGTTTACTTTGTCAAAACCTTCTCCTGCTTTACTCCACCTTTCACAAATCCCTTACTCCCAAACCATATTCCGTTTTTAAAAAACCTTACTCCCAAACCATATTCCCAAACTACTGTTTATTTTTCAAACCCTGTACTCTTCCTCTTTTACTCCGTTTTTTTTCCAAACACCTTGAGTCCCCTCCTGCTTTATTTTTCGAACCCCTTTCTTTCCCTCATGCTTTACTCCTTTATCAAAAGCTTACTCCATCTCCCTCCTTACACCCATTTATTTTACAATCCCCTTACTCCCACTGGAGCTTTATTTCTATTGGTTTTTAAAATGTTATTACACAAATCCCTTGGTCCCCCTTTTAGCTATATTATTATAATATTAATAAACAAACTTAATCCCACTACCACTGTACAACCAGCTTTTTTTTTTTTTTTTTTTTAAATAACCCAATTACTAATCCCTTTGTCCTACCCATGTCCTGTATACCCACCCCCATTTGCCTTCTGAATGCTAGCCTCATTCGCCATAGTTTCTTTTTACGCAAAAACATTCTATTTTTGTGGAAAAAGGAATTTTATTTTAACTTTTTCCTAAAATGAAATAAACCAGCCTAACTTTCTTCATTGTAGGAATTCGTCAAAATGGCATTTCCCCATGTGGAGGGAGCTTCTGTGCATTTGAACTAAAATGTGCCTTAATATTAGTCCCTTTATATCATAATTCACAAGTGTAAACTGATATAGGGCTATTACCATTGAAACAAACTTGCTATGATGTGATCGTTTTTCTAGCTTAGGCTAACATGCCTCACTCATCATCAGCTTGTTCAAAATGGATGCTGTATCATGATGTTCATTCTATGTTTACACTTTTCGCCTGAAACTAATTGCAGCAAGATATGGATTGTTTATTTTGTAGGACACTGTCTCTGAAGGGCTCACTACAGGAAGCCTTTTGGTAAAATATGGAAGACTTTCCACTTGCAAACGGTATTACAACGATTTACTGTTTATATAACTAGTTTGTTCCACTCCTCTGGGTGACATTAGGTTAGAAGGGGCAAATCAGTATTCACGTGGTTAGTGCTAAGGTTTAAGTAACATGTTAAAATGCGATTTGTTGGAGCAAATTTCATGCCAGGTTGACTTCGCAGTTTTTGTATTTTGCACTGCAAGAAAACTATTTATATATACCCCTGTATTGGGTGGTAAACCAGAATTTTTTGAGGACTCTTTTTGGTCTACTAAGGATGCTGTTCTGATTTCTTCAGATTTGCTGCAGAGACTTAACATTTCCTGATTTTTGTTCCTTATTTTATTATTGTTTATTTCATAGCTTTCATGGCAAAAGACTTATGAAACTCAATTAGGTTGATGCAGGTGCATTTTTTTTACTTTTCAGTATTGTACTTTGTAATAAACCTTCATGGTTCATCTTATTTCTAATCTCGAACTTTTTTTTTTAAGCAAGTCCTTTCTTACTGGCTTTATATTGAAATTATGTTTTTAGTCCTCTCTCTACGGCCACATTACCTTGTAGACTTTGATGTGAACACGATCCACCCAATGTTTGGGCGTGCCACTGTAATGCAGCAAATTTCCTAGGGCCCTGCGTGCCCACAGTCCTAATTCACATTTTTATTAGGCACAACACAGCCACCTGGATTTTAGTATCATAAAAGTGCTTAGGGAGGAGGCACGCCAAAAAATACCCAAATCCTTGAGAAGGGGAGAAAAAAAAAAAAACAAGCATTTGCAATGCAATCAGTCTCGCATTAGTGAAAGTTAGAGCTATTGGCGTTGCAATGACAATGTTTGCTAGTTATTTTTTTTGTAAAAAATATCCCAGCAGTAGCATAAGCAATAAAACAATCTACGAAACAAGGAAAGGGTGCAGTACCACAGGCAGTTACTAGGTGTCCCTCTAGAGTTCTAATGAGACTTCTATTAGCAACATAAGTTACTGCACCCTTAATGCCCCATGCAGATTATTGGAGATGGCTCGCATTGCCTTCCAACAGCAGCACAATGACAAGAGTGGGGGGGGGGGGAGGGGTGCGAGAAAAAGGAAAAAAAAACACTTTGCAGGGATAAGCAATTGACTGCCTTTTTAGGAACAATTATGGCATGTACCACTACAACATCCCACCTGGAACGAGGTACTAATGCAAGCGGTCACTTCAGCAATGTTCCAGCCCTGGCTGTACCTCATAACAGTTGACCTTTCCTCATGAAAAGAGATGGTTACTTCCCAGCAAACATGAAGTGGCAAATACGTAAGATGTTACGGAACCCGACAGAGGGTCACGCTGTGTCAACAAGTAAAAAGAGCACTCTAAGTGGATCATGTGGTAAATTGGGCAGAGGCGCGAAGGCATGCGCAGTTGGGCACGGTCGGTCGGTCGGTCTCTCTCTCTCTCTTCTCTCTCTGTGTTTGCCTGGAGGAGCTCTGTGTCCCCACCCGTGACAGGGTATGCAGTTAAATACATAAGACCTTTGAATACCAGCAAAGACCGGCGTGTTCATTAGACAAGGGGCAGTCTGCTGTGGAATGGTGGGGGAGAGGGTGGAATGGCGGGGGGAGAGGGTGGAATGGCGGGGGGGAGAGGGTGGAATGGCGGGGGGGAGAGGGTGGAATGGCGGGGGGAGAGGGTGGAATGGCGGGGGGAGAGGGTGGAATGGCGGGGGGGAGAGGGTGGAATGGCGGGGGGAGAGGGTGGAATGGCGGGGGGGAGGGTGGAATGGCGGGGGGAGGGTGGAATGGCAGGGGGAGGGTGGAATGGCGGGGGGAGGGTGGAATGGCGGGGGGAGGGTGGAATGGCGGGGGGAGAGGGTGGAATGGCGGGGGGAGGGTGGAATGGCGGGGGGAGGGTGGAATGGCGGGGGGAGGGTGGAATGGCGGGGGAGGGTGGAATGGCGGGGGGAGGGTGGAATGGCGGGGGGAGGGTGGAATGGCGGGGGGAGGGTGGAATGGCAGGGGGAGGGTGGAATGGCGGGGGAGGGTGGAATGGCGGGGGGAGGGTGAAATGGCGGGGGGAGGGGTGAAATGGCGGGGGGAGGGTGAAATGGCGGGGGGAGGGTGAAATGGCGGGGGAGGGTGAAATGGCGGGGGGGAGGGTGGAATGGCGGGGGGGAGGGTGGAATGGCGGGGGGAGGGTGGAATGGCGGGGGGAGATTAAGTGGCAGCAAAGCTCAAACACCAAATACAAAAACACTTTTTTAAAAGCAGTGTTGTGAGGTTTCAGCACGGGGAGATTAAGCGGCAGTGAAGCGGAATAAACACAGATGACTGGCAAACAAATGAAGCAGAGTTTCATGAAGCCCATGCACGAAGTCAACAGAACACTTAACAGGAGTAGAGGCAGGTCAACAACAAAATAGTGCTTTCGAAGTTTCACCATCTGACCGGACGAGGAAGAGCACATGTAACAGGGCAGTCCTCAAAGGAGGATACAAAATTCCAAAAGAAGGGACTACTAAGCCTATTCACCAATAAAAAGCCAGCATTTTCATAGGACAGTAAGAGGGGCCAATTGAAAAGATGGCCGGTGCTTAAAGCCCATATTCTAGGAACAGCATGTCTCAAAGAAACAGTCCCTACGCAACCCAGGCAAGACCTAAAAACCACAAGGACAAATAAAACGAAGTACTCTGTAAACTATACAAGCTGGGTTTTCCCTTGGAGGGTAAGATTTAGGAGGAACATTACAATTTGGAAAAAACAAATTCATCCCAAAAAAATCCTATCCCTACAATGGGGAACGAATTCTATGCAAAATTTATAACTAGTGACTGCAAAATAAAGATAAAGGTTTCGTGTGTCCGTCCCATCTTGGTGCTCCAGAGAAACTGCAAGACATTGCTCTGACTGAATCCTTAAGAATACAGGCATGTGAAGAGGCACCTTCTCTGAAACTAGTCATTTGCATAATTATCATGCTACTTGGTTGATTGGTCTATGACTCTGCCTAGGTATTTTAGATAAAATTCCCACAGTTCCCTCTTCGCCATTTAGTGGGTATTGGTTATGTTACACCAGTCCTTCATTTGTTCAGAACCTTCTTGTCCCTCACTAGCAGCATTACCCATTTAGGTTTGGGTTAAGCAATGGACAAGCCTGAATTTGGCAGAAAGGATTATTGGGGGAACTACCACTTGTTGTAGGTGGGCTTGCTGTAAATCATACATGCCTACAAAGTAGGACAATTTTGGGGAAGTGTGAAGAGAGTAGGTGGAATCAGCTCAGGAGTACAATGAGCAAAATTCAGCTGTCTTATGTCAGTGTGAAGGTTCTCTCGAAGGATTGACAATGCGTGTGCATCTATTCATTCTCACTAATTTTCTCTCTCATTCTCTCTCCCTCTCATTGGGTCACTCTTTGGTTTGTACACAGTGGATAACTCCACACAAGTGTAGAAGACCTACATACCTGCATGTGCCTCATCCCTGGAGGGGGAACAAGTCTGCAAGTTCCAGTGCTCTAGATAGCAGTTCCAGACAGGTTTCACTGACCTATATTCAAGTGTTAGATAATAAAACAGAGCTTTGTTTGGGGTTAGAGGCACTAAATTGTGGACATTGCAGAGTTAACATCACAAATCTAGCATCGGTGTGTACCAAATGTCACATTTCAGACCATAAGAGTGCTCTATACTCCATAAAACTGTCAAGCATGATGCTGTACCCTCTACAGACACAGGTCTGCTTGGAACGGACTACATAAGAGTGTTTGAATGCTTAGGCCTTAAGCACATCATGTTGCCAAGAATTGAACAAACATACCCTCCCACTTTGACAATTGAAAGGAACATTAATCTATTCCAATCAAATATAAGACCCTGCATTTACCTTTATGTACCCATGCTGAGCCGCTCCCCCTCCCCCCTTCCACTCCTGCACGACCCAACTTGGTCATCTCCAACTCAAATAGGCAATACTTTAAGCACTAGTTAAAAAATTTTTTTTTTTTAAAAAGCCAATGCTGGCTGATCAACCTGCAACCCTGTCAATTCTGTGCCATTGTTCCTGCCGACATTTCTTCAGAGTACTTTTTTAAATATATAAAAACCGTTCTTCACCCTGAAGATGGTTCAGGAGAATTGATCATTCAATTTTCAGTCTGAGTTTCAACTATAGTGCTTAACAGCGAAGCAGGTCTTCTGAGATGTGTGCGATTTGACTCTAGAACACAAGCAACAATTTACAGGTAAGGTTTACATGTTCAGAAATCCAGGGTACGGCCACAAATGTCAGTTCTAGAGCAGATAGCCTTGGAGATAGTTAAACACCAAAAGTTACCATTTGTACTCCGACAAAATAAAAATTGTTTTATTGATGGTCAGACTCAGATCAGCTACACTACTCGGCAGGTGGAATACATCAGTAATGCAGCACTCTTTACAGCATGTGGTTTGTCCGAACGTCTTTAAAGTGACATGATGTTTCAATAAATTAAGGAGGGTTATCTCCTACAATTGCACGTTTCACTTCCGGCTTTTTACAAAATCTTCCCCTTTCTTAATGGAGCCCTTGAGCTCGTCCATGGCCCCAGCCACCAATTTTTCTTCAAAGGGGGACAACTTGCCCAGGCCCAGGTTCTTCTCAATTCCATTTTTCTGAAAAGGCAAAAACATACATGTTTAATTCTTTTGGGCATAGCCAGTAGTACTTTACAACAGACTAACACTGCCACACACTATCTTAATGTAGGATAATACAACCAAAAAAAAAAAAGTGTAAGTATTTAAGTAACTTGCATTCCTTCGAATGGTTATGGGAACACAAAGGGTATTGCCAGCATTCATTCCATTACGGCCTGAATAAGCTGTGTGCAGATTAGATTTCAGGCAGGTCTGACTCAACATGTACTTTGAAGACTTATTCACTTAGGTGCAAGCTCAGTCACCAATAACCAAACTATTAGTGACCAACAAGGTGGACACTGTGTGATAGCAAGTATGAGAAATTAAAGTAGATATTGGCAACTATTCAGTGAGGTGTAAAAATATATTCCTCCTCTAGCAATAATGGACATAATGAATTAACACCGAGTTTTTCCAGGGTATCTCGTAAAGGTCCAGAACTCGTCCAATAGCAGTAATATGCAAGACTTATTGTCTTAATTTGGTTTAAGCTTAGTGTTGGTACAGACAATAGAATGCATACATTTATTTATAACAGTAGGGTAAAGCAGATGTCACTGAAAAACCCAACAGCAAGACTGGGCCTGAACAGACAGAGATTTATGTTAGCTATCAGTATTAAATTATGCATTATGAAAAGCGTATGTGAGTTTCATATATAATCAGAGTTGAGACTATATGGGGAAGAAGAAAAAACCTGTACTGCTGCATCTATATTTATAGGTGCTAATAATACAATACTGAAATCTGACCAGAATGTGCAGGCCTGGTCTTGAAAACATACCCATTAGGCTTGAAAAGCGAAGTATTATATGTTCAAGGCATTTGGAAACATCACATGAAATATAATCATTCTGATGTATTTTCAAAATAAGTGGTATGTAACCTAACAGCATGAATTCTGTATCTAAAGCGTTTTATTAGCAGTACAAAATTAAAGCAGTCTTAAACCGAAGCGTAAGTAGATGGTACAAAAGATATTTCTGTGCAAGTAAGTTACATTACAATTTGTCCGGAAATGCACTCTGGCAGTCTGCAAGAGTTGTCTGAAATACAGACTATTTTTTTAATTTATGGAAAATACTCGAAATATTAATCCATTTTGCATTATCTTTTTTTGCTAAATGCAAGCAACTAGACACACTGAAATGATACCAGGCACTCGTTCTCTTGAGACGAACCAAAATTTGCATAACCAGAGAGATACAATTGTACCTGGGAGAGAGGAAACAGTACCTATTCTTGCAACTCAGGGAAACAAGGAGGTGTGTTGCGCTATAGAACGCCAGAGGATAAGTAAGGCTTTAAGTAAAATCTTAGTCACATAATGAGTAAGCTTTCATAAGAATTTTGGTTAAACAGCACCACTAAGACATTCTAGTTGAAGCATAATGTGAATGGATCTCTATGGGGACTCAAAACCACTATTTGTAGGGTTGTGAAGGGTGAGAAACTCAAAGGGGAGAGCCAGTCAGATTTCAAAGAGTCTGTTAGGAGGCTGGAGAAAGAAAGAGCGGGGAAGAGAGAAGAGGAAGAAGAAAAAAAAAAAAAAAAAAAGGAGCTTGGGAGAGCAGGAAGGAGTCAGTTTGTCATCGAGAAGTTGGAAAGCATTAGAGCAAGGGTGGGCTAGAAAGGAGTGAAGCCACTAAGACATTTTCTTCTTCCACACAACTTTTTATTTGAAACGAGCAGTGGCTTTCCCGTGATTTAAAAGATAGAACTGAAGTAAGGTTTCCTTTATAGGAGCACATTTAGTCCCAGACTAGTGCTTTGCTTCTACAAGAGGTGTGATGCTCTCATTACAACTTAAAGGGACATTTTTAGTAGCATTTGTAACTGGTTTAATAACATAGTTGCTTTTCATAATTAGCATTTGTATCTTATAGACCAGACTGCTAGAACACGTTGCTGTGGACTAATTGCAGAGAAAAACGTTACATACGAACAACAGATAAAGAACCATTTGAGGCACAGTGGCCACTGCAGGTCCACAGGCTGGACAATTAGAATCCCTCAAGACTTTGAAAAGGTAACCACAAGTTAATAACATTTTCTTTAGAGGTTTAAAGGTCCTGTGATATTTAAATTTTTATATTTAGTAATAATATTTGCATCTAAATCAGCTAAAAATAAGCATCCCACAGTACCAATTTTATCTTGGCAACATGTGTAGAAAACGTTATGTACCTGCAATTCTCCTCAAGTTCCAACGGATGATATTCTTTATTCAAAAAAAGGCGAGAGAAAACCTTTGCACGCATATTAACACAGATGTATACAGCTCATTCACTATCCTTTTTTGGTACTACCACTATGGGAGAAATCCAAGGCGATGGACCAGTGGAACACTCCATGATAGGTTTGATTCAAGTATTTTTTTTCCACCTACAGCTTGCTGTAAATTAAATGCAATTAGTCCATCTTTGAGCAACAGGATGGACTTCCTCATTAATGTGCAATTGTACTTTCATAGTCTTGAGTTTTCCTAACCCATGGAACGACAAAGGGAATTGACGTATATTTGGTGATGAACATTCATGTTATAGTTCACTGACAGTCCCATATCAGCAGCGGTGCTGAAACTGATCAGACAGTCAGTTGACACCATACGTTGAAGTACATGAATAGGTGCTGGTACTTTTGTTTTCTCACATTTCGTCGTTGCTACAAATGAACCTTGACTTTTGAATGGCGTTGATGCAGCCCATGTATACACTTTGGTTTTCGATGGAGTAAGTTGTGGCAATGGAGATAGTACCTTATATTTCTCCTCCGGCATAATGTTTATCCACAAACCACTGTCTATAATAAAAGGTATTGAGCAACCATTTACCTTTAGTGAAATCTTTGGACAATGTTTGAATGACTTTGGTGCTTTTTCATGTCGACTTTTCTTTGACCTGCATTTTTCTTCACATGCGGCCAGTCCAACATGAGCACGTTTTTCTGAGGTAAACATTGACATTGCTCAACCTTCTTCAATTTCACTAGATATGGATACTGAAGAACTTTCTGATGATCTACTTAGTTTGGTGTCGATTTGCCTCAACTGGTGTGGTCGCTCGATCTTGTGGGCATGTGTTGAACCACTTATGATAGTGAGCACCCTACTTCCACTCTCTTTTCTGTCAGCTGAGGAGCCACCAACTCAGGCTGGACAGTTGAATGACTAGTCAGGTGTTTGTGGGTCAGGCAGGGTTCCATTAGTGGCAACTTTGGAGTTGTCCCCAACTGGTGTGGAATCTCCTTGGTTCACTGGAACTGTGGCCAACAGTTGTCCACCTTTCCTGCACCACTTTTTTGGGTTCTTCTTTTGGGTCATACCTGCGCTTACTGTAGGTTCAGCCCAGCCCGATATCTCTCCTCTTCCCCCCTCCCCCCCCCCCCCGATTACTTGGGCGAGGTCTGGCACTGGACCGGTACCTCCCTTTGGCTCAGACCAACCACTGGGTGGTCATTTCCAAGGAGACAATCGAGGTCTTAACTGACTACCACCTTTCTCCAATGAAGGGACCCATCTATCTCTAGGGGTACTACAGCTACAGGCCTAACAGTGACTCCCCCCTGGGACTCTCGTCTCTCCTGTGATGTACTGGTTTGAGAGAATAAGCCAGTTGTGCATACCTGTGTGACTGGCACAGGTATCGCTCAGGGCAGTGGTTGGAATTCAATTCATCAGTAGGTGGAAGTGTCTACTCCCCAGTGGAACCTCCAACTCACGTTTTGGGTTCACTTTCCAGTTGAAGGCTAGGAGGACCTCCTCATCTGAGGACTCACCCTCCGAGCCTACACTGACAACCTCTATAGTTAGACTAGAGGTTTGATTTTTAGGACAGCTAGGGTCCTTGGTGTGGTGTCCTGTCTTTTGATAGTTGTGACACCATGCCCCATTGGGATCCCAATTCTTACCTTGGTACCCAGTTTTGGTCTGTGATGAGTCTTTGGGCCCATCCTCCTGGAGAGGTTTTTGGGGGCCTACATGGGACTCCTTACTTTTATCTTTTTGAGATTACCAACTGTCTTTTCGCGAGGGGGGGGGTCTTTTTTGCCTCAGTCTTTTGGTCACCCCCCCCCCCCAACATATCTAGTTTTGGATACTCTGGTTCTTACCCAATAATCAGTCTTCCTCACCGTTTGGGGAGAGACTGGCCCCAGGTCTACTAGAGATTGATGCAACTTTTCCTGCACACAATTACTGGACAGATGTTCTTTCATTATCAAATTATAAAGCCCATCATAATCATGTACATGGTTACCACTTAACACACCTCCTAGAGTTTTCACCGAGTAATCTACAAAATCTACCCAGGATTGGCCTTGTTTTTTTTTTTTTGGCCTCCCTAAATCTGATCCTATACTCCCAGTCCTGAATCTAAAGCCCTCAATCAGGGTACCTTTCATGAGGTCATAGGGTGTAGCATCTTTCTTATTAAGTGTCAGGAGTCTATCCCTGCACTTTCCTGAGAGTATTTCCCTTAGGATAGCACTCCACATCTTCCTGTGGACTTGTCTACTAAGACATGCCCTCTCAAATGCAATGAACCACTTAGTGATATCACCCCTCCCCCCCCCAAAAAGAATAAATATTCAGGGACAATCCATTTGGGTATTTTGGAGTCTGCAGATTCTGCCTATCTATAATTTTGCTGCCACCAAAGATGGGTCCTAGGCCCATCTCAGCTCTCTTTTTCTATGGCTAGGAGTTTAGCTTCTAGAGCTATCCTCTATGCCAGTTTCTGAAGATCTGTATCTTCAGTGCCCGCTTCATCTGGGACACTACTGGGATCACTAATACCAGCAGTGTTGCTAGCTGAGGGGGTAGGGATGGAGTCAGCATCCTCCCCATCTACCTCCTCATCGTCTACTTCTTCCCCGGGGGAAACTTTAAGATGTGCATAGGGACCCAGGCCCCTGCAGTCTCGGTCATGGTGTTAAAGTAAGTGGGGTAGTAGAATTTATTTTTAAAAACTCAAAATATTTCTAAGGCCTACAGGGATGAATTTAATAAAATATCTACTGGTCCATGGGGCAGGTTGCTTCATAAATCTACTTGTCCTGTACCAAAATTCACTTGTCCCTTTTGTGCCATGTAATGTGGCGACAAATTACGGGAGCAATTTCCTTATATAAGAGTTCTGATATAGCCTCTCTAATTATGTCAGGGCTCGTACAATAGTAGGGTTTGAATACTAGCAATTCTCTTATGTTGCTACGTTTCTGCAGGTCTACATACTGGGGCTGAAGATAGTGGTAAGCAATAGTTCAAGGGTTGGAATGCCCTTTTGAGTCTGTGCAAACCTACTAACTTGCATGTTTTAAGGGTTTTCACCAACTCTTTTCTAATCTTTTCACATACTGAAAAAGGTTGGACATTTACTCCTGACAGTGGAAGACAAAACTTTTTCCAGGGTTGGGGGAAAAGTGGTTGGAGGAAAAGTGAACTTGAAACATTCAGATGTTCACATGAGCAAATCTACGCATGAACATTTGCTCATGCTAAAATGCAGTTCATAAATATTTTCAAGGAGTACTATTTCTAGGCCTACTTTTGTAAATTCTTGTGAAACTGTATATATGCACTTAATTGCAAGGATATAATACCATGGATGCACTTTTGAGACTCTTTAATAATTGGGCCTCTAATTAGGCCTGGTGTTAACCATGACCTTTTGTGTTTAATAAAATTCTGTCTCTCTCCCTCTCGGTCTATCAGCTGGCTTCACTGTGAGTGGCAGTATTCTGCTCTTTTACAAGAGGCATATTGGCACAAAGTTTTGTTCAATGCCCAGAACTGCTGTGGCAAGGTGTGCTTTTGGAGACCAAAAAAGATATTAACTTTTGCCAATGCTTGTTAGAATGGTGAGGGCCTAGCAGCTCCCACACCAATAAGGTTTTACAAAAACCATGCCCAAACAAGTCTCGCATTAACAAAACCAAAAGGCTGACCACCAATTTCAGACCTACTGGCTTTGCCAATGCTGGTTTGTTTCTCATAATCTTATTTAAACTGGTTACACTGATTTTCCATTATGAATATTTTTGGGAAATACAAGCATACATCAACATGTTTCTAAATAATGCTGCAACAATATGGTTCCTAAAATCTTACAGTAGTTTAGCAAAATGTTTTTTCCTACTTGCATTTTTTTGTGAACATTTTATTTTGAAAGCAAAGAATCAAGCTTCTGCATCTTATCAGAGAGCATTCTGGGAGCATTATACATAGCCGGATATTACTAAACTTTGAAAACATGTGTACACATTTATACTGGGACCACCGTCCGAGCTTACAACATTTACTTTTAGTGCACACCTTAATAAAGGCTTTGCATTAATGAACCATAAATACAAGTTTGAACAGCATGGACACATATTACTTTAACTGTAGACAATGCCCTTCCCCTCACTCGCTACAGGCTTTGGCGCGCCGGGATGATTGCATCCCCCGTGTCTGCGGAATGGCCGAGGACACTTTCCTTCACACGATATGGGAATGTACTACTTTATCGCGGTTTTGGCGTGGGGGGGCGGACTGGTCTCTCTGAGGTGCTGGGGTGGGACGTTCCACAGGCACCGCGTTTCACTATGCTTCATATTACGGGGGGAATTGGAGGTAACGGGTACAAAAGACATCTGCTATTTCTGGGGCTTACTCTGGCTAAGCTTGACATTGCTAAGGCTTGGAAAGCGGCTTCTCCGCCATCTGTAGGGGCCTGGAAACGGGCCCTTGACTTTTCCATGGGGCTAGAAATACCAATTTTTAAGGCTTGGGGACATCCCCAGAAACACCCAAAGATATGGAAGCGGTGGGCTGATTACCGGGGTCTGTATCTTGAACCTATCCCCCCCCCCCTGTGATACGCAATGAAGATCTGCCGTAAAGATCAAATGTTGGGTACTCATATCGAGGACAATTAGATCTGTACTCAAAAATTACGATTGGAGACTTTGTACGAATATATACCTGTGCGCCTCATCTCTGATGGATAAAGCTCTTTGAACCCCTTTCAGCAAGTGTCGGTGCGCCTCTTTTCAGGAGAGAAGTGGGCTTTGTTGGATTTATTTATGGGCGGCTCCATCCCCATTACACCGACCCGGTCTGACGACTCGCTTTGAAGGAGCAATTAGTTTTGGGATTTATGTACGTGAGCCTGACCCGCCGGCCTTGACTGAGGCAAGACAGGAGAATCCTAATGAAAACTGCAGTACGTGCCGGTAAGGGAGGCGAGAGGAAATGTTTCCTGTTGCCAGCTGAAAGGAGGGGACTGCGTAACCTGGAGATTAATGGCTTAAATATGCAGGTTTGCAAGATTAACAAGCATTGGCATAGCCAATAGGTCTCGCCTTTGGGACCTTATAAGTGTTTAGCCATGCAACAGTTGCATAACTAAATACTTATAAGGTCCCCAAAGCGAGACCTATTGGCTATGCCAATGCTTGTTGTTTTTTTTTACAGTAAAGTCTGCCATGAAGCTGACGAGGAGGGAGGGGGAGAAGGGAGGGGGTAGTGAGAGCAGACAGCAAGGGGGTGGAGGAGCATGATTCACACGCTGCCATGAAGCTGGGGAGAAGGGAGGGGGTAGTGAGAGCTGAGAGCAGAGAGCAAGGGGGTGGAGGAGCATGATTCACGCGCTGTAAGGCTTAATGAGCCATGACAGAAACCCACATGGCGGGTGAACGCAAGCTTGAGGCCAGGAAAAGCCTGTGGTAGCACTTTCAAAAGCCACTCACTAAATTTCTCGCAGAGCAGCGCATGCCATGGCTCATCGAGACCTAAAAAAGCGCACTGAACAGTACGAGTGAGTATTACAGCAGCATTGTGATACTGACTTTGAAAATACATGATGCCGTTTTCTGTGAACAGATAGACATTCCTGTTTTTGAAGTGCGCTTTTAAGGAGAGAATAGGACCATCGTCTTCAAAAGTCACGTGGTCATTTCAAAATACGTAACTTTTCCCGTGATCAAGGCTCAGTGGAGTTGAAACATGTTGGGATGTTGCTTACCTGTGCGCCTCATCTCTGTGTGGAATAAAGCGCTTTGAACCCCTTTCAGCAGGTGTCGGTGTGCCTCTTTTCAGGAGAGAAGTGGGCTTTGGTGGAGATATATATATATATATATCCAAAAATGCTTCGACTCTCCAAACCTCCTTCCAGCGAGAAGAGAGACACGAACCACTGGGAGGTATGGCAATATTCTTTTATTCCTCAGAAATGACGCGTTTCGGACACCACTTGTTCTTGATCACACAGGGAAACGCAGTTCACCATGTTTTTTTAAATATGCTTAGATTTACACCCACGTGACGTGTAGACATGAAAAAAATACTACTCGCACATGTCTGCATTTCCTGAGAAGTCTGTTTTCAAGTTGTTTAGTTGGTTATTCAATGGCCCATCTCTCTCATGCCAGCAAATGCTAAAACTTAAATACATGGTAATACAAGGCTATACATGTTAAGATAAATAATTTAAGGGGCCTAAAAAAACCAATGTATATAGAAGATATTGGTAAAATAAGACACATCTAATAAATATACTAAATAAAGGGCGTAAAACCATGAATTAACGTTTGTTAAAATCATAGCACAAATATAACACCTTTAAAATAGTACAGCACTGGAGTCACATATATAAAAACAGAGACTACCTGTCGGCTTAATGATAAATCCATAAGCAGAAAGCGTGCAAAATCACAGTAAACCATGTAAGTAAATAGAAAGTGCAATTTGCGAGAGAAACCACAGTTGTTAATATATCTGCATAAATGCAATCACAAATGTACCCCTTATTGCTTGCATAAAATGGTCACGGATTGTATCAAGGGGGGGGAAATCCAACTGCGCCGGCCAAGAAAATGTGCAAATACAGCAGACTAGTCAAAGTGCTATGTGCTTGGTAAAGTGCTACCATAGGTTGTTCAGACCTAATAAAGTGCAAGTGCCAACAATAAAATAAATATAAATACTACACACGTGGTGTGAATAAAAAGTCATAGTGCAAGCCATGATGAAATAGTGGCGCGGTATAAGAAATAGATGGTAAAATACTGTGTGCTGCCTTCATAATTGTAGTGGAACATAGTGGGCGATCCTCACATCTAAAATCCGAGGTCATATTCTTAACATTATAACCTTCCAAAAGTTGTACAGCATTACAGGAAGTAATGGAGGTCCTCTGTGTTGTTAAGCCCATTGGGAGACTTGCTATCTAACTCAAGGATCATTCTAGACTCCAATTGTCGCAACATTCTCTCTCCGTCTCCACCTCTCCAGAGCTTGGGAATGGCAGCCACAACAAAGTAATTCAAGCATTTGAGATCATTGTTGTGCTCACATCTAAAATGTTGTGCAACAGGATATGTTGGATCGTTGTTTACAATAGCACACAAGTGTTGCAGTATTCTGACATGCACCTGTAGCTTGGTGCTCCCTACATATCTCAAGCCACAGGTGCATGTCAGGATGTACACCGCAAACTCAGTTCTGCAATTAAAGCTGCCCTTCATGGTAATCATATTGGGGCGAGTGGAGTATTGCGTGGTATTGACCCCAAATCTGCATGCTCTGCAGGACATGCATCTAAAAAAAATCCTTGTCTCAGCACTAACCACATTTTGGTAGTCAATAGTTCTGGGCTATTTTTGACAATTTGTGTTTGCATAGAAGGACCTTTCCTGTAAGTGATGGTTGGTTGTGCGGGGAGTCTCGGAGCTAACACTCCATCTGTCAGCACTATAAGCCAATTCCGTTTAATAATTGACCTAATTTTCCTTTTCTGTTTGTTGTATGATGTAATAAGTTGGGGGGCATCCTCCACTGGTGTAGATACTTTGTTCACCTCCTCTTTGTGCAGGAGGGAATCTCTAGATCTATCTTTGACCTTCATCGCTGCCACCTGAAAGCTCTTTTCACTATATCCTCTTTCTAAATCGGTTGAGTGCCTCTTGGGTGCCGTGGTCTAAGTCCTCCTGAGTGCCGCAGATTCTTTTGAGTCGTAAGAGTTCTCCGAATGGAATGTTGTTTAGATGTTTGGGGTGAGCACTGCTGGCATGGAGTGTGGAATTGCCAGCAGTGACTTTCCTGTGTAGTGGCTATTTTGCCTTCCTTAACATCTAGGAACTCAACTCTCTTTTCTAATCTGAGAAGTAAATTTGAGATTAGCCATATTTAGATTAATCTTTTGAATAAAAAAAAAATAAAAAAATAAAAAAATTTAAAAAAATCAGTGGCACTCTTTTCATACCCTTTCCACACAATAAAAACAGATGCATCTTAGCCAGTTCTGTACATGGTTAGCAAACTCTACAGAGTGCGTGTGCTGGAGGACCTGCTTCTCTTACCAGCCTACATGTAAACATGCATAGCTGGGAGAGAAGCAGGCCCCCCCCCCCCCATCACCACACCCCTCTTTTGTATGTACACATGTCCAAAAATGAAGAAATTGTTGTGCAAGCACCACGAGATTAAACTTAGCAGCATCTTGTTGTGGTTATAACAATCAAACGACCTAGTATCCCAAAAATATTTGCCTCCAGTTAGACCAGTAGTGTGTTCAATGCTTGTGTAAAGCGATTCAATGTCCAGTGTGATAAACATAAAATCATCTGCCCACTGGATGTCATACACTTTATTCAAAAAGTCTCTTGGGTCCTTCACGTACGTCGGAAGTGGTTTCACAAAGCCTTGGAGAAAAAAAGTCTACATATTCCGTAGCTCGTTCTCCCACACTCCCTATGGCTGAAGTGTTCGGTCTGCCAGGTATCGGGGTGATATTCTTGTGGACTTTGGGGATGAAGTATTGTCTGGGTTTCACTGGATTTTCTACATTTAAGAATTGATATTCCATAGATATCACCCCTTCTCTTTTCCATTGTAGCAGATACTTTCTCAAGGCTTCCATGGCTAAGTTATATTGCTGGTAATTTGTTCTCATAGCAAGCCTGATCGTCCAGATGTCTGTGGGCTTCCATTAAGTATTCTGTTTGCGGCCAAATCACTATATTGCCGCCCTTGTCCGATTTTGTGACAACTACCTCATGATTGGCACTCAGTTTGTTCATCAAGCTGGCATATTGTGATTCTTGGTAATTTAAGCGTTTGTTTGACTTTATGTAATTTTTTTAATTTTCTCTGAGACACTCATGAGATGTCTATTGCGTCCTTGGGCATTGCTGGGATGAAGGTAGATTTGGGCTTAAAAGGACTCATGCCTAGTACCCATTGTCTGATGTTGGCATCAGAGCCTTTGTGTCGATTGACAGATCAGGAGGCTCTGAACTGTCATGTTTCTATTTTCACTGAGATCATGCATGGTGAGTAGCGTAGAAATGTCAGAAACTTGAAGCTCATTACTGGTACCCCCCCCATAGTTTTTTTCTTCTGTTGTGTTTCCTTTAACCCTTCTTTTATGGCAAAGAATGTTTTGAACTTCAACTTGCGAATAAAGCAAAACACGTCAACTCTCGTGCGTGCATAATTAAAATAGCTTATTGGGCAGAAGGATAAGCCCAACGCCAGTAGTTTTTCCGCCTCTGTCAGCATCATGGGGGAAAGATTGATGATGGTATTATAGTCTGTATTCATTTTCTGCACCATTATGTCTTTTTGGGTTTTGCATTTCCTCCTTTTGCGCCTTTCCCTTCTCCTTGCGTTCCCCTTCTGATTCCATTTGTCTCTTCTGATTGCGAGGTCTCAGGGTTTGGCGGCGATCTGAGGCAAAAAAAAAAAAAAAACACAATTTCTCTTACATCAAGTTTTATTTCACTTGCTTCGCCAATACTGCTCATGCTTCCACTCTGATGACATGTCACTGGTAAGCGAGTCACCATCTGCGTAGGAAGTGGTTTCATTTCCTATGTTTTCTGGGCGTTGTGCCAAATTTGCTGCAGTATTAGTGGGTTTAACATTCATTTTCTTGGCACTCTCATATTTCCATTCGAATGTAAAAATTCGCCCCTGCTCGTAATCAGTTGCGTCGCGGGAGAACTTATATGCTTTACGAATTTAGATTTTTTCCTCGTTTAGGAGTTAGTTGTTTTTTTTTGGTCCTTGCTATAAACTCGCTTTGTTCTAGCTTACTCAATTGTTAATTGATTTTATCAATTTCTGCCATCAAAGCTTGTCGGTCAATTTCAGCGTATTTCACCAGTATTCTCACAAGATTCATGGATGCTTGCAAGTTGCTTTCACCCCATTCTTTCAACATACTCGGATTGGGGTTGTCAAAACTGGGTGCAAATAGGATTCTTAGTCCCCGTGGGAAGCATCCTACTTCCTCATACTTCGTGAACGATTTGTGTTCCCATTTTGTTATTTCGCTCCTCATACACTTTTCCAATTTCTTTAAAAGCGTTTTGGCGTCACCATCATTGGTTGTGGTAGTGGGACCTTGACTACTCGTAGACGCACTGGGCAGGATGTTGAAAAGTTCCTCAGCCGCCGCTTCCCGCTCGCGAACTGCATCCACTGACATTCTGAGGTAACACTGAATGTTTATTGCGCTAAGGCGTTCTCGATCGGTCTGCCCAAGCGAAGCCTTCCACTCCTCCCCACCTACGCCAATCGTCGATCTACTCACCGCCGTGGAAAAACCACTGCCAACCGGTCCTCCGACCAAGTCGTTGCCGTCTCCTGGCTTGTGGGCTGACTTCCAACTGCGATAGGGGGCTGCCACAAATATTCCTTCCAGATCCACAAAGCTTTGGTCGAGGGCAGCCGCCTGCTTCACGGAGTGGGTTCGTTGACGGGAGCAACCAACTTCCGTAATTGTATCCAAAAATGCTTCGACTCTCCAAACCTCCTTCCAGCGAGAAGAGAGACACAAACCACTGGGAGGTATGACAATATTCTTTTATTCCTCAGAAATGACGCATTTCGGACACCACTGGTCCTTGATCACATACAGGGAAACGCAGTTCGCCATGTTTTTTTAAATATGCTTAGATTTACACCCACGTGACGTGTAGACTTGGAGAAGAAAAAAAACACTACTCGCACATGTCTGCATTTCCTGAGAAGTTGTTCAATGGCCCATCTCTCTCATTCCAGCAAATGCTAAAACATAAAATACAAGGCTATACATGTTGCAATAAATAATTTAAGGGGCCTAAAAAAACCAATATACAATTTATATAGAATATATTGGTAAAATAAGACACCTCTAATAAATAAAGGGCGTAAAACCATGAATTAACGTTTGTTAAAATCATAACACAAATATAACACCTTTAAAATAGTACAGCACTGGAGTCATATAAAAACAGACCCTACCTGTCGGCTTAATGATAAATCCATAAGCAGAAAGTGTGCAGCTCCGGATCAGTCGAAGAGCCAGGTCGAGAGGTCCTTCTTGAACGTGTGCAGGGTCGGGGAGCGTCTGATGTTCACAGGGTGCTCGTTCCAGGTCTTGGCTGCGATGTAGGAGAAGGCTCTCCCGCATGCTCCTGCAGATGCGGGGGACCTCTGCCAGGGAGAGATCAGCAGAGCAGAGGTTCCTCTTGGGTATGTGGAAGGAGACTCTCGTTGAGGTACTTGGGTCCGATGTTGAGGGATTTGTAGGTGTGGATGAGGAGCTTGACGGTGACCCTCTTCTCGACAGGGAGCCAGTGGAGGTCTCGTAGGTGTTGGGTCATGTGCTCGTGAAGTGGTGTCCCGAGGACAAGTCTGGCTGATTTGGAGTTTGTGTAGAAGAGTTCTGTTGATTCTGGCGTATAGGGCGTTGCCGTAGTCCAGTCTGCTGGTTATGGGTGGGTGACGGTCCTTCTGCAATCGGGTTCCATTTGAAGGTCGCGGAGGATGCGCAGGCAGTTGAAACTGGTGGAAGAGACGGCATTGATCTGGCGGTTCATGGAGAGGGAGGAGTCAAGGATGATGCCAAGGTTTCGTGCGTGTCTGTAGGAGTGGGTGACTTCCGGAGGGCCACCAGCTGTTGTCCCAGGCAGAGGTGCAGGGTCCGAGGATGAGGACCTCGGATTGGAGCTTCAGGCAGCTGTCCTTCATCCAAGCTGCGACGTCCTTCCTTCGGGGGAAGCAGAGTCTGGTGTCCTCAGGATTCTTCGTGAGCGAGAGGATGAGCTGGGTGTCGTCGGCGTAGGATACTATGCTGAGCCCATGCCGTCTGGCGAGGGGGGGGCCATGTAGATGTTGAAGTGCATCGGGCTGAGCGATGATCCTTGGGGTACTCCGCAGTTTATGTCAGTGGGTTGAGGGAGTCTGATCCTCTGGGTTCTGCCATAGAGGAAGGATTGGATCCAGTCGAGGGCGGCTTCTTGTATCCCAGCATCGCGAAGTCTGGCTGCGAGCGTGCGGTGAGACGGTGTCGAAGGCTGCGGAGAGGTCTAGAAGGATGAGGGCCGCAGTGTGTCCCTGGTCGAGTAGAATGCGGATGTCATCAGTGGGCGGTCTCGGTGCAGTGGTTGCTGCGGAATCCAGATTGTGAGGTGTCAAGGATGGAGTTATCTTCGATGAAGGCAGTCAGCTGGGCATTTGTTTACGAGTCTCTCTGTGACTTTGGCCGCGAAGGGGAAGAGAGAGATGGGCCAGTAGTTTTTCAGGTCCGTTGGGTCAGCCGTTGGCTTCTTGAGGAGGGGTTTAACCTCAGCCTGCTTCCAGTCATCTGGGAAGATGCCCGATCTGAAGGAGGCGTCGATGGTCCGTCCTAGTTTGGGTGTGATGGCGGAAGCCCTGTGGAATATGTGCAGTGGGCAGGGGTCCGTTGGGGCACCTGAGGGGGTTTTCTTCATGGTCGCGGTGATGTGTTCGATGGTGGCAGTATTCCAGGTCGTGACGGTTGGCTTGTCTGTGTGGGGGGAGGGGAGGAGAAAATGGGGTGGTGTCCAGTACAACAAATGTCAAAGTCTTGTATCCCACCGCTGCCACCAATGTAGGAGGCCGGCTCTGTATAAGATATTGCCACTAGGTGTAACACCGTGCACAGAGTCCAGGGGTTCCCAAAAGTGTACAGGGCGCAATGCAAAAACCAAAGTGCTCTATTAGTGGTAGTGTGGGCAAGCAGCCTTAGGCCCAATTGAGCAGTGTAAGACATTTATTGCACAACAGTGATCAATAATGTACACACAACGCAAGAAGGAGATCAGACCAATTTTAGAAAAATATACTTTATATTAAGACCAAGGTTTTCGTAATCAGGTAAGTTTTTAATTAAAAATACTTGTCACTTTCAAAAATTGACACTTAGAAACTTTTCAATACAGTTCAACGTTACCTATGGGGAAAACAATATTGCGGTTAAACAGGTAAGTCTTAAACTTACAATCCTAGTCTTCTGAGCCAAAAGTCAGCAAGCACCAGGGGTCAGGTAAGTACCAAAACTGCACCACCAGCAGTACAGGGGCGGTCAGTTGCAGAGGTCAAAAATCAGAGTTCGACCCAATGCTTGCCAATGGAGACAGGGGAGGGGGAGGGGTGCCTGGAGCCAGACTGCTTGCAGGTAAGTAGATCGGTTGCAGGGGCCAAGCTTTGGGAGTTAGGTGGGGCATGGGTGGGCCACAAAGCAGCACCAAACATACACCACCAGCGGCACAGGGGCAGCTTGGTGCAAATGCAATGTCGGGCACCCAATGCTTTTCAATAGGGAATCTTTTTGGCAAAGATGCTGCAGACGTGGTACCAGAGGTTGCAGGAGGAAGACCATCGATAGCAGAGGTAAGTTGGGATGTAGGGGCCCATTCGGTTCAGCTAACCAAGGCCCAGGGGCTTCAGGTGCAGGGGTGCCTTTCATCTGAGCCTTCTCATCGGAGCCGGCCACAGTCCGGGGGGGGGGGGGGTGAGTTGAAAGAGAGGAGGAATAGACCTAGCCCTAAATGGAGGAGTTCTCTTATCAAGATGACCGGGACTGAAAGATGTGCTTCACCTCCCCCCCCCCCACTTACAAGATTAGGAGGTGTGCCCACCTCTGCCAACTCCATCCTAAGGTTTTCCACCCAAAGTGGGGGGTGTAACCCAGAGGCGGGGGGGGTCACATTACAGAGGTAGAAGGTCTTTGAAGATTCCTTCATCGATCACTTGGGCATTCTTTTGGAGGAAGTCTGACACCTCTGCCCAGGAAGGTGCATGGTTCCAGAGAGAGCAGCAGCTCTCCACCCAGTGATCCAGAAACATGCCTTTATGTGGCAGGCCACCTAAAGCCAGTCCGTGCCCACACCAGGGTCAGTAGGTTTTCAGGGGGCACATCGGAGGTTCCCTCTGAGTACTTGTAATAAATCCACACTGGCTCCCAGTGCTAGATTTATTAAAACAAGGTGCTGTTTGGTAACAAAGACTCCTGGTTTCAGTGAAGCCACTCTGGTGCTGTTGAACTAGAGTTGTCAAGTTTCCAGCCCATGTACTCACTATGGCTTCGCTGGCACTTACAATATTAGGGAATTGACCATAATACTGTAGGGACATATCTGCTCACACCTGGGATATAGTGCACCCTGCCTTAGGGCTGGTAAGGCCTGCTAGAGGGGTGACTTTCCTATATCTTCGACAGTGCTAGCTGGCATGGCACACTGGCAGTTTGCCATGTCAACTTGGTCATTTTTTTTTTTTTACCTCACAGGGGCATGCTAGCTGCAGTAGCAGTGTCATGGTCTCATGGGACACCATTCAGCTTGCAGGACCTGTGACATTAAGGGGGTGGGTCAGAAGTACCATTTGTGGGAGGGGGGGAAGAAAGGAACACTGGTACTGGGAACCTGGAGAGAAGGTACCCAGTACTCTACAGTCAAAGTTGCGTCAAAAGCCAGGAAAAAAGTAGGCTTGTACTGAAACAGATCCCCATTTTCATACGGTCATGATGCACTTTTTCCTTCACCCGCAAACCGTTGCACAATGGTTCTCCTTCCCACAGCCTTTGCAAATCTGTCTAATGGCCGGATATTTACCTTTGTGTGGAAACAAAAACACACCTGAAGCACAAATAGTTTTTCTGTAGAGACCGTGTCCTTCTGTCTTGTGCCTCTGCATACTTTTCATGTTCATGACTGACTCACTGCACCCTTGGCCTTCATGTCAGCAGCGTGTCGATCAGCACGCTCATCAGCTCTGAGAACTTGCTCCAGATTAAGAATTTCTTCTCAGCATTTGTTGTCTGAATGAACCTAACAGGCATCTGTCAATTACTAGGACTTATAACTTCCTCAATATTAAATTCAATGAACACAGTGTTCATAAGCATAGCGAGTATCTCAACAAATGTATTGATGTTTTCACCAACTTTATGGTTGTGGACTGAAAATGTACCTTTGGTAATCTACATTTGGAATTGACTTGAACTTAAGATTCAAGGCTTCTTTGATTTGACAGTATGTAGTTTCAACAACTACCAGCATATTCTTTTACACCTTCACCAGCCAGATTCTTAAGATTTGACAATCTTGTTGTTATCTGTTTCTTCTAGAGCATCAATGAAATCAAATGTCTATCCAAGCAGTCTGTCATCAATATTCTGTTTTTTGGCAGTTTCGAATGGCAGTGGTGGTTTCAAAAAGGCAGTGGCACTGCAACCATTTATGGGATTGGCTGACAGAGTGGAGCCCTCTCCGACATGGTCTGCTGTCTGCTAGGACCTGCTTCATTCATGCCTTCTCTAAGGTCCTGCGATGGCCCCTGGGTAATCCTGGGCAGTCTGTGGAACCTTGACCTCCCTCTTGTGGAAGGGAGAAAGCAAGGACTTCCAATACTTCAATCACATGCAGGTATTATTAACTTTGACTTGGAAACGCACATAATGAATTAGGAGTCTTAATTCAATCATACTATTTAACAGAGAGAAGCTTCAAGCTCAGAAAGGGTATTCAGGAAGATATGAGCACATACCAGCTAATTCGATGCCCATTTTACTAGATAATAGGCACATGCTGCAACTGTAATTCTACAACAGTACGAAGCTAGGACCAAAAAAAAAAAACCAAAAAAAAAAATCAATCTAGCAATAATACCCTAGGGCACTTTGCTGCCTAAAGTAAGATTGCCATGGGAAACAAGATTAGGGATCCTAAAGGCCTCTTTTTCCAAGGTGCAATGTTGCAGGGTTCACTACCCTGATCTTATATTGTACCTAGTTTGTATTTTTGTCAAGTATAAATTTATTTATAATAATAAAAAAAAGCTTTTTGAAAGTCCTTAGGTGAGGCTGTCTTGGATATTGAGCGAGATACAATGCAATTACAATATACTAACCTACAGAACTCTGTTTACTAATTGTACACCACTTTTAATACTACAAACTTGTTTATGTATATTGGGTCTATTTTGCCTTAACAGTCCTGCTAACTCATATCAAACTCCTTGAGGACTGAGTATGTCATACATTGTCTCTGAGACTAGATGCCCTGAACCAGAAACCATCCCATGCAACCCTGTCCCGCCCATTGGGGATGCATCAATCATTCTTACCATGCAAGCATAATGTCTTTCGATAATTTTCAGGCATCAAAATGAAAGCTGAAGAGTTATGCTAATAAACTCAGCTGCTCAGCCTAGCCCCGAAGACTCTCTCTCTCTCGGAGTGCTAGATAATGGTTTATTACTAATTTAGACCAGCATTGAAATAAAATGCATTATGCCATCAATGCCAGCAGGGATGATCTCTTGACCTTGCAGAAAATCTTTATACACACAAGCTAAAATTTGTTTTTAGGCGGAGCCTCTCTGTAAGACTTCTTTTGGATTATTCCATAAAGCTTGCAGACAGTAGACTAGTACTTTAATTGATTAGGTGACCACAATCATACCAGGATAGCTGCTGAAGTCTATTCTACTTTAGAAATAAAGCTCTTTCTAGATCTGTTGGAGGTTCTCTACTGTTAATCGCTCTTCACCTGTCAGAACTCAAAATAGATTATGGCGCTGGGGAGGTTCTCTTTCTGCTGTACAATTGTTCTTGGATTGTTAGTCGCAGCCAAACGAATTTGGCAAAAGTCATTGCCCATATCCTCAAGCTGTCAAGTTGGTTTCTGCAGCTATGCTGACCACTTGTTTTGACACCAAGAGACCATCATTAAGGATCTCCTGGGAAATTATGAACACTTTGCATGGGAAGGAATTCTGCAAAACCCCTGCAAGACTACCATATTTGACATTCATAGTGACGGAACAAAGTGCATGGGCTGGCTATCTTTAATACTACAGCTGAGGTACCACAAGTCCCATTTCATTTTTTAGTAGTACAGATGAGAAACAAAAGGATGCTAGAACAAGTGGGTTTGTCGTAAAGGTGGGAGGAAAGGGAGATGAGGTACAACTTGTTTTTGAGGCATTCTGTTTCTAAACAAGCTGGACTACCAGCACGGTTGATGCTGCAGTAAGAAAACTTTGCATCACTGGCTCAAACTAGATCAGTGTTTTAACTATCAACTGTTTTGATGGCAAGCAAAAATGTGGTGAAACAAATTTAACCATCTAATAGTGTTCCTCTGGCCACCATCTTGTATAAGTTGATGTAGTCAATAGCAAAACCCTTAAGGGAATCATTGCTGGAGAGGTTGGAGAGTAAGGTGTCCCAGTGAACCTTTGGAAACATCATTCAGGATTTACCTCTCTTCTCAGTTTGTAACTGCCTTAGTGTACAAGATTATCTAATGTGCAAGATCACCTCAAAATCGGGTCTTCGAGGGGGATGGACAAGTAGTCATTTTTTCTATGATCTAAAAAAAACAGCTGTTTTTTGGGTCTCTCCAATTAAGGAATGGGAGTTTTCCTTTAATTAGCATTGCTATGACAAGGGATGCAACCATCACCTCAGTGATGGTTGCAGTGTCTAGGAGGAGCCTTCTTCAGGTGTCATAGTAACAATTCTCATATCTTTGTAGAAAATACAGTTTTACAAGATAGACAAAAGGGTACATGATGATCCTTTTCATCTTTCAACAGAAGAGACACTGCATAAACAGAGTCAGGATGCACATGCAAAAAGAAGAACCGAAAAGACTTCTAGAAAGGGGGATGCGAAGGGAGCCCAATTGTTAAATTATACAGACACCCTAAGGCATGGATTGAAATGAAAAAGTCTTAGAAAACATTTGATACTGCAGTCAGGGAAGGGTAGAGTCCAGGACTTGGAGACTATAAAACGTTTAAAAATTAAAAATAAATTACCACAAGTGAGTGGAGCTGCTCCTTTTCAGGTTTCTGAAGCATCTGCCTACCTGGCTTCAGTTCCTTTTTTTCCAAACACTATTTTAGGTTTTGCAATGCTTGGTTTTTATCACCACATTTATATCTTTTTGACACAAGGGAAAGAAAGGGAGAAAGCAATGAAGCATAACGAGAAAAGTACCACGAGTCAACATTGTGCCGTCAGCCCACCACAAGCAAGAACCAGTTGGCATCTGCACCCAATCCTTCTACATAGCATTTCCTAGGGTTTTGGGACACTTATCGTCTTCTTCAGGAAGGGAATCACATGAAATGTACATTATTGCTTTCAAATGTGATACGGTTGCTCTCCAATGCGCTTGGATATGCATGCAGGATCGCCAAGAACGTAGCAGCGTGTCCCCGTCCCCCACAACCCTTCTAAAAGTTATTGGGACCCTAGAATACTGCCAACTAGTCAGGGGCAAGAATGAGGTTTCTGTGGGGGCACGTGGTCAGACAACGCCTTGAATAAGATGGATGAATCTACTTTATTGGATTATTGTGATGCTGGCGCTAGATGTCAACTAGCGTTACGACGACGATTCACTGGACGAGTGATGAGGGAGAATTATGCTTTGTCTCACTAGGGATCATCAACAGGGTATAACATCTTGTTGAAGTCTTCCCCCTACAATCAAATCTCCTGTTGCAAACTTGCCAGGCAAGGGAATAAGCCAACAAAGAAAATTCTCCCCATTTCGGCTGGGGACATAAACAGAGGTCAAAGCCAATGTTGCCTGGCCTGATTTCCCTCTAATGCCCACATGGTGACCCTCTTTGTCCTAATATTTGGCTTCTACAATCCACCTCCCAACATATGCCCCAGTCCGTTTTATGGGCCTGTAGTAGGTCCTTGATTGAGGATGCTTTAAGGGTTTCATTCTAATCTGCTGCCATGTTTAAAGCACAAAGCACACTCATAAGTTTTTCCAGCTATTCGGAGGGATGGTGGTTGAAGTTTAACGGCACCTCAAGCATTTTGGGGGGGGGGGGGTTTCTATGGCAATCCATTCTCAGGCAGGCAAAAATGTTTATCCCCATAGGAGAATTGGAGCCATCCCTTCACATTGTATTGCATGGAGGAGAGTGCATGCGAACTCATTTCTGACTGGGATCTGGCCTCCTCAGCACACCCAATTCAAGTATTTGGCGCTCTTTGGGGCTTTGCAGAACATGGTTCTTACTCTACTTTCAGCAGTCTATAGTAGTTTCATAAGCACCTAGTGCATGGAAGACAGTCCTAATCTTCTTCCCCGTCCGACATGCAATTGTTTTAAATGCCTCTGGGACCTTGACTTGGACCTCAAGGGGGCCAAGGGAGGGTGTAGAGGAGAGAGAGAAAGAGAGAGAGAGAGAGAAAGTGAGGGCCCCCCCTCCCCCCCAGGGAGGTGCAGAAGAGGGGCCCCCCCTCCCCCCCAGGGAGGTGCAGAGGAGGGGCCCTCTCCCCCCCAGGGAGGTGCAGAGGAGGGGCCCTCTCCCCGAGGTGCGGAGGAGGGTCCCCCCCTCCCCCGAGGTGCGGAGGAGGGGCCCCCCTCCCCCGAGGTGCAGAGGAGGGCCCCCCCACCCCCCCAAGGGAGGTGCA
Source organism: Calotriton arnoldi (assembly GCA_963921515.1). Lineage (NCBI taxonomy): Eukaryota > Metazoa > Chordata > Amphibia > Caudata > Salamandridae > Calotriton > Calotriton arnoldi. The sequence continues at coordinate 1,251,619 of CAWUFW010002291.1, forward strand.
GAGGAAGGGGGGTGCTCCAGACGCACATTTGGACAGTGGAGGGCGTCAAAGCTACTGTGCATCAGACTCACTTCTGCAGCTCCTCCATCGACCACAGCTGTCAGCCATCTTGGATGCCACCGCACACCACCCATAGTATTCTCGTCTCTCAAGTGCCCATATCACCTTCTGTCCTGCTGAGTCAGAGTCTCTGCATGCTACCAGCCTTCGGCTGTAAATCATTATTATTTCATATGTTGATGGCAGGTAAACAGTATCTTTTTGGGGGATTTACAGGCAAGCCAATCGCTCGGAGACAAACTTGAGGGGCTCTGTCCTGGCCACGACCCCCCGCGTTTCTTATAATAGAAGAAAGGAAATTTTTAAAATGCTGATTCAGCAGCTTTTTTTTATTATCGTTTTGTTTACAAACTAAATGGCTTAATGTTTCCTGGTGATAGGAAGAATAAAAAGATTGACAAGATTGTGGTAAAGAAAAGAAAAAAAATCCAAGACCCCACGTCTGAGCGGTGATATTTAGTGCTTAGGACCATCAGTGAAGATCCCACAATGGAGTGCTTTGAATAAAAGCACACACCAGAGACGAAACATTAGGTGCCTACACTGTACTTACCCCAAGCAGGAGAGGTGTTGAGAAGTATGGACATGTGGTTTCTTCAGACCTCACAAAGGAACATTCAATTACTCCCTCTTTTCCATTCATGGCATCCAAGAGAGAGAAGACAAACCTGGCACCAGCATATGCCATTGATAGGGTGGCAGATCCTGTCAAACAAGAAATAATGGGTTTTAAAGCAGACAGGTTTGCAATTTGAGCATAGGACATGCATACACTTAAAAACTGACAATACTCTGTCATAACACCCCTATCAAAGGAGACACCAAAGCATAAATGTACTGATGCAGCAACTAGAAGTATAATCCATACACAGAAACATATCTGGAACCAGTTTGGGGAAAAAAAATATATATATAGTAATTTAAAGGTATGCCACTCAAAGGAAGATCCAACCCTGCAGAAATGGCAATATCAGTGTGATAACTACATTTGCCAACAGGAAGTTGGACCATAAGTTGACTTTCATGGGTTTGAAAAATTTAATAAACAAGTTTCTGAACTTCACATACAGTAAATTGTGAAAGACGCACTGTTGCATGGTTAACACAAATAGGAACTTCGAGTCCATGCTCCTCATATCCTGCGTGTTTTAAACAAAACACCTCCCAATAAAGATCTGGCTACAACCCCTTCCTAGCATGAATATAGTCTCTCAAATTACTGACGAGTTGCAGCATTTGTTTCCTTAGCACCACTGATCACAAATTTCTGGAGAAAGAAAAGGCAGGAAAGGACAGACCTCAAGTCATATTGGATTGCATAAGTCCTTTTAAAGCCACAGCTACCCCCAAAGAGCCCCCAACGAGCCCACCATTCTGCACTGCTCTTTAACGGCTGAGGCTTTCAGATGAGTCACTATAAATGCCCAAGTTCAATTATACATTAAGCTGATGATGCACGGATACAAATCATAACTGGGTCTCCGAGACACCAATGTTGCAGTTGAAAAAATATGATTGACTGACAAAATTCAAGCTGATCAGTCAAATGAAAAATCTAAATACTAGTCTGGCACCTCACCTAGTTTTAAAACAAATCATGCCCAAGGCAACTGTCTAGGAGTGACCAATTCTAAATTTCACTCAGATAACTCATTTCTTTTTCTTGTGGACTACTGTTAATAAGAGTTGCTACCCTCCGAGCACCCCATACCAGCCTCAAAGCACTTTGCGACAGTCTTCCTAGCTCTCATACTCATCTACCGCCAGAACTTCAACAATTTCTCACTGGGTATCTAAGAGACTTCTATAGCATTCTCAGTGCTTGCAGAAGTTGTCAAGGCTAAAAGCTGGTATCAGGTAATGGGACCGTACCGACTCCACTTCAATGTCTCCCAATTTAACACCCTTTCAACTTAAATACCTGTGCAAGGTTTCCAATAAAGGCACAACAAAGCAAAAACCCAGCAAAGATCAACCCACGGTGCTGATGGAAAACCCTGGTCATAATACCATCCTGGTGCCAACTCCTTTAGGGTCACTGCCCCTAGTTTATGCAAAAACATTAAGTGTAAAGGGGCCAGAGTAATTACCTGTGGCAAATATTAATTCAAGCATTCCCTCGATCATTCTTTGCATTGCTTAACTATGTAAAACACTTTCCTTGTATTCAAAATATTGAACAAATGTTGACACTTCATAAAATGCTGACAAGCTACAGCTTCAAACCAACCTTCCCAATGATCCAAATCATTGCACAAGATTCAATGCACATTTTAGGATAAACACAATGTTCACAACATACTGGCATTGTAGGAAAGTGGCCCTTGTTGACATATTAACCCCCATTTTTAGGTCTCGCCTGAGCCAGCGCTGCTCTGCGAGACATTTAGTAAGTGTGCTTTTCAAAGTGCTGCCAGAGGCTTTTGCTGGCTACCAGCTTGCGTTCACGCGAGCATGCATGCGCGCAGCCACCAGCTTTCAGCGCCCGATCAGGCGCCATCTGGCTTTCCTCTCACTCGATTGCTTTTTCAAAGCTCCCCCGCCACGTCTCGCGTTAATTGCAAACATATGTGCAAACGCGCTACTTTCGCTCACGAGCGCACCACTTTTGAAGCTGGGCTTGTTGACCCATGTCAATCCCTTCCTCCCCCATGTGGATCCCCTACTCTCCCAGACTGTTTTTCCCCATTTTCTTAAAAAGCGCTTGTGGTTGCCTGCGCCTTTAAACCGGAGCTGCGCTGATCAGGGATGATATTTGGCGAGTCCCCTTCTCCCCCACGTGCCTGCAGGGGTACTGATTGAATCTCCCTGTGGCCATCCCCGAGGGCAATGGTCGGCCACCGCCCCAGCTGGTAGGTATGTACTTGTGCTGTGTTTGTTCTAAATGCGCTCAGCTGACAGCATTTTCATTTCCCCCCCACACACGGTATTTAACGTTTAGCCTTGCGTTCTGCATGTCTCAGTGTATGCACTCAACTGATGGCATGTTTCCCCCCCACACACGGAATTAAAAGTTTTGCGATCGTTGCCGTCATCTACCCCTTCTCCAGGCCCCTCTTCCCCTTTTCAACAGAAATGATCCGTGCCGCACGGATGGCAGTTTAATGTTAAAGTAAGACCTTCAGCCGTTTCAGAATTATTTCAACTTATTTTTAATCGTATTTTTTTTTCCGGAATCTTTTAATTCTGTGTATTTAATTATAACGAGTTAAAGGCTTCTTGTGCATTTTAAGGAGCTAGTTTTGCTGAAAGGGCTATGCAGCTCCAACTCTGTTGTGCGCAAACTGATATTTCTGCAGCAACACAGTTTCTCACCAGACGTTAACTTTGGCTGTCTATGATGTAACTTGGTGTGAATCAACTTGGTTGTGCATTTCTGTCACTCGCACAGCCCCTATCCCCACACGTGGACGGCAGCTGCTATTTTTAATCACTTGTTCCTTATTTTCTAGTATATATATTTAGCGAACAAGGGAACCCCAAAGGTACGACCAGGGGTAGTATACGTGTTTTTAAAGAACAGTGGTCAAGGTGAGGCCAAAATGGTCCTCGGGTAGCCAGGGCTACTATTAATCGAGATAAAGCTTTCGTCTGAGCTCTCGTGTTACGAGAAAGAAGGAAGGGAAAAACAACGTATGGAGGGACACAAGGTTGTGGGGATGACAAGACATTTATTACATCATAAACGCTAGATCATCCACATATAATTTAGGATCTAGTCCTGGTGCTCACACATGTGAGGTTGCGTGAAAAGAGTGCTGGCGACTTAAAATTACATCACATTGACAACATAGGCAAAACTCAAAGGAAATTGTACAGTTGGAGTTTTGGTTGTTAAAAGTCGACGGCGTTTCGATCTCTATAAATTAGAGACCATCATCAGGACGAATAACTGTGTGAGCAAGTAGAATTTAATGGAAACTTCAACAATACCGGGCGATGTGTCCCGAATGCAGGCAAGCAATTTGGTATAGGCAGGTATTCCGGGCGATGTGTCCTGAATGCAGGCAAGCAATTTGGTATAGGCAGGTAGCCGGGTGTCCTCCGGTAACCACGAGCAGGCGGTAAGGCACTGCAAAGGAAGGCCAGCTGGATCAGTCTGCAGAGCTGCTATTTTTAATCACTTGTTCCTTATTTTCTAGTATAGCACTCTATAAGAGTGCATAGTTTTGCAGACCGTTTCCTTCTTTCCCTTACGCTCTCACTCAGCTCGAAATTCTTCTTAATGTAGCGGCACAAAATCACCCCAAGGGTATACTTTACATGAGTACCGAATTACGATACACCAGGTCAGTTTAATTTATTTATACATTTTAAAATACAGCTTAGTTCCAACTCAGCTGAAATGCAAAAGCCACAACTAATCATTGAAGTCAGCCTATTGTAATGTTCCTCAGATTTCATATGCCAAACCCTCCTCTCCTGTAACAGTCATTGGCCCAACACACCCATCCCCCCGCCCCCCTTTCAAATTTTTTTTTTATATAGTGCAAAATCAGTTCCACGGCATTGGAGCAGTTTGCATGAGTACCGGATTACATTACACAATGCCACTTTCATCTATCTATTTATTTCATAGCACTGCCGAAGACCATGTTGGTAAGGAAAGTGCTTCTCTTATCTGTATGTAACTTGGATTTCAGTGCCCTCAACAATAAACCCATGTAGGTTCCAGAAGAGGGGGAAAAAAAAAAAAAAATATATATATATATATATATATATATATATATATATATATATGAATTCAACAAAATGCCCTAAGCATTTAGGAAGCACTCGACAGTGCTCTGCCTTCCAGCTCTGAAATTCCGCATGCCTTCACGCTCCATTTGCTCAATTGGTTTGCCGACGCGTTTCAAGGTTCTCACACCCCTTCATCCTGGGCTGCATAAATGACACCTGAGAATCGCATTAGTTACATTTCCGGCTCATTTTATTTCAAGCCCTCCTGTGGGCGTATGCTAAGTGCAACGTCACTCCAGTATTACTCTGGGACTTGAAGTCCGTAATGCGATGACAGTATTAACTTTCAGTAAGTTCACGTGTCCATTTAAAATTATGCTCAGGAGGGCTTGAAATAAAATGAGCCGGAAATGTAACTAATGCGACTGTCGAGTGCTTCCTAAATGCTTAGGGCATTTTGTTGAATTTTAAATGGACACGTGAACTAATGCGATTCTCAGGTGTCATTTATGCAGCCCAGGATGAAGGGGTGTGAGAACCTTGAAACGCGTCGGCAAACCAATTGAGCAAATGGAGCGTGAAGGCATGCGGAATTTCAGAGCTGGAAGGCAGAGCACTGTTGAGTGCTTCCTAAATGCTTAGGGCATTTTGTTGAATTTATGTATATATATATATATATATATATATATATATATATATTTTTTTTTTTTTTCCCCCTGAAAAAACCATAGGTTTCAGGCACGTTATAGTTAGAAATTCACTGAAAAAAACCATAGGTTTTAGGGAAAGTTATAGTTAGTTGGACATTGCACTCGTACAAAACCTGTGAAATTCCCCTGTTATAGTTAGTTCAGCTAACTATAACTTGCGCCCCCGCAATGCACTGCTGATGACGTCACATATTACATCACTCATGACATGGTCAGTGACATCACTGATGACATCACTGATGACATCTCAAATGACATCACTCATGACATCATCCATGTGATAATTTCATGCATCTTCTCACACCCTAACATAACTTTAGATACACCCACTCTAAATTATAGACTGCCATTCTCAAAACCATAGACACTCCAACACCAATAACTACATACCCACTCACTGATCCTTAGGTCTACACACACATCCACTCACTCACCCGTACAGTCACTTATACTTATGGTCACTCAGTACAGGACTATCATATGCACTCATATACCTATATAGACACTCACACACCGCCACTCATCCATAGAGGTACTCACACACCTAGTCAGTCATACAAATAATTATTCACACTACCCTTTACTCACCTATACAGTTATACACACACACCAGCTCACTTAGTCATACAAACACTAGCACATTCTTACGTTCTTATACAATCACTGATACAAGCAAACACTCATCCATGCAGCCACTCACACACTCTCACATAGACATTTATATACTCTAACACACATATATACTGCCTTTTATATATGTAGTTACTTACACATGTACAAATGAGATATACTTTCACTCACTAACACACCCATACACACTCACCCACCCATACAGTCCATCACAGATGCACACTCCAAACTATGCACCCAGTGAATCACCCACTCACATCTATGCACAGAGTCACACACCCCACCCACACAAACTCAGGCACCCATACAGATACTCAGACAACCAATCAATAACTGGTATAGACACTTATGTAGTTATTCACAAACCCATGCAGTCACTTACACACCAACAGACAGACGGATTCAGAGATTCACACAGTTTAGTCACTAACCCATGCATTCAGTAACATGTTTAACCACTCACTTATAGAGTCAGTCACGCACCTAGTAAAACATCCATTCAGACACTTATACACCCACTCATTCTTCAATACGCCTTTACCTATATATATTAAACATATTTAAACTTTACAGAAACACAGTCACTGGATGATGTCATCAGTGATGTCATTTGAGATGTCATCAGTGATGTCACTGACCATGTCATGAGTGATGTAATATGTGACATCAGCAGTGCATTGCGGGGGCGCGAGTTATAGTTAGCTGAACTAACTATAACGGGGGAATTTCACGGGTTTTGTACGAGTGCAATGTCCAACTAACTATAACTTTCCCTAAAACCTATGGTTTTTTTCAGTGAATACATATATATATATATATATATATATATATATATTCACTGAAAAAACCATAGGTTTTAGGGACAGTTATAGTTAGTTGGACATTGCACTCGTACAAAACCCGTGAAATTCCCCGTTATAGTTAGTCCAGCTAACTATAACTCGCGCCCCGCAATGCACTGCTGATGACGTCACATATTACATCACTCATGACATGGTCAGTGACATCACTGATGACATCTCAAATGACATCTCAAATGACATCACTGTTGACATCATCCAGTGACTGAGTTTCTGTAAAGTTTAAATATTTTTTATATATAGGAAAAGACGTATTGAAGAATGAGTGGGTGTGTAAGTGTCTGTATGGATGATTTAGTAGGTGACTGACTGTATAAGTGAGTGATTTAACGTATCTTACTGAATGCATGGGTTAGTGACTAAACTGGGTGAATGTCTGTATCCGTCTGTTGCTGTGTAAGTGGCTGCATGTGTTTGTGATAGCTACATGAGTGTCTATATGAGTTATTGAATGCTTGTCTGAGTATCTGTATGGGTGCCTGAGTGTTTGTGTGGGAGGGGTGTGTGCAACTCTGTGCATAGATGTGTGAGTGGGTGATTCACTGGGTGGATGGTTTCAAGAGTGCATCTGTGATAGACTGTATGGGTGGGTAAGTGTGTGTAAGAGTGTGTTAGTGAGTGAATGTATGTCCCAGTGGTACATGTGTGAGTAACTACATATGTGAAAGGCAGTATAGATGTGTGTTGGAGTATATAAATGGCTATAAGCGAGAAGTGAGTGATTGTGATAGTGGCTGTATGGATGAGTGTGTGCTTGTATCAGTGATTGTATAAGAGCGTAAGAATGTGCTAGTATTTGTATGAGTAAGTGAGCTGGTATGTGTATAACTGTATAGGTGAGTAAATGGTAGTGTTTAATTATTTGCATGACTGACTAGGTGTGCGAGTACCTCTATGGATGAGTGGCGGTGTTTGAGTGTCTATATAGGAGTATGAGTGCATATGATAGTCCTGTACTGAGTGACCGCAAGTATGAGTGACTGTACGGGTGAGTGAGTTGATGTGTGCGTAGACCTAAGAATCAGTGAGTGGGTATGTAGTTATTGGTGTTGGAGTGTCTATGGTTTTGCGAATGGCAGTCTGTAATTTAGAGTGGGTGTATCAAAGGTTATATTAGGGTGTGAGAAGATGCATGAAATTATCACATGGATGATGTCACCAGTGATGTCATCAGTGATGTCATTTGAGATGTCATCAGTGATGTCACTGACCATGTCATGAGTGATGTAATATGACGTCATCAGCAGTGCATTGCGGGGGCGCGAGTTATAGTTAGCTGGACTAACTATAACGGGGGAATTTCACGGGTTTTGTACGAGTGCAATGTCCAACTAACTATAACTGTCCCTAAAACCTATGGTTTTTTCAGTGAATTTCAAAGGTTTTTAAATGCTAATTTGTAACTATAACGTCCCTGAAACCTACGGTTTTTTCAGTGAATTTCAAAGGTTTTGTAAATGACAATTTTTAAATGTATTAATTGTTATAGAAATTTTTTAATACTAATTTACTCCATTTTTAGAAACAATTTTTTTTTACATATTTTATTTTTTAAATTACATTGTAATTACATTATAATTACAAAAATACTTTCTCAGAATGAATTACTTTAGTTTAAATACTTTGCACATAGGCAATAGACTTTTAAGTACAGTAGTTACAGTTGTTGCAATGGGCAACACATTTTCAAACACAATGCAACATTCAGCTCAATGTGAATTTCTAGTTAAATGCAATTAGTTACTTTATGGATTACTTTTCTAACCACAGGACTGGATCCTAGATTCAGTCCTGGCACATCTCCTGTAAACAGTTGAGTAAAAGCGTTTTGGTTACAGTCGTGATTTTTAAGGAATATTATTGTACTTTAAAAGTTGACACTTAGAAACTTTTTCTCATAGAATCACCAATGTTATCCTATGGAAGGAAATTCACTTAGAAGGTAAAAACTGTTATCGTTACTTTTTCTTACTCAGTGTTGGATCCTGGATCCAGCACTGGTGCATCTCCTGTAAACAGTTGAAAGAATGCGTTTAAGTCATACAGGCGATTTTTTAGGAATATTTGTAGTTTGTGAAAATCGACACTTTGAAACTTTTCTGCTGAAAAGCAGGCAATGATATCCTATGGAAGGAAATTCAAGATACTGGTAAGTACGGTTAAAATTACTTTTGAGGATCAGTACTGGGCTGAAAGATGCAGCACTGAGGTCTCTCCTGATAACAGGTGAGTAAATTGGAATTCGTACTTTGGTTGATTTTAGAGGAATATTATAAAGTTCCAAAACTCCACACTTAGAAGAATTTCCAAGTGAAACCAGTCAATGTTAGCCTATGAAGGAAATTCAAGATACTGGTAAGTACGGTTAAAATTACTTTTCAGGACCAGTACTGGGCTGAAAGATGCAGCACTGAGGTCTCTCCTTATAACAGGTGAGTAAATCGGAATTCGTATTTCGGATGATTTTAGAAGAATATTTGCACAATGGTGAAGGGAGGGGGCGTGGCCTGAGGTTACATCTGTGCAAACGCGCCCCGTGGCGCGTTTTAAGTTGGGGGATTAAGTCCCCTTGAATCCTGAGGGTCCCTAGGGGCCAACTAGCCCACCAGGAACCTCCAATATGCGCCAGGGGCTGCGTTGCAGAGACGTGTAGAGAGGCCACACCCCTTTTACACCTCTCTGCAACGCAGCTCTGTGGCGCTTTCTGGATGTACCTGTTGGGCTAGTTGGCCCCAGGGACCCTCAGGATTGAAGGGGATTTAATTCCCCATCTTAAAACGCGCCACGGGGCCTGTTTGCACACATGTCACCTGAAGCCCCGCCCTCCCTTCACCACTGTGCAAACGCGCCCTGTGGCGCGTTTTAAGTTGGGGGATTAAGTCCCCTTGAATCCTGAGGGTCCCCGGAGTCCAACTAGCCCACCATATACCTCCAAAAGCGCCACAGAGCTGCGTTGCAGAGAGGTGTAAAAAGGGCGTGGCCTCTGTACACCTCTCTGCAAGGCAGCCCCTGGCGCATACTGGAGGTTCCTGGTGGGCTAGTTGGCCCCCAGGGACCCCCAGTATTCAAGGGGAATTCGTTCCCCTCTGCAAACGCGCCAGGGGCGCGTTTGCAGAGTGGTGAAGGAAGGGGCGGGGCCTGCGGGCCCGATCGTTTTTTTGTTTTTTTTTGTCCCCTGAATGGGGGTTGTGTGGCCCCCCTTCCTTTTTTCTGTTTTTGGGCCCTGGGGACCCCATCCCCCAGTGCCTTACCCCTTTTTTTAAATTTCAAAATAAAAAAATAAAAAACGGGAAGGGGGCCGCGTGGCCCCCCTTCCCTGGGCCTGTACTGGCCCCGGGGACCCCATCCCCGGGGCATGGCCTCTCGTTGGGGACTGTGGGGGTCCCCAAACCCCCACAGTCCCCCGGCTCCCCGTGTCCTACGGGAGCCGGCATTGCTTACACATGGGGAGCAGCTAACATGCTGCTCCCCATGTGGAAAGCTGTCGGCTTTGGATATTGGAAGAGAGAGCAGGTTTCCCTGCTCTCTTCCAATATCCAAAGCAGTTTGCAATGACAGGACAGGAGCCGCGAGGCTCCGTCCTGTCATTGCAAACAGCAGTGTCCCGGGGGTAGGCACCCGGGACACTGCAGGAGCCGGCCCTGGAGGGTGGTGGTCCCCAGGGCCATCAAGGGCTCCAGGAGGGGGGCCGCGCGGCCCCCCTCCCATTCAGGTCACAGCCCCGGGGTGGTGGTCCCCGGGGTGGTGGTCCCCGGGGCTCTGGGGGTCCGTAACGGACCCCCATATTTAAATGTTTAGTGCCCCGGGGAGGTGGCGGTCCCCGGGGCGTGTGGGGGGGGGCTGGAGCCCCCCCACACAGGTTTTCAATTTAAAAAAAAAAGCCCCAGGGAGGTGGTGGTCCCGGGGCTGCGGGAGGGCTCAGAGCCCTCCCGCACCATTTAAAAAAAAAGCCCCGGGGGTGGCGGTCCCCGGGGCTTGGGGGCCCTTTGAGGCCCCCACACATAAATTAACCCCCCCCACCATGCCCCCGGGGACTTGGGCCACCCGGGGGCAAAATACAATCGAAGCGCCCCCTGAGCAAACCTAGGGGGTCCGGGTGTTTCTACCCTGCCCCCTTTGTGCGCTTTGCGCACTTGTTTCTGTCCCTCGGTTCTACCGAGGGACAAAATGGCTGCCAACATTTCCTGAATCGGAATGTTGACAGCCAGCTGACAGCCAATTAACATGCAGCTCGTGATCGGGAGGGTACAGCGGACCCTACTCGGCCATAGATATCACTATCTTTTTTACTTTTCATTTTCTCAGCAACTACTGAACGGATTTACACCATTTAACAAAAGGGTTCTTTCTGAACCAAGAACTACCTCTTTGCCAAATTTGGTGTAATTCCGTTCAGCAGTTCGGGCTGTAGCCGTGTCTAAAGTTTCCTATGGAAAAATGCATGGGGAAAACGCGTTTTGGGACCCCCTTTTTTCTCGGCCCCTGTTTGACGAATCTCCCCGAGACTTTCAGGGAAGGAGCGGACCGGGCCACAAAGTTTGAAAATTTCACGAAGATACGTCAACCGGCAAGAGAGTTCTCAAATAGAATGTCGCGGATTTCCTATGGATAATAGGTTGTAACTATAACTATCTACTGGCGACTGCCAGTAGTGAGTGAGTGTATGTATATATATATATATATATATATATATATATATATATATATATATATATATATATATATATATATATATATATATATATATATATATATATATATATATATATATATATATATATATATATATATATGTGTTCTTCCTCATCTGAAACGTGACAGCCACAAATAATGATTAAAGTGACCCTTTCATTTAGTTTTTTGAATTTCATTTGCCAAACCCTCCTTTTGTGAAAAGCAAGGGCAGCTAAAACAGATTTTTGGGAAACTTTTAGATGACCATTCACAGAAAACAACCTTATGGCCACCACCTCGTGTAACTCAGCTCAGAATGCACCCCCCCCCCTTTCGCTTTTATTAAAGGGGCTGTAAAATGCAGACATTCCTCAGCCCTCTGCTTCAAAGGATACTCTGGGGGCTCTCCTGGGCCAATTAACACCTCAAGCAAAGACGAGGGGTTGTCATGCTCAACATTCCTTCTTAGTTAAAGGACACATAGCTTTTCCAACCGCAAGGAAAAGATAACCCTAGCACTTATTAATTCCCACCACTAATTTGGTTTAATATGAAAATGTTTGCGGTATTCCTCTGTATTAAAATTGTTTTTTTCTTGTTCAGATTTGATGTCCTGCGGAACTAGGTTGAAACAGCAGTTGAATTTTAGCAAGGACATTTTTATTGTAGCTTTGGCATGATAAAAATAGTATTTGTAAGCTTGTGTTGTCTGTACAATTTTTTAATGTAATGAAATTAATCGCCTTTGTGTCATTTAAGGTATCAACTTGATGTTTGCTTTATAAATGACAATAAAATATGGGTAGTTTGCTACGAAACTATATTCGTTCATTGTTTTATTTGTAATTGGTCAGAAGGATTGTACTTCGTTTAGGTTTCAACTAAACGAATGTTAAAATGTTTATAATTGCATGTGGTTTGTTTTTTTGTTTAATATAGTCTTCTAAAGCCTACAATGTTTTCCTTTCGCAGACATGGGTACAACTGCATGGGTGTCACTAGACTATTTATCTTATGACCCTGTACTTTACCTCTTGAAAGTTTATTATTTTTCCTGTCTATTTGTACAAATCTTCTGTTTCCTGAAGCGTTCTCTAACCCATGTCCTGTCGGCGCTAGATAAAACTGCCAATGAATAATTAAATGGCTAACTACATGACGTGTTTCAATACTTAACTTTTATGCCCACATTTACTTTCGTAAAAACCATGTAAAAAGTTTCCATCTCTGTTTTGCCTATAAAATATGCTCGTTCCTGAAAAGTATGATATGGAGGTTGTATTATTTCCTGTCACGTGACATCCCTGTGACGTCATTTTGCGTTGGCTATGCCAATTCATTCCCCATTTATGTTGTATGATGTGTGCCCTAGTGCATAGTATTTATTTGCTCAGGGCCTCGTTGGTCCGTCTGATAGTTCTGCCCTGGTGTGCGTCAGAGGGTATTTGGGGCAGTCACTTCTCTGCCCCTTCGTTCTTGGCTGTGACGCATGCTGCTTGCTTGCTATCCACAGCATCTGCGTGGGCCACCAACCCTTGAAGATGGAGTAGCCTTGCACGACCCTTATTTGTAAGAGTTGCCTTATTATTATAATGAATGAATCGCCTGGTCCAAGAGGCCTATCCCGTGTGCTGTCTTACAGTGAGCTAGGACATGCACTCCTGCTGTGAGGGCTAGTCTCGCTGATTCACGGAGTGCTGAGACCTGTGTTTGAAGTGTCTCCTGCACTTTGGCTGGCCCTAGGGCAGGAGTTTCTGATCTATATTTTAACCTCAATAAATCATGATATTTGCTTGAATGATAGGTTGTTGACTTAATACACCCATTACAGATAGCTGTAGATAAGTGGACATACTTTTTTTTTTAATAGTCCGAGTGGGTGAGCATTTTCAGTGCTTGGCAGGGCTTTATGTCGGATGAAAAAACTGGGGGAAGGGGGTCTCCCAAAGGGGCGTGACTGATGTAAATAAGGGCGTGGCTTAAAAACACCTAAGCTAAAAATCTGTGCTTAGCATAGTGTGCCCCCCCCCCCGCGACTGGTATTTTGATGCTTCTGTCCTTGCATCCAGATTTATGATACAGCAAGTAACATTAAACCTACAACAAGCCAGGACTATTGGCTTTGTCAATGGTTGTTAGTTGCATAAGATAAATAAGCAACAACCATGGCTTCGTTGCATAGAATATTGAAAATGCTTCTGTTCTGAAATGAGGAGACTGCGAAAGTACTATAGCAAGTCTCTTTGAAATAACATCAAAGGCAGTGAAGGGTGGGACCGCTGCAGAGTTGAGATTTATTTTTTCACCCTGTGGGTGATGGCAAAAATGGAGCCCGATAGAGACCCGTCTCAGCACCTGCTATTTAGAACTGCCGGTGCTCAGCACCAGCAAGACCCGGCCCACTTAAAGCCCTGGTGCTTGGATAACACAGGCATCCAAGTGCTCAGTTTAGAGAGAGTTATTGTTAGAAAGTGGGACACCCGCAAACTCCTCTGCCCCTGAAAACCTTCACTGGTGTACCCCCTAAACGGCAGAAACCCCTCCTTTGGTTCCTGAGAACCTGCGCTGGTGTACCCCCCACCCCCCAGAAGGCAGAAACCCCTTCAAGCAAATGACATATTGCATTCCTTTTTATAACAAAAGAAAAAGGCGCCTGCGTCATTTCACGTGGTAATGCATGCATGCAACTACAAAATAATGTGGCCAGTCTTGTTCATTATAAATTTTCAATGTGCTGCACAGCAGCCACACTGCTCTACAACATAGCTTAAAAACAAAGGCCAAGCCAAAACCTCTGGCTAAGCACTTATAAGGACCGAAAGGCGAGACCTATTGGCTATGCCAATGCTGGTTTTCATGGTATTTGATGCTACTTTGACTGAAGTGCACTAGGTCCCCAGTGCAAGAGTTCTTTCCCAAAAAGGTAACTGTTCCAATTGGCAAGGCCTATGGCTTCTCTGCAAGTCCTTGGTAAGTGGTACCCAGGGCATGGGTACTAAAGAGGGTCCCCAAGAGCTGCAGAATGTATTGTACCACTTTAAGGGACCCAACAATGCAGTCATACAGACTTTCAAGGCAGGCTACGTAAAATGGCGCACACAAAAATTAAAGCACAACATGGCACACACCCTGTGTGCCATGACCACTGCATGGAATATTTGTAAGTCACCCCTCCAGCAGGCCTTACATTCCTAGGGCAGGGTGCGTTATATTACCTGTGAGGACATATCTGCATGAGCAGATATGCCCCTGTGCGGTCTAGTCCGATTCTTTGATAGTACAAGTGAACAGGGAAGCCATCTAGAGTACATGTACTGGGCACTGATTACGAGTTCCCCAGCTATGAAGGCTTAACAGAAACCTATTGTGTTTAGTATCAAACACCTAGTCTTAACTCTAGTACTGATGCCAGTACTAGATTTATTAGGAGATGCACCCTGAGGGCATCTTCCTGCCTCCTGAAAACTTACTAACCTCTAGTGTGCTAGCTGACTAGTATTGACCAGCCTGCCACCACAGATGCGTTTGACCTCCCCGAACCCCCACCTGCCCCCCTTTGCAGGCGAGAGCCCATGCCATAGTTGGAGGTCAGAAATAATGCCTGTTCTGGCCAGAGGTGTTCTCACCTTCTCCAAGCAGGATGGCTACTAATCAGCATATCAAGGCAGGAGGCTTCAAGGCCTCTGCTGCCTTTGATATGCGACCCCCGCTTCTCCCCAAAACGGGGGAAATGCCACCTCCTGCCCAGGGCCCATTTGGCACCAGGACAGGTGGGAAAATTAGCTAGTCAGGTTCACTATCAGACTAGTTACGCCACTAAAAGCGAGACTCTGGGACCAGCTGCAGACTTTGGCACCAAACCATACATACCTGCACCTGTCCCAACAAACTAACTTGTCATGCGGCTGTGCATCTGCCAAGAACTCCGGTGTGCTGCCAGCACTTCGCAAATTAGCAATCTCACTTGGAGTAGAGGAGCTACTCGCTTGCATGCACCAATCAGCAAAGCCCAGTCCACCGTTCTGCCACCCCTCGGTTTCACTGACAAAGCAGCCGCCCAGCTCCAGAAGGTCAGATCCGCCTCTCCACCGAATGAAGAGACACATGGACCAACTGGAGCTGCACAGCACCAATACCCGGGGGTACCAGACTCCTTGCACCAACCAAAGGCTGCTTGAGTCCAATCTGGACTCAAAGACCTAGCAGCTGTTGAGGGACGTCAGCGCCGCAGAGACCCACTTCAAGAGTGGCCCACCTGTCCCGTTTGTCCCCATAACCGGCGAGACAGACAACCAGTGAGTGCCTGTGATGCACGAGCCCGGCCAACCTAACCACTCTGCACCAGGGCTCCCCAGCCAGGGTTTCCGAGAATAGACTATGCGTCCTTGCTCCCAGGATCCTCACGAACCTTCTCCCTCGTTGGGAGCTCCTGGACTTGTCCCAGACTGCATCTAGGTAACCTTCTCCCTCTTCCTCCCCCCCGCCCCTTGATGGAACGCACAAAGCTAACCAATCAGACCAGCACATCTGCACCTGGACGCTCCAGGGCAGGTAAAGACTAACTGCTCATGGTTCTTTGGACCTTGGCCCCCTACCACTTTAAGTCCTGAAGGGGACCACCCCCCAGAAACCAATTGCAAGTAACGATGCAGTATGTCTTAAGCAATACCACGAAAAAGACGCTTTTAAGTGAACATTTTACTTACCTATAAAAACCGATCCGTCGAAAAGTACTTACTTGATTATGAAGTTCTTGGTGTTGAAGTGTATATGAAAATGTGTTATTTTTCTAAATTGCTCTCGGATTAATTTTTAGTAGGGGTCTTATTTATTGCCTTACTGAGTACAACAAATGCTTAGGTCTACCCCCTGATAAGCCTACACTGCTCGCCCACACTACCATAAGAGAGCAGTTGGGATTATTACTGGTGCCTCTGTAAATCAATACGGGTAACCTGGACACACTGCACAGTGTACCTCATTTTGGTGCACTATATAAAGAGCCAGCTTCCTACAGGCGTCCACAAAAGAAAGTCTGTGTTAAGACACACCAAATGTATACTTCATTTAAATGTTGTATTCTTTCAAGCAATATATCTTGCCGACTGCAGTAGAATAGTGAGCAATAAAAACGTTAATATAAAAATATTCCAGCGTATACATTGTATTACAGTTCGGTGCAACAATAGTGCAGATTAACATGGGAAGAAAATCAACTATCTGACCTACATGAAAATTACTATGAGACCTAGACCTTTATTGGTCCTTCAGGTACATGCAAAGCGTAAAGTTATCTAGGATACTCAAGGGTTCCATCTGTAAATTTGTAACCTAGTTCACACAAACTGCCCACGTGACATACCTGCTCCATCTTTAGCTTTAACAACCTCCGTGCCAGCCTCTTGAATCCGACCAGTGAGAGCTTCCAGCTGATCCTGAGGGAAGTCCACTTTAGGTGTGCACTACAAGGAAACAACCATTAATACTTAGGTTAACCATCTTCAAAATGGGAAGTTACACAACTTTGAAAAGGACAACACTTCATACCAAGCATGCACCATATCTGAGCAAATGTATCATAAACACCAATGAGTACAGCAGAGAGGCCAAAAGATATAGGCCCTGGAGAAACAAGGGAGTAAGTCAAGCAAGTTGCGCACTAGAACATCCCAATAAATGTCCATTTGACATACAACCTCTAAATCCCCAGAGTTAAGCAGTCATCATCCATTAGAAAGTTTAATCTTCCCTTCAGCTAGGTAGTCATGCCCCAGTTCGGCTTATTCATTCCAGCATTGTGTGGGAGGCCAACCAAAACATGGTCCAGCTGTCATGACCTGTACAACGACTGGCACATAGGTTCTGTGGTTTATTGGAGGAGCAAGGCTCCAAAGTATGCCGAAGTCAGTAGCGTGTTGCCAGGGAGCTGGAGTAGTTAAAGTCAACAAGAAAGATGAAATGAATATGCATTTTTACAGATGCAAGGGAGTCGGAAACCACATTACAAGATTGGTCTTATTCAGCGTTTAGATCTAGTATGTGCTAGGATAGAGCTTTGCTGAAACAATAACTGAGTAACAAAAATGAATCAGTACACACCTGAGAGATGAGAGGAATGATTGTCTTTCCGGCATGGCCACCAATGACTGGGACATTGACACGGGCTGGATCCAAACCCTTCAGAAACAAAATTACAATTAAAAAGAATTAGCATACAGGGAGCCTTCAGCAATTTGGAAGATGCAGCATATTGAACACAATCATGGCCCAAGAAGATGGTCAGGAATGCCACAGAGGAAACCAATTAATTTAACAATGGGTAGAAGTTATCAGACTCCAGATTTATGAACACATTTATAAAAAAAAAAAAAAAAAAAAAAAAAAATGTACATAGTTTTTTCCCCTAAAACAATACAGATATCGCATGTACAGGAAGAGTTAAATACCACATTACATACAGTGTTTCAAGTAGTAGATTTTCATGGTTCTCTCATGGTCTCCTACTCTACAATCAAAGTCAGGCTCACCAATTTCAATTATTTAAGCTTGTGGGCCTCAATCTGGCTCATTGAGACCATGAGTTTTTTGGCAAAGGCACCAAATTCTTGGTTGTTTCACACACAGCCCTATTCCTTGTAAACCACTTTTTTCGGCTGATGCACAAATATCCATGCCTAGATTGAACGGAGTGTCAAGGGGGCATTTTCTACTTCAATACTGTGTACTTTCGAATTTAGCTACCAGTAGCCCAATACCCACTAGGATCTTAGAATTAGTTGTGCCCATCCAGCGAGTATTACTTTGGTTATTGCCACTTAGTGACCCCCTTCCAGCCCCCAACCCCCTTCACCTTACCCCCCCCCCACCTATCAATTCTCTGAACTTGTTGCCAATAACCAACAATTACCAGATAAGTCCATAGTACATGAAAGAAGGTGCCACTCATCTGCACATTAAGGGCAGTTTGAGGGTTCTCTACCCATACACCACAATCCGATTGTATGTTAATACACTCGGTGGAAGTACTTTAATTGTACGAGCCGCAGACGCGAGGCAATGGCCAAGGTGGGAGGCTGGGGGCATCTTTGCCTATTCCCATTCATCACCTTCAAGGTGGCACACATTCCTCTCCCACAGCAGCAAGAAAGGGTCCAGGCGCATTGAGGAACAGATGTATATACTCTAGTGATCCCTACTTTTACACAAAAATAAAAAACCCAAGTCTTTAATAATGGACAACATTCAAACATATGGTTTTGTTGAAATGGTCTAACAAGTTTGCCACCGATGGAAGAATTAGTATATGCTCACAAGAAAGGCTAGCGAGTGTGGGTATTGCGTTCCCATTTGGTCAGCAAGATCCTAGTTCGGAAAGCTGCTAAAAATCCTTCGAGCAAATGGAAAGTATGTGGTTTTCAAAATAAAAACCTTTTCTAAAAGAGGAAGTAAAAAAAATTAAAAATAAATTAAAAAAACAAAACAGACCACTTTAGCTTTAAGCCTTAAATGCTCAGTCTGAACGAAACCCAAAGTGTAGTGAATAGTAGAAATTATATTTCTAAAGTTTAATTACATTTTCTGGCAGTTTTGTTGCCTGCAGAGAAAACATGCAGAATTAGTTTACAATTCATTGGCAATGAAGATTTCCAGATTGGCCATTGCACGGCTTAGTAGCAGTTTAAGAGCATGTGATTTTATGTTCTGGTGCCTGGCCCCACAAAGGTTAAGTATGGGAAGGGTGACACTGGAAGCACTTCCAAGTGAGCTACCCCAGAGTTTTAAGTTCTACTAAAAAAGTGCCATGAACATATACCAAATTGGTAAAATGAAGAAGCACTGGACAGCTCATATCCAAGTCTATGAGATCGGTATCCTAATAAGTAACAGAGCTAAGCACAGTGTAATATCTATTAAGCCGCTGGTCACTATTCATCTAGCTCCTAGCCCTTCTACTAGTGAAGAGCTTTGTGAGAAGGAAATGGTTCTGAACGGACCAATCACACATCATTGTAAGGCTTTTTCTTAGAGTTCTGGGAGTCAGGCTTATTCCAGTTTATCAATGGTCTCCCAGTGGCACCCACCAATACTAACGTATTCCAGTTAGATATTAAAGTTACTCCTTTTGGGTACTTGCCTCACCAGGAGAAGTTAAGTCAATGCTTAAACCGCAAGGTGGTATGGGCTACAAACTGAGGTAAAGATTGACAATGAAGTTTACAAACTACATGTGTAGTCACTGATATAGTCTATGAACGACTAAAGTAGGCAGTTAAAACTGATGCACACAACACAAGGTTTTGGAACTGCTCGGGGTTCAGCGAAGCCCACAAACATTTACAGTGTTTGTTCTACACTGAGAATTATCAACCTTATCTGATGGTAAAGGATTTATATGTCCCCATAAATCGGTGTGAATGGCCTAGGCTAAAAACACTTGGTTCTATTAACTAACCTGTAGTGAATAAGAGTCAGATGAACAAGTAACTTTAGCTTCAGTAATGCCTTTTCTTGTAGAGGTTCTATCCAACTGCAGATTCCTCACCTTTTGAGCATTTCCCCAGGCATCAGACAGGATCCAGAAAAATCTCAAGCAGTAACCCTGCATGTCGACAGGTGGTGCATGTGGCTCCACGCAGTCACTCCTATCCTTGAGTGATAAGCTGGGGCCCTATATAGTAGCCACCCATGCGCGCTGAAATCAGCGGATTTTTATAACTGTCTGTGCTCTTATTGCTTAGTTGGGCTTAGTTCACAGAACAAGGACAATGGCAGGGGAAGGGAGTAATCTGGGGGCGAGAGTCTCTACCAGAAAAGAGATTACCGAAGGTAAGTAACTTGTTCTGACACTTCAAACTGCAGATTCTCACCTTCTGACTAGATACCAAAGCAGTACCTCCCAGGTGGGGAGTCTGAATTGGCTGAGACCACAAAGCCCTTCAGGGCTGAGTCAGCAAAGTGCCCCTCTCGACGGATCAGACTGTCCAGACAGTAGTGCTTCGAAGTGGTACCCATGTAGCAGTCTGGCAAATGTCCTAGACAGGCACCTCAAATGCCCTCGCAGTAATACCTTCTGGCGGCTGCCTTCTCTTCAATGCGTTGCAGATCGTAATGCAGAGCAAGATCCAGTGAGAGATGCACTCCTTTTCTGCATGGTCTTGCCTTTCTTTGCTCCAGTGAATCCAATAAAGTGGAGCTTGTCCACCCGGTATTCTTTAGTACGATCAATATAGAAACTAAATGCCAGTTCTGGATCCATCAATGGAGCCTCTTCCTCAGACGGGTGATGTGGAGACATCGGAAGGGTGATGTTGCCATCATCATGAAATGTGGTTTACTTTTGGCGGCTACAGTTCATAGAACCAGCTTGTCTGGGTAAAAATGTAATAAGATGGATTGACAGAGCAGACTTGTAGCTCACTCACCCATTGTGCCAAAGTTAGTGACAAGAAAGACTGTCTTGAGGTCAAATAGCCAGAGAGGAAAGCTATGCAAAGGTTAAAAAGGTGCACACAAGGAATGTTAAAACCATATTTAACTCACATTGTGGCATAATAATCACAGAATGGGGAGAAATATGGGGTAAAACCTTTAGAAAACGCATCACAACAGGTAATCTAAAAAATATGGTATTTTACAGTAACCATGAAAAGCCCGAAAGACAGATACCATTTAACATTGCCCAAAAGACCTTGCTGGGCCTGGGACAACACAAACACCACCACTTTGGACAGGTTAGCATGGAGTGGGTCACTCTGCTTGGTAGCACACCAAGCCACAACCTTGTTCCAACAGCTGGCATATACAGACTTGGTTGAGGGACGCCTGGCTGCCAGGATGACATCAATAACCACAGGAGGAAACATCCCCCTGCTGCTGTGCTCACTGGGATTTTAGATCCTAATGCAGAGCCTACATATGCCATCTGGCGTGCTTCACCAGCAGGATGCAGCAGCCTTAGTCATCCTCCCAAATCCAGGACAGATGCTGAAACATCAGGATCGTAACACAAATGCCCTGGACTCTGTTCCAGGGTACAGGTACAAAACTGCTGTGTCCAGAATGGCTCTGATGAAAGCATCTACGAAGGAGTCAGGTGTGACTTCAGCAAGTCTATGAGGACTCCCAATGATGTTAGAAGGTTCACCATAGTTTGAAGCAGGATAAAGACTGCCTAGCAAGACCCAGCAACCTGTCATCAAAGTAGGGAAGAATGCCCCCTCCCCCTGTAAATAAATTGCTTTATTGCTGCTATCAATACTGACTCATACTATGCTCTCAAACATCTATAGTATCCCCCCCAAAAAGAATAAAAAACCCTCCAAGCTCATCCCTATGTAATCCTCATCCCTCCAGTCTTCTACCCAGAAACAGACTTCAAATAGTACGGAGAGGGTCCCAATAAGAGTCTTAGTGCTTAAACCCATCATATCTAACAATATCAGTAAACAGCAGAACGCAACAATAAGAATATTTATCATCTAGTCTTCAAGATTCAAATATCTCCCTTCATTTTGTAGTGATTGGATTGCTTACCTTGAGCTGTGCAACAAATGTGTTTGCCCTCACAATGTCGAGCGTGGTAACACCAAAAATGTGGTTGGGATTATAGACACCATGCTTCTTAAACACTTCTGAGGTGATGGGGATGGTTGAATTCACCTAGAGAAGGGGGAATAAGGTGTATATTAGTGAAAGTAGATGGCACAGAACAAAGGAATTGCATCCATATATATTCCTCCATCAGATCAATCTGTGCATGGTGGCACCACAGTTGGACAATACATGCTTCACCTTCATACAAGCTTAATCATCATGTTAATCCAGATCAGACACATTGAGAATACAAGAAAATGTTAGAACAGACGAGCACACTTGTTGCACCATCTCCAGGGAATGCAAATCAAAATGATTTCAAGGCTAGAACGCAAAAAAGGGATTATCAATTTCTAAATTATTCCATGAAAGTTCAATAAGTAACATCAGAAAATGCACAATGTTACACACTCGCCAATCGGATTTAGAGCAATCCATCAAGTCATATCAGTATCGGCTGCTGTTAGATTCATACATCTACCTTTAGGCGAGGCAAACATAGCTTCATTTCTATTCACTCATTTAAGTATATGGTGTTTATAAACAAGTTGTATGGGTCAAGTTGTACCTACATAAACTTACCACCTTGTGCTACCTCAATTACATTTTATTTGGTTTTATCACTTAGTTCACAGATGTAGCAATAACCAAAGTCTGATGTTCTAGTCAGAGATAAACGGCCTATTCATGGTGTGCATGACCTTGTTAAACAAAGCCCAGGAACTACTTTTCCCCTTGTAGATTGATCAAAAAGGGGCATAGATTTTTTTTTAAAGATTTCCTAATAAAAAAGGGATACAAGTCAGAAGTAGGAATAAGGCTGGAGTTCATGTCGAAAGTCACTTTCTTACCGGGTTGGCAATTATGCAGATCATTGCCTCAGGGCATTGCTTCGCACAAGCTTCTGTTAAAGTTGCCACAATGGAAGCATTGGTATTGAACAAGTCATCACGAGTCATCCCTAAGTGAAAAAAAATAGTTTGAGTAAAATGAAGCAGTTTGAACAGATGTGGTATTGAAAACCGTACGGCTAAAAATATTGAAACTGATGAGTCAAATTAACTCAGAAATTATGTACATTTAAGTATATTCAGTCAGAGATTACTATTTATTGAACATGAGAAAAATACTTAAATGTAACTCTAGTTTTTCAGTATAGCAATGTTCATACAGGTAAAGTGCTGAGATGGCCTCAGTGACAATCCCAACTTCCGTCAGTTGAGACCACCACCATGTACATTATATTCGGTCTCAAAATAGATGTATTAACACAACCTTGACATTTTTAAACCAATATTTTTGTGGGTCCCTGTAGCAGGATGTGGAAGATTGACCTGCCAAACATAATTTTGCTCTTGGCATTGGAGTGAACTCTCGCCCTAATCGAAGAAACAAAAGTGCTTATTGTTCACACTGTTGGGAACACAAACTAGGAAGTTAACCTTCTTGTGAGTATTTTTATTTATTGTTCATATAGCATTTCAACCATAAGATATCAAAATGTGTTTTTTCCTTTACACTTCAGATCGGTTACTTAAATTAATGTCATAGTGTGCAGTGCCTGTTCACAGATACTTTGACACCCATTACAACCGTATCTGAACAGGGTCTGGTTTGAGATCTGCATGCTTTCAATTAGATCGCGTTTTCAAACCTGCTTATTGTCAGCTAAAACAAATATTTCATCTACCCCAACTCAGAACATGCACAAGATATTGTTCACTACAGATGAAGATTCAAGACAATGGGTCAGTTGTTTGGCAGGGAGTAAGGTGATGTGGAATGCGTCTGGGAACGTAAGGGGTATGTGTATGCCAGGAGGTGTAAAGAGGGTACAACTCCAGAAACAGACCAGATGAAGAGAAAATGTTAATCGCCATAGGTGTAACTTCAGAGCAAGGGGAGAACTGTTCAAACAACTCCGGGCTTTTTCCCCCACTATATGGTCAAAGAACAAGGGGTGGGGGGGTAACCACTTTACAGCCATCTCCAACTCTTCCAATCTATAAGAAATGATTCAAGAAAGTTCTTTGATGCATTTAAAGAAATTTTCCAGGCCTATAGTGGCAAGGAAAGAATGCATTTATGAATGAGCTAATCAAACATACATATAGCAGCACTTTACACCTAATCAAATACACGCCGCAAAAGTATAGAGAAGGCAAATAGTCTCTCCTTGCAGAATTCGCCCTTAAGAGCTCAAATTTCTCAAACATGGCACCAGCTGGACCTTAACCTCCCGATATCGTCCCCTTCCCTAACACTATGAAAGGGCGTGCTTAACTAAGACCGAAGCTTCAGAAAAATAAAGGGCAATTGTATTGCTGCAACAGTACTAACAGAGCACTTAAAAACAGTGTGAACTTCATCCACATCAAAAGGTATCTGCCTTTATTGTACACCCAGCTGTTGCCCAGGTGGACATATCTGAAGACCTCAATAAATGTCATGCATGCAGCACGCAGAAAATTTAGTATTTTGAAAGAATTCACGCAGCCAGAGGACTGAGTCATTAACTGCAGCTTCACCTGAACCAAGTGAGACTTGGTCATCTTTGTTTAATGAAAAAATTCTTAAGATTTAAAACAATTCTGTGAGTCAAGCGTAATCATAGACTCACAGGTGTACACAGCCTGGGAGGCTTTGCCGAAATCACTGAAGTATACAGTCCTTATTACTTCAGCGTCTCCAAATAATCCTTGTTGGCACACATGATTTCTTCATCTCCTTCACTGTTTTCATCTTTTCTGAAAGACGTAGGATCAGGAGGGATGCAAAGGATTATAAGATAGAAGGGTGTTCAGTTTTTCTATAAAACTGATTGATGATCCTGTACCCCTTAATGGTAATCTTGCCAATACTGATACTGTGTGTGGGGGAGGGGGGGAAGGAGCTACATCCTATATTAGCACAGTTATCCTTTACAGAAGCAGGATCCAGCAATGAACGAATCACCAACACCAATCCCACATACCAGGTCTTTTTCCGAGGAGGTGCACCAAATCCGAATAGGCAGTCAGAAGGAGATAAACCAGAAGGGGAGAGAAAGGGCAGGTGTGCAAACTCGAAACCAATTGGAGAATCAATAAATAAGCTGAACATGTTTTGTTGCAAACGATCAACCTTTCGGACAGAACACCAATGGATGTTGAGAAAAATGTGTTACGCAAACGTTTAGTATTCGGTCACACCAAGCCATGTGATTTCCCATAGGTTCAAATAGAGGTAAATTTGAGAAAATTGAAACTTAAGTTTTTTGTACACCAAGAAAGTGCTATGGATGAATCAATCCATACTATCACAAAATC
Organism: Calotriton arnoldi; assembly: GCA_963921515.1. NCBI lineage: Eukaryota > Metazoa > Chordata > Amphibia > Caudata > Salamandridae > Calotriton > Calotriton arnoldi. The sequence continues at coordinate 1,277,137 of CAWUFW010002291.1, forward strand.
TGGAATTACACTATTCGATGTCGTGGATATACTTAAGTCAATAAACAATTAACAAATTTGAAGGTACGAGATTTGTGGGATCTTCTGAACATAGATTACAATTGTGACAGTGTTATGGGTCACACTACTAAGTTTACTCCACAAAAACTCAATTTTCGTGAAATAGACCCGTTTGCTAAGAAAGACGTGCAAGATATCCCCAAACTGGAAGATAAATCTTTAGCAATGTCAGTTAGAAAGAAGGTCTGTGGAGGAAGATCTAATTTGAACCCTGATGGAGAAGGCATTACATTCTTTGGGTATAGATGAAAGAATAGTAATCCGTGAGGCGGACAAAGGAGGAAACATTGTGGTTGTGAACAGGCTGGACTATGAAAATTAAATATTCAGACAACTGAGTGATGGAAACTGCCATGTTAGGGTGAAGGATAACCCTATGAGGACTAAAATGGCTTTTTGATTAACTTAACATCTGGAAAGAGATGTGCTGAATCAGTTTTTATGAATACAGGTTTTTGAAAAAATTGATAACGTGTTTCACATTGATTTATATATTACCAAAATACACAAGTCTGGAAGGTTCCCTCTAGGGAAATGCATTATATCAGGAATTGTTTCGATCACAGAGCATGTCTGAATTGGTTGATCACTACCTAAAAGCATGTGTTCCGAGTTTACCTTCCTTTATTCAAGATACTATGGATATTTTGAATAAATTTGGAGGATGCTGAATGTGAAGGAGAATGTTACTTGTAACTATAGATTTAGTTGGATTATATACTTTTATTATGAATTTGGTATGATCATACACAAAAGGTTGGTGGAAAGGATTGAATTGATAGACCAGTCTTTCTTTATAGGGTACGGTAACATTGGTGCAAGGAAAGGCTAGGGGTTCTAGGCTTGGCCCCTCTTTTGCCAACCTCTTTATGGAGTGGTTTGAGATGGGAGTATGGTGTTAAAGACTGGATACAACACATTTTTGGGCCGATACATTGGTGTGATGATCTGTACAGAATTGTCAGCAAAATTCAGGAATACCTTCAATATCTAAAGCAGAATCCATCCAATGTCTACCCGAGATGACTCGGGACAAACGTTAATATAAAATTCCACATCTAAGATTGTATCTTGGAGAAAAAAAATTGAGAGCAAGTAGTTTAGAAAGTAGACCGCTACGAATAATATTTTTAGGGCTGACAGCTCACATGCTAGATCTGTAATAAGGGATATTCCGTTTGGAGAAATGACAAGAATTTGCCATAATTGTAGTGAGGATGAGATGTTTAAGACAGGTGTGAGGGACCTGAAGGACAGAATGAGGCCAACAGGATATAGTAATTTTCTGTTGAATGATGCAGAACGTAGAATTCTTAGGAGTACTTCTCTGCAGAAACTAATTCCTATTAAAGATTAAAAAAAGGCTAGCGTTTATCACAACTTTAAAAGCACAGCATGAAGTAGTTTATAAGACTTTGAAGAGACATCGGACTTTACTGGTTGGAGTCACAGGTCTTGCAAAACATACTACAACCCTCTGATTACATATCGAAAAAGGGAAGATTAAACAGAGACTAAGAATTATCTTGAACCTAGATTACAGAATAAAAAAATTGGCTCCCTGATCCACCCAAAGGTTTTTTCATATCTTCTGATGTAAAATGTATAAACACAGTATGAATACATTGGTGAAACTTAGTTATAATTTTGTAAGAAGGTTCAATGTGTACCAATTTATTCATTGTAATAGTGCTTTTGCCGCCCATGTAATTATCTGTAGCTGCTCTCAAATATATGTGGGTAGCAATACACAAGCTCTTCAAATTTTTATTCAGGAACATTGTAGAGCTATCAGAAAATTGGATTGCAACTCGTCATTAGTGAAATATATCAAGGAATGCCACTTGAATTTGAGATTGTAGGTTTCACAGTATACAAAGATTGGCATGAAGTTCTAGAGGTGGTAACCAGCAATTATCTTACATAAGTTGAAGCAAGATGGATATGCAGGTTACAAGCTGTGGAGAGAGGGCTCAATACAGAGAATGAACTACAATATTTTTAGGATTTGTGGAGTGGAAGTAACCATTTCATTATTTCATTTATGGACTTTGTTCATTATACGGATAATTACAATAGATTCATTTTTGTTCACCATAAGATGGTGATCATTTGTTCAGACAAGTTGAGGATTATTTGAGGTAAAGGGCTATATTATATATTTTCTTCATTAATAAATAAAGATAAACATTTTTTTTAAAAACAGATCAGGGACGTTTCAAGTGGTTTAACATGATAAAATGGCAACCACTTGCTCAGACATGATTGCGAGGTGGGATTTGCTTTGAAGCAATTTATTGATGGACTTTGTTCATTATTCAGATAAACGTAATATGTTTATTTTTTTGTTGGTCTATGATTTGGTTGACACTTGAATGTGCAATGAACCACAGGAATTAATTGGAGGATTAAGGAACCAATCACCATAAGGTGTATGTTATTTGTTCAAATACATTTCTTAGATGGGGTTCCTTCAAACTAATGGTTTCAGGTTTGAATTGGTTATGTAACTGATGTCTTACAATTTTCTAAAATAAGTTGTGTTAATTGGTGGCTTACAACCGAAGGGAAGGTGGTACACAAATTTCAAGTTGAGGATTTGGAGGCAAGGAGCAACATACGGTTTCTATAATAAACAGGCATTGGCAAAGTCAATAGGTCTTGCCTATGCAAGACCTATTGGATTTACCAATAGGTTTTAGCAATGTTGTACACCAGAGTGGCTGTTCAGCATGGCTAAACGTTAGTGGTGTAAAGGTGTTACAACCCCCTCTTGCATAATCTGCGTAGTAGTCCAACACACAGGGTTCATGTTATACAAAGTGGTCTAGTGTGCAGGGCTCGTGCATAGGGAGCCAGAAGGGTAAAGAACATGCTATGATATTCCTGACTGATGCTTTCTCAGAGTCCTCATGACTGGATGCTCCCCTCCCACCCCCCGGGCATCCCTCATGACAATGCTTCCCTACCCCCCCCCCCCCACCCCGGCATCCCTCATGACTGAGGTTTACCCCCCTGGCATGCATCCCTCATGACTGGATGCTGCTCCCCTCGGCATCCCACATGACTTGATGCACTAGCATCCCTCATGACTGGATGCTCCTCCCCCAGCATCCCTCATGACTGGATGCTCCTCCCCCAGCATCCCTCAAGACTGGATGCTCCTCCCCCAGCATCCCTCAAGACTGGATGCTCCTCCCCCAGCATCCCTCAAGACTGGATGCTCCTCCCCCAGCATCCCTCATGACTGGATGCTCCTCCCCCAGCATCCCTCATGACTGGATGCTCCTCCCCCAGCATCCCTCATGATGGATGTGCACCCAAGCCCCCACAATTTCCATTATGCTTAAACCCCTGCAAACGTTCCCCACATCCCGTTAACCAATGGATTAACTACTCCTACTATTCCTAGGGCTTTGCAAAGTAGAGTAGAGTAGCAGAGCAGTCGCGTGGAACGGCGCAGAAGAGAGCGACGCAGAAGAGAGCGGTATAGCGTTGAGTGGCACAGCATAGAGTGCAGTGGCACAGAGACCAATGGGGTAGAGTATAATATTTCAGATGGGAATGGAGTAGAGAGCAGAGTAGAGAGCAGAGTAGAGAGCAGAGTAGAGAGCAGAGTAGAGAGCAGAGTAGAGAGCAGCACCCAGAGCAGCGCAGAGATTCGATCATTTTAGAGTGCAGTGGCATAGAGTCGATCATTTTAGAGTGCAGGGGCATAGAGTCGATCATTTTAGAGTGCAGGGTAGAGGGCAGTAGAGTGGTGCAGGGTAGAGTGGGGTAGAGTTCACTGGCATAGAGTAGAGTGGTGCAGAGTACAGAGGTGTGAAGTGGCATAGAGTGCAGTGTCAAAGTGCAGTGGTGCACAGTAGAGTGGCATAGAGTACATTGGTTTGGAGTAAAGTGGTGTAAAGTGTATAGGCATGGATGAGAGGTGGCGGAGCCAGGGGATGGGGATTAGAGCGGCCCCCGGGAATGGGGATTAGCATTGAGTGCACCGGCATACAGTAGAGGGGGGCAGGGGGCGAAGAGTGCAGGGGCAGAGTTGGGTGGGGCAATGTGGAGTATGTATGGTAGCGTTCTGCCATTACAGACAACACATCTTCAATTGAAGGCATTGCACTCATACATTTTGATGAGTCTTCAGCGCACAAACGATCGTGTGGAAATGTATTGATTTGATAGTCCGCACAGTCCATTTAGACATAAAATGTTGTGTGCAAGGGGAAAAAAAAGTATTGTACAGCCTTCAAGCAGGCCGGAATAGCCAGCAGGATTGTCACATACATCTCACTTTGAAGACTGAAAGAAAATTAAACCGCCAAGCTCACTGCAAGACACAGCCTGACACTTGACCTCTGTCTTTGAACACACAGCAAATTTGACAAGAACAAGATTCAAAGGACAGTGTACAGAAAGTGAGTTGGTGGAAGAATACAGTAAACAATGTTTGGGCAACAGGAGGGATGAACTCGAGCTGGGCAACCTAAAGCAAACAAAGCCAGCAAACAAAGCCAGCAAATGTGAGCTGTAAAGGTGCACATGTTGGGAATATGGGTAACAGGGTATTAGCCAGGGCGGAAGTACTACAGTGTATATAAGCAAGCACTGGGATACCAAGGAGGAGGAAATGTCAATCTTGACAAGAGACAGGCTGCAGGGAATTTCTGTGAACTGAAAGGCATTCAACAAGATGGATTAGACATCCTGGTCATTCATTTGAAAAGAAAAAAAAATTTGAAGAAAAGGGTTTGTGAAGTACTGCTACAATTGTTCCCAAACATTGTCCTTACAACTCCAATCAAATTGGAATACCTTCTGATAGTGATCAACAAAGTGTCTTTAGTATTTATTTTTACCAGAGCGGATGTGTCTGGGTGCCACGCAAGAGTATTAGGAAGCAGCTATGTAGAAGAAGATGGCAAAGCCTATTGAGTTGTCTGTCAAATTAAAGCGACAATCTTGTGGCCACCAAGTGACGCTTCAACAGCCAGTAGAAATTCAATTCAAACTACGTTCCCGATATCAAAAACAACTTAAGCACATCAATTTGTCTTTATAGGTTTGTCTTAACTGAAATTCCATTATTGTATCCTATGTTCCCCACACCTCGGGTCAAGTTACGTAGGACTCCTTTTAATGCTTTTGATGTGCAACTGCAATTGTTTACTACAACTCTCGCCTCTTAACCTACTTCAGTCATATGTATGCCTCATGTAACAGACTGTAAACTCCCGATAAGCAGCTCAGATGAGACTGGTCCCCTAAACTTTGGTTTTTGACGGTATAAGAAGACTGCGATGCTAGCTATAGATTACAGTTAAGCACAACAAACCGTGTTTACCTATTGAACTTTGAGCAAAGTACAAATTCAAGAAATACCTGGTTTTCTGGGGACTCCTGCAGGAATAACCACAACTTCAGCATCCTTCAAACACTGCAACAGCTGATCTGGCCCAATGAAGCCTAAAAACAAATTTGTTAAAGTAAATAAGGCACGATGTCCATTAAAAATTAGATTAGGTTCACGCAGTAAAGAGGCAGCAAACAGTATTTGGAGAGGACTCCGTGACTTGTGCATCTTTGGAATTACTGTCATAAGAGAAGCTGAAAGAAACAGTCAGACTAACTCCTGGCCAAGAAGACAGCTGAAATCATGCAAGAAGCTCCCTCCTGTTGGCACTTCAAAAGGCATGTTGCAGGTCAGGGCTAATTAAATATTTAAAAAGATGCACATCAGCACCTACGGATCACAATAGCATTAATAAAAACAAAGTCTTCTCAGCGATGGGAAGTGTTCTTTAGGAGCTCATTTACACCTAAATGTGCTAGCTGTCATGAGGCTGGTACGGCATAAGCACCATCTATGCAGACACCCTGACCAGGGTAGTTCTAGTCATGAAAACAGCCAATAAGAATGAGGTTGGACGGGTAACAGCCTACGCAGTGTGGTCCCTCCTATGAGATTGGTGGCAGGGGGGGGGGCTGGGGGAGGGTTCTGGCTAATGTTCCACTGTTGCCAATATAATAGTTTCTTAACCTCTAAATCAAGAGTTGGGTGGACAAAGTGCGCATTGATTTCACGTATGGCCAGTAAACCTCAAGCTTTAAATGAGGCCCAAATCTACAAGCTTAGAACATGGATCAGTGTCAATTAGACAGTAGTAATCCAAAATATCTTAGTGGCCAAGCAAATAAGTCTGTCCACAGGAGTAATTCCTGCCCAATTCAAATTGGGGGACACATTTGCTTAACACAGTAACAGAAAACAAACGTAAAGTAACACGTAATAGGCTGTGTATGGCAAACATGGATCGCAAAAATCAGACTTCAGCTCAGTATGGTGCAGCAGAGCCCAGGACATCACTCACCTGTGACTTCGGCTCTGGTCTCGACGTGGCTAAGGTCGGCAGCAACACCAGGGGTGTGGGCAATATCATACAGAGAAAGTTTGCTCACCAGGGGACTGTTCTTTAACAGAAGTGATAGAGGCTGCCCGATTCCCCCAGCAGCACCCAGCACGGCCACGTTAGCATGGTTCTACAATGGAGAGAAAACAGCAGGTTTATAGTAGGAAAACTCCAACTACCCACTCCTCCACATCATACGCAATGTCAGAAAACTGAAAGAATACAAGTGTTTGAGAAGGGAGGTAGAAAATGCATAAGATTAAATGGAGGGAGATAAAATTATCAGGTGTGATAGAAGTGCCCATACTTGGATTTTAGCCAGGTGAGTAATGACTTGCAAAACTGAGTAAAGCATTGGAGTTAACTGGAAGCAGGAAGCAGTTTTTTCAAATGCAATTCAGATAAAGCCCCACAGCAGCTACTCATGCAACAGCTTTAGGGACATTTGATAAGAGTAGTACAATTATACATGTCTGGTAGCCTATAATCTGGTGACAGATAAGTAGACCACAATTCTGATGTTTCATATCAGAGCAGCACGAGAAAGCACTTCTCTGCAAAGTTGTGAGCAGATCAAAAGGCAATGAGTTAAATATAATGGGGTGAGGGTTGGTAGGAAGAAAGAGCCAAATGTAGACAGGTGAGCAGGCATTCTGGTCCACAATAACGGATTGATTTAGTGTAATGCTTGTTTAACTCTTCAAACTCCTATTTATTGTTTTCTTCCCTGTGTGTCTGACACGCCCACAGGAGCTTTTTGGTTATGCTGCCCGTGGAAACTTCATTCTTCTTACTCCAGACACAGCAATGAAAACAGAGCCAGGTTTAAACACTAGTTTGTTACATTTCAGTACCACTTAGTGTTAAACAATTTCAGATGAAATATGGAAGATACAACATTGATCTTGAGATACTACTATAAACAAGCATTGGCAAAGCACATCGGTCTTGTTTGCATGTAAAGGGGAGACCGGTTGGCATTGCCAATGCTGGTTATAATCAATGGCGGCAGCAAAGTGCATGAAACTCATCTAGCGATCCTGGCCATGACTTAACCAATCTTTGTAGCCCCCATGCTAGGTAGAATAAGACTTCCATTTGTCTGCACACTTCAAGAATGACAAAAACAGTCACTGGAATCAGTCCTCGGCAGCCTTTGGGACCCCCACCCAAATCAGAGTTCTGCTCAGGTCACGTTTGGCTTTTAATCCTAGGGAAGAAACCCAAATTCTTGGTAGACACCAAACGCATTAATCACTCTGGGCTCATTTTCAAAGTATTCTGTGCAGCATGGTCAACTGTATTTAAAGTGGCGATTAACATAATCTAAGAAAATATCAATAACTTTGCATCAGACACTAGCCCCTATGTAGGTGGACTGAATGCCTTGGAGTCAGAGGACTATGACAACCCAATCTACCAATAACGATTTGGCTAAATGTCCTTTACTTGGCCAAAGCCAAATAATATTAATGTTCAAATCCATAAACATACTATTTCAACACCTGCTAGAAACAATTAGCTTGAAATCCGACTCTGCAAACTGCTTGCTATAAATACGAAAATAAAGTATCAACATATATACTACATGGAAATGTATTTTGCGAAGTCCCATATGGAAAATCAATCAAAGCCCCCCCAGGGTAAGCAATTCCTTTGGAACATTTCTTTCAGTGTCCTGTCACCCTGAAGGCACACATCTCTACAGCCCTGTGTTAATGCCCTCAGTTTCTTGGGCGAGGCTGTGTGAAATGGAACCAGAAAAAGCAGGATTGCCACGGCAGCAAACTTGCACTAGGCCTACACTTTGCTTTTGATACGATAGGTATTTATTCAAGCTCACTGTAGATTGAACAAACTGGCAATGTGCCACTCAAAGGCTTGCTCACACTCAAGTCCTGCATTGTTAATCGAGGAGGTGGGCATTTTAACATCAGCATAAGAGCATGCTTCCTAAAATTAAAGACGGGTCAAGGAGTAGAAACAAACAAAATTCCTCACTAAATTCACATCACTTCGAATGATTAGCGGAAAGATAAGTTTCAGTTCTGACCCGTTGAACAGCTGGCTGTCTGCCGCGAAGGTCGTTCTCTCGCTGGACTCAATTGGCGACTTGCCCATAAGCAGTAACCGCCCTCAGGGCCAAACTGCTGTCTGTACATATTGTATTCCACCCGCATTGCCTAATATTTCTAGGTTTATTTATTGTTGTTTGTACCTGAACCTAAGATTGTTGCCCGTCATTTACTAAGTGACTGGATTATTGCCTGGCTCTTGCTTCTGTAAAGCGCTGACACCACCGGGGCTACCTAGCGCTATATAAATCTTATAAATAGATCATACTTGAAAACGGTCTGATCAGTTGTTCCGGTGTATGAGATTCCCTTGCAGATCGGACCTAACTCAAAGGCAAACCAAGTAAGTCACTGTGACCCTCTGCTAAAAGGGTATGCCTAAAAATAAACTCGCATCTAGAACACTCATTGGTCCAAACTGCAGGGGAAGGCACGAAGAGCGATGCCATTTGTTTTATCATACTGCACCAGAACGAACTATACGTTTTGGCTGAATACAGTGAAATGCGGGTTAATTTACAATAACAGGGATAAAGCAGTGGGTTTATGGACGAAAGAAGAAAAGTGATCTGAAAGTTAAAACAACCCAAATAAACATCAAATGCAAAAATAAGATTCCTTAGTGCAACAAGTACAGTTTCTTGTAAACAAAGTAGGACATCCAAAGAAAAACTACAAACAAAATTACGTTTTTTTATTTTTTTTAAACAAAAACTACATAAAAAAATAAAAAAAAATTAAAAAAACACCGTCTCGCTACTGCCGCACGCCAAATAATGGAATGTGTGCCTGGGACACACTGGGCATCTCAAAGGTGCGAGAAATAGACGTGCGTAGACGCGGTAATAATTAAAAAATAAAAGCAGATTAAGAGATTGGTGACTTTTCGGTATTTACAATTTAAGCGTGCTGAATTAGTTCAAAGGGAAGGTTTATTAGCAGTAAAATAATTGCCGATTGAAAAGGGGATTCGTGTATATGCAAGTGTCAGAAAAGGCAACATGACGTAAATACATAACCCTAACGTTCAAAAGTGATCTGTGTACCATCCGCTTATGAAAACAAATCTAAGACCGAAGGACTGACCTAGAACCGGAGGACTCCATGAGGTTAGCCAGCGGGAAGATGTACAGATTAAAAATAGTAGGGTAGAGCACTGCAGAGTTAAGGGATTTGACAGAACAGACAACTAACAAGTGAACCAGCCTGCATATGGCGCGAAATAAAAGAATACCTGCCAAGTAGAGATCCTTTTACACCGATATCACCAAGTCAATTCGAAAGAATGACATGGGGCACCCTGTCAAAGGCCGCAGGCAGCTCAAGAATTAAAGTCGCTATTATTCCCAGCATGCAATAGGACACGGATATTCATGAGAACAGTTTGTGCTCGTATTCTGTTGAAATCCTGATTAATGAACAATTTGCCTATTGGACTGTGGGATGCAGGGGAATTTCACTCACTCCCCAATCAAAGAAATACTGGTCAAACATTCAAAAGATAAATAGGGAGGGCGCCGGGAACACAATCAACTCTAGAGACAGATACATTTATTATTTGGTAGAGAGGGTGCAGGAGCTAACTAGGTATAATGTTTGTCAACCAGAGTTTGGTGGTGTCAAGGACGGCATAGCACAGCCTTCAACAATCCTAGAATGGAGAAGTAATATGCACTGTTGCCTAGTAGCAGATAGAGATTGTCCCTAAAAATATTTTACAAATTTTGCGTTATTTTGGGGTGGTTGGGGGAAGTGGATGGAGACAAGGTTGCGCACCATGGTATCGGTACAGAAAAAATACACCTCACATGGTGCAACACGCGTGGCCCACATTGCAATACAAGCCTAAAACATGAGTACATTGCATAAGAAAGTCTATGCTAACACCTCAACTTTAACAAACAGGTTATGCAGAACCAAGAGCCCATTTTGAGATCCCTAGGAAAACCCAGACAAAAATGTCAACTTGTGTCCATGGAGACAAGAAGTATACTTAATGAACGGACTGCGTTAATCCCTGTATTGTTTATGACGGGATTATGCTTTTACTGTCAATAAAACTTGGTTAAAAAAAAACTAGATATTGAGCAACATTTTGGACAAACGTCAAGTAAACTAAAGGGTGTCCACACAATAAGGCAATGCCCGGTGTAACTGCTACCCTGGAAAAGAAACTATTACTGGAAGTCACTAGGGACATGCCAACGCCCAATAAATTCTTGAAAATGTCGTTGAGATCTTACCAAAGATCACTGAACGATGGTCACCACCACAAAAAATAAATAAAAACAAAGCAACCTGGGTAAACAAGCACACTTTATGGAGACTATTCGACAGTCATCCCATTCCTCGAGCTCCAAGGTCCCCCCCGCCCTCCTCCTAGTAATGCTCACCAGTCCCAGTAGGTAGTGAGAGACAACATACCTACCCAGCTAAAACAAGATATCAACTCACTGCAGAAGCATCTTAAACGTTTAGCAAAACACACTTGTATTCAGATCTGGTGATGGTGCAACATTCAACTAGAGTAATCCAGACACTACAAAAAAGTGTCAAGGTCAAGAACCAGTAGTTGTAGTAGGTGGACTGCAGCTAGTCACAGCATTGTCCATGGGAGTTTTACAGTGTATTTCTTTTAGTCTAGCAACCGGATGGAGATCGAAAAGGGGGTCTCACGCCTCACACCTACAAGCACCCATTTCGCGTATGTTCTATATAAAAAAATAAAAATAAAAAAAAAGCCGGAGGTATGCATCATGTTCTAAATGTACACCAATGCTGCAACCCATTCATCCACAATTCACTGATGGGTATACCGCTGCTACCAAACAACAACCTAACCTCACATTTCTCAAACACCTACCGGTCGGTCCCCTTCACCCATGGCTCGGCCCTCAACTTCCTTAAGCTTCCCTCAAAGACTAGCTCTCCCTGCCATCTGTCATCCACGGCTGTCAGGTTTACTCAACAGGTCTCACTCACTCAGTGCCACAACCTTGTCGTTCCCGTCACGTTTGGCACTTTCGCCAGTATACCAGTTTAGACCTCTCCGATGTTTCAAACCTCACTCTTCCAAACCTCACTCTTCCATCGTGCTCCCTGTGCCTCCCCAAAATCTGTCAATGAATGCACTTGAACTGCATGACAGGCCCAAGGCTCATAAACTGCCAAACAGTTCCATGCTAGGAGAAAACCTAAGGCCACCCACGGATCTTTAAGCAACAGCACTTTACAGGGCGAGATATACACATTTATATTAACAATTTCAAAGGACAACCCCAAGTCCCAGAATGTAACGTGGTGTTGGCTAAAAAGCCGGTGCTGACTGCAGATAGCATGCAGCCAGTTGGCAATGTATGTGGCCATAGAACATTAAGGAACCGGCTCTAAACATTGCCCTCCAGAATAGCTGTCCGACAACAATATCGAAAGACGCTTCTAGTTCCCTTTTCCCGGTACCTGAGCGGTGGTGCTGATGCCTCTGCACAGGGCAGCGGTGGTAAGGCTGAGACGGGACAGCATGGCGGCAGAGGAGGCTGCGGGGAGAGCTCTGTAGTCAGAAGGAGGTGCAAGGGAATGAGTCTGTTATAAGTGACTTGAACGACCTCCACCTGACCAAGAGACCGGAAGGAGACACCGAGCTCTCGCGAGACTCCAGCGACTCCGCCCACCACCGATTAGAGCTTTTGATATAGCGTTATGAAAACAAAAGAAAGACAACGTCTTCTGGAGTGTTAGCAATCTGTTGAACTGATAGAACAAAATCGAACGCCACGCTGCTAGAATGTGAACAGCAATGCTCCCAGCATTCCCTTCGGGGCACACTACTATAAATCAGCAAGTATGCATAGTTCAGTGCCGTGGTTTGAAATATTAGAGAGGAAACGCGTTCTGTCAGTTAGATACAGCATCAATGATTTTTTTGCAGTTTTATATTGCGCTAACTCGACCCGAAGGCAGTGAAGCGCTTTACATGAGTATCAGTTGGTATTACACAAGGTCACGTTCATTATTTTGTACTACAATTTACTAATGGCATTAGTAAGTTGTAGCTGCCAAGTTTCCCACATCTGTGCGTGACAAGCTAGTCTTTGAATTAAGTGACTTGCAGTCTTATTTACTCTATTTTAAAGCCAGAACTGAAAGTCCCAGATTCAAAGAAAATACTTGCACTTGAGTGAAACTTGGTTAGGTTGAATGAGAAGTGGGTGAGGCTAGCCACCTCACTTCATGCCATTACGCACACTGTTCCGAGCGCTGTGCCTTTTTCTCGACAACTTAATGTTCTAGCTGTTGTAGTCTTCATGTGCGTTCATTGCCCTAATTAGACCAACATGCTTGATAATTATTTTCGGATGAGAAGCACAAAACTGGAAATAGTGTCCGTGAAAAAAAAAAAAAATATATATACATTTTGTACGTGCTGCTTCTTCCGCCCCACTTGGCCCGTGGTAAATGGAGCGTACTCCGGCGAAGCTTACCGGAAATTTGTTTTCTATCAGAGTCCAAGTAATTACGCTCTCTCAGGACAGTCCAATGCAAAAGATTTTATTACCAGTTACGCGTTTCAATGAACACCGTCCCCTTGCTCACACACTGGGTAATGGGTTACACCACCACCACACATATAGTACGTAAACAGTGACAAAGGACAAACCGCTTCTCCAGATGGGAGAATTCTCGTGGTAAAACGGCATCCATTTTGTAATGGCTAAATAGTATACACAGTGTATATGGACACCCAATGTATTATTATGTAAACATATTATTACTTCATAATATATTGCATTTCAACATAAATTGGATTAAACATTTGTGCAGTACATGATCTGATGGCTACATTTCATGGATTTTTTGGACTCAAATTCCACATACAAATAAGAAATCGCGTAACTGGTAATAAAATCTTTTGCATTGGACTGTCCTGAGAGAGCGTAATTACTTGGACTCTGATAGAAAACAAATTTCCGGTAAGCTTAGCTGGAGTACGCTCCATTTACCACGGGCCAAGTGGGGCGGAAGAAGCAGCACGTACAAAATGTAAAAATAGATGCCCATTCAAGACGGCCGGCCTGCACGAAAGAACAAAAACCTGTGGATATCAACGTAAACTGGATGAAATACTGCAGAGAGTGCCTTGCAGTAACGAACTTTTTGGGCTGAGCGCTTCTCGTATAGCACCATTGAAGCGACCTGGGCGGGAATCGTTTCCCGAGCAACGAAGGAAACACGGAAGCGGCAACTATTGACAAACCGCCCCTACAGGAGAAACGACTCCTTACTCCTCGACAACCTTTCATAACCGGCGAAGCAACTACAAGCGAGGCTAAAAACATCAGGAAACGCAGAAGCGAATGAGCCCATTTAATTGCCTGACGCCGAAGAAGGAAAGGAGCGGAGCGGAGCGGAAAGCGGTAAAGAGTAATCTGCCAAAATAGAAAAACCCGATCCAGACACACCGGGGTCCAAAGAAACAGAGGAGAACAATGACACGCACCAACCAAGACAGACGACAACTTAGAGGGAAGCGGGACTGGGGTGGTGAGCGTGGGAGGAAGGTACTGGGGGTTTTGAAAGGGTCAGAGGACGAGATCAGTGTCTCCGTGCACCAACCGGCTGCCATCTCTGACCGCCTCCTCTATATCTATGTGCGTAAACCTCCAAACGGCATCCATTTTGTAATGGCTAAATAGTATACACAGTGTATATGGACACCCAATGTATTATTATGTAAACATATTATTACTTCATGATATATTGCATTTCAACATAAATTGGATTAAACATTTGTGCAGTACATGATCTGATGGCTACATTTCATGGATTTTTTGGACTCAAATTCCACATACAAATAAGAAATCATACCGTGTCAGTCAGATTACGGGTTAGGAAAGAGAGGAGGTGTAATCGCTCTAGTGGCGTATGTATCATATTGGCTTCTCTCTATTTCACGTTAGGACGGGTAAAACCAGATAAAGAAGTTGTAAGAATATCATGGTATTTGTACATTACTCAACAACCCTGAAATTAATTATACATTTAAAGCGCCAAGTGGCTATCTCTGAGTTCATGTCTTACCCAAGAGAGGAGCCCCTCGTCTTTCCTAGGCCTCTCAAAATAAATTATGCCATTTGATCTCTATTATTGAAAGGTTTCTGGGTGGATGCTACCTATGTCCAAGTGAATACCAGCGTTGGGTGGTGTACCATTCGTCAACATATGGATATATAATGATTAAACCCTCTCACTAACTGTGTATTATGTGCAGAGATCAAGATAATATAATACAGTGAAAAAAGTGCAGAAAATATCACATATTAAAAAGGATTGTGAAGTTATAGTCTTATCTTTAAACGTGCCCCATGCCGATTCCTCAAGATCTCGAAGAAAAGGGTAGGTGACCTCTACTGCTACATACAGGTAAGTGTCGGTCCCTTCCTTTCCTCCTGTAAGAAAATAGACAGAAAAGAATATAAGGTTAAAATGGGAACCTACACATGGTCAAATTCCTCCAATAAAACACTCAAGGAAATAAAGATACAATGTAAAATCATGTGTTTTTAAGTTGCATCAGTGTCAAGACGTTGATGTTGAGAGGCTGCTGAAAGACTCTGTTGGTCCTACTCATCCTGTAAATGTATAATCATTTCCTCATCCTGATTATGGCCCCATGGGCTCCTTGTCTGTAAATCAATTATGTGCCATGATTCACGTTTCCTGAGGAGGAGGGTTCTGTTACCCTCTCTTTTGTTAGATTGGACTTGTTCAATGATAAAGTATCTCAGTAGCGAACTGTTGGAGAGATGATATTCCTCAAAGTGGCGTGCTACCGGATAGTGTTTGTCTTTGTTGTGTATGGCCCGCAGATGTTCCAGTATTCTTTTTTTTGCTGCAAAAGTGGTGCTCCCTATGTATCTCATCTTGCATGGGCATTCTAACACATAGATGACAAAAGTGGTACTACACGTAAGAAATTGGTTAATGGTTTTGGTAGTACTAGGTGTATCATATGTTTTGACCATACAACTGGACTTACACGCTTTGCAATGTCCACAGGGAAAAAATCCCTGTAGATTGTGCTGATGTTCCCTCTGTTGTGTAGTGATATCACCTCTCACTAGAATGTCTCTAAGACTTCTCCCTTTTCTGTACGTTATCATGGGGCGATTCAGCAGATCCTGCCCGATTACTGGATCACTCTTGAGAATGTTCCAGTTTGCGTTCAGGATTTTTGCCACTTTTTTAGATTCTTCATTGTAAGTGAGAATCACTCTACTTACGTTGTTTTCTTTTGTTATTGGTTTCTCTGTGAGAGTTTGGTCCCTGGTTATTTGCTGTACTTTTTTGATGGTTTTTTTAATAACCCAATTGGGATAGCCACGTTCTTTAAATCTTTTCTGCATGGTCTTACTCTCTGTTTCAAATGCTTCATTTGTGCTGCAGTTTCTTTTTGCTCTCAGCAGTTCCCCGAATGGAATACTCCATTTGAGTACATCCGGGTGGCTGCTGAGAGCATGGAGAAGGCTGTTGCCTGCTGTACTCTTTCTATGGAGCTTAGTATTGAGTTTATCACCGTCAGTAGTTACCACTACCTCTAAGAACTCAATTGCTTCCCTGCTCATATTGTATGTGAGTTTGATGTTGCAGTTATTTGTATTCAGTAGTTCTATGAATCTGATGGCACTCTCCTCGCTACCCTTCCAGATCAGGAAGATATCGTCTATGTAGCGGAGCCAAGTGGTAACCTGGCTCCACAACGGATGCATAGTGGGTTCTCTGCGGATTTCTTCCTCCCACGCCCCCAGAAACAGATTTGCAAAACTGGGGGCAAAGCAAGTCCCCATCGCCGTGCCAAGTGTTTGTTTATAGATCTCATCGTTGAACATAAAAATGTTGTTAGTGAGACAGAATCTTATCATCTCAACTAACATATTTGTGTGTTCAAGGTACCTGATTGGTCTCTGTTCCAAAAAATGTTGGCAAGATCTTATCCCTAAATCATGGTCAATAATTGTGTACAATGCGTTCACATCCATTGTTATCAAAATAAGTTCATTAGCCCACTGTACATTTTGTATTTTTTTCAGAAA
This sequence comes from Calotriton arnoldi, assembly GCA_963921515.1. NCBI lineage: Eukaryota > Metazoa > Chordata > Amphibia > Caudata > Salamandridae > Calotriton > Calotriton arnoldi. The sequence goes on from CAWUFW010002291.1 coordinate 1,293,769, forward strand.
GTCCTTAGTGTCCTTGACATGTGATGGTAGGTCTGTAACAAAGTTTCTGAGAAAATAGTCAACGTATTTTGAGATGTTTTCAGTGACGCTCCCAATGGAGGAAACAATGGGGTGGTGTAGTAGGGTTCTTGTGTATTTTGGGAAGTAAGTAAAAGATGGGTAGTCTCGGGTAATCACCTTTCAAGTAGCAACATTTTTCCCAGTGCAAGATGCCATTGGTTCTCCATCCATCTAATTTTTCCCACATGGCGGTGATGCTTTGGTTGTATTCCTTAATGTCGCTTTTGGAGTAGAAATGTTTGTCTTCCAATTGTCTCATCGCCTCTTGTATGTACAGTTCTTTGTCCCATATCACTATCTTTATCTGAGGGACGGATCACTATGGTCTCGTCTTTGGACAGCGATTGTATTATTTCGTTTTGAGTTTGGGATATATTCCAATTTGTAGAACTTTTATTCTTTTGTTGTCGGGTCTTGATTAAATCGTGCATCATGGTGTCATGGAATGTATCGAAGTTGTCATGGGAAAGGTTAGGGTAGAACTTGGATTTGGGTCTAAAGTCTGTTATGGTCGATTGGTTGGTAATTATGTCCATATTTGATAGTGTCTCTGTTTCTTCTGGGTCCATTTCTGCCAACAATCCCTGCATGGCTAGGAGAGGACCTACGTCTCTAATGCAGAGTATATCATTTTCTTCTGGTATAATGATCCGGGCATGGTTGGTAGAGTTAAGGGAATCTGGTAAATTCTCTATTTGTTCTTGTTGTGGTTTATGCAATTTATGCCATTTTTTAAATTTCATTTTCCTGATGTACTTGAAAATATCAATTCTTGTCTCCGGATAGTTAAAGTGATTGGTGGGGCAAAAGGAAAGGCCTAAGCATAGCGTTCTTTTTTCTAATGTAGTGAGTGGTCTATTTGATAAATTAACAATTGTTCTGCTTACCATGTCGTTATCCATCATAGTTTCTTGGAGGTGGTTGCCTTGTTTCCCACTGACATTTTTCCTCATCCTCTGCCTCTTCTGTTCCCTCTGTTTGTCTCGCTTTCTTCTCGGCTTGTTTCGTCCATGTTTCTTCCACGGCCTCTCCCTCTCTGTCCTCTGCCTCTCCCTCGTGTTCTTGGGGTTGGTGTTGCTCTCGGAGTTTGCCTTTCTGTTCTCATGATGCGAAATTCGTCTAAAAACGTTGTAGGGACTCCAGTTTTCCCTTGTCTGTCTATTCTTCTTTTGCTCTCTTGATTTTGGAATTCCTCTGCGTCACTACTGGTTATTGAATCAGTTCCACTGGCGATTTCGCTTGATTCTCCAATCGGTTCACCTTGCATCAATTTTTCATACAGATAATCATACTTATGACTATAGGTGAGAATCCTGCCCGATTCATAGTCTATGCAGTCTCGATGGAGTTTCCTTTGTTGCTGTGTCTTGATATCCTCCTCATATCCCTTCATCCGTGTTTTCAGATCTTCTACATATTTTCTGATTGTTTCTTGTTCTTTGTGGTGTTTCAATTCATCTTCCAGTATTTTGAGTTTTTCCAATATTCCTTCCCTGTCTTCCCATGCATATTTGACAAGGATTGTCAACATGTTTTTGGAGCTCTGGGCTGAGTTTTGTGACCATTCCTCGAGCATTTTCGGATTAGGGGATTCATACGATGGGGTGGTATATATCCTTAGTCCACGTGGAACCATATCCTTATCGATGTAGTCTTGTAAGGATATGGCCTCCCACCACTTTGAGATTTCCGTTTTCTTAAGTTTTTCCAATCTTTTTAGTTTGTCATGCAATGTCAAGTCCTTTATTGCTGGGGTACATACTTGTTGTTTGTTAGGGGCTCTTGCAAATAAGCTTTGTGCAGCCAAACGTCTTTCAGATTCCTCATCCATTTTGCGTGTATATGGGTGACAGAAAAAAAGATAGTGCAAAAAGTATATATAAGAAATTATATATATAGTGAGAGTGAAAATATCGCTGTGACTAGTTGTGCAATTGGATTGTCCCCCCTCTTAAGATAATAGAGGGTTTTTACTGCCAGGCACGAAACTTTCTTGTTTTTTCCCTCGCTTGTAGTGGGATGTTATTGATAATGTTGATTTATGATAGTGGAAAAAGAGTCAGAGCAGTGAATTGGGTGCAGCAGTTGCGCAAATACAATGATGTTGATGCGTTAGTGCGGGCTTCTTGAATGAGGATATTGGATGTATCCCCGTGTGTATTGCGCTATTACTGATACCGCTTTTGTATATTCCGTTCTGTAAATTTCTGAGTGCTGGGTTTAGAAATACTGCCGCTGTGTGACATTTGGGGTTTTACGCACATAGAGATAGAGGTGGTGGTCAGAGATGGCAGCCGGTTGGTGCACGGAGACACTGATCGCGTCCTCCGACCCGTTCAATACCCCCAGTACCTTCCTCCCACGCTCACCACCCCAGTCCCGCTTACCTCTAAGTTGTCGTCTGTCTTGGTTGGTGCGTGTCGTTGTTCTCCCCTGTTTCTTTGGACCCCGGTGTGTCTGGATCGGGTTTTTCTATTTTGGCAGATTACTCTTTACCGCTTTCCGCTCCGCTCCTTTCCTTCTTCTTCCTTTAAACGGGCTCATTCGCTCCTGCGTTTCCTGATGTTTTTAGCCTTGCTTGTAGTTGCTTTGCCGGTTATGAAAGGTTGTCGAGGAGTGAGGAGTCGTTATTCTTGTAGGGGCGGTTTGTCAATAGTTGCTGCTTCTGTGTTTCCTTCATTGCTCGGGAAACGATTCCCGCCCAGGACGCTTCAATGGTGCTATACGAGAAGCGCTCAGCCCAAAAGGTTCGTTACTGCAAGGCACTCTCTGCAGTATTTCATCCGGTTTACGTTGATATCTACAGGTTTTTGTTCTTTCGTGCAGGTCGGACGTCTTGAAGGGGCATCCATTTTTACATTTTGTACGTGCTGCTTCTTCCGCCCCACTTGGCCCGTGGTAAATGAAGCGTACTCCGGCGAAGCTTACCGGAAATTTGTTTTCTATCAGAGTCCAAGTAATTACGCTCTCTCAGGACAGTCCAATGCGAAAGATTTTATTACCAGTAATTACTTGGACTCTGATCGAAAAAAAAAAATATATATATATACGGGTGAGTGAGTGGATGTGTGTGTGTAGACCTAAGAATCAGTGAGTGGGTATGTAGTTATTGGTGTTGGAGTGTCTATAGTTTTGCGAATGGCAGTCTGTAATTTAGATTGGGTGTATCAAAGGTTATATTAGGGTGTGAGGAGCTGCATCAGATTATCACGTGGATGATGTCATCAGTGATGTCATTTGAGATGTCATCAGTGATGTCATCAGTGATGTCACTGACCATGTCATGAGTGATGTAATATGTGACGTCAACAGCAGTGCATTGCGGGGCGCGAGTTATAGTTAGCTGAACTAACTATAACGGGGGAATTTCACGGGTTTTGTACGAGTGAAATGTCCAACTAACTATAACTGTCCCTAAAACCTATGTTTTTTTCAGTGAATTTCAAAGGTTTTTTAAATGCTAATTTGTAACTATAACATATCTGAAACCTATGGTTTTTTCAGTGAATATACATATATACATACATACATACATACATATGTATATAGTCACCCTAATATATATATATTCATAGACACTATTACCAGTTTTGAGCTTTTCACCCGAAAATAATTATCAAGCATGTTGGTCTAACTAGGGCAATAAATGCACAGCAAGACTACAACGGCTAGAAAATTAAGTTGTCAAGAAAAAGGCACAGCGCTGGGAACAGTGTGCGTAATGACATGAAGTGAGGTGATTATATATTGCTGCTGTATGCGTAATCTGCACACCAGGGGCGAAGTGCAATAAGGAATGAAATTCCCCATGATGTATGCATCTAATTACATATTACAGTAGATGCATTCTAGAGAAAACCTCACAGAGACACTATTCTGTAAGACATTATGGTGATAGTTGTTGCCCTCTAGTACAGTTTAACTTTTGGATATCCTAATCGTTGTACTTCACAAATATGATGTCTGTCATGAATATGTCCAATCATGTACTTTACAGTCATGTCGTCAAACTAGAAATTGTTTGGTGAACATTTTTGTTTGTCTTTACCCTTTAAGACAATTACTTATACTTTTAATGAGGTGATGGGATGGAGGGCTGCTGTCCCTTTAAAATTGCCACTCTTTGCACTAACTCTATGACCCTGTTGAAGGCCACGGCCGAAACGCATAGGTCTGTTCTGTGATGCACATGCACTTCTGCACTGTGCTGTTATAAGGATGATAATTGAAAAAAGAAAACAGAAAAAAAGCTCAATAAATTATTCGCCTGAGGATTCCCGTGTTTTGCTGTCTTTCTGTGTCTCTCTGGGGGAAACGTTGTTGTAAGGACAGACGGTATCCAGAAATGTTGCTCTATATATATATATATATATATATATATATATATATATATATATATATATATATATATATATATAAGATGGTGATGAAATTTAACCGAAATATTTAAATTGTAATGTTATTTCTTGGAATTTCAATTGTATAACACGATGTACGACCTATATTGCCTTTATATTGGAAACGAATATTTATTTATTTTTACATCAGCAGCTATGTGTAGATTTTAAATCTACATTTTCAATACCGTTATTTATATTGACCCTATATGAATTGTAAGAGGCAATGAATGTCAGATACGATAAGTCTGTTTTCTATATTCATCAACATGTCTGAGAGTTTCTTTAACCGGTAGGGTTTGCACTTTATTTATTGGTCTATTGTCATGTGGCATGTCATGTGATCAAGTTTGCGTTCCTGCGATCGAAACGCGTCAATGGCAGGCACTGGCCTGATGAGCACTGAGGTGGATAAATTGGATTAAAGCACTTTGAAAAAGAGCAACTCAAAGTCTTTGTGAGTTGTGGTCCGTACCTGGGTGGCCCCAACGCGCAACGAGGTGGGCCAGGATTGCGCAGTTTTTATATATATATATTTAGACCAGTTAGACCAACATGCTTGATAATTATTTTCGGGTGAAAAGCTCAAAACTGGTAATAGTGTCTATGAATATATATATATTAGGGTGACTATATACATATGTATGTATGTATGTATGTATGTATGTATATATGTATATATACATACATACATACATATGTATATAGTCACCCTAATGAGAAGTTCCCTGTTATGTCAAACATCTCATAACTCTATCATTAGATCATAATTAAGCAATGAAGACAATGGAAACCTATATAAATATCAGAAATGCACCCATTTGAGCAACAAGAAATTCTCAGAAGATCTTAAAACTGCTGCAAAGCACCAGAAATGGAAGGGCACTAACCGAGTGCCCTTGTACCTGATTGTACTGTTAAACAAATGTGTAACCCTGATATTAAACATTAGCCGCGGTCGCGTGCCAGCTGCACACCCGAGACGTACTTGATGTCGTGGGAATGCAGCCGCACTCCGTGCCGTGCTGCTGGTTCAGCAGTTTGATGACTGACCCGCAATTCACGCACTTTTAAGCATAGCTGCCAAGTTTTCAGATTGCTTATATGTGACATTTCCATAGTTTCGGTGTACTCATGAGTGTTCCCTCTAATTTTTTTCCTCTGTGTGCGGCAGTGTGAGGTCTCTGTGCGCTCCAGCCACGGCAATGTGCGCCAAGAACCCGACCGCGTGTGTCAGTGCAGCGACAGGGGTTCTGACACTGGGGTTCCTGCTTGATTGTGCAGATAAATGACCTAGGTACTGGAACGGAGGAGGCCTGTTTGATGGGGCAGGCAGGGCCGGACTGGGAACCCAAAGTAGCCTTGGCAATTTTGCTGCACCGGCTCCCACCCACCAGGGGTGGGGAGGGGGTGCAAGTGTCAAGCACTACTGCTTAAAACCGGTCCCCAGCACTGGTGCTTTTGTTACTGAGGGCACATATGTCAGCATCGCTACAAAACTGCCCCCAGTAACAAAACTGGCCCCCACTGCTCCAAAACTGACCCCCACCCTTTCAGCATCCCAGGCAAATGCCCGATGCCTGCTAAGGCCAGTCCAGCCAGGGGGGGTGGCCTTCGTATTGGTGACTGGCGTACAATGGTTGTGTCATGTTCAAAATGAGAAAGTGCTGTGCAGAGCATCTGCAACCACAACAAAGGTACACTAATATATATTAGGAAACCAGGGCAACCGGCCTCATTCCACAGTGCCAGTGAACCTCTTCTTTCCTAACTAACTACACAGCGGCGGCTCAGGGACATCTTAAGCACTTTGAGCGCCCTAGGCCAAACGTATTTTGGGGGCCTCTGTGCGGATCAGCTTTGAATTTATGATCCAGTTTCAGCTTTCTCGTGTCCTTTTGGCCAGATCACAAACAGTGCACAGACACACTGGTTCAAATTCCAAATGTGTTTATAGTTAATATTCAGGGATAGTGATGTATTTTTCCAATACTGTAACACAGTAGAAGCTCCCTAATACTACTGCAAATAATCACTGTGACATCCTCCCATTTCTCATATCTGAGATCCTGTTTGGATCTAAAATTAAAAAAAATTATGGATGTTGCATGAAACAAAAACACATTTGTCATAAAATGTCTGTAATAGAATCTCACACATTACCCAGATAAAAAATAAATGAAAGGAAAATGCTATTTGCAATAATCTGTTTAAGAATTATTCAAGGTCTTCAGGGCAAGACTCTCTGCAGAACAGAGCTGGCTCTACCAAGGCGGGGGTTACTCCACTCTTTAAAACTGATAATCATGAGTTCATTTATCAGCTCTGAAGATGGTTTCTTGGATACGCAGGGGGGGGGATGTACATAGAAGTCCACCATGTGTGCTTTCAGAGTCACTAATATATGTTAGTGATTCTGAAAGCACACGTGGTGCTTTTAGGCTTGCTCAGCGCTTTAAGTGGGATGAAAAAACTAGGGGGTCTCTCAAAGGGGCGTGCCTGTTGTAATTAAGGGCGTGGCTTAAAAACACGTAAGCTAAAAATCTGTGCTTAGCATAGTGTGCCGCTCGACCGTTATTGTGCTGCCTCTGTCATTGCATCCAGATATATAATACAAGTAACATTATACCTACAACAAGCTAGGACTATTGACTTTGTCAATGGTTGTTAGTTGCATAAGATAAATAAGCAACTACGGCTTCGTTGAATATAATATTGAAAATGCCTCAGTTCTGAAATGATCAGACTGTGAAAAAACTATAAAAAGTCCTCTGAAGTTACACCCAAGGCTTTGAGCAGTTGCACTGCTGCAGAGTTGAGGTTTTTTTTTTACCCTGAGGGTGAGGGCAAAAATGAAGAGCCTGATTGGGACCTGTCTCAGCACCGGCTTTTAAAAACTCAGCATCGGCAGGACCCAGCCCACTTAAAGCCCTGGGCTTGCTGCATGCTTTTTGTTAATAGAGCGTGGCTGCGAGCAGATTGTGTGCATTTTTGAAAGTATACATGTTAATTGCAGCAATTAACATGAATACTTTAAAAAATGCACACAATCTTCCCGCAGCCACGCTCTATTAACAAAAGGCATGCAGCAAGTCCAGAAGCAGGGCGTGTGCTTTCAGAATCACTAACATATATTAGTGATTGTAAAAGCACACGTTATGTTTTTAGGCTTGCTGCAGCCTTTTGTTAATAGAGGGCGGCAGATTGCGTGCCTTTTTGAAAGTTTTCATGATAATTGCAGAGCCCGACCTACTAATACACAGGCCTGCATTTAACATGAAAACTTTCAAAAAGGCACACAATCTGCCGCGCTCTATTAACAAAAGGCGTGCAGCAAGTCCAAAAACACGACGTGTGCTTTACACGTCGTTCTTTTGTGCTTGCTGCATTTATTTTCTTAATAGAGCACGGATGCGGGCTGATTGTGGGTATTTGTGAAAGTATTCCTGTTAATTGCAGCACCGTCATGCGCTGCAATTAACATAAATATTTTCACAATGGCCCACAATCAGCCCGCAGCCGCGCTCCATTAAGAAAAGACATGCATCAAGTCCAAAAAAACGACGTGTAAAGCACACGTCGTGCTTTTGGACTTGCTGCATTTCTTCTCTTAAAGGAGCGCGGCTGCGGGCTGATTGTGGGCCATTGTGAAAGTATTTATGTTAATTGCAGCGCATTACGGAGCTGCAATTTAACAGGAATACTTTCACAAAGGCCCACAAACAGCCCCCAGCCGTGCTCCATTAAGAAGGAAAATGCAGCAAGTGCAGGAGCCACCGCAACCAGGAAATTACCATTTTTCGCGCCGCTCGCGTTATAAAAGTGGCGGCGCGAATGCTCACCCGGGATGTGCGGTAGGTGCGCGCTTCACACGCAGCACTGCGCGCTCGGGGGAACAGACATGCGCGCGCGCACCTTTCTGGGAACACTGCGAGTCATGACACTCTACTACCTAATGTGTGAGACATTGAGTGACACCTTCTCACTAGTAAAACTAAGCAATAAAGTATGTATAAAGTGCTAAGTATCACAAAGTATGACATTTTGAGCAATAAGAAGCACTAGCTTGACATTATGGTTCATTCAAACACCTTCAACGCCCATCGGAAGTAGCCAATCCAGTACTTCCTAACTCCATTAATAGCACTTAAAGCAGCCAGCACTATTGATGGTCTTCAAACCCTATACACATCCAGCAGATCTACCCTGCTTAATGCACTCTAACCCTGCTTACATCCATCAGAGCCAGCACAGCAAGTTCAAAACCATTTTAGACCTATTTGCTTCCACCAGAACCAGTATGGCCCTGTCCAGTCCATTCGAACCCTATTTACACCCATCAGAGCCAGCCTGATCCTGACCAGTCCCCTCTAGTAGCTCCATTCCCACCGTGAACCAGTCAGCCCTGCCCAGTGCATTTAAACACTAATAATAACCATCCAACTCAGCCAGTTCAAACCATTGTAACCGCAGGAACATCGACCAGACCCAGAAAATCAGGTTGCTACCAGGTCAATTATCACTAACCATACCAGTAATTTAATGTTCCGGTTGGCACAAGAACTAGGAAAATCACTGAAAAATTGTATTTTTTCCCTCTTATCAGTTCATATTTACAACAGTAAACATAAGAATAAAGTACTTTAAAATGTGTTCCAGAGCTGCTTTAATGTTCAGTGAGGGATAAAGTACAATAAACAAGGGCAGAAAAGCAGTGTTAAAAATTAAAGCAGACACAAGTCCCGTTTACCATGTCTGGGCTATTACAGAATCTTAAAACATGATTCTCTGGGAGGGGTGGCATCCATACTGGCCTATCCCAGTCCATTTTAACCCCATTCCTAATTTACTTAGGGTATCTTCATTGGGCCGGTAGGCGCTTGGGGTGACCAGGCTGTGCTCTGCATTGCTGAATACTGCATAAGAGAGTCCAGGCGTGGCATGACCTACCTTGCTTCGACTGCTATGGCGATCCGTTACTGCTGCTACTGGCTGGCAGAGCTTTTATAAATCTATGGTAGCACAGACAACCTGGGTTCTCTGATACCTTCGATTCGAATTTGCGTAATATAAAATTGTCAAAAACTGCCGGAACTATCAAGTGTGGCGTAAGCACCCTTTTGCCTGGAAAGTAAATGAAGGCAAGTGCTTGCTGACCCGACCCCACATGGATCCGGCGGTTCCTTCTTTTGAGATTACATTTGGAAAAAGAAATCCACATGACTTTTCTTTTTTCAGCCTGCCCATCCCTGGAGAAACTATGTATTACAGTGATGGCTTGGTCACCATAGCAAAAGTGGTGTGCGCTGAGCGTGGCTAAGTAAACTGCCCGGGGCACTGCAGGTAGCAGCTCTGCAAGCGCCCAAAGCACTTTTGTAGTTAATGCATTCTGTAGCACCTCACAACGCATTTTATCGGAAGAGCTGTAAATAAGTGACTAATGCATTTTAGTGCAGTAATGCGGACCACCACGCTAAAATGCGTTAGTCTAAACCCTGATGCGTGGTACTTGGCAGGGCTGCTCTTGTGAATCGGGAAGTATGTCAGGGCAAGTGCTCCAGTAGCTATCAGATGCCCCAGGTAGTAAAAGAGGAAAGGTGACTGTGGATGTCATGGATACATCAGTCATCACACCCTCAGACCTGTTTTTTTTAAGGTCTGCCTTGACAGGACAGGTGTCAGCAGACCCTATATGATCAACAGAAAAATAACTTTTCAGAAATACCACTTAAAGCGGGGCCTGGGCTCTGCTCAGATCTTGATTTCCATAAGTGTGCTTAAACTGAAAAAGAGTTATTGTTTTGCACATCTTGCCTTGTGAGACATCTTTTGCTCAAAACAGCAGGAATGTAATGATTATGGTGGCAAGTCAATGATCAAGGCTATAGGCTAGATCTTTATATTATATAAAGGTATGATAAAAGCAATGGGCCTGACATATGTATTGTTTAAAACATATATTAAAGTAAATAGATATTTAAGGGTAGAATGTTATTGTTAAGGCTTGAAGAGAGGTATTTTGGTACATGGAATCTAACAGATTACCATTGTGTGTTGGGTTTTTAGTGTTGGTTACCCCCGTGTAGTGTCCTACACCGGCTCGGGTACTTCCAAATGATCACACCACACACAGAGTGTGGTATTACACGTCTTTATTCCTCCGTGTGTGACCCGTTGATTTTATCACCCACACTCACACACTTACGTTACTGTTCTCCAGAGTCTGTCAGGAACCAAAAGGGTCCCATCATCTCTAACTCACAAGACACTACATCTCCCCCTTTGTTAAATAAAATAATAATACCAATAATGCATATCTACATTACAACTTTTCAATAAGTCGTTTTGGTGCTCGAATCAATCGCCTAGATCTGGTCATGTGAGGCCTGCGGAGATACCGGAGAAGTGTCCATGACTGGCATTGGTGACAGAAACATCAGTACAGTCATTAGGCTCTCTGGATTCTCAGGTGTTCGAGTCTCACAACTGTGTAGTGTCTTGCAAGTTTTATGACGGAACCCTTTCGGCTCCTAACGGACTCCATAGAGCTGTGACATAGGTGTCAGAGCAGAATGCAATGAAAATTTATTTTAGAATGTTGAGTTTGCAGTTACACGTAGACGAATAAAGACGTGTAATATGTTGTGACTTGAATTGTTACTTTGCATCCCTTCCCTTAGTTACCTGTTCCCTGCTGCTCAGCGGGTATGAATGTGAGTGGTGGAATTCTGGAGTGCCTGATGAGGTAATGGAATGCTGGAGTGCCTGGTGTGGATGAGTGTCAGTTGGAGTGTGTGGGCTCAGCAGCAAGGATGCTGCTCCTGGTGGTGCCATCTACATGATATCTACTTACTAACCATCTTGATTATCCTGTAACTAAGCTTATTAAACCTTCTTCCTATAACCTACTCTATGGACACCTGGACTTCATTAGGATTACAAACCTGGCGACGATTTGGAGAAAAAACCTACATGTTGTGGAAGATGAAGTGTATTTGAACCTGCTGAGGAAACCTGAAGTAAACAAACCTGGAGTTTGAAGAAAAGAAATGCCCCGGTTAGCCCCACCAGTGTCCTTTACCATTTTGACAGCCTGCCTGGCGCGTTTGACCTTCTTACATCAAGGGATTTGATGTACTTATTGCAACAGCATGATGCCTGATCTCCTCTGAGCTTCCTACTGTTGGGACCTGCAGTCAGTGCTGCCTGCAGCAGCGTTCTTAACCCCGCCCGCGACCTCCGAGGCGAGCCCCGCCTGCTGACTTCTGTCAGCTGGTGAAAGCGGCGCTTGAGCAGATATAAGGGAGGGGTCCGCAAGGGAAACGCGCTTCGCGTTCCAACACGGACCCCGCCAGGTCTCCCATTTATCCCTTGACTACTGACCTGCCATAACTTGATCCCACGCTGTATGGCAGACGATCCTGTGTTCTTCTCCGGGCGTCTTTGAGGTGTCGTCCATTTCCGGGGTATTGAGTTCACATCCTGGGTTGTCGAGTATCTCAGCGCTCTCTTGCTGGCTGGCAACATTGTTTCCTTCGGGTTTGTTCTGCACTATGTAACCCTTCGTTCTCTGGCAGTCTGCCTCTGAAAAAACTGAAAAAGGAAGGTATTTAAAGCATCGTTGTTTAGGTTGTCTGGAGAATACGCTTTCCTTTTTTTATTTATTATTTTTTGTAAACACTCTCACTTATCTGATTGCTGTGTTCCTTTGTTTGATTGAGGATTGTGGTCCCAGTTTTCTACTGGTTGCGTCAAGTCTCCTCTTGCTAAAAGATAAAGAGACTGTATTAGATTGCTAAAAGATAAAGAGACTGTATTAGAACCACATATTGTTCTCATTCCTTTCCTAGTTTGACCCTGCACTTTTTGCTAAATTCTTTATCCTTGTTTACTCCTGACTAGGGAAATTAGTTTTTGGGTTTTTCCCAAACTCAGGCGTACTGGATGATTTTTTAAGGGTCTTTTGATCCCTGAAGGTGATCCTTATTTAGGTTGGTATGCTTTATATTCTATCCTTGTTTGTGGTTAACTCCTGCAGTCCTTCTAATAATAAGATTGTATTTATTTTCTAGATATCTTATGTGTATCCTACAGTCTAGTTGACAATGTTCTCTACATATGAATAGCACATCGTTCAGCAGGTATATATCAGGTTAGTTGATGAATATATACAGCCAGTTACTTGTATAGTAGAAACTTACTTACCTTGTGTCTTTTCCATTAGGAGCATAGGTGACATCCCAGCGGACGAACCAGTGGATTCTACCCCTTCTTCCTTTCCTTGTTTTGTCTCCCCTTCTTCCCCACCTTCCCTCTTTTGCTTTGACTTTGTTGGGCGAAGGAGGTGGGTGAGGGAAGTTGGGATCGAGCATCGATTCCATCCATTGCATCCCTGCAGTAAAACCAGGTGAGCCTCACAGAACGCGAAGCCCACGTTTTATATTACTGCCCAGGCGTAATGGAGGAACATCAGATAACGTTAGCTGATGTGGCAAATATGATAGGGAATTTACAAAAAGAAGCCCAAGCTTTGACACTCAGAGTAGATGCCCTACAACAAGCCTCTCGGACTCCACCACCACCTGATCCGTTGCCTGGAACCCTTAATGCCTTTTTCACATCACCCTCTCCTCAGTCTGGTAGTATGTCTCCTGTATATCACATTACAACTCCCTCTTCTATACCTCTAGCGCCCCCAGAAATATTCCTAGGTGACTCAGCTAAATTCGCAACGTTCATTAATCAGTGCCAATTGCACTTTATGTGCAAGGCGTCTTGCTTTCCCACAGAGCAATCTAAAGTAGCTTTTGTCTTGTCATATTTGGGTGGTACAGCAGCTACATGGTCAATTCCTTTAGTGGATAGAAATTACCACTTATTATATGACTATAGAGCTTTCAAGGAGGAGCTACGACATCTGTTCGACAGACATTCATTTATGCAGTCTGTTGACACTGAGTTATTAAATCTGGAGCAAGGATCAAAGGACCTTATGACCTATATCTCTTGTTTTAACAGGCTAGTTGCTGAAACCGGATGGCCTGAAGCCAAACGTAGTGCTCTCTTTTACAAAGGTTTGAAGGATGACTTGAAAGACATGCTGGCACAAGTTGTAGACCCCCCAGAATCTTGTGATGCATTGATTGATTTGGTTGTTATACTGGACCACCGTTTGCATGAGCGGAAACGTGAGAAGGGTCGTATTGAGACCAGCTTCTCTACCTTCAGAGAAAAGAAACCAGAGTCAGACAAATCTGTTGAGGATCCTGAACCTATGCAGTTAGGCAGTATTAGAGGACCCCTGAGTAATGAAGAAAGGCAGAGAAGACGGGCTAACAATCTATGTTTATACTGTGGTAAATCTGGGCACTTTTTGAGAGATTGCCCTATCAAACCAAAACGACGTACAGAGTCGGAAAACTGAACGGCCTAAGCAAGGTTGAGACAAATTGTTTGGGTGAGACAAGTTTAATGGTCTCCCAACTGTTAGGACTTGATCACGATCCCTACCCCATGCACCATTTCTTTTTTCTAGCTCGGCTGAGTTGGGGCAATGAGAGTGTAGAAGTACAAATTATGCTCGACTTAGGTGCCACTGGGAACTTCATGGATTCCACATGGATTGAGAGGATGAATATTCCTATGGAACCAAAAAAGACAGTGGAAGTTGTTAAGACTATTAATGGAAGTCACATGAAATCTGGACCTGTCACTCATTCCACCTTAGAATTAGGCTTCCACTTACAAGACAAACATTTTGAAACCATCCGATTTGATGTCATCTCTTCGCGTCAATTTCACGCAATAGTAGGACTCCCTTGGTTGATGAAACACAACCCTGCTATCAACTGGAGAGACCATACTTTAACTTTCACCTCTGAGTATTGCAAGGTTCACTGTCTAGGAAGTTACACTCCATTACAACAATTAGCTGGGGTTACTGATTCTAACTTGCCTGTATTACCTGTCTGTTACGACTCCTTCAGCGAGGTATTCGATAAAGAGAAAGCCTCTGTCCTACCACCCCATCAGCCTTATGACTGCCGTATTGATCTAGTGCCTGGGGCCAAACTCCCATGCAGTTGCCGGCGGCTAAAGGCAAGCCCGTCTGCGCCTGTCCGCGACCCGACCGCGGCCAGCGCCAGGAACTCTGGATCTCCCACTACCCATCGCTACGACACCACCACCCTCCTCGCACTCAACCCTGGAAGACTTAGAGAATGCCAACAGGCCTCGCCGAACACGACCCACGGCCAGTTCTCCTGCCTCCACTGCCGCCAGACCCTCACCGCCACCCCGGCCTCCAACACCGCCGACGCCAGCACCGGGGACACCCTAAAATGCATCCTCCTCAACGTACGCTCCGTACACAAACACGCCATGGAAATCTGGAACCTACTCGACTCTCTCTCTCCCGACATCGCCTTCTTCACAGAGACTGGACCAACGCATCTCCGCCCCCGACATCAGCACCGCCATCCCAGACGGATACAAGATCCAGAGGAAAGACCGCCCCAACCACCCAGGAGGGGGCCCCGCCATTGCCCACAAGAGCACCCTCCGCCTCACCACCTCCAGCGAAACCTTCCCCCACGCCGAACACCTGCACTTCCAGATCCAGACCACCCCCAAAAGCCACACTCCAAGGAACCCTCATCTACAGACCCCCCCGGCCCCCGAACACCCTTCGCCACCACCACCATCACCGACTTCATCGCACCCCACGCCATCGCCTCAGCAAACTACATACTCATTGGAGACCTGAACTTCCACCTCGACAACCCCAGCGACCCCAACTCCACTATCCTTCGTGACAACCTCGCCAGCATCGGACTTAAACAACTCGTCAACACACCGACCCACAGAGCAAGACACACCCTCGACCCCATCTTCGCGGCAGGAAACAGCGTCCAATTCAGCCACACAACGCAGCCGCCATGGACCGACCACCACTGCGTACACTTCGCCATCAACAAACCCAAGGCACCCAAACCAGCCCCCCGCCCACCTTGAAGGAACTGGAGCAAGGTTACCGATGAGCAACTTAACTCCACCCTCACCCGAGACAACCACACCTGGGCACCCGACGCAAATGACGCAAATAACACAGCCAGAGAACTCCACACCTGGATCTTCAACTGCGCAGACGAGCTCGCCCCGCTACGCAACCCCGACAGACAACGCCCCAGGAAAGCCGCCTGGTTCACCACCGCTCTCCAAGAAGCCAGACGCACATGCAGGCGCCTGGAGAAGAACTGGAGAAACACCAAGACAACCAAAAACCACACCACCTACAAGGACGCCTTGACGGACTACCATAACCAGATCAGAGCAACCAAGAGGAACTTCATCCACAACAAAATCCTGGCCAACTCCACCAACTCCAAGGAACTTTTCAGTGTCATTCAGGAATTCACCAACCCACGCAGCGAAGCCACAGACATCACACCATCCCAAGACCTCTGCGACAAGCTTGGAACCTATTTCCACCTCAAGATCAAAAACCTCTATGACAACTTCATCGACCATCCACCAGGTGCCACAGACGGCCCCCCGTCCCCCAGAAACACCAGCCAGCCCACCATCTCCAACTGGACACCGATCACGGCCGAAGACACTGCCTCGACCATGAAAAGCATCCACTCGGGGGCCCCCACCGACCCCTGTCCCCCTCACATCTACCACAGAGCTGCGTCCACCATCGCACCTGAACTACAACGCACCATCAACACCACCTTCAAAACAGGCACCTTCCCAGACGACTGGAAGCGCGCAGAAGTCAGACCCCTGCTCAAGAAGCCCACAGCTGACCCCACCGACCTCAAGAACTATTGGCCCATCTCGCTCCTCCCCTTCGCAGCCAAAGTTGCAGAGAAAACAGTCAACAGGAAACTGACACGATTCATTGAAGAGAACACCGTCCTCGACCCATCCCAATCCGGATTCCGAAGCAACCACAGCACAGAGACCACCCTACTCGCCGCCACAGACGACATCCACACCCTCCTGGACCAAGGCCACTCCGCAGCCCTCATCCTACTCGACCTATCAGCGGCCTTCGACACCGTCTCCCATCACACACTAGTCACCAGACTACACGACGCAGGCATACAAGGAACAGCCCTGGACTGGATCCGATCATTCCTCAGCGGAAGAAGCCAAAGGATCAGACTCCCACCCTTCCTCTCCGACCCCACGAAAATCACCTGCGGAGTCCCACAGGGTTCATCACTGAGCCCCACCCTCTTCAACATCTTCATGGCCCCCCTCACAGCCATCGTCCGACAACACGGCCTCAACATCATATCCTACACCGACGACAGCCAGCTCATCCTCTCCCTCACCAAAGACCCCACCACTGCCAAACTCATCTTCCAGAAAGGAATGCAAGACGTCGCAGTCTGGATGACCAACAGCTGCCTGAAGCTCAATGCTGAGAAGACAGAAGTCCTCGTCCTCGGTACCACCCCTTCTGCATGGGACAGCACCTGGTGGCCAACCGCCCTTGGAAGCCCACCTACCCCCTCAGACAACGCCAAGAACCTCAGCATCGTACTCGACTCATCACTCACCATGAACCGACAGGTCAACGCCGTCACCTCCAGCTGCTTCAACACCCTCTGCATCCTCCGCAAGACCTTCAAGTGGATCCCCCCTGAGTCAAGGAAGACAGTCACCCACGCACTCATCACCAGCAGACTGGACTATGGAAACGCACTCTACGCCGGCATCAACAAGTCCCTACTCCGCAAACTCCAAACAATACAGAACACCGCCGCCAGACTCATCCTCGGCATCCCCCGACACGAACACATCAGCCAACACCTACAAAGTCTCCACTGGCTCCCCGTGGAGAAAAGAGTCACTTTCAAAATCCTCACTCTTGCCTACAAATGCCTACACAACAACGGACCCAAATACCTCAACGACAGAATCAACTTCCACGTACCCAAAAGAAACCTCCGATCTTCCAACCTCGCACTGGCCGAAACCCCGCGCATCCACAGAGCCAGAGCAGGCGGAAGATCCTTCTCTCACATTGCAGCCAAGACCTGGAACGAGCTACTGGCAGACATCAGACGTGCCTTCTCCCTGAACACCTTCAGACCTGGCTCTTTGGCTTAACAGATCTGCGGACCCCCCCCCCCCCCCTCACCGCCTTGAGACCTCACGGGTGAGTAGCGCGCTT
The DNA here is from genome assembly GCA_963921515.1 of Calotriton arnoldi. Classification (NCBI taxonomy): domain Eukaryota; kingdom Metazoa; phylum Chordata; class Amphibia; order Caudata; family Salamandridae; genus Calotriton; species Calotriton arnoldi. The sequence continues at coordinate 1,311,415 of CAWUFW010002291.1, forward strand.
ACAATTCCCTGATTGATTGATTGATTGATCGATTGAACGCCCCAGAAGCTTTCCAATTCTTTATCGACGATGTATTAAGAGAGACCTTGGATGTTAACACTATCGTCTATATAGATGCCCTTTTAATATACTCTTCGTCCATAGAAGAACACATTGGACATGTTAAGAGCGTATTGACACACCTCAGAGACAACAATCTCTACGTGAAATTAGACAAGTGCGAATTTTACGTTCCTGAGGTCACCTTTTTAGGTTGTGTGTTGTCAGCAAAAGGAGTGACCATGGATCCTCAAAAAGTTGCTGCTATCACAAAGTGGCCATCTTCGCTAACTTTTATAGGCGGTTTATAAAAGGGTTTGCATCTTTGACATCTTCTATTACCAAACTCTTGAGTCTTTTGTCACAGCCCCTATACTGAAACATCCTGACACTTTCCAACCTTTCATAGTGGAGGCAGATGCGTCCCAAGTGGCTCTAGGAGGAGTGTTGTCCCAGAGAGATAGACAAACAGGTCATTTACACCCAGTAGCCTTCTATTCACATAAGCTTGCCCCAGCTGAAATGAACTATTCAGTAGGAGACAGGGAGTTATTGGCAATCAAACAGCCCTTTGAAGAATAGCGTCAGTCCTTACTCAGGGCCTTACACACAGTCACTGTTATCACGGATCACAGAAACCTACAGTTTATGAAAGCAGCTGGGGCTTTATCCATGAGGCAGTTGAGATGGACCCATTATTTCAGCAATTATGACTATGTCATACAATTTCAGGCGGGCACCAAACATGGCAAAGCAGATGCCCTATCCCAATTTGGATATGATCTATCTGAGGAGCAGGGTACACAAGATCAACCCTTCATTTTGAGTCCTGATCGTGTTCTAGGAGATACCGTATTGGAGGAGTCGTTTTTGACAGCAGTGCTTCATACACACAAATCTGAAGAAATCAAAGAATTAGAAACCGAACACAAAGGAGTCAGAATTGACAATCTGGTATATGTTCAAGGAGGCTTAGTTCTCCCTACTAAAGACTTACAGTTACAAGCTCTGGACTGGTGTCATACACATGTGTTAGCAGGACACACAGGACACAAGATAACCCTTGCCCTGCTTAAAAGGCAATTTTGGTGGCCATCTATGAATCAAGATACCCAGTTGTATGTTCAGCATTGTTACGCTTGTGCACAGAGTAAGAGTTCTCACCAGGTCCCAGCAGGGCTCTTAACCCCTCTGCCCACTCCTCCTACACCATGGCATTCCATTTCTATGGATTTTATTGTAGAACTTCCCCTACTAAGCAGGGGCATACTGTCATATTTGTAGTTGTTGACATCCTATCAAAAATGTCCCATTTCATACCTTTAAAAGACTTGCCTGATTCAAAAGAGCTTGCATGTATATTCCTTCAACATGTGGTGCGTCTTCAGGGTCTCCCTTCTGTAATTATATCAGATAGGGGCCCTCAGTTTGTGTCTAAGTTTTGGAAAGGATTGAATACCCTGCTGTAGATAGACGTAAGGCTCTCTTCTGCTCATCACCCCCAAACAGACGGTCAGACTGAAAGGGTCAACCAGTGTATTGAGCAATACCTAAGGTGCCAACTATTACAGGTAGATAAGGATTGGGACACTTTTCTGTGGACTGCGGAGTTTGCTATAACAACGGTGAACATACATCTATAGGAGTATCTCCTTTTTTTTGTAACTACGGTTTTCACCCTCGTTGTGGCTTTGTATCTCCTCAGGTTCCTACTAATACTCCTGCTGCTTTGGACTTGGTGACTCGTCTCCAAGATATTCATGTCACAGCTAAAAAGACTCTAGAGGAGGCTAAGAGTAGATATAAGGAGGATGCTGATCACCATCGTCGACCACCTCCGGATGGTTTGGTTGTCCACCCGAAATATCAAGATTAAAGGGACGAGCAAATTCAAGCCATGATTTATTGGTCCCTATGCTATTTCTAAAATTGTTAATCCTGTTGCTATGAGACTCGTCTTGCCTGACTCCTTGCGAGTCCATCCCGTTTTCCATGTGTCTTTACTGAAGCCTGTTGCCCCTGGTACTGTTGTTCCTGCTCAACCTCCCCCGGTTTTGGTGGATGATGAACCTTAGTTTGAGGTTGCTTATATTGTGGACTCATGCAGACTGCGGCATAGGTTGCAATATTTGATTCACTGGAAGGGTTACTGGCATGATGAACGGACGTGGGAACCTGCTTCTCATGTTCATACTCCCCGCTTGGTGCAGGTGTTTCACCGTCGCTATCCCGACAAGCCCAAACCTGTTCGCGGGGCTTGGGGGGTGTGCTGTCAGGCTCTGCAGTCAGCGCTACCTGCAGCAGTGCTCTTAACCCCGCCTGCGACCTCCGAGGTGAGCACCGCCCGCTGACTTCTGTCAGCTGGCAAAGGTGGCGCTTAAGCAGATATAAGGGGGGTCCGCAAGGGAAACGCACTTCGCGTTCCAACACGGACCCCGCCAGGCCTCCCATTTATCCCTTGACTACTGACCTGCCATAACTTGATCCCACGCTGTATGGCAGACGATCCTGTGTTCTTCTCCAGGCGGATTTGAGGTGTCGTCCATTTCCGGGTTATTGAGTTCACTTCCGGGGTTGTCGACTATCTCGGAGCTCCCTTGCCGGCTGGCAACATTGTTTCCTTCCGGTTTGTTCTGCACTATGTAACCCTTTGTTCTCTGGCAGTCTGACTCCGATAAAACAGAAAAAGGAAGGTATTTAAAGCATTGTTGTTTAGGTGTTCTGGAGAATACGCTTTCCTTTTTTTATTTATTATTTTTTGTAAACACTCTCTCACTTATCTGATTGCTGTGTTCCTTTGTTTGATTGAGGAGTGTGGTCCCTGTTCTCTACTGGTTTCATCAAGTCTCCTCTTGCTAAAAGATAAAGAGACTGTATTAGAACCACATATTGTTCTCATTTCTTTCCTAGTTTGACCCTGCACTTATTGCTATATTTTTTATCCTTGTTTACTCCTGACTAGGGAAATGAGTTTTTTGGTTTTTCCCAAACTCAGGCATACTGGATGATTTTTTAAGGGTCTTTTGATCCATGAAGGTGATCCTAATTTAGGTTGGTATGCTTTATATTCTATCCTTGTTTGTGGTTAACTCCTGCAGTCCTTCTAATAATAGGATTGTATTTATTTTCTAGATATCTTATGTGTATCCTACAGTCTAGTTGAGAATGTTCTCTACGTATGAATAGCACATCATTCAGCAGGTATATATCACAGTAGTTGATGTATATATAGACAGCCAGTTACTTGTATAGTAGAAACTTACTTACCTTGTGTCTTTTCCATTAGGAGCGTAGGTGACATCCCAGCGGACGAACCAGTGGATTTTACCCCTTCTTCCTTTCCTTGTTTTGTCTCCCCTTCTTCCCCATCTTCCCTCTTTTGCTTTGACTTTGTTGGGTGAAGGAAGTTGGGATCTAGCATCGATTCCATCCATTGCGTCCCTGCATTAAATCCAGGTGAGCCTCACACCTACTTTGAACTTAGGTGTGCCAGTCGTGTGTATTTGGAGTCATTTATTTCAAAGGAACCAGCAGAATTGTGAGCTTTTATTAAAAAGCTAGGGAGCCGGCTGCGGGACCAGCTATGTTCAAGTGAACTTTGTTACCAGAGGAGCTAGTTGAGTTTGGTGATTTGTGCTATGATGGGGCCATAACAAATTGTGTTGCAGAGTTGCTGTTACGATGGTGTGGCGTTTGAATGGGTTGTGAGATGTTAGTTTTGAGCGGTTCATACACCTCTTACTGTTGCCAGGGGCTGCGGTGTCTCTGTTGACAATCAGGAGTGTGAGCTGTCCCAGGACATTTTTGGAGCACGCACACACCTGGAGTCACCCAACACCGTTTACTCCTGCATGCAGCCATCTTTGATTTTCAGCCAGCAGGCAAGCCCAAGGTTGCACTTCAGGCTGCATTGCCCAAGCTGCTGTCTTGTCTGCTCGCCTGTCCCTGTGCTCCGTGTGCAGCACGGGTAGGGGGAGGCCGGTGACAGGAACCGCCACCAACCTCAGCCACAGCACTCCCCAGGGGACAGCAGCTAAACGAACCGGAGGACATGAAAATGGAAGCTGGCAGTTCAGATGACCCTCCAAGGACTCCTCCAAATTCTGTTATCAATGGTAACGTGCTGTGACTGATGGTCACAAGAATGCTGAAGAAGACATGGAAAATGACACAAGTTGGCGTTCAGAAGCAACCTTTTGGTTTCCAGTGCAGCAGGGGTTTTTTGGGGACCGAAAGGTTATTATTTTGTTGGTGTCCTATGTTTATGATTGTACTTTATTTAGAGTAGGCTTATGAGTGTACTTTATTTAGAGTAATTGCCCATGGAAAAGAAGGGGGGTTGTAGTAGAGATTCCTTGTATGTATGTGAGGCTGTGTTGTGTATGCTTACTCCTCATCTAGTTGTTGGATGCAAGGTGGGAGAGGGTATGCAGAGTTACTTTTCATTCTGAGTGTGTTGCCACGGTTTTGTCTTATGCCATACGTGATTTTAGCCTAGGTATGTTTGTTTAATGCAATTCGAATTTTCTGCATGTATGCTGTTTTTTCTCTCTCTCTTTTTCAGTGTCGTTATTTATGCTCTGCTGTTTTAGTTTGCTATCAATTATTTCTTACCTATGTGTATAATGCCATGCGTGTGTGGGGGTCTAGTGTGTGGCATTGGTTATGCAGAATCTTATTGAGTTACGGGTCGTGTACCCTTGTGCTGTATTGTAGGGTCCTGTACCTTAGTGCTACGTTGTGGGGTTGTGTACCCTGTGCTGTTGTTTAACCGGAGACTTTTGGTCCTGTCAGGTGTGCACGTTTTGTGCATTGTGGGGTCGTGTACCCTGTGCTGTTGTTTTACCTGAGAATTTCAGTCTCGTCAGGTGCCCAAGTTGTGTGCATTGTGGGGTCGTGTACCCTGTGCTGTTGTTTAACCTGAGACTTTCGGTCCTGTCAGGTGTGCCATTTGTGTGTGTTGTGGGGTTGTGTACCCTGTGCTGTTGTTTAACCTGAGACTTTTGGTCCTGTCAGATGTGCTAGTTGTGTGCGTTGTGGGGTCGTGTACCCTGTACTGTTTTACCTGAGACCTCTGTCCCATCAGGCATGCTATATGTGGTGTGCGTTTAGGGGTTGTGTACCCTAGGGTTGAGTATAGGGTCTTGTGCCCTAAGTAGTGCGAATCTTCCTGTGGTGTGCAGAAGGGGGTGAGTTAGGGTGTTACACCTTAGTGGTGGCCTTAATTCTCTAAGTCCTGCATAATATGACATTGGTGCAATTGTTTATGTATTTAGTGTCATGGGATTGTTTTGCTATTCTTGTACATTGTTTTATACTGTTTATTGTAATCCATAAGGGAAGGAGATGTGTTGTGACTTGAATTGTTAATTTGCATTCTTTCCCTTAGTTACCTGTTCTCTGATGCTCAGCCAGTATGAAAGTGAGTGATGGAATGCTGGAGTGGTTGATGAGGTAATGGAATGCTGGAGTGCCTGGTGTGAATGAGAGAGAGAGACAGTTGGAGTGTGTGGGCTGAGCAGCAAGGATGCTGCTCCTGTTGGGGCTATCTACATGCTACCTGCTACTTACTTACCATTTTGATTATCCTGTAACTAAGCTTAATATACCTTCTTCCTATAACCTACCTAGACTTCATTAGGATTACAACATAATATTAAGCTCCATATGTGTCGTAGTCATAGGCGGGTACCCAGGGTGGGGAGGAAGCTACAACTGGCGACGAGATAGAGGATAAATAACCTGAACATCGACCGTGCTCTTCCAGAGAGTTTGCCGTGGTCCAAGCAAAATGCTCGTGCCTGCCATGTGTGATGCTGTCGCAGTAAAGCAGGTGAAGACAACGGAAGCGTTGCAAAGAATCTACACGTCGATCACCGAGAACCTGCTTGTCAGACCATACATAAAGTACCTCACTGCCATACCAGATACAACTGTACATTATACGTAGTGATATTGCAAAAGGAAGTTACATATTGATACAGGAAAAAGCGCAAAAAAACTGCAGTATTCAAATAGTAACAAAATACATAGAAGCGATGGCTGATAGAATAAGTAACAAAGAAGTATATTATCATTGCACTCACCAGAGCCTCGATAAGCAGAGCTTTACGACATCAGCACCGGGCAAGGAGACCCAAGAACGGTCCCATACCTGAAGCGGCTCCCCACCAAAGCTGCCAGATGACGGCTCAGAACAACTCCAGAGATCTCTAACAAGTGAAGGGCTCCGATGGAGACCAAGGAGGTCACAGTTTCCAGGAGCCAAACATAGCAGAAAGATCTCCACCCTCAATGTCAGCCACCAAGTGGAGAGGTGTGGTGCAGCGGCCAGGGCAGCTGACCTCGGAGCACAGGGTTCACAGTTCGATCCCCGGCTCCGGCGGCAGCTCAGCTCAGCACCATGTGACTCTGGGCAATAGCTCACTTAATTTCCATGACGGCCCCCAGCGCCTTGAGACCCGTAAGGGTGAGTAGCTGCGCTATATAAAAACTGACTTACTTACATACTTACTCATAACTAGTTGCCATGCAGCCGCCTTCCTGAAACCACCACCTTTTGATACAGCCAAAAAGCAAAATATTGGCTATAGATGGACTGCTTGGATAGAGACATTTGATGATTTCATTAATGCACTTGAAGAGACTGATAACAAAAAGATTATCAAGTATCTCAAAAATCTTGCTGGTGATGGTGTGAAAGAAGTCATAAAGAAAATGCCATGAACTGATGAAGAAATCACATACTATCAGATTAAAGAAACACTGAATCTCAAGTTCAATCCTGCACCAAACGTTGATTACAAAAGATACATTTTCAGTCAAGAACACCAAAAAGTTGGTAAAACCATTAATGAATTTGTGGAGAGGCTCAATACACCCAAACACTGTAAGTTCAATGAATTTAATGATGAAGAACCTATGCATCTTAGAGTTATTGATGGATGCTTGTCCGATTCATTCAGATGACGAATGCTGAGAGAAACTCTTAGTCTGGAGTGAGTGTTGATGGCTGCCAGAGCGGAGGAGCGTGCTGAAAGACAAGCTGCTGGCATGGAGGCCAGAGGTGCCCAAAGTGAATTAGTCATGCGTATGAAAAGTAAGCCAAAGCAAAAGAATGAAGAGCACAAAGTGATATCTACACATAAAAAGAAGTTATGTTTTAGATGAGGATTTTCATTTCCACACAAAGGTAAATGTCCCACCATTGGACAGATGGATAAAGGCTGTGGGAAATGGAACCCTTTTGTGACGGTTTGTAAAGTAAAGAGAAAAGTAAGTGTGTCACTGTGCAAAAACAAAATGGTCACCAGAATATTCCAGCAGCCACGTTCGACGTACATCCACAAGGCCAAGCAATGACTTCAATTGAGGCAAATCAACACTGAACAAAGTCAATCATCGAAATCATCGTCAAACAGTTCTTCCGCCTCAATATCAAGTTAAAGTGAGGAAGATGGTTGTGCCATGTCTATGTTTATCTCAGAGAAACGTGCGCATGGAAAAATGTCAGTCAAAGAAAAGTCTATATGCTAAAGCACAAAAGTCATACAAACACTGTCCGAATATTACAATGAAAGTAAATGGCTGCTCGATACCTTTCATCGTCGACAGTGGTGCATCAATAAACATAATGCCTGAAGAGAAATACAATGAATTATCTCCATTGCCCTGATTTACGCCATTGAAAACCAAAGTGTACATATGGGCTGCATCAATGACCATAAAAAGTTAAGGTTTATTTGTAGCGACAATGAAACACAAGAAAACTAAGGTGCAAGCACCCATCTATGTGCTTCAAGGTACAGTGTCAAGTGCCTGTCTGCTTTGTTTCAGTACAGCTATTGATATGGGACTGATTTCTGTGAATTACAACATGAATGCTCACCACAAAATAGTAAGTTAATTCCCTATATTATTTCATGGTTTAGGAAAGCTTAAGACTATGAAAGTAAAGTTGCATATTAATGAAGATGTCTGTCCTGTTGCTCAAGGACATAGACGAATTGTTTTTCATTTGCAAGAAGCTGTTGAAAAAGAACTTGAATCGTTACTTAAGCATGACATTATTGAGCGTTCAACTGTTCTGAAACCATGGTTTTCTCCCATAGTGGTATTGCCCAAAAGTGAAGGAGCTATACACATATGCGTTGACATGCATCAAGCAAATAAGGCAATTGAACAAGAACGACATCTATGTCCCCACACTGCTGACATGATAATGCAATTAAATGGTGGAAAAGTCTTCTCTCGCCTTGATTTAAATAAAGGTTATCATCACTTAGAACTCGAAGAAGATTGCAGGTATATATAACAACCTCCTCCACACATGATGGGCTGTTTTGATACAACAGACTCAGTTTTGGCGTGTCTTCGGCTGCAGAACTTTTCAAAGACATCATTCGACGTGCCATACAGCCGCTTGTGAATGCATTCAATTATAGCAATGACATATTGATTTTCTGAGCTATACCGAAGGAGCATAATAAAGCTCTCACACAAGTATGTTGTTTACTTACTGATGCAGGTTTGACTTTGAATGCAGACAAGTGTGAGTGCCACAAGACAAAGTTAAAGTTCTTTGGCCATACCTTTTCGGATGGGGGTATAACACCTGAGCCTGCAAAAGTCCAAGCCCTGTCAAATGCTGATCCCCCACAAGATGTTTCTATGATACGTGCATTTCTTGGCATGGCCAGTTACTGTTCAAGATACATACGAGACTTTGCCACTTAAGTGCTCCATTACGAGAGATACCAGGAAACAATGTTTCATTCAAGTGGTCACCAGAATGTGAGAGAAGTTTCAAGAAAATAAAACAAGCCATTGAAACTGCTGCAGAAATGGCCTGCTTCAATGCAAAGCTTAATTTAGAGGTTGTTGTTGACGCTAGCCCAGTTGGGTTAGGCACTATCCTTGCACAACACAGTGGACACCCAAATGCTCGAAAGTATATTAAGGCATATGCCAGTAGTAGTTTGTCCCAGACAAAACATGCTTACTCACAACCTGAGAAAGAAAGTTTAGCCATGGTATTGGCTTGTGAACATTTCCATGTGTTCCTGTATGGAAAGCCTTTTACGCTGGTAACTGATCATCAAGCTTTACTGACAATCTTTGGCAATCCAAAAGCCAAGATATCTCCTCTCATTGAATAGTGGGGACTATGATTGCAAGAGTACAATTATACAATTGTGTATAATCCAGGGAAAGATCAAAACCCCGCTGACTACTTTTTCAGAGTGCCTATACAAGGTCAGGGTACTCCATCCAAGATGGCTGAAGCCTACATTAATTTCATTATAAAATCAAATTCTCCAGCTGCAATATCATTAGTCCAGATCATCACTAACACGAGCCATGATAGTGACATGCTGAAGTTAAAAAATATAATTACTCATCAGCCATGGAACAGACACATACGACTTCTCAACATTGATGGTGAATATCCAAATACAAAAACGTTAAAGATAAGCTGTCCACAACTCACGAAGGAGTTATACTGCGAGGGTCAAAAATACTGATTTCGCAGAGTCTTCGACAGAAAATATTTGAATTAGCTCACAAAGGACATCATGATATTGTTGCTACCAAAAGAGCTATCCGAGACCGCGTTTGGTTTACATATTTTAGATGAGAGGGTTTAAAAGGAACTCAAGGCCTGCCATCTATACAACTGCCTTTCTACAAATATTACCCAACATATTCTTAACATATCAGAACTCCCTAAGCATGCATGGGAGAGACTATCCCCCGACTTCTTTGGTCCACTCGATAATGGACATCATCTGATGGTAATTGTGAATGAGTAATCACGTTTTCCATTAATAGATCTCTTATCCACAAGTGAGCCATTGAAAGACTATATGGCATCTTTGCGACATGGGGCGTTCCAACCATTTTGAAGTCTGATGATGGCCCGCCTTTTAGCAGACGAGAATTCAAAGATTTGCTGGAGCATCTGAACATAAAGCATCAGAAGAGTCCACCTTTATGGCCGCAGGCCAACAGACTTGTTGAGCATTTTATGAGTACGCTAAAGAAAGCAGTACAGCATGCAACTCTTGAGAGGCTCAGTTTATAAACTGTATTGAATTCCACCCTATAAGCCTATCATTCAACACCTCAATCGACCACAGACGAAAGTCCAGCGACTTTGGTGTTCAGGAGAGCAATGACAACCAAGTTACCTCAATGGACCAAACAAAAGAAAAGGCAATGAGAACACAACTCGTACAAAGGATTTGGTTAACAAGTAGAAAATCAAAGCCTATGCACACAGGAGGCGACAAGCAAAGAACACTGAGTTTAAGAGAGGAGTTCTAGTGCTTGCCTGACAAATGTGAAGGAGGTAATCTGATGCTCCACATGATGCTGAACCTTTCCACGTAGTGTCCACCTAGGGACACATGATGACTGCCAAGCTTCATGGAAAGTGTATTACCAGAGACTCTTCTCACTTTCGGCATTTGATTAATCGGTCTTCTGATCGAGATGGTGAAGGAAAAACTGAACCTGAAAACGCAGTGACTGCTGTTACCTCTTCACCATCTTCGAAAATCTTTGACACTAAAGATGACAGCTCCCAGTTACCAGATCAGGTCGAATAATTAAAGCGCCAAGAAGGTTGATTGAAGCGATGTAATTGTACATATGTGTATATATATATATATATATATATATATATATATATATATATATATATATATATATATATATATATATATATATATATATATATATATACTGATTTGTAAAAATGTTTAATTTCTTATTGAACGAAGGGAGATATGTAGTGTCTTGCGGTTTTTAATGAAGGAACCCTTTTGGCTCCTTATGTAGACCTGTGACGTAGGTGTTAGAGTGGAATGCAATGAAAGCTTTTTTTAGAATGTTGAATTCACAGTTACACAAAGATGAATAAAGACATGTAATATTAAGCTGCGTGTGTGGCATAGTCAAAGGCGGGTTCCTAGGCTGGAGAGGACGCTACAATCTGGAGTTGGGGAAGGCCGAGGCTGGTGCTTGAAATGTGAAGAATCTCTCATAATGGACTTTACAGGACGGTGAGCAGTCACCATGTGTCCTTTAGTAGTCACAACCCTCAGTGGGTCAGCATCAAAAGGAGCACTGCATTTCTGTTTCTACTGTGTCTCCTCTGTTGAACATAGTGCTCCGAGCACAGCAGCATCTGTCTGCATAGGTCTTCATCTTCGTTTATGAGACAAATCAGTGGTTCGAAGTCTATCAATGACAATTCATCTCTCAGTGGTCCATTGTGGCAATTTGGTGCCTATGGCTCTCCCAAACATTAAGGTGGCAGGGCTCTCACCCGAGGTAGAATGGGGAGTTGACCTGTATGCATAAAGCGCAGACTGAAGAACGGATTTGAGTTCAAGCTTTTCCAGCGCAGCATGCTGAAAGGTCTACACCATTCCCTGTGACTAGAGAGGTGTGCTTTTCTGATGCTTGACATTTAAATGAGTGAGAACATTTTTAAACTCTCGACTATTGAAAGGCAGGCAATTATCAGATTTCAAAATTGAATGAACACCCCCTAGACTTTCAATGACTCTGTCATGAGTAGTTGACAACAGATCTTCAACAAGGAGAAAACGGGAATATTCACCAACAATTACTAGTAGATGATGTCTGTTGTAGGCGCGGTGTGCTTAGATGACAAACAGTTGCACAAATGACATGCCCTTAGCTCTTTTTCAACTCTTTCATCAAGCTGGGGGAACCACACTCAGTCCCGTAGAGCTCGTTTCGTAGCAACAACTCCAGGGTGTACCTCATGAGCCTGTTCAATAACTTGTTGTCTCAGACTCTTGGGTCTGACAATTCTCGACCCTTGTAAGATTATGCCTTCTGGGGTAACTGAAAGTTCTTTGTGCACATTTTTTTATTTCTGGTATTCAAGGTCAACATGAAGAATTCAATTATGTTTTCGCCACAATTTGTGTGTAATAATGTCTTTGAGTATTAGCAAATCCATGTCAGTACTTGTGGCAGTAATGATCTGTTCTACCAAAACGGCAGCAGGGGTACTGGACTTCACAATGAACTTAAAATAGGCATCAGCCGCTTTAGAATAGTGCCATAACACTGTATTGGCACGCGTGAGAAGTAGTCAGCAGGGTTTCGATCTTTTCCTGGGCGATGCACAATCATATAACCATACCCTTGTAATCGCAACCCTCACCTCTCAATGCGAGGGGGCATCTTGGCTTTAGGATTGCTGAAAATGGTGAGCAGTGCTTGGGGTCAGTGACAACTTTGAAATGCTTTCCATATGGGAACACATGAAAATGCTCACAAGCCCAGACCACAGCTAGGAGTTCTTGTGAGAGTAAGCATGTTCTGTCGTTGACAAACTTCGGCTAACATTAGCCACAATGCGTCTTGGGGCATTGGGATGTCCAGTGTGCTGGGCAGACATGGCACTCAACCCCACTGGGCTTGCATCAACAACAACCAGCATCTGCAATTTTGGATCAAAGTATGTCATTTCTGTTGCATTCTCAATTGCATGCTTGATTTTCTTGAAGCTTTGCTTACATTCACTTGAAAATTGAAATGGGACATTTTGTTTCGTTAAGTCTCTCAATGTGGCATTTACAGTGGCAAAGTCATGTATATACTTTTAACAATAACTGGCCATACCAAGGAAAGATCGCAGCATAGTTACATCTTGTGGTGGAGAAGTGGCTGACAAGGCCTGTACTTTATTTGGATCCGGAGTCATTCCCCCTTCTGAAAAGATGTGACTAAAGAATTTGAGTTTGGTTTTTATGAAACTCACACTTTTCTGCATTTAAAGTGAGACCTGCATCAGCAAGTATATGACACTTGTGTAAGAGCTTTATTATGTTCCTTTCGTTGGCTCTAAGAATTATTTTGTCATCACTGTAATTGAAAGCATTTGTGACTTGCTGTATTATGCAATGAATGGCATCCTGAAACATGTCTGCAGCCGATGACATTCCAAAACGTAGTCTTTTATATTGAAACAGACCAACATGAGTCAAAAAGGTAGTAATGTACCTGCAGTTGTCTTCCAGTCCGAGCTAGTGATACCCTTTGTTCAAATCAAAGGTGGGAAAAGACTTTAGCTCCATTCAGCTGCGTCATCATGTCAGCAATGTGCGGGCCTCGTTCAATCGCCTTGTTCGCTTGGCACATATCAACGCAGATGTGTACGGCTCCTCCACTATCCTTTTTATGCACTACCACTACGGGTGCGTCGCTCTAGTGGATTGCTCAATGATTTGTGCTTTATTAGCGTCTCAAGTTCTTTCTCAACAGCCTCTTGTAAATTAAATGCAATTCGATGATGTTCGTGAGCAACAAGACGGATGTCCTCATTTATGTGAAGTTGCACTTTCATGGTCTTAAGTCTTCCTAGTCCATGAAATTAGGATGGAAACTGATTCACTATCTCATGATAGCCATTGACATTGTAGTTTACAATAATCAGCCCCATGTCAGCAGCAGTACTGAAACAAGTAAACATGATCTCGATGAAGTGCCTGGCAAGACATGAATTGGCACTTGTACTTTTAGCTTTTTATGCTTCACAGTGGCTATGAATGAACCTTGACTTTGCAGTGGTGTCGAAGCAGCTCACGAATACACGTTGGTTTTCGACGGGGTTAAACGGGGCACTGGAGACAGTTCATTGTATTTTTCCTCTGGCATAATGTTTATTGAAGTGCCACTGTCTGTGATAAAAGGTATGGAGCACCTATTCATTTTCAGTGTGATCTTGGGACAGTGTCCAAATGAATTTTGCACTTTTACTTGTCGAGCTAACTTTTGACCTGCAGTCTTCCTGGCAAGAAGCTAATCCTACATGTGCACATCGTCCAGCAGTCAACAATGACATTGCATACCCATCTTCCTCACTGTCGGTTGATAATGACGATGACAACATTTTAGACGAAGAATTTGATGCCAATCGACGTCGTTCAGTTTCTATTTGCCTCAACTGATGTTGCCGCTTAACCTTGTGTGCATGCATAGAATGTTATGTCTGGAACTTTCTGCCATCCATTTTGTTTTCTCGACGTGATGCACTTGATCTTGCCTCCATTTTGTTTTCTCGACGTGAGGCACTTGATCTTTCCCTCGCTTTGCAGACTGTTTCAAAATGGTTCTCTTTCCTGCAGCCTTTGCATACCTGTCTAATAGCGGGACATCTAATCTCATGTGGAAATAAAATCTACATTGAAAACACAACTTCTTTTTCTAAGGAGACATTACTTTATGGCCTTCTGCCTTGGGTTTCGACTTACTTTTCACACTCAGCGCTGATTCATTTTGGGCTGTTTCATCCTCCATGTAAGCTGCTTGTCTGTCAGCTCTTTCTTCTGCTCTGGCAGCCATGAGTACTCGCTCCAAGCTGACTGTCTATTTCAGCATTTATCGTCTAAAGGAATCGGAGAGTCAACCATCTATTACTCTGAGGTGCATGGCCTCTTCATCATTGAACTCGTTGAACTTGCAAAGCTGTATGAACAAATCAAATCTTTCTACAAACTCATCCAACGCTTCACCAGCTCTCTGCCTTTCCTGATTGAAGATGTACCTTTCATAATCGACATTCGGCATTGGTTTGAACTTGGTGTTTAGCGCCTCTTTGATTTGGCGCACCGTCACTTCATCGCTTTGTGGTATTTTCTTTATCTCTTGTTTTACGCCTTCACCTGCTAAATTCTTTAGATATTTAATTATCTCTTTGTCATTTGCTTCTTCTAGCGCATCCATGAAATCATTAAAGGTTTTGACACAGGCAGTCCATCTGCTGCCAATATTTTGTTTTTTGGCTATATCGAAGGGAGGCGGTGGTTTCAAGAAGGCGGTGGCGCCATACTTTGCACTCTTTCCAGCAGCCATTGAAAGTTTTGCTAGTCCGACTGCTGCTCAGGGCATTTCAGTTGGTCCAACGTGATTCACCAGCCTCGTAAGCACAACCCCTGTGCTTCTGCTCAGTCTGCGGCGCCTGGTGCTGAGGTCAGATGACTTTCTTTACTCAGGTCCAGGTAAGCGTGATTGTATTCTCTATGTCTGGTTATCGCCACCTCTAACGTTTCTCTGCATTTACCTGCTTCTGCTCACAGCGTTCTCTTGCACGTGAATGTCGCCACTCGTTGCGCTTTCCGTACCTGGTTGTTCTTCTTTATACCTGGTTGTTGCTGCCTTTAGCGTTGTACTCTGTGTCACTTTGTGGTGCACTACCTCTTGTCTCGACTTTATAAGCAAATTCCTAGCTGACAACAGACAAACTTTCTCTAAGACCTTCACTTTCTTCACAGGCCATGCACTGGCTGGAGTGTCGCTTTGACTCCACCTACACCAACTGTCAAGGTTCACTTTGACTGAGGCACACGTGGCACGGACAAGCAGTTTGCTGGACCACGACAAACTCTCCGGGAGAGCACTCTCGGTTCTTCGGGTCACAGGGTTTACGTAATTACCTATCTCGTTGCCAGTTGTAGCGTCCTACCCCACCCCGGGTACTTCCAAATTATCACGCCACACACGGAGATTGGTATTACATGTCTTTATTCCTCAGTGTGTAACCGTTAATTGAACTTTCTACATCATGAATTCCATCACCCACACCAATGCACTTACGTTACTGTTCTACGGAGGCCGTCAGGAACCAAAAGGATCCCGTCCTCTCTAACTCACAAGACACTACACCCCTCTGAGCAACTATAGGGGTTGAAGAATTTCACCTTGTTAGGTCCCCTGAAGAGAGATAGTATTTTGCTTTGTCAACTGTAGTACTTTATATATTTGTCATTTTATGATTGTACGCCCGATGGTTGTCTTGTGGGAAAGCTTACAACAGGCCTGAGGCCTGAAATGGTAGATGTTCAAGTTAATGTTCAAGTCAATATTAAATATTATAGGCCTAATCAGTTCAAAATGAAAAGTTGGGCCTGAATCCATAGGTTTAATCTGTTGCACAGATTTATGATATCCAAAACCTAAAGTTGACATGATCAGGTTGTAGTAGGGTCTACTATACCTTTCATTTGACAGCGGCCGAAAGCTAGTTTTCAGGAAAGGGTACATAGATGACCCAGTTCTGACCATTTATATAGCGAAATAATATGTTCTGGGATTTGTACTGTGTATTTTCTTTAAGTGGATTACATTATCAGACAAGAGTTATTTTATAGATGTTTGGGGGTTCTAAATTTTGTGTCATAAATGAAATAGAACAATTTGCAATATATGAAATTCATACGACTCTGTGACTTGTTTGAACACCACCTTCAGCCAATTATGGCTATATACCCAGGTGTTATGTGCTCGAGTTAGACCCATGTAGCAAAGCAGCCCGTTTTCTTACATTGCCCTTGTTTCTGCACAATAACATTATTTGTTGTGACCTTTTGCACATATTCGCATGCATGAGAATGTTGGATTCATTTCTCTGAAACTGCTTTGCTTATACATCTGGCTTTGCACATTATCACAATGCCTTGAACACCGAATACAAGGCCTTTGCGCATGATGTACAAATGTCATTCTATTGTCATCCACGGGCGATAGGGCTATCTACATATCCATAACAATGCTAATCTGTGTGAACATCACAAGGATGCTTTTTATCATAAATAAAGAAGCATTTCCGGGGGTTAGCAGAGAAGACATTTAAGCTGACACCGAGGGTCTCTGTATGCTGTGGCTTTGCAGAACAGCTGCCTGACATCTCCGTGAGGGGTGTCCAAATCGTGACCAAGACAGGGTCCTACATTCTCTCCCGCCAGGTAATGGGGTTGGGCCATCCCGTGGGGGGATTCTTGGCTCTACACCTACACACACTCTAGACATACACAGCATAGGGATTGCATAGTAGGAGTGCGCCTGATTACTACTTTGTATTATATGCCTGCATATATACACTGTCTCAGCACCATGGTGGAACTGTATCAACTATTTACTCTTTTGGTGCTTGTAATCACTTTCATTTGCTTCTGTCTACTGATTATAGCAGCACATGTTTTCTATACAAGAATAACGTTGGTTCAATAAATATATTGAAAACGTCCCATTGTGTATTCTCTGTATATTTCTCAGAGAACAGAAGAGCATGAGTAACTGAGCGGAAGGGTTCTAATCTGTTACCACGATCCCTGAGGGGTCAGGGTTGTCATGTTCAGTGGTTGCCAGAAACCATTTGCTCCCTGTTTGGGTTAGGGGGGGCTTGTGGTGGCACTGTGAGCTAGCTGGTCTCTAGGACAACTTATCCTGCGAGGGTGCTTGGAATCAGTCTAGGCACCTCACCCAAAGCCTATGTTGTCCACAAACGTGCAGGTCCTACGGATTAGTGGGAATTCCATGACATGAAGCCACCAACGTTGGTTGGGTTCTTATTTTACGGATAAACCTGAGTAGTTCAATCGTGCCTTGTTATGTTGTGTTAATTCAACTTATTAAGCGTGCGAATACCATGAGGTGTCTTGGCGCTGGAGACTTCCCAGAGACTCCTACTCACATCCAAACCGGAGACATCTTTGGTGGTAGGGAAATCCGCCTTAGCTGAGTAGGTATACCCTATGTATTGGCTGTAGGTTGTAGCTTGTAGGATAACACTTCCCACATTGTGCTTACCCTATCTCCATAAATTCATCTACTAATTTCCTTCTTTTTCAAAACAATGTCTGTAAACTGAGAAAACGTTGATGAAGGTGAAAGGAAATTAAACATAGCAGAAAACTGCAGACATGCAGTTACTCTCAAATTACTAAGTTATGGTCTCCCGGCTACGGGTGGAGACGTTACCTTCATGGTTGAGGCACACGAAGCATTGAGGACAGATGTATTGTATTCCTGGGTTAAATTCCCAGCTGCAAATGCCCATACACAAATGTTTCATACCTACATTGAGAATGAAACACCGGAGGAATACACTCCAGATGTGTAGTGCCAGAGGCACTCCCATGTATTGGGACCACATGATGACCTTTGACTACCATTGTTTCAATTGATTTTAGGTTTTTTGATTTATTCTAGCTTGAATGTACAACATTATTTTTCCTGCATGTGCACTTTTTCATTGAAGATTTCTTTTGTGTCTCCTTGTAGCTTCAAAGTGGGAGTGTTTGCTTTTTACAGCCTTGCCAGGAACAGAACGTGTGGGATATGCATTTGAAAGCATGAGAGAAAGGTGAGGAATGTACTTCTCTGTCTCGGAGTGTAGTGTTATATGCAGTGGTGCTCAAATGTGCATTATGTTGTACATTGGGAGATGAAGTGTGTAGTGCTATAGGCAGTGGTGCACAAATGTGCATTGTGTTGTACATTGGGAAGTATTATGAAGTTCTTACTATTGGCTTTGACATGCCCTCATGCCATCTTGAATTCTGACTCTGTCTAGCTTGAGCTTTGCTCACACAAGCAGGCCCCCAGATCACTCAAGTTGTTTAGGCTATTCACGCTCAAGGTTGTTTTCTGTACATTTGGAGACTTTCGTAAGCTTCACTAAGATAATGTGTGGGATGCGCGCTTAGTACCTTTCAGGACAGAGTTTGTTGTTGCCAGAGAAATGTGCGGAACGTACAGCTCTGTCTCGGAGTCAAAATACAGTGGCCTGGCCAGCTTCTGTCTTGACCCTGACACAGACCAGTACGGTCAGCTCGGTTTTCGTAACAGAAGAAAAGGGAGAGGTTTCCAGATACTTCTCCTCAGGTAGAGTAAAGGGTATGTATTAAAGGCAGGAAATCTTGGCGCTCAGATGGGAGCTCGCTGTGGAGCAGACGTGATGCCACAGGGAACTTTGAGGGTCCAGGTCGAGACTTCTACCTGGCTGTCAAGGGCTCCTCCAGCCGAGTTGGCAAGAATGTAGAACACTCTTTCGGTGATGTATTCTTTTTGATTATTGGCATTGTGATATGTGAGTGTCTCTGTGTGCACATTCAAGTCTCCAGTGGTTATAATCATCTTATGTATTTAGTGTATATGTCTTTATATCTTTAATGCTTTCCTTTTTATTCCTTGTGTCTGATTATTTGCATTTAACAGTGTTTATTTCTTGCAGTGAACGTCCAGTATTATCTGCTTGTATTTTATTCCATGCATTTAACAGTTGCATTTACTTACTTATAAGTGTGTTATTATTGCTTGCACACATATATATATTTTGGGAAAAGGAAGATGGCGGATTGACTCCGCGCTAGGAGGACGCCTTCCTCTGCTCTCCTCACGGAGCCCGGATGAGCCACTGCCTGCCCGCCCGTTTTCCACTTCGCAATTGTAAGAAGCAGCTACAAGATGCCCTGAAACTATAATACTTAGGGAAAGAGGGGAGAAAATTCACAGATTTGGCTGTACTACACACGTCGGATGTGCCGGATTGTGCAATTGAGCACAGTGGTGTATGGCGGTCGAGCAGTGCGGTGGTTTTCACTTTGGTTACCGCTACCGCCGCCTTTGGACGTTGGGAGTGCTTTTTTGGTACAAGGCAGCAGGCGGGTACTGACGGCGCGGCTGGGGGCTGATCAAGAAGCAAAAATGGCTCCACCGCGAACCACTCGACGAGGTCGGACGGATATTCCGATTGAGGCCGGGACTGCCGCGGAGGCTCAAGATGACGGAGGAGACAGCAGTAATTCAGTGTCAGCAGGTGAAACGTTGGTACGTGATGCAGTGCTTGGGGGTGCGTCTAATCTTGGTTCTGGCATTGCTGCTGGCCCCCAGCTGGGGAAACCAATCCTGAGATTGCTGCGCTCCGGGAGAGCAACGGAGTTGCTCCGGTCCTGTGGTTCAGAGACTACCATCCCGGGATTTGAAATGGCCGATATGCTTAATGCTGCGGTACAGGAGGGCTGGGGGGGTGAGGAAGGACCAGCTAATCAACTAGCTTTGCCCTCAATACCCCCTGTCTCTATTAGCCAAGATCCTGGCAGGACAACTGAGCTGGCAGCCCAGACACTGGAGAAAACGGTGGAAGCTGTTTCTGTAAGCAAGGCGGTGTCTGACGACCCAGCTGCCTGCTCTGCTGATATTTTAAGAATTAATTCAGCTCCTACTTCAGGACTTATTGTGTTGAATTTAGAGGACTCTGTGGAAAATTTGATACAGTCGAACACCAATTCGCCGAGTGCTGGCACAGAGGGTGAGAACGGGAATAATGGTATAGCCGATATACCGGAGCAATTGACTTGTGATTCTATGGATGATGGGATCATTGGTGTTACAAATGCAGAACAGCCTGAACGACCAGAGCAGCCTTCAGATGTGGCGCGGCCTAACCCTATTGCGGGTCGGGGGCAAGGCACTTTAACCAGCCATACCAGTGAAGCAGGGGCTCTTAACCAATATCCTAGCGGGGGAAAGGCGTAAAAGTAAAAGGTCCCAAAGTTATCAGGGCAGGTAAAGGAGGCAAGGGTCGGGCGGTGGAGTAAAAACGCAAGTGACTGACGCATTGGGTCGGCTTAAGGAAGCAACAGTAAGCACCGCAAAGGCCGGCCCTGGGGCAAGCCCTTTGCGGAAATGGGTGTCCACAAAGGGTGAAGTTAAGGCCATCATCTCTAGGCTATCTAATCCTGGCAATATGGTAACTGCTTCAGCAGATGACGAACGACCAGCATCAGCATCTGCAATCAGTCTTGGTGTTGTATCCACTGTATATGCTGGCCCCGAGGGTCCTGATGGCCAGGACGGGTTGCCAGGTGGACCTAACAACGGATGTCAAGGTCTCCCTTTAATATCATCAGCTACGCCACTAGTACAAACAGAGGAGACTATGCCTGTCACCCCTATAATATCTTCGGTCCTGCCTCCCAGTTCAGTAGTTACACCGTTGCCTGCATTAGAAATAGGAAGTACTAATATGGCTCAACAAGCTGCTGGCGATGGTGAGGAACCATCACTCTCCAGAATTATGCAAGCGTTAGCTATTCAGAGAGCTGAAGCCCAAGACTATTATCAGCAGGCCAAGGCTGACAGTAGAGAGATCAAGCAAGCTCTGTCAGATGTTACATCTAAGGTCACTTAGCTTTCTTCTGAGGTTACTGATCTTCAACAACGTGTTGCAGCTGTGGAGGAGGTCAATACCTACACCATGAACCTGGTAAAAATGCAGGATTCTCGAATGATGCCTATGCAAGCCAAGATTGAAGACCTTGATAATCGGCAGCGGCGCCAGAATTTAAGGATTTTTGGTATTCCGGAAGGAAGGGAAGGTTCGGACCCGCGGGCTTTCATCGTCACCCTTTTTCAGAAAGCCTTTCCCGACCTAGCAGATTGGGATATGGATACTCAGGTCCATCGTGCACACAGACTGCCTTTGTTTATCCCGCAAGGTAATCAAGCTAGGTCTAACTTTGCACGGCCTATTCTTGTGTTTTTGGGCAATTTTTTGCTACACCAAGCAATTTATTTAAAGGCACGTCCATTGGCCCCTGTCAAGCTAGATACTATGTCCATATTTGTGTGCTCTGACCTGTGTAAACCGACAATGGACAAACGATGGCCGCTGCGTCAACTAATGGATCCTTTGAAAGCTGTGTGCTCACAGGTTTTTCTGCAAGAGCCGGCCCGTCTAAAGATTATTAAGGACAGCCGTACACATTTTTTTTTCAACGAGCAGGAGGCCAAACAAGCCCTATCCAAGTGGCAGTCTACTGCAAAAGAATGATCTGATGTGTAAAGGAGGTACTTTTTGGGACAATAGAATAACTTGTGACTGCTTCAGTTATATGTCTTAAAAGTATTGTTATTGCTTATTGTTTTGTTTTTGTCACTACTATACGCATACTTGGGGTGGAACGGTCGGGTGTGGTGGGTTCTTGGGGTCTTTGGGGAGGGCGGGGGGGCGTCTTCTGTATGCTGTCAATTTGGGACAGCAAGGAAGGGGGCGATTCCTTTTCGTAGGCACTGCGGGGGGTTTTAAGGGGGGGGTCAGAGAATGGTAGCCGGCCGACTCTGGTCGATCTTTTGGAACGGCAGGTGGGGAGGGTGTCAGGGAGGGAGGGGTATAAATAGCCATAGTCTAGTTAAAGTAGCACAGATAGAGCACAGGGGCAAGGGGTACACAATGAGGGGGAAGGTGACTGGATCGAATCTACAAGTATTGTTAAATGCCATATTTTAAGCTCATGTGTTGGAATGTATCTGGGCTCAATCAGGCCGGAAAGTGCTGGTTGGTAACGGAGGAACTCCGGGTATTTAAACCTCAAATACTAGGGCTTGCTGAAACACACTTAGCCTTTATGGTTAGAGCCCATTTAAAACAGCTTGGGTATGAATTACTTGTATACACTTCACAATCGGTTTCTATTCGAGGGGTGGCTATACTGAAGTCCAAGAAATGCAGAGTTACTGTGCTTCGAACAATGGCCGATTCTAAAGGGAGATGGGCAATTGCCCAACTCCTGATCTTTGCGCGTAAGGTTACGGTATGTATGGTATATGGCCCTAATACTGACTGCCCTGAGGTCATTTCTTATTTATGTTCTGAATTATTGGAATGGGCAGACGAATTGATAGTTATGGGAGACTTTAATTGTATTTTAGATAAAAAAATTGACACCACAAATACTTTAACTCGTGTTAGAATGGGTCCGACTAGGGCAGCTATATTTGAATTACTTCACATACACCAATTGGAGGATGCTTGGAGGAGAGTATTTCCAACAATACCAGGATATACTTTCTTTTTGAATCCGCACAAACAGTATTCTAGAATTGATATGATTTTTACCAATAATACTATGCTGGAAAACGCATATATAGAGGTATGTCCTAAAATTACGTCGGACCATAACCCAGTTATGCTAACAGTGCAGCTCCAGCCAGGGGGTAAAGAATTAGTAAGGAAGTTCTCTTTTCCTAGACATCTTCTTAACAATCCTGACTACGTGAAATATTGCAAGGAACATTGAGGGAGTACATAGAGAATAATCAGGGCACGGCTTCTAGTGCAATAGCTTGGGATTGTTTGAAGGCTTATGTGAGAGGGGCTACATTGCAATACGTTATAAAACAGAATCGACAAAGTGTATGCTTGGTGGAGCAGGAACACAGGCTTTATATAGAATTGGAGCAGCAACACGCTAGAGCCATTGCTTCAAAGGATACTGGTCGCAAAACAGTCTTACATAGCTGTTGGGGTCGCTATTAGGAAGGGAACGCCCCTTCCTAATAGCGATTCGCTAAACACTATTTTGCGAGTCGCAAATTATTTGCGACTCGCAAAATAGGATTAGTACATGGCCCACAGGATTTTTACATGCGCAAACGGGTCTAAAACCCATTTGCGCATGCAAAAATCCGTCGTACATTTGGCCCTCAGTCCCTATTGTAATTATCCATTTCGATTCTGCTCAAACCTGCTTTTCTGTTTCCTCCTCTGATCTTAATTGGGATATGTTCAATGCCAGAAAATGAGAAGTTGTTATCCAATTTACCTCCATGGTCTTTCCAAATACGTTTGGCCATCACATATGTAAAGTCTTTATTTACCATTGCTCTTATGTGTTGTAGTATACGCAGTTTTAGCTTGTTAACTGTGCTGCCGATGTATTGTTTACCACATCCACACTCTACGACATACACTACAGGGGTGGTTTCACATAGGATCTTTTCTTTGATCTTTCTTCGTATGTTTCTGATGCCCACCCAGTTCCGGCTATAACGGCAAGCTTTGCATTTCTGGCACTTGTAGAAACCATATTCATTAACCAATTTACTTTCTGCACGTCTTTTCTTGTGAAATAACTTTGGGTCAGCAGATCTCCCAGTGATGGTACCTTTCTGTATGTGAAATTTATTTGTTCCGATGTTAGCTGTTTAAGCTCCTCTTCTTTTCTAAGTGTCTTCCAATGATTTTCTATTGTTTGTTTGATGGCTTTATTTGATATGTTGAAGTCAGTGATGAATCTAGTTATTTCTCCATTGGGTTCTTTCAGTTTCGAGGACTTTTTGGGCATCATTATATTTTCTCTCTTTTGTTTGGTTGCTCTCATCCGTGCGTCTTCCAACACAGTTGTTGGATATCCTCGTTGTCTGAACCTGATGTACATTTCATTAACCTGTTTTTCATATTCATCTTCTTCAGAGCAGTTTCTACGGGCTCTCAAAAATTCACCATATTGTATGCTTGAGAGCTCTTGGATGGGCACTGTTTGCAGCTAAGATACTATTACATGCAGTGAGTTTACGAAAAAGAGTGGTACATATTTTTCCATTTTCAATGTAGATTCGTATATATATATATATATATATATATATATATATATATATATATACATTTGCATATTGTTTTCATTTGACATCTGGGAAAGCCTTTCTGTTAGAGAGTGTTGCACAAATAAAACATCACACTTTATTCTGAAAACTGTCTTTTGATGTGCCTCATTTTATGAGAGTGAAATCCCTTTCCAAGTGTTTTTATTGCTTCGGCGTGTGTGTGCCTCCGTGTGGGACTGCAGCATTTTCTATTATTTGGGAGGATGAAGAAATACAATATGAAAAACTAGAAATTCCTCACTCTTACCAAGAGCATATACATTGGTTTGAAGGCGCCCTCTCACACACTACAGAAAAGTGAGACTCAGTCCACTCAGCAAAGAAAGACAAACATGGCCGGTCGTACCTGCATACACACCACATCCAGACACTGCTAATTTAACTGCAGCAGAAATGTGTACACTATACAGAGATTTAGTAAAAATGTACAGAAATCTTACACAGTTCATAATGCGAACACTCACAGTTAACCCTGCGTAGACTGCTCAAGCTGCACAAACACAATTGGCTACGACGGTTATCAGCCCACAAACACTGAATGCTGTTATGGGAAAGATTCCCACCAGTAGGGAGCAAATTCCGTTCTGGATAGCACAAAAACGAGCCAGCTTGAAGCAGTATTTCCCCTTACAGGCCCGTAGGAAAAACACAGAATACTAACTATTTGCTTGCCAATGGGGATGGCTCCCCCAGTGGAGGATTGTGCCACTTGGGGGACAGTCTTTGTTGCTGTTTATACCAAAACACAGGGTACCCCTTCACTAGCTGTTTTACCTGATGTATTGAAGCAGCTTATGAATGAGTACAACAGGAACATTAATTACCAAACATTATCGAAGAAACCGATGCTACACTTGGGGGCCGATTCCGATTCGGGCCGGAAAACGTACCGACCGACTCGGTACAGGAATTTAGTCCGACCGACACGTACCGTCGCCGTCCGACCCGGGTAGTATGATGAAATGCATGTGAATCACGACCGACTCGTACGGAACTCAAGGCGAACGACCGACCCGGACGGAAACAAGCTATCCAGCCGGGAAACCACGCGAATCGTACCGGCCGACACGCACCAGGAAACAACCCGAACGAAACGTACCCGCGAACTCCGACCCGCGCAGTACGATGCAATGGGGGTAAATTCAGACCGATTCGCACGGAGCCCAAGCCGTACAACCGACACGCATACAAAAGCCAGCCGAACAAACACAATACTCCGCGACCGACGCGTACGCCACATATGAAACGGAGCTGAAACACAGCGGGAATGACTCGGAGAAGCGCGCACGAGACAACTGCAACATCCAACTCGGTCAGAAGAACGACTCCTACATGCACAATAATCACTAATGAAAAAATACAAAAAAAAAGGGCCAAACAAGCAATGACAAAGCCAATAAATACAGGGTGAGAAAAAAATGGAACAAGGACACACCCTCAACTCCACCTACATAAAGCCCACAAATCCCTACCATGATCCTTTGCAAATTCCACTGACCTGCCAGCAGAGAACACCATCACACAGCAAACACAGACACACTCACAGCTCATCCAACACAAAAGCCACACACCATTAGCACCTCAACAAATAGCACCCTCACACACACCCAGCAAAACCTACACACACACCCTCACTTGCACACACACACACACATCAATCACCACCACCACCAACCATCACCATGCCCCTAAAGAAGAATCCAAAGTTCCTAGATAGTGAATTGGAAGTCATGGTAGACGAGATCCTGAGGGTAGAGCCACAGTTGTTTGGCACATTGGTCCAACAGACCCCCATGGCGCAGAAAACCAAGATGTGGGAGAGGATCGTCGACAGGGTCAACGCACAATCACCATGTTTGCGCAAAAGGAAGACATCCAGAACAGGTGGTATGATGTGCGCAGGAGGGTCAGGGACCTACTGAAGAAGGATTACCTCCTGAGCCAGCACACCGGCAGTGGCCCTCCTGCCAAACCAGTATACCTCAGGCCCTGGGAGGAGAAGGTGTGGGCCATCCTACCACCAGTGAGCGTATATGGACTAACAAACATCCCAGAGCCTGGTGAGTACACAACTAATATACACAACATTGTGTGCCAATACACACACATCACTGTCAAGGGACAGTCAAACCATGCACCCCTAGCAAATCAACAGCAACCAAAAGATAATCATCACAAGAAGTGTATGTGAGTCAGATAAACACAATACATGCCATGTCATAGTGATATGTAACTGTGTCATGACATGTACAAATCCAATACCAAATTGAGCTAGGCAGTGGCACAAATCTAACCAACAAACACTGTCAGATATTTAGCCACCACTAGAACACCACCTCACAGGGAAGCTCACAGAAAGGAAGTAATCTTGTGTATACTGGTGAAGTCAGTGTAGCCAAGAGCATGATGGGACTCGTAGTAACAGATAATGGGCAGCCTCACATTTGGACCATCAACACCACTCTGAACCATGCTCACAACACAGGGAGTGGAAAAGGACTGACAATATGGCTGACACTGGCTACTGCTGTGGGGAGCACAAGGCCTTGCTGGGAACTGGGCACCAACAAACAACAGGACCACACTGTCAGCCATCTTGCCATTGCTGTCACACTCACACACAGTGAAGTCCACTCAAAAGGAAGGAAGTATGGGCATGCTGGGAAGGGGGGTGTAGGCAATAGCATGATGGGAGTTGTAGTCACAGATATTGCTCACCCACACAATTGGCCCATCAACACCACTCTGAACCATGCTCGCATCACAGGGAGTGGATAAGGACTGACAAGATGGCTGACACTGGGTACTGCTGTGGGGAGCACAAAGCCCTGAGGGAACTGGGCACCAACAAACAACAGGACCACACTGTCAGCCATCTTGCCATTGCTGTCACACTCACACACAGTGAAGTCCACTCAAAAGGAAGGAAGCATGGGCATGCTGGGAAGGGGGGTGTAGGCAATAGCATATTGGGAGTTGTAGTCACAGATATTGCTCACCCTCACAATTGGCCCATCAACACCACTCTGAACCATGCTCACATCACAGGGAGTGGAAAAGAACTTACAAGATGGCTGACACTGGGCACTACTGTGGGGAGCACAAGGCCTTGCTGGGAACTGTGCACCAACAAACAGCAGAACACCACTGCCTGACATCCTGAAAGCCAACTTGCACTCCCTGCAATGCAAGCACGTTGCATGGTGGGATATCTAGCTGGGTGGGAAGGAGGACTCACAGCACTGACCATAGTTACAAGCAGCTCACCTCACACACCCCCTCAACACAAACTCCACATAACCCACCTGGGAGAATGCAATGCCTCACATACCAAATGAAGATCCCACAAAGAACCACCACCCTGGGTAATGCTGTGGGAAGCACAGGGACACTCTTGGGACTTGTAGCCAAAGAAACGCAAGGACAACACAGTCAGCCTTCCTGTCAGCACAGGCACACCACCCCACACGGAAGCAGAGTCAAAAGGAAGGAAGTACGGGCATGCTGGGAAGGGGGGTGTAGGCAATAGCATGATGGGAGTCGTAGTCACAGATATTTCTCACCCTCACAATTGGCCCATCAACACCACTCTGAACCATGCTCACATCACAGGGAGTGGAAAAGAACTTACAAGATGGCTGACACGGGGCACTGCTGTGGGGAGCACAAGGCCCTGCAGGGATCTGTGCACCAACATACAGCAGAACACCGCTGAATGACATCCTGAGAGTCAACCTGAACCCACTGCAAGGGTGGCATGCTTCATGGTGGGATAACTGGGCTAGGTGGAGAAGGATAGCCGGATGTCCACCAAATACAACCAATGCTGGCCATGCACACACCTCAACATTCACATTGAAATGCCCCAGGTATGCAGGACAATGTGCTACACCAATATCAATCTCTTACTGTGACAACTTAGGACAATGCAATGTACATGCCCGCATCCAGAGGTACAGTCACAACTGTCAGGTGTGTGAACCATTGATGCCTGTAGAAACATAACATACAATGTGTGTCTCATCCAAATACAGGTGATGATGATGGGGACACAGCAGCAGGCGAGGAGGAGTCCCTGTCCCAGGCTCCGGGGGACACTGAGCTCACTGGTGTGGAACAGCCTCTGCCCTCCTTGGATGGTGAAGACCTACCTGGCACCTCCGGTCAGAGTCGTCATGCAGCACCAGCAGGACCAACATCTGCACCCCCTGCACCCACCCCTCCAACAACTGCCAACACACAGACCACCCCCGCCGACACGGACAGACCAAGGACCACCGATGACAACAGCACAGGGCCCCAGGCCCACCGTGGAGCAACGGACTCCACCACCACTAACAACCCCCAAGGGGGCCTGGGGTCACCTGTGCGTGCCACCGCAGGTCCTGCACGGGTCGCCAGGGATGGTGGGAGGGGTGGGAGACATAGGTCGCTGCTTGCAGAGGGGTCTGGACTGCATGATGACCCACAACTGGCACGCATCGCTGATGCGTACCAGAATAGCACCGGAGAGGTCAGACAGGTAGTGGGGATCCTCAAGGACATACAACAGCAGCAGGCTGCCCATCATGCCCGCTTGGACTCCCACATGTCGCGTGTGGAGACACACATGTCCCGTGTGGAGACACACATGTCTGGCATGGAGTCCAAGTGGGACACATTGCAAGAACTCACAGCGGTGCATAGGGACATATTGACATGCCTCCGCCAGATTAGCACCAACATGGCCACACCTCCCTGTGTGCCCACAACATCTGGTGCTGCAACAACTGACACCGCCACAGGGATGGAGGAGGACTCTGGCGGAGACTCCCCTGCACCACAGCAGCCTGCACGTGAGGGTCCCCCCCCAAAGAAGAGGGGTCGTCCGAGGAAGGAAAACTGAGAGGTTGATGGCCACGTACATCCCCCAGGAAGCCAACACCTGTTTGGGAAATTTTCCTTTGTGTGCAAACTTTTAACCCTGTCGAATGCAACACTACTCTCCCACATGACATGGGGAGTTCAAGTTGGACTAATGTATCATATGACTGTGGACTTCACTCAGGACATTTCTGCTACCAAGTCTTCCAACTCATCTGGGAACTTTGGATCACAATCCCAATGTACAGCACCCACCATCCTGTGCACTATACACACACACATTTCTGTAAATAAAATCACTAGTACACCATACTTGCCTCTGTTGTTATTCAAACGTGGATACTGTTATGGTGCTGATGATCTGCTAAATTACACTGTGTATGCTAACTGCTACAGCAAGTACAACACCGTCATGTGAGTCATGGTGATGTGACACATATGAGGGAGACACACCACTAGGGCTACACAACACAGAGACACTAGGGCCTTCGGACCCATCGCCCATAGTGATGTTGCCAGCACATACAGTGGAATGCACAGACACCACACCTATTCAGAGTATGTGTCAACTAGCCCACAGGTGCAGTACGCTAATGTCAGTCAGATGTGTGACCACAGACAACGCACATCCCAAAGTGAAGCACAGATTTATTACACATTTTCAACATGTCGTTTCCACTACAGATGCAAGGTTTACCCACGTGGCAGTGGCCACACAGTCAACAAGTGCAGAAGATATGAAGTCCAGGGGTGTGTGGCACATCATTTGTAGGGAAACTACTGCTGCCACCCTGAAAGCTGAATCATGGTGTCGGGGGATCCAAGTTGACCAAAGTACTCAGTAAGCACCCTGTGAAGGACAGACATGACACACAGTTAAAATCACTGAAGAACAGGACAGAACTGCAATACTCATGCCCAATACATGTCACACGACAACTACACAAAACCAAGTTAGCATGTCAAAACTGTTGGGGAGTACAGACTACCTGTAAGGACACATTGCTGCACGCATCCAGTCAAGTAGCACATGGCCACACTCAAACAGCACCAGAGCACCACCCACACATATCATGCAAACTCACATCATTCACATTACATCTCCCTGGATACTCACATTCAGCTGAAGAAGTTGGTGATGAGCTGTGTGCGGACATCACCATCATCATCATCATCATCATCATCACTGGCATCGTGGTCCAGGCCAGGATCCTCCACAGGTGGCGGACGTTGGTCATCGTCATCCAGGATGAGAGGAAACTCCTTCCGCACTGCCAGGTTGTGGAGCATGCAGCAGACGATGACAATCTTGCACACCTTTGCTGGGGCATATGGGAGGGCCCCTCCTGTCTTGTCCAGGCAGCGGAAGCGGCTCTTCAGGAGACCAAATGTCCGCTCAATCACTCTCCTGGTCTGACCATGTGCCTCATTGTAGCGCATCTGGGCTGGTGTCACAGGGTTCCTGAGGGGTGTCAGCAACCACGGCATGTTGGGGTATCCGGAGTCACCTACGGACAGACAAGTGCACATTAGCCTATTTGGAAAAGTGGGCGGAATACTACAGATCAGAACAAACACAATGGTACAAAGTCAGTACACACCGACAAGCCAGGCACGCTGGTTCTGCATCTGTGCCATCATCCTCGTGATGCGACTACTCCTCATCACGTAGGCATCGTGTGCTGAACCAGGAAAACGGGCACACACATGTGTGATGCTCATATCTGCAAGACATACCACCAGAGCATTGATTGAATGGTAATGTTTACGGTTCCGGTATGCCTGCTCATGTGCCTGTGGTGGTATCAAAGCCACATGTGTCCCATCAATGGAGTCAATGACATGTGGCATCCTCCCCAGGGCATAGAAGTCACTCTTGACGTCAGTGAGTTGTTGACGTGTAGGGAAATAGATGTACTGGTTCAGGCATCTCAGCATTGCCTCCAAAACATCACGTAGCACGTGTTGGGAAATAGATGTACTGGTTGAGGTATCTCAACATTGCCCCCAAAACATCGCGTAGCACACGGCTGAACATAGTCTGTGACATCCCACCGGCAGTCACCACAGTGTGTTGAAAGGTACCGGTGGCAAAGAAGTGTAGGGCTGCCATTACCTTCACCTTGGGGGTCAGCGCCGTAGGGTACGGCCGGCCCGGGTGCAGATGTGGTGCCAAGCGCACTGCCAAATCCTCAATCAGCTGCCTGGTGAAGCGGTACCGTCGGATGCTGTCACGTTCCACCATCGTTGCCAGGTCAGGGAATGGTCTATGGACAGCTGGAGCCCTGCAGTGCATAGGATGAAGAAAGAAAGATTGTCAGTCACCCCACATATGTGCCATTCACCATACTCAATTTCACATGATACATCATTACGAGACACAAGTACTTGATGTGTGTGCCGTTCTGTTCGGACATAACTCGCACCTACATGGCCATCATCTAACTTCTCAGTACAACATGTGTGCACAACAGGTACCAGGTTGTGCTATGGGAAACCATTAGGCTGTGTCACAGTACCCATTTACTGCTGTCACGTTCCACACACACACCACAGTGACATGTCTGGACAGATGCGCCACAGGCATCACAGCTCATTGACAGGTAGATTCCCAGTGACCCTGTCTTGCCACATGGACACTGGCATGACATGGCGTATCATGTACACGTCAGAAAAACTAACATGACTCCCACAGGTAGTGGCCCCTGTCGCCTCAGCAGGACACACATGGACGCCAGTGACGCACATCAAAGTCCATGCACAAACAACGTTGATGTGGAGACTGTCTCCCATCGTGCACATGGAATCAGAGACATCGGAAACACAACATGCACACAGACAGTGGAGGGACATCTCTATTGTGGCAATGGGTCATCCTGTGACGTACATGCCTTCCCCCATGGGACCCTGGGGGTATGTGACATGTCACACACATACACAACCTGGAAATGTGACCATGCCACATGCTCCAAAATGAACTGTTGCACATCACAGTGGTCATGTGCACAACACACAAAGGACCCTGTCCCCATGAACACATGCACAGCCTGGGTGTGGTTGCCCACCAGTGCCACCACAGAAACCACATGTCAACCCCCATACACAGAAAAGGTAATGCAGCCTTACATGCCTTAGGAAACAGTGTGGACTGGGTGTGGTGTTGTAGGTGTGCCCCTGGGTCTCTGGCAGGTATATGTGGCTGGCATACGTTCACCAGGGACAAGCATGGTGACATATGCGACTGACCTGTACAGGTACTCGTTGTACAGCAATGGACCGATCGGTGTGCCCGGCCGGCCCATTGCATATGATGTGTGCGGGTACGCGTTGTACCACGAAATACGCGTTGTACAGCAATGGACCGATCGGTGTGCCCGGCCGGCCCATTGCATATGATGTGTGCGGGTACTCGTTGTACCCCGAAATACGCGTTGTACAGCAATGGACCGATCGGTGTGCCCGGCCGGCCCAATGCATCTGTTGTGTGCGGGTACGCGTTGTACAGCAATGGACCGATCGGTGTGCCCGGCCGGCCCATTGCATATGATGTGTGCGGGTACGCGTTGTACCACAAAATACGCGTTGTACAGCAATGGACCGATCGGTGTGCCCGGCCGGCCCAATGCATCTGTTGTGTGCGGGTACGCGTTGTACAGCAATGGACCGATCGGTGTGCCCGGCCGGGCCATTGCATATGATGTGTGCGGGTACGCGTTGTACCACAAAATACGCGTTGTACAGCAATGGACCGATCGGTGTGCCCGGCCGGCCCAATGCATCTGTTGTGTGCGGGTACGCGTTGTACAGCAATGGACCGATCGGTGTGCCCGGCCGGCCCATTGCATCTGTTGTGTGCGGGTACGCGTTGTACCCCGAAATACGCGTTGTACGGCAATGTACCGAACGGTGCGCACGCATTTGCTGGGGCCTGGCATGGCAACGGACGCGTTTTCGAAGCTCCAACGAGTCTGATGCAGTGAATTCAGTTGGCCAGCCACAACAATGTTGCAAAATCATGGGTGTCATGAAGTTTAAGATTTGAAGGATGCTGTGGGCGTGTATTAGTGCTGCTATTCCATGGATTGGTCAGATTCAGAAGATGCAAACGACTTGGACCTATCACTTTGGACACATGGGACAGTATCTGCCTCTGCAGCACACATATAATGCTGGCTGTTCCCCTGAGAGCTCACTTGCCTGTACTACATGCTCCAGGACGACATCTGCCACCAACACTGCTGCTGTCTCTGCATCCTCTGGCTACTGCAATGGCACGTACTGTGGACAGGGCCCCAGCCTTCAGCCTTGAGGAGAACGAGGCCCTGCTGGACAACCTCCTTCCACAGTACAGCAAGCTGTATGGGAAACCAGGGGAGCAGGTGAGTGTGCTGTCCACTGCCTTACTAATTGTGCATGTTGTCTGACTAGCAGGACTTAGTGTGCACACCACTGCCTAGCATGCTCACTGAGTAGTTGTCACACCCCAAAGTGTGTAGTTACATGCACTGAACAGGTATAGTGCAGTAACAGTGCATTCCAACAAGGTTAACTTCCCATGCAATGATACCATGTAGTGACTGCTGGCAAACTGTTCATAGCCATTGTTGCACTGCCTTTGTACATCATATGCCCCTGTGATTGAGACATGTATCTCCAACTGTGTGATGCACGGATATGTTGCATGTGTAGTAATGGCCTTTTCACTTTGTCATCCTCACAGGTTGATGCCCACCAGAAGCAGGAAATCTGGCTGACCATCGCCCGGGCAGTAAGATCCGTGGGGGTCTACAGGCGCAGGATCCGCAACTGCCAGAAGAGGTGGCAGGACCTTCGGGGCTGGACCCGGAGGATCGCAAGGGTCCAGCTGAAGCTGTCGCCTCCTCACAGGAGGGGCGGACACCGGACCCTGACCCCCCACATGCTCTGGATCCTGGCGGTGGTCTTCCCTGACCTGGATGGGCAGCTGAAGGCCAGACAGCAGCAATGAGGGGGTGAGTCCATGACTGCACTGTGCACTTTGTCTGACATGCTATGTGCCCTCCTCTTGCCTGGTTAAACTTCCACAGTACATCAGTCATGTGGTCCAGGACACATGTCCCTCATTTGTGACATGCCCACTTCTCCTCTGATACGCATATGTGTGGCCCTTACAGTCCGGAAATTGTGTCACTTGGGGACTGTGTCATTGCATTTAGCTTCGCTCAAGGTGGGGGACAGCATTTGTTCCCGTGACTATGTTGTGCGATTCATGGGTGGGTCAATTGCTTACACAATGCCTAAGTTCTGACATGTAATCTGTGTGTAACTTTGATATGTGGTCCACTTGCTGATCCGAATCACCACATGTCCCTGGGGAATTTGGCACACACCCATGCTGCCGTTGGGATCAATGTTTGGGCCTCAGGAGTATGTGTATCAAGTGTGTCACACATGCTTAGCCACCTGCCTAATGTCCAGGACTCATCCCTCTTACAGGTGGAGCTGGACAGTCATGCCTACTCCAAGGCACACAATACACTCTGTACTCCCACTCCCGTGTATCAGCTGACACGTTGTGCTCAGTGAAATGTTCCCTCAGGTGTCTGCCTCTGTGTCATTGTGCTGTGTCTTCGTTGTCAGGACTACTGGTATGTTTATCGGTTAGGGCTCAGCATGCCATCGGAGATGTGACCATGATAGACGATACTTCTGTGACTTATAGGTGTCTGATCACTTGACTGTGCACACAGGTGTATGCGACTGTGACTTTCAGGCAGCTGTTCTTCATTCACAGCACACTGTGAGGTGCTCATGTTCATAGAGTTGTGTTTCATGTCCCCCATATGTCCAATTGGTATGACGTGGACAAATAGTAGTTCAGATGATGTGGTTTTTGGGGGATGGACATGTGCACTTGTCAGTTACATGACTTGCATTCCCCATGTCCTAGGATTGTGACACAGTGCAGACTGTTGTTGGCTGGCTGCCATGGCCATGTGACTGGAGACAGTGATGTATGACTTTGCACGCATGCCTGTGTCATGGCATTAAACTTCCAAAGACTGATCCTGCAGGGGAGTGACATGTGCAACATGCACCCCATTGTGGCATTGACTATCCGGACATGGGTGCATCATGGTGTCTGGTGCTGGTATGCATCACATGCATTTCAATTTAGACTCCGGCCATCCCTTTATCCGGACACCTGCACTGACTCAGTGCCAAGAGATGTGATGTGTGCATGTTCACATACTTCGCCGTGTTCCCTGCAATGTCCAACAACTGTGTAGGTGGGGCATGTGTCCACACTGGGGTCTTACCATCAGACAGGCACCATACAGATGGGTGCAAGGGCAGGAGGGGTGTGAGTCCCATGGTTGACCATCAGACTGACAATTGGCTTCCCCGAATCTGTGTGAGGACTTTAGGCAATGTTCAACTAAGGATGCCAGGGCTTGCTCTGTGATGTGCTGTACTTACTGTGGTGTGTGCGGTCAGTGCAGGTGACTGATGTTTGTCTGTTTCCCTAATTGTTTGCAGATACATCCACGGCCACAGGAGGGGACAGCTCCACGGACCAGGAGGAGCAGCGGAGCCAGACTGGGTCAGCATCCGATGAGTGGTCAGAGGGACCCAGTGGCACGGAGGGCGAGGGGAGCCACACCTAGGAGTCCTCAGCACCATCCACCTCAGCTGAGGACCACAGCAGCTCGGAGGATGACTCCCTTGTGGAGGCGGGTCTCAGCAGCCACCAAAGGCCAGCTAGTCTGTCTGGCCCCGCCACCACCACCACCACCGCCCTCCCATTGGCTCCCATTCCTGAGGTCCGTGGAGGCTCCCGTGCTCGGGAGCGTGTCTCCTTCGTGCCAGGCACCGCACCCCCTGCCCCTGTGTCCCCTGCTGCCCTGAGTGAGGAGTCTGTGTACCTCCTTCGGCAGCTCCATGTAGGGCAGACAGCAATGCTGAGTGTCCTCCATGCACACACCACTCTGTTGACACAGCTGGTGTCGTTCATGGAGGGCATCTCGACGGGTATGTCTGCCCTACAGAGGAGCAATAGGTCCATGGACTCCTCCCTGACGGCAGCAGTGTCCCTCCTCCAACAGTCCCTCACCCCTCCCACCTCTGCCCCATCCACACTTCCTGCCCCCCTACCTGTCCAAAGCACATGCACACCTGCACAGTCACCCAGACACGAGCAGCACAGACACACCCAAGAGAAAGGCAAGACGTGCACACAAGCATCCTCAGGGGTCTGATACCACAGACACAGGGGATGGGAAACAGACACACACACAGGCATCCACAGTCACTCCGCAGTCCTCCAAATCCTCTCCCTCCAAGACCCCTTCCCTTGCCTCGCCTGCTACCCCACCTACACAGCAGATCTTCCTGTATGACCTCGGCCTCTTCCCCTCCGATCCTGCTGATCCAGCATACCTGGGGAAGAGGAAGTCCACCCACACAGAGGGGACTGCCCCTCGCACCCGGACACCCTCCCCCAGGCGCAGGCAGACACAGGACCCCATTCGGAAGTCCCCCCGGACCAGGAAGAGCAAGACCCCACCACCACCACCACGCAGCTCCACCGCCCAGTCTCTCTCCTCCATCCCCCAGGCCACCACTGCACAGGTTCCCCCGCCACACCCTGCCCCAGGTTCCCCCACACACCGATACCGCATCCCCAGACTGCTTAGGCCCTCCCCCCTGCCACTTGCTCTTCCACCCCCAACCCAGACGCTCTGCCTGTTAGTGGCACTGTTGTGGAGACCGGGTCCCCCCTCTGTCCTGCCCACCTCATCTGCCCACCGTTCCACTCCCTTGGAGTCATGCACTGCAGTGGAGTCCACAACCACCCCGTCTGACTCGGGCACTGCAGTGGGGACCCAGTCCACTACATCAGTCCAGCCCACTGCAGTGGTTGCAGCACCCACACCAACTGACTTGTGTACCACAGTGGTGCCGGCCCCCCCTGAGTCAGACACCTCCACTGCAGTTGCCGGTGACACTCCTGCACCCACCACCCCTTCACTGCCTCACTCTGCCATCCCCTGATCCTGTCCCTGCGGTGCCTGGCCTGCCCCTTGTATGCCCCTCCAAGGGGGATGTCCCCTAACCGTACCAGTGCAGGCAAGCAATGGGTGACCAGTTGTCACTTATCACCCTGTTGGGACTGTGATTTTGGACTGGCCATTGGCCTTCGTTTCTTTTGGACTTCCGTGTTTACCCTGACATTTGCTGAATAAAGCCTCTTTTTGTTTACTTGTGGGTTTTCTTTTGATGTACATGATGTGGATGGGTAGCATCATGCATTTGCTGTTGTAATAGTGTTCATATCAGGAAAATAAAGTGTTGCTGTGATGGACTCCATGTGGTCCATGGGATATGTGTCCTGTTGTAGTCGGGATCCATGGCATCCTTTGCTGCAGTCTGAGGGTGTAATGTTCAGCATTTGACACAGGGATGTACGTTTTGCATTTGTAAATTAACATCTTTGTCTTAAACTGATGCACATCTGGTGGGCTTACCACTGTTCAATGTTCCGCTTTCCCTGACTGTGTGCCCAGCTCCACTGGACATGCAGTTTTGCACATCACTGTCGAAGGACTCATCTGTGTATACAGTGCAACTTGCTTGACACGTGTTTTGGGTGTATGCAGATGACTGACGTGACACTCCCGTACCCAGGCTGATGTGAGCAGAGCCTTCTGTGTGTTGTAGTTGTTGACTCACTGACGGAGTGTTCTGCTGACATGTTTGAGTCGTGCACAGACAAGGTTTGGCACAGCGGACCTTCCACAGGAGTGGAGTCCCCTCATGGCAGTGTGTAATCCGGGGGCATTGCGTGGGCCCGTGTTGTGTGTTGTGTAAGCATGTCTATGCGTGTTCCCTTCCCTTTTCCTACACAGGCTGTGTCCCTAGGGATGTTCCTGTTTGTGATGCTTGTTGAGTTCCAGGCCCCCCTGAGTAGGGGTGGTGGTAGTGGTAGGCATCCATCCCCCTAAGGGTGGGGATGGTAGTAGTGACAGGCATCCAGCCCCCCCTGGATAGGGGTGGTGGTAGTGACAGGCATCCAGCCCCCCCTGAGTAGGGGTGGTGGTAGTGACAGGCATCCAGCCCCCCCTGAGTAGGGGTGGTGGTAGTGGTAGGCATCCATCCCCCTAAGGGTGGGGATGGTAGTAGTGACAGGCATCCAGCACCCCCTGGATAGGGGTGGTGGTAGTGGTAGGCATCCATCCCCCTAAGGGTGGGGATGGTAGTAGTGACAGGCATCCAGCCCCCCCTGGATAGGGGTGGTGGTAGTGACAGACATCCAGCCCCCCTGAGTAGGGGTGGTGGTAGTGGTAAGCATCCATCCCCTAAAGGTGGGGATGGTAGTAGTGACAGGCATCCAGCACCCCCTGGATAGGGGTGGTGGTAGTGGTAGGCATCCATCCCCCTAAGGGTGTGGATGGCAGTAGTGACAGGCATCCAGCCCCCCCTGGATAGGGGTGGTGGTAGTGACAGGCATCCAGCCCCCCCGAGTAGGGGTGGTGGTAGTGACAGGCATCCAGCCCCCCCTGTATTTGTATTTGTAAAGCGCGTCATTCATCCAGAGGATATCACGGCGCTGTGCTCGGGCTTCTGGTGTGAGACCGGGTGGTTCATGAGTTTGGCCAGTTATTTTCCAGAGAACAAGTGAGTCTTGAGTTTTTTCCTGAAGACTAGATAGTCCTCTGTGAGGCGGAGTTCTTGTGGTAGGCCATTCCAGTGTTTTGCTGCCAAGTATGAGAAGCTACGACCCCCTGTTCTCGATTTCTTAATGCGTTTTGTTCTGGCTAGAGGTAGGGACCGTGATCTTAAGCACCTAGTGGGTACATAAAATTCAACTTTCCTCTGTAGGATAAAAGGCCCCCGTTGGTGCAGGGCCTTGTGTGTGTAGCTGAGCAGCTTGAATTTCGCTCTTTGGCGCATTGGCAGCCAATGAAGTAATTTCAGACACTCGGACGATGAGCTGAATCTGTCTTTGTTACATACCAGTTTGGCGGCGGCATTTTGCACCACCTGTAATCGTGTAAAAAGGTAGTCAGCCATGCCCACAAATAGCGCATTACCATAATCCAGTCTGCTGGTAAGTAATGCCTGCGTGACAGTTCTCCTACAATCTTGCGGGATCCAAGGAAATAGCCTTCTTAGAAGCTTCAACATCGCGAAGCTTCTTCCACACAGAACCCGCACATGGTCCTGCATGGATAGGGTATTATCCATAAGGACCCCCAGATTTTTTGCGCATTGCTTTGGAACTGGGGCATCCCCCAGTGTCTGGGGCCACCAAGTAGTATTCCAGACAAGTTTGGCTCCTCCAAAGAGTAGAATTTCGGATTTCCCTACATTTAATTTAAGACAGTGTTCCGCCATCCAGGTTGCCATCTCCGAGAGACAATTATTCAATTTTAGTCTTGTGTTCTCATGCTGTTCTTCAATGGTTATCAGCAGTTGAGTATCATCAGCATAGGAGCAGATACCAAAGCCCCACTTCTCACAGATTTTTGCCAGAGATGACACATAGACATTAAAGAGTGTGGGGCTCAGGGATGCCCCCTGTGGAACACCATAAATGATGGGTTTTGGTTTAGATGAGAACTCCCCCATTTGTACTCTCTGTGTTCTGTTATTCAAGAAGGAGCTCAGCCATTGAAGGGCTTTAGCATAAACTCCTTTTCCATGAAGGATCTCCAGTAGGCGATTGTGTGAGACGGTGTCGAACGCCGCCGATAGGTCTAATAAAATCAAGGCGGCGGCTTTCCCTTGGTCAACCAAAGATCTTATATTGTCTGACACGGCTAAGAGAGTTGCTTCTGTGCTGTTGGTGGCTCTAAAGCCAGTTTGGGAGGGGTCTAATAGATCATTTGACTCAAGATAGTTCGACAACTGTCTGTTAACCAGTCTTTCCATTACTTTGGAGAGGTACGGCAGTTGGGAAATAGGTCGGTAATTTGCCGGCTTACGCACGTCTGTTCCTGCTTTCTTCAGAAGGGGGGTTACTACAGCCTGTTTCCATGTTTCTGGAAATACTGCGGTATCCAGCAAGTTATTAAATAGCTGAGTAACGTATGGGCAGATTATCGGTATAATCTGGGCGAAGACGAAGTGGGGACAGGGGTCAAGGGGAGACCCCGACTTAACTTCCCCCATTGTTTTTGCAACTTCTAACTCTGTGAATGGGGAGAAGCTGCTCATGCAAGCAAATGCATCGGAGGGGGGGGGTTGAGGTTTCCCTGAGTAGGGGTGGTGGTGGTGGTGGTAGGCATCCATCCCCCTGAGGGTGGGGATGGTAGTAGTGGCAGGCATCCAGGCACCCATGAGTAGTGGTGGTGGTAGGCATCCATCCCCCTGAGGGTGGGGATGGTAGTAGTGACAGGCATCCAGCACCCCCTGGATAGGGGTGGTGGTAGTGGTAGGCATCCATCCCCCTAAGGGTGGGGATGGTAGTAGTGACAGGCATCCAGCCCCCCTGAGTTGGGGTGGTGGTGGTGGTGGTAGGCATCCATCCCCCTGAGGGTGGGGATGGTGGTAGTGACAGGCATCCAGCCCCCCCTGAGTAGGGGTGGTGGTAGTGACAGACATCCAGCCCCCCTGAGTAGGGGTGGTGGTAGTGACAGGCATCCAGCCCCCCCTGAGTAGGGGTGGTGGCAGTGGTAGGCATCCATCCCCCTAAGGGTGGGGATGGTAGTAGTGACAGGCATCCAGCACCCCCTGGATAGGGGTGGTGGTGGTGGTAGGCATCCATCCCCCTGAGGGTGGGGATGGTAGTAGTGCCAGGCATCCAGCCCCCCCTGAGTAGGGGTGGTGGTAGTAGTAGGCATCCATCCCCCTAAGGGTGGGGATGGTAGTAGTGACAGGCATCCAGCCCCCCCTGGATAGGGGTGGTGGTAGTGACAGGCATCCAGCCCCCCCTGAGTAGGGGTGGTGGTGGTGGTAGGCATCCATCCCCCTGAGGGTGGGGATGGTAGTAGTGGCAGGCATCCACCCCCCCCTGAGTAGGGGTGGTGGTAGTGACAGGCATCCAGCCCCCCCTGAGTAGGGGTGGTGGTAGTGGTAGGCATCCATCCCCCTAAGGGTGGGGTTGGTAGTAGTGACAGGCATCCAGCACCCCCTGGATAGGGGTGGTGGTGGTGGTAGGCATCCATCCCCCTGAGGGTGGGGATGGTAGTAGTGGCAGGCATCCAGCCCCCCCTGAGTAGGGGTAGTGGTAGGCATCCATCCCCCTAAGGGTGGGGATGGTAGTAGTGACAGGCATCCAGCCCCCCCTGGATAGGGGTGGTGGTAGTGACAGGCATCCAGCCCCCCCTGAGTAGGGGTGGTGGTAGTGACAGGCATCCAGCCCCCCCTGAGTAGGGGTGGTGGTGGTGGTAGGCATCCATCCCCTGAGGGTGGGGATGGTAGTAGTGGCAGGCATCCAGCCCCCCTGAGTAGGGGTGGTGGTAGTGACAGGCATCCAGCCCCCCCTGAGTAGGGGTGGTGGTAGTGGTAGGCATCCATCCCCCTAAGGGTGGGGATGGTAGTAGTGACAGGCATCCAGCACCCCCTGGATAGGGGTGGTGGTGGTGGTAGGCATCCATCCCCCTGAGGGTGGGGATGGTAGTAGTGGCAGGCATCCAGCCCCCCCTGAGTAGGGGTGGTGGTAGTGGTAGGCATCCATCCCCCTAAGGGTGGGGATGGTAGTAGTGACAGGCATCCAGCCCCCCCTGGATAGGGGTGGTGGTAGTGACAGGCATCCAGCCCCCCCGAGTAGGGGTGGTGGTAGTGACAGGCATCCAGCCCCCCCTGAGTAGGGGTGGTGGTGGTGGTAGGCATCCATCCCCCTGAGGGTAGGGATGGTAGTAGTGACAGGCATCCAGGCCCCCATGGGTAGGGGTGGTGGTAGGGTGGTGTTAGTGCTAGGCATCCATCCCCCTGAGGGTGGGGATGGTAGTAGTGACAGGCATCCAGGCCCCCCTGAGTAGGGGTGGTGGTGGTGGCAGGCATC
Organism: Calotriton arnoldi; assembly: GCA_963921515.1. Taxonomy (NCBI): domain Eukaryota; kingdom Metazoa; phylum Chordata; class Amphibia; order Caudata; family Salamandridae; genus Calotriton; species Calotriton arnoldi. The sequence continues at coordinate 1,353,575 of CAWUFW010002291.1, forward strand.
TAACCCCCCATGAGTAGGGGTGGTGGTAGGGTGGTGTTAGTGGTAGGCATCCATTCCGCTATGGGTGTGTATGGCATTGGTGATGGCCCTCCCACCCCAATGGTTCTGCTGTTGATAGTGTACGTCATTTGTGCATCCCTATGTGTGTGTGACATATTTCGTGTACGTGTAGTTTGTTTGTATTGTTGGTGTTTGACTTACCGTCTGCGCCGTACGCGTCCGTGCCGGTCCCTGTAATAGATGTAGAGTATAGGTAGGACCTGCGCAATGGGATTCATGGGTGGATCGTCTCGTTCGGGTTTCTCGTGTCTTCGACTCGTACTCGTCGCTGGCTTGTTCGACTCGTAGCCGTGGATCGTCTTGTGGCGCGAAACGGAGCTTATGTACCGCTCGCCCGGATGCTCAAACGTGCCGGGCGTAGCGACGGGTTCGGCGCGTACGGAATGCGCATCGTACTAGTCCGGCCGGAAGGTGCTGTGTATTTGCTTCCATGCGGCTCGAATCGGCGTTTACGGATCCGGCTCGGGCGGGGAACAGGAGCTGGATTGGGTGAGTATGGCTCGCTCGGAATCTGGGATGTTATGCGCATCGTACTTGTTCGTTCGGACGAGTGTTCGAATCGGTCGGGAAACACGCATTCGCCTAGGTTTTTTTCCGGACGAATACTGTTAGGTGCGCTTCAGGCCGGGATCGGAATCGACCCCTAGGTAGAGATAATTTAGGAGCCAGACCTGGGAAATCACAACTTAAGAGTAATTCTGAAAAGGATAACTCTAAGCAAGCACCCAATTCTTCGACGTAGAAGAAGTGGGATAATAGACAAAAAAATAAAGACAATCAAAGATCATGGGGTGGGTCTCTTCAGCAGAAAGCCACTGAAAAAATATACAATCTTAGAAAGCCTGACAAGTCAGGATACTGATACACATTCCTCTCATTGCTTTCACAAGTCATTTGATACACATTTGGAGAGAGGTGAACGGTCAGAGTGAAGATCGGAAGAGCATGTGAAGCTGAAGTAGGAATCTCAACGCTCGTCGGACTATATCAATAGTAAAGAAGAAAAACCCAAGAACAATCAACCTCAATTCAAAAAGAAGAAAGTAGCTGGAATCAAAATAAGGCATGCCCAGGCTACTGAAGACTCTGCGTCTGAGTGGGGAATGGGCAGTGACGATGCTGGACAGCGCTGCAGAAGTCACAATAGCTCGCCAGAACCTGATGGATTATCTGGCGGCAGTAGTGCTGAGTGAGCATATCACGGTGGAAACCCCTGATACTATGGTAAGTGTTCCCCATCATTTATATGAAATTACACTCAAATTGGAGGCAGATGTACCCCGAAACATCAAGGCTCTGTTTTGGGAGAACTTGACATGTGGCTACAATATTTTTGGTTGAAAAAGACTGGCCACCCTCATTTCTAATGGAATGCCTAAACGGGGAAACTGTAATTTTACCTGCTGTCTTTGTCCTCGTTCTGGAATCGGTTAAACATTCTTACGCGATGGAGTGGGTGTTAGCGCTAGCTCCTGCACTATACCGAAATCATGTTGGGTGGGATGAGTCACCTCATCATGCATTCCCATTAAAATCAACTCCTCAACCGCAGAGACAATACCCAATAAAACATGAAGCTAAAAAACAAGTTAGGGAAATCCTAGAACAACTTAAGTACCAGGGTGTAATCAGTGGCGGCTGGTGACATTTGAAAGTGGTGAGGCGTAAATACTGCAGTGTGGCGAGCGAGCGAAAATTTTGAAAAAAGAGTGGGCAAATGGTGCATTTTCAAGCAAATTTGAGAAGCAAGAAGGTTAATAAAGCAATTGTGAAATAGCAGTTATTACATTAATAAAGAGATGTCATAGGAGGTGGCGGTCTCTTTCCCTTCCATTACAGAGTTCCCTCTGTCTGACACTGGAGGTGGCGGTCTCTTTTCTTCTCATTACAGAGCTCCCTCCGCCTAACACTGGAGGTGACGGTCTCAATCCCTCCCATCACAGAGCTACCTTTGTCTGACACTGAAGGTGGTGGTTTCTTTTCTTCCCATAGCAGAGCTCCCCGTGTCTGACACTGGAGGTGACTGGAGCTTTCCTTTCCGTCCCACAGCTGCATGTGTCTCGCAGTGAAGGCGACTGTTCGGGTCTCATAGCTCCTTTTGTCTCTCACTGGAGATGGAGGTTTCTTTACCTCTCTTCCCACCGCTCCCTTGTCTGCAACTGGAGGAAGTCGTACCCCTCTCAAACCAGGGCTGTCACTCCAGTGTAGTGCCTACACCTACCCAGAGGCAGGTTCATTCACAAAAATGTAGAAGTGAGTGGGAACTTACGGGACCTGACTTCCACACTTTTATTTTTGCTATTTACTTGTTAGACTTCTTCTGTTTTCAATATTCTGATGCCAATTTTTTGGGGAAAACTGTTTTTGGAGCCTATAATTAGGGCGTTAACACCTGTAACTGTTGCCTCCTCTACCGCTATAGGCCCAAGGCGAAGGCAAGGGCATGTGAGGGGGGAGGGGTGAAGTTCCGTTAACCAGAAACTTAAGTGGATGCTTAAGTTAAGGCCGGCTCTTCCCATAAGCTGGTCTCTGATGTGTTCACAAAAATCACGACCTGCGTCAGCCTTGGACAATCCGTCTTGCAGGTAATCCATTCCATGAGGCTGCCCTGTCAGCCTCCAGCGGTGAGAACAACCAGTGCTTCAATAGCTAAATATATACCTGCATAAATAAATATATTTGTCATTTTATGATTGTACGCCCGATGGTTGTCTTGTGGGAAAGCTTACAACAGGCCTGAGGCCTGAAATGGTAGATGTTCAAGTTAATGTTCAAGTCAATATTAAATATTATAGGCCTAATCAGTTCAAAATGAAAAGTTGGGCCTGAATCCATAGGTTTAATCTGTTGCATAGATTTATGATATCCAAAACCTAAAGTTGACATGATCAGGTTGTAGTAGGGTCTACTATACTTTTCATTTGACAGCGGCCGAAAGCTAGTTTTCAGGTAAAGGGTACATAGATGACCCAGTTCTGACCATTTATATAGCGAAATAATATGTTCTGGGATTTGTACTGTGTATTTTCTTTAAGTGGATTACATTACCAGACAAGAGTTATTTTATAGATGTTTGGGGGTTCTAAATTTTGTGTCATAAATGAAATAGAACAATTTGCAATATATGAAATTCATATGACTCTGTGACTTGTTTGAACAACACCTTCAGCCAATTATGGCTATATACCCAGGTGTTATGTGCTCGAGTTAGACCCATGTAGCAAAGCAGCCCGTTTTCTTACATTGCCCTTGTTTCTGCACAATAACATTATTTGTTGTGACCATTTGCACATATTCGCATGCATGAGAATGTTGGATTCATTTCTCTGAAACTGCTTTGCTTATACATCTGGCTTTGCACATTATCACAATGCCTTGAACACCGAATACAAGGCCTTTGTGCATGATGTACAAATGTCATTCTATTGTCATCCACGGACGATAGGGCTATCTACATATCCATAACAATGCTAATCTGTGTGTACATCACAAGAATGCTTTTTATCATAAATAAAGAAGCATTTCCGGGGGTTAGCAGAGAAGACATTTAAGCTGACACCGAGGGTCTCTGTATGCTGCGGCTTTGCAGAACAGCTCCCTGACATCTCCGTGAGGGGTGTCCAAATCGTGACCAAGACAGGGTCCTACATTCTCTCCCGCCAGGTAATGGGGTTGGGTCATCCCGTGGGGGGATTCTTGGCTCTACACCTACACACACTCTAGACATACACAGCATAGGGATTGCATAGTAGGAGTACGCCTGATTACTACTTTGTATTATATGCCTGCATATATACACTGTCTCAGCACCATGGTGGAACTGTATCAACTATTTACTCTTTTGGTGCTTGTAATCACTTTCATTTGCTTCTGTCTACTGATTATAGCAGCACATGTTTTCTATACAAGAATAACGTTGGTTCAATAAATATATTGAAAACGTCCCATTGTGTATTCTCTGTATATTTCTCAGAGAACAGAAGAGCATGAGTAACTGAGCGGAAGGGTTCTAATCTGTTACCACGATCCCTGAGGGGTCAGGGTTGTCATGTTCAGTGGTTGCCAGAAACCACTTGCTCCCTGTTTGGGTTAGGGGGGGCTTGTGGTGGCACTGTGAGCTAGCTGGTCTCTAGGATAACTTATCCTACGAGGGTGCTTGGAATCAGTCTAGGCACCTCACCCAAAGCCTATGCTGTCCACAAACGTGCAGGTCCTACGGATTAGTGGGAATTCCACGACATGAAGCCACCAACGTTGGTTGAGTTCTTATTTTACGGATAAACCTGAGTAGTTCAATCGTGCCTTGTTATGTTGTGTTAATTCAACTTATTAAGCGTGCGAATACCCTGAGGTGTCTTGGCGCTGGAGACTTCTCAGAGACTCCTACTCACATCCAAACCGGAGACATCTTTGGTGGTAGGGAAATCCGCCTTAGCTGAGTAGGTATACCCTATGTATTGGCTGTAGGTTGTAGCTTGTAGGATAAAACTTCCCACATTGTGCTTATCCTATCTCCATAAATTCATCTACTAATTTCCTTCTTTTTCAAAACAATGTCTGTAAACTGAGAAAACGTTGAAGAAGGTGAAAGGAAATTAAACATAGCAGAAAACTGCAGACATGCAGTTACTCTCAAATTACTAAGTTATGGTCTCCCGGCTACGGGTGGAGACGTTACCTTCGTGGTTGAGGCACACGAAGCATTGAGGACAGATGTATTGTATTCCTGGGTTAAATTCCCAGCTGCAAATGCCCATACACAAATGTTTCATACCTACATTGAGAATGAAACACCGGAGGAATACACTCCAGATGTGTAGTGCCAGAGGCACTCCCATGTATTGGGATCACATGATGACCTTTGACTACCATTGTTTCAATTGATTTTAGGTTTTTTGATTTATTCTAGCTTGAATGTACAACATTATTTTTCCTGCATGTGCACTTTTTCATTGAAGATTTCTTTTGTGTCTCCTTGTAGCTTCAAAGTGGGAGTGTTTGCTTTTACAGCCTTGCCAGGAACAGACCGTGTGGGATATGCATTTGAAAGCATGAGAGAGAGAAAGGTGAGGAATGTACTTCTCTGTCTCGGAGTGTAGTGTTATATGCAGTGGTACTCAAATGTGCATTATGTTGTACATTGGGAGATGAAGTGTGTAGTGCTATAGGCAGTGGTGCTCAAATGTGCATTATGTTGTACATTGGGAAGTATTATGAAGTTCTTACTATTGGCTTTGACATGCCCTCATGCCATCTTGAATTCTGACTCTGTCTAGCTTGAGCTTTGCTCACACAAGCAGGCCCCCAGATCACTCAAGTTGTTTAGGCTATTCACGCTCAAGGTTGTTTTCTGTACATTTGGAGACTTTCGTAAGCTTCACTAAGATAATGTGTGGGATGCGCGCTTAGTACCTTTCAGGGCAGAGTTTGTTGTTGCCAGAGAAATGTGCGGAATGTACAGCTCTGTCTCGGAGTCAAAATACAGTGGCCTGGCCAGCTTCTGTCTTGACCCTGACACAGACCAGTACGGTCAGCTCGGTTTTCGTAACAGAAGAAAGGGGAGAGGTTTCCAGATACTTCTCCTCAGGTTGAGTAAAGGGTATTAAAGGCAGGAAATCTTGGCGCTCAGATGGGAGCTCGCTGTGGAGCAGACGTGATGCCACAGGGAACTTTGAGGGTCCAGATCGAGACTTCTACCTGGCTGTCAAGGGCTCCTCCAGCCGAGTTGGCAAGAATGTAGAAAACTCTTTCGGTGATGTATTCTTTTTGATTATTGGCATTGTGATATGTGAGTGTGTCTGTGTGCACATTCAAGTCTCCAGTGGTTATAATCATCTTATGTATTTAGTGTATATGTCTTTATATCTTTTCCTGCTTTCCTTTTGATTCCTTGTGTCTGATTATTTGCATTTAACAGTGTTTATTTCTTGCAGTGAACGTCCAGTATTATTATCTGCTTGTATTTTATTCCATGCATTTAACAGTTGCACTTACTTACTTATAAGTGTGTTATTATTGCTTGCACACATATATATATTTTGGGAAAAAGAAGATGGCGGATTGACTCCGCGCTAGGAGGACGCCTTCCTCTGCTCTCCTCACGGAGCCCGGATGAGCCACTGCCAGCCCGCCCGTTTTCCACTTCGCAATTGTAAGAAGCAGCTACAAGATGCCCTGAAACTATAATACTTAGGGAAAGAGGGGAGAAAATTCACAGATTTGGCTGTACTACACACGTCGGATGTGCCGGATTGTGCAATTGAGCACAGTGGTGTATGGCGGTCGAGCAGTGCGGTGGTTCTCACTTTGGTTACCGCTACCGCCGCCTTTGGACGTTGGGAGTGCTTTTTTGGTACAAGGCAGCAGGCGGGTACTGACGGCGCGGCTGGGGGCTGATCAAGAAGCAAAAATGGCTCCACCGCGAATCACTCGACGAGGTCGGACGGATATTCCGATTGAGGCCGGGACTGCCGCGGAGGCTCAAGATGACGGAGGAGACAGCAGCAATTCAGTATCAGCAGGTGAAACGTTAGTACGTGATGCAGTGCTTGGGGGTGCGTCTAATCTTGGTTCTGGCATTGCTGCTGGCCCCCAGCTGGGGAAACCAATCCTGAGATTGCCGCGCTCCGGGAGAGCAACGGAGTTGCTCCGGTCCTGTGGTTCAGAGACTACCATCCCGGGATTTGAAATGGCCGATATGCTTAATGCTGCGGTACAGGAGGGCTGGGGGGGTGAGGAAGGACCAGCTAATCAACTAGCTTTGCCCTCAATACCCCTGACTCTATTAACCAAGATCCTGGCAGGACAACTGAGCTGGCAGCCCAGACACTGGAGAAAACGGTGGAAGCTGTTTCTGTAAGCAAGGCGGTGTCTGACGACCCAGCTGCCTGCTCTGCTGATATTTTAAGAATTAATTCAGCTCCTACTTCAGGACTTATTGTGTTGAATTTAGAGGACTCTGTGGAAAATTTGATACAGTCGAACACCAATTCGCCGAGTGCTGGCACAGAGGGTGAGAACGGGAATAATGGTATAGCCGATATACCGGAGCAATTGACTTGTGATTCTATGGATGATGGGATCATTGGTGTTACAAATGCAGAACAGCCTGAACGACCAGAACAGCCTTCAGATGTGGCGCGGCCTAACCCTATTGCGGGTCGGGGGCAAGGCACTTTGACCAGCCATACCAGTGAAGCAGGGGCTCTTAGTAGCCCAAAAACCAATATCCTAGCGGGGGAAAGGCGTAAAAGTAAAAGGTCCCAAAGTTATCAGGGCAGGTAAAGGAGGCAAGGGTCGGGCGGTGGAGTAAAAACGCAAGTGACTGACGCATTGGGTCGGCTTAAGGAAGCAGCAGTAAGCACCGCAAAGGCCGGCCCTGGGGCAAGCCCTTTGCGGAAATGGGTGTCCACGAAGGGTGAAGTTAAGGCCATCATCTCTAGGCTATCTAATCCTGGCAATATGGTAACTGCTTCAGCAGATGACGAACGACCAGCATCAGCATCTGCAATCAGTCTTGGTGTTGTATCCACTGTATATGCTGGCCCCGAGGGTCCTGATGGCCAGGACGGGTTGCCAGGTGGACCTAACAACGGATGTCAAGGTCTCCCTTTAATATCATCAGCTACGCCGCTAGTACAAACAGAGGAGACTATGCCTGTCACCCCTGTAATATCTTCGGTCCTGCCTCCCAGTTCAGTAGTTACACCGTTGCCTGCATTAGAAATAGGAAGTACTAATATGGCTCAGCAAGCTGCTGGCGATGGTGAGGAACCATCACTCTCCAGAATTATGCAAGCGTTAGCTATTCAGAGAGCTGAAGCCCAAGACTATTATCAGCAGGCCAAGGCTGACAGTAGAGAGATCAAGCAAGCTCTGTCAGATGTTACATCTAAGGTCACTTAGCTTTCTTCTGAGGTTACTGATCTTCAACATGTTGCAGCTGTGGAGGAGGTCAATACCTACACCGTGAACCTGGTAAAAACGCAGGATTCTCGAATGATGCCTATGCAAGCCAAGATTGAAGACCTTGAGAATTGGCAGCGGCGCCAGAATTTAAGGATTTTTGGTATTCCGGAAGGAAGGGAAGGTTCGGACCCGCGGGCTTTCATCGTCACCCTTTTTCAGAAAGCCTTTCCCAACCTAGCAGATTGGGATATGGATACTCAGGTCCAGCGTGCACACAGACTGCCTTTGTTTATCCCGCAAGGTAATCAAGCTAGGTCTAACTTTGCACGACTTATTCTTGTGTTTTTGGGCAATTTTTTGCTACACCAAGCAATTTATTTAAAGGCACGTCCATCCGCCCCCGTCAAGCTAGATACTATGTCCATATTTGTGCGCTCTGACCTGTGTAAACCGACAATGCACAAACGATGGCGGCTGCGTCAACTAATGGATCCTTTGAAAGCTGTGTGCTCACAGGTTTTTCTGCAAGAGCCGGCCCGTCTAAAGATTATTAAGGACAGCCGTACACATTTGTTTTTCAACCAGCAGGAGGCCAAACAAGCCCTATCCAAGTGGCAGTCTACTGCAAAAGAATGATCTGATGTGTAAAGGAGGTACTTTTTGGGACAATAGAATAACTTGTGACTGCTTCAGTTATGTGTCTTAAAAGTATTGTTATTGCTTATTGTTTTGTTTTTGTCACTACTATACGCATACTTGGGGTGGAACGGTCGGGTGTGGTGGGTTCTTGGGGTCTTTGGGGGGGCGGAGGGGGCGTCTTCTGTATGCTGTCAATTTGGGACAGCAAGGAAGGGGGCGATTCCTTTTCGTAGGCACTACGGGGTGGTAGGAAGGGGGGGGAGGGTCAGAGAATGGTAGCCAGCTGACTCTGGTCGATCGTTTGGAACGGCAGGGGGGGAGGGTGTCAGGGAGGGAGGGGTATAAATAGCCATAGTCTAGTTAAAGTAGCACAGATAGAGCACAGGGCAAGTGGTACACAATGAGGGGGAAGGTGACTGGATCGAATCTACAAGTATTGTTAAATGCCGTATTTTAAGCTCATGTGTTGGAATGTATCTGGGCTCAATCAGGCCGGAAAGTGCCGGTTGGTAACGGAGGAACTCCGGGTATTTAAACCTCAAATACTAGGGCTTGCTGAAACACACTTAGCCTTTATGGATAGAGCCCATTTAAAACAGCTTGGGTATGATTTACTTGTATGCACTTCACAATCGGTTTCTATTCGAGGGGTGGCTATACTGAAGTCCAAGAAATGCAGAGTTACTGTGCTTCGAACAATGGCCGATTCTAAAGGGAGATGGGCAATTGCCCAACTCCTGATCTTTGGGCGTAAGGTTACGGTATGTATGGTATATGGCCCTAATACTGACTTCCCTGAGGTCATTTCTTATTTATGTTCTGAATTATTGGAATGGGCAGACGAATTGATAGTTATGGGAGACTTTAATTGTATTTTAGATTAAAAAAATTGACACCACAAATACTTTAACTCGTGTTAGAATGGGTCAGACTAGGGCCGCTATATTTGAATTACTTCACATACACCAATTGGAGGATGCTTGGAGGAGAGTATTTCCAACAATACCAGGATATACTTTCTTTCGAATCCGCACAAACAGTATTCTAGAATTGATATGATTTTTACCAATAATACTATGCTGGAAAACGCATATATAGAGGTATGTCCTAAAATTACATCGGACCATAACCCAGTTATGCTAACAGTGCAGCTCCAGCCAGGGGGTAAAGAATTGGTAAGGAAGTTCTCTTTTCCTAGACATCTTCTTAACAATCCTGACTACGTGAAATATTGCAAGGAACATTGAGGGAGTACATAGAGAATAATCAGGGCACGGCTTCTAGTGCAATAGTTTGGGATTGTTTGAAGGCTTATGTGAGAGGGGCTACATTGCAATACGTTATAAAACAGAATCGGCAAAGTGTATGCTTGGTGGAGCAGGAACACAGGCTTTATATTGAATTGGAGCAGCAACACGCTAGAGCCATTGCTTCAAAGGATACTGGTCGCAAAACAGTCTTTCATAGCTGTTGGGGTCGCTATTAGGAAGGGAACGCCCCTTCCTAATAGCGATTCACTAAACACTATTTTGCGAGTCGCAAATTATTTGCGACTCGCAAAATAGGATTAGTACATGGCCCACAGGATTTTTGCATGTGCAAACGGGTCTAAAACCCATTTGCGCATGCAAAAATCTGTCGTACATTTGGCCCTCAGTCCCTATTGTAATTATCCATTTCGATTCTGCTCAAACCTGCTTTTCTGTTTCCTCCTCTGATCTTAATTGGGATATGTTCAATGCCAGAAAATGAGAAGTTGTTATCCAATTTACCTCCATGGTCTTTCCAAATACGTTTGGCCATCACATATGTAAAGTCTTTATTTACCATTGCTCTTATGTGTTGTAGTATACGCAGTTTTAGCTTGTTAACTGTGCTGCCGATGTATTGTTTACCACATCCACACTCTACGACATACACTACGGGGTGGTTTCACATAGGATCTTTTCTTTGATCTTTCTTCGTATGTTTCTGATGCCCACCCTGTTCTGGCTATAACGGCAAGCTTTGCATTTCTGGCACTTGTAGAAACCATATTCATTAACCAATTTACTTTCTGCACGTCTTTTCTTGTGAAATAACTTTGGGTCAGCAGATCTCCCAGTGATGGTACCTTTCTGTATGTGAAATTTATATGTTCCGATGTTAGCTGTTTAAGCTCCTCTTCTTTTCTAAGTGTCTTCCAATGATTTTCTATTGTTTGTTTGATGGCTTTATTTGATATGTTGTACTCAGTGATGAATCTAGTTTTTTCTCCATTATGTTCTTTCAGTTTCGAGGACTTTTAGGGCATCCTTATATTTTCTCTCTTTTGTTTGGTTGCTCTCATCCGTGCGTCTTCCAACACAGTTGTTGGATATCCTCGTTGTCTGAACCTGATGTACATTTCATTAACCTGTTTTTCATATTCATCTTCCTCAGAACAGTTTCTACGGGCTCTCAAAAATTCACCATATTGTATGCTTGAGAGCTCTTGGATGGGCACTGTTTGCAGCTAAGATACTATTACATGCAGTGAGTTTACGAAAAAGAGTGGTACATATTTTTCCATTTTCAATGTAGATTCGTATATATATATATATATATATTATCTACTGGCGGTCGCCAGTAGATAGTTATAGTTACAACCTATTATCCATAGGAAATCCGCGACATTCTATTTGCAATAACGTTGGCGTCGGTTGACGAATCTTCGCAAAGCTTCCAACTTGTTGGGGCGCTCCGGTCCGCTCCTACCCTGAAAGTCTCGGGGTGATACGTCAAGCGGGGGCCGAGAAAAAGGGGGTCCCAAAACGCGTTTTCCCCATTCATTTTTCCATAGGAACCTTTAGTCGCAGCTACAGCCCGAACTGCTGAACGGAATTACCCCAAATTTGGCAAAGAGGTAGCCCTTGGTTCAGACTGGTGCCTTTTGCTAAAATGGTGTAAATCCGTTCAGTAGTTCCTGAGAAATTCACAATTAAAATCACATATATATCTATGGGCGCGTCGGATCCGCGTACCCTCCCGATCACGAGCTGCATGCTAATTGGCTGTCAACACTCCAAATCAAGAAGTGTTGGCAGCCATTTTGTCCCTCGGTAGAACCGAGGGACATAAACAAGTGCGCAAAGCGCAAAAGGGGGCAGTGTAGAAACACCCTGACCCCTAGGTCTGCTCAGGGGTCCCACAAGGACCCCTGGGCAGAAAAAGATTTTTTTTTTTAAAAATCGGCGGGATGTGCTTAGGGTGCGCGTATCCCGCCGAGAAAATAAAGAAACAAGTGCGCAAAACGCACAAAGGGGGCAGGGTAGAAACACCCTAACCCCCTAGGCCTGCTCAGGGGGTCCCACAAGGACCCCCTGGGCAAAAAAAGCATTTTTTAAAAAAAATCGGCAGGATGCGCTCAGGGTGCGCGAATCCTGCAGAAAAAAAAAAAAAATCGAAGCGCGGTCTCTTGCGCTTCGATGTTAATTGACCCCCGGGTGGGCCAAGTCCCGGGGGCATGCTGGGGGGGTTAATTTTATGTGTGGGGGCCTCTAGGGCCCCTCAAGCCCGGGGACCGCCACCCCCGGGGCTTTATGCATATGGTGCGGGAGGGCTCTGAGCCCTCCCGCAGCCCCGAGGACCACCACCTCCCGGGGCTTCTTTTTTAAATGAAAACCTGTGTGGGGGCTCCAGCACCCCACACGCCCGGGACCGCCACCTCCCGGGGCACTAAACATTTAAATATGGGGGTCCGTTACGGACTCCCAGAGCCCCGGGGACCACCACCTCCCCGGGGCTGTGCACACGATGGGAGGGGGCCGCGCGGCCCCCTCCTGGAGCCTGTGGTGGCCCTGGGGACCGCCACCCCCAGGGCCGGCTCCTGCAGTGTCCCGGGGTGCCTACCCCGGGACACTGCTGTTTGCAATGACAGGACGGGAGCCTCGCGGCTCCCGTCCTGTCATTGCAAACTTGCTTTGGATATTGGAAGAGAGAGCAGGAAACCTGCTCTCTCTTCCAATATCCAAAGCCGATTGCTTTCCACATGGGGAGCAGCATGTTAGCTGCTCCCCATGTGTAAAGCAATGCCGGCTCCCGTAGGACACGGGGAGCCGGCGGGACTGTGGGGGTTTGGGGACCCCCCACAGTCCCCAACAAGAGGGCCAGCCCCGGGGATGGGGTCCCCGGGGCAAGTAGTGGCCTGGGAGGGGGCCACGCGGCCCCCTCCCCAAAGTTTTGAAAAATAATAAAAAAAAAAAAAAAAGGGTATGGCCGGCCCGGGGATGGGGTCCCCGGGCCTTAAAATGGCCAGAGGAGGGGGCCACGCAGCCCCCTCAAAATATTAAAAATAAAAATAGAGGCCATGCCCCGGGAGATGGGGTCCCCGGGGCCAATACAGGCCCGGGGAAGGGGGCCACGCGGCCCCCTTCCCGTTTTTTTTATTTTGAAATTTAAAAAGGAGGTAAGGCCCTGGGGGATGGGGTCCCCAGGGCCCAAAAACAGAAAAAAGGAAGGGGGCTACACAGCCCCCTTCAGGAGACAAAAAAAAAAAAAAAACGATCGGGCCCGCAGGCCCCGCCCCTTCCTTCACCACTCTGCAAACGCGCCCCTGGCGCGTTTGCAGAGAGGGAACAATTCCCCTTGAATACTGGGGGTCCCTGGGGCCAACTAGCCCACCAGGAACCTCCAGTATGCGCCAGGGGCTGCCTTGCAGAGAGGTGTACAGAGGCCACGCCCCTTTTACACCTCTCTGCAACGCAGCTCTGTGGCGCTTTTGGAGGTATATGGTGGGCTAGTTGGACTCCGGGGACCCTCAGGATTCAAGGGGACTTAATCCCCCAACTTAAAATGCGCCACGGGCGCGTTTGCACAGTGGTGAAGGGAGGGGCGGGGCTTCAGGTGACATGTGTGCAAACCGGCCCCGTGGCGCGTTTTAAGATGGGGAATTAAATCCCCTTCAATCCTGAGGGTCCCTGGGGCCAACTAGCCCAACAGGTACATCCAGAAAGCGCCACAGAGCTGCGTTGCAGAGAGGTGTAAAAGGGGTGTGGCCTCTCTACACCTGCAACGCAGCCCCCTGGCGCATATTGGAGGTTCCTGGTGGGCTAGTTGGCCCCTAGGGACCCTCAGGATTCAAGGGGACTTAATCCCCCAACTTAAAACGCGCCACGGGGCGCGTTTGCACAGATGTAACCTCAGGCCACGCCCCCTCCCTTCACCATTGTGCAAATATTCCTCTAAAATCAGCCGAAATACGAATTCCGATTTACTCACCTGTTATCAGGAGAGACCTCAGTGCTGTATCTTTCAGCCCAGTACTGGTCCTGAAAAGTAATTCTAACCATACTTACCAGTAACTTGAATTTCCTTCCATAGGCTAACATTGACTGGTTTCACTTGGAAATTCTTCTAAGTGTGGAGTTTTGGAACTTTAAAATATTCCTCTAAAATCAGCCGAAATACGAATTCCGATTTACTCACCTGTTATCAGGAGAGACCTCAGTGCTGCATCTTTCAGCCCAGTACTGGTCCTGAAAAGTAATTTTAGCCGTACTTACCGGTAACTTGAATTTCCTTCATAGGCTAACATTGACTGGTTTCACTTGGAAATTCTTCTAAGTGTGGAGTTTTGGAACTTTAAAATATTCCTCTAAAATCAGCCGAAATACGAATTCCGATTTACTCACCTGTTATAAGGAGAGACCTCAGTGCTGTATCTTTCAGCCCAGTACTGGTCCTGAAAAGTAATTTTAACCGTACTTACCAGTAACTTGAATTTCCTTCCATAGGCTAACATTGACTGGTTTCACTTGGAAATTCTTCTAAGTGTGGAGTTTTGGAACTTTAAAATATTCCTCTAAAATCAGCCAAAATACGAATTCCGATTTACTCACCTGTTATCAGGAGAGACCTCAGTGCTGCATCTTTCAGCCCAGTACTGATCCTGAAAAGTAATTTTAACCGTACTTACCGGTAACTTGAATTTCCTTCATAGGCTAACATTGACTGGTTTCACTTGGAAATTCTTCTAAGTGTGGAGTTTTGGAACTTTAAAATATTCCTCTAAAATCAGCCGAAATACGAATTCCGATTTACTCACCTGTTATCAGGAGAGACCTCAGTGCTGCATCTTTCAGCCCAGTACTGGTCCTGAAAAGTAATTTTAACCGTACTTACCAGTAACTTGAATTTCCTTCCATAGGCTAACATTGACTGGTTTCACTTGGAAATTCTTCTAATTGTGGAGTTTTGGAACTTTAAAATATTCCTCTAAAATCAGCCGAAATACGAATTCCGATTTACTCACCTGTTATCAGGAGAGACCTCAGTGCTGCATCTTTCAGCCCAGTACTGATCCTCAAAAGTAATTTTAACCGTACTTACCGGTAACTTGAATTTCCTTCATAGGCTAAGATTGACTGGTTTTCAGCAAAAAAGTTTCTAAGTGTTGATTTTCACAAACTACAAATATTCCTTAAAAATCCGCTGTATGACTTAAACGCATTTTTTCAACTGTTTACAGGAGATGCACCAGTGCTGGATCCAGGATCCAACACTGAGTAAGAAAAAGTAACGATAACAGTTTTTACCTGCTAAGTGAATTTCCTTCCATAGGATAACATTGGTGATTCTATGAGAAAAAGTTTCTAAGTGTCAACTTTTAAAATACAATAATATTCCTTAAAAATCACGACTGTAACCAAAACGCTTTTACTCAACTGTTTACAGGGGATGTACCAGGACTGAATCTAGGATCCAGTCCTGTGGTTACAAAAGTAATCCATAAAGTAACTAATTGCATTTAACTAGAAATTCACATTGAGCTGAATGTTGCATTGTGTTTGAAAATGTGTTGCCCATTGCAACAACTGTAACTACTGTACTTAAAAGTCTATTGCCTATCTGCAAAGTATTTAAACTAAAGTAATTCATTCTGAGAAAGTATTTTTGTAATGTAATGTATAATGTAATTACAATGTAATTTAAAAAATAAAATATGTAAAAAAAAATTGTTTCTAAAAATGTAGTAAATCAGTATGAAAAAAATTAATATAACAATTAATACATTTAAAAATTGTCATTTACAAAACCTTTGAAATTCACTGAAAAAACCGTAGGTTTCAGGCACGTTATAGTTAGAAATTAGCATTTAAAAAACCTTTGAAATTCACTGAAAAAACCATAGGTTTCAGACACGTTATAGTTACAAATTAGCATTTAAAAAACCTTTGAAATTCACTGAAAAAACCATAGGTTTCAGACACGTTATAGTTACAAATTAGCATTTAAAAAACCTTTGAAATTCACTGAAAAAACCATAGGTTTTAGGGACAGTTTTAGTTACTTGGACATTGCACTCGTACAAAACCCGTGAAATTCCCCCGTTATAGTTAGTTCAGCTAACTATAACTCGCGCCCCAGCAATGCACTGCTGATGACGTCACATATTACATCACTCATGACATGGTCAGTGACATCACTGATGACATCACTGATGACATCTCAAATGACATCACTGATGACATCATCCACGTGATAATCTGATGCACCTCCTCACACCCTAATATAACCTTTGATACACCCACTCTAAATTACAGACTGCCATTCGCAAAACCATAGACACTCCAACACCAATAACTACATACCCACTCACTGATTCTTAGGTCTACACACACACATCCACTCACTCACCCGTACAGTCACTCATACTTACGGTCACTCAGTACAGGACTATCATATGCACTCTTACTCCTATATAGACACTCAAACAACGCCACTCATCCATAGAGATACTCACACACCTAGTCAGTCATGCAAATAATTAAACACACTGCCATTTACTCACCTATACAGTTATACACACACCAGCTCACTTACTCATACAAATAGTAGCACATTGTTACGCTCTTATACAATCACAGATACAAGCACACACTCATCCATACAGCCACTATCACAATCACTCACTCTTGCTTATAGCTATTTATATACTCCAACACACATATATACTGCCTTTCACATATGTAGTTACTCACACATGTACCACTGGGACATACATTCACTCACTAACACACTCTTACACACACTTACCCACCCATACAGTCTATCACAGATGCACTCTTGAAACCATCCACCCAGTGAATCACCCACTCACACATCTATGCACAGAGTTGCACACACCCCTCCCACACAAACACTCAGGCACCCATACAGATACTCAGACAAGCATTCAATAACTCATATAGACACTCATTTAGCTATTCACAAACACATGCAGCCACTTACACAGCAACAGACAGACGGATACAGACATTCACCCAGTTTAGTCACTAACCCATGCATTCAGTAAGATACGTTAAATCACTCACTTATAGAGTCAGTCACGCACCTACTAAATCATCCATACAGACACTTACACACCCACTCATTCTTCAATACGTCTTTTCCTATATATATTAAAAATATTTAAACTTTACAGAAACACACAGTCACTGGATGATGTCATCAGTGATGTCATTTGAGATGTCATCAGTGATGTCATCAGTGATGTCACTGACCATGTCATGAGTGATGTAATATGTGACGTCATCAGCAGTGCATTTCGGAGCGCGAGTTATAGTTAGCTGAACTAACTATAACGGGGGAATTTCACAAGTTTTGTACGAGTGCAATGTCCAAGTAACTAAAACTGTCCCTAAAACCTATGGTTTTTTCAGTGAATATATATATATATATATATATATGCCAAGGTGTATTGAAGAATGAGTGTGTGTATAAGTTTCTGAATAGATGATTTATGAGGTGCGTGACTGACTGTATAAGTGAGTGATTAAATGTGTCTTACTGAATGCATGGGTTAGTGACTAACCTGTGTGAATGTCTGTATCAGTCTGTCTGTTGGTGTGTAAGTGGCTGCATGGGTTGATAAGTAGCTACATGAGTGTCTATATGGGTTATTGATTGGTTGTCTGTGTATCTGTATGGGTGCCTGAGTATCTGTGTGGGTGGGGGGTGTGTGACTGTGCATAGTTGTGTGAGTGGGTGATTCACTGGGTGTATGGGTTCGAGAGTGCATCTGTGAAGGGCTGTATGGGTGGGTGAGTGTGTATAGGTGTGTTGGCGAGTGAATGGATGTCTCAGTGGTACTTGTGTGAGTAACTACATATGTGAAAGGCAGAATATGTGAGTGTGGAGTATATAAATGACTATATGTGAGAGTGAGTGATTGAGACAGTGGCTGTATGGATGAGTGTGTGCTTGTATCAGTGATTGTATAAGAGAGTAAGTATGTGTTAGTATATGTATGAATAAGTGAGGTGGTGTGTGTATAACTGTATAGGTGAGTAAATGGGAGTGTGATTGATTCTGTGCATGACTGACTACGTGTGTCAGTAACTCTATGGATGAGTGGCGGTGTGTGAGTGTCTGTATAGGTGTATGAGTGCATATGATAGTGCTGTATTGATGAGTGACTGCATGTATGAGTGACTGTATGGGTGAATGAGTGGATATGTGTGTAGACCTAGGAATCAGTGAGTGGGTATGTAGTAACTGGTATTGGTGTGTCTATGGATTCGAAAATGGTAGTCTGTATTTTAGAGTGGGCGTATCAAAGGTTATATTAGGGTATGAGACGGTGCATCAGATTATCACGTGGATGATGTCATCAGTGATGTCATCAGGGATGTCATTTGAGATGTCATCAGTGATGTCATCAGTGATGTCACTGGCCATGTCATGAATGATGTAATATGTGACGTCATCAGCAGTGCATTGCGGGGGCGCGAGTTATAATTAGCTGAACTAACTATAACGGCCGAATTTCTCTGGTTTTGTACGAGTGAAATGTCCAACTAACTATAACGTCCCTGAAACCTGTGGTTTTTTCAATGAATATATATTTATATATATATATATATTGCCTACTGGTGGTTGCCAGTGACTAGTTATAGTTAGGACCATGTTTCCATAGAAATAACGTTCTTGAATTGCCTATATCTTTGGTGTCATTTCATGAATCTTAACAAAATTTTCCAAAAAAGTTGAGCATGGAAAGTTTTGGGGTGATCCGTGAAGCGGGGGTTCAGAAAAAGGGGGGGGTGTTGAAAAAAAGCGTGTTTCCATGTTAATTCCCATTGACTTCTTTTGATACGACTACAGCCTGAACCGCTGGATGGAATTACACCAAATTTGGCACAAAGCTTGCTTTTGGTCCACAGATTGAGCTTTCTGTTATTTGGTGTAAATACGTTCAATAGTTGTTGATAAGTTTAAGGAAATCCAAATGTTTTTATCTGTGATCGCGGCTAATTCGTGACTTGCTTGCGCCAAATCGCGACTGCGCGTTCCAACAGGAATGCCATGATTGACTGGTCGCAACCTCAGGAGAGAGTTGCAAATGCCATTTTAGTTAATCAGGACAATCCCTGGGGCTGAAATTGAATGGGGAAACTATGCATAAGGGGTCAGGTTTGATGTGTCCTGACCCCATGGGAGGAATATAAGGATATTTCAGGGGCACCACATGTGCTCAACATGTTGCTAAGCAGGGTTGTTTTTTCATGCATGAAATGTGAAAATTCGTCACGGCCATCAGTGCAGCCCTCCGTGTAATGTTGCGGCGAATTTGCGAATGTCACAGCAATAAATAAAAAAAATACCTTGATGGACCCACTCAGGCAATAATGTGCCCACTGACAGACCCACTCAGCGACTCATGCACCCACTCATAGACCCACTCAGAGACTCAAGCACCCACTCAGAGATCAATTGAGACAGGCAAATACTCTCAGAGATGCACTCAGAGACTCATGCATCCCCTCACACACCTACTCAGAGAAACAAGCACCCAGGTGCACAGACAGAATATCGAGTTTTAAATATAGACATACACAAATATCGAGTTGGAAATATCGTGATACAGAAATATCGACAGCAAGAATATCGTGGTCAAGAATATCGACTTTAAGGAAAGAAATATCATTTTTGAAAATATCGAAGTTAGTAATATCGTTTGCCAAAATATAGTTGTTTAAAATATCGATTTTTAAATTAGTGTTATGTATTTTAGTATGTATTTTAAAAGTATGTAATGTATTTTTTGTATAAGTATTGCTTTAGTTTTTTAATATGTGTTAAATTTTTAGTAGTGATTCATTTTATGTTAATTACATTTTGTGTGCTTTAGTTCTGTAGCGGGTTGTGGGTTTATATGGAAATAGGGTGGGAAGTAATTTAATTATAATAAATTAATTAATATTTTTTATTTATTAGTATTTACTTAATTTAGATTTTATAGTGTTAATTGTGGGAATTAATTTATTATTCATTAATTATTAATTGGTTGCTAATTTTTATTAATTGGTAATTATGTTAATTGTGTTATTTTTTTAGGAGCAGGTTGTGGGTTTATAGGGAATAGGGTGGGAAGTAATTTAATTATAATAGATTAATTAATATTTTTTACTTAGTATTTATTTAATTTAGATTTTTATAGTGTTAATTGTGGAAATTAATTTATTATTAATTCATTATTAATTGGTTGTTAATTATTATTAATTAATTGGTAATTATGTTAATTATGTCATTTTTGTAGGAGTGGGTTGTGGGTTTATAGGGGAATAGGGTGGGAAGTAATTTAATTTTAATAAATTTAATAATAATTGTTATATATTAATATGTAATCAATTTATAATGTATAGTGTTAATTGCGCGAATTAATTCATTAATAATTATTTATCAATTGTTTGTTAATTAATAAATTAATTAATTGGTAATTAATTATGTTAATTGTGTAACTTTTTAGGAATGGGTGGTGGGGTTTATAGGGGAATAGGTTGGGAAGTTTTTTTTTAATTAATTATTAATTAATTGTTAATTAATGGTAATTCATTAATTAAAAAATAAATATCGCAATTAATTTGAGATGTGAGTTGTGGGGTTTATAGTGGTAAAGGGTGGGAAGTAAATTCTTTTAAATTAATTAATAAGCTGTTAATTGATAACAATTTAATAATGTAAAATTAGTTATGGAAATTTTGTAATGATTTTAAGGTGTGTGTTGTGGTGTTTATTGGGATAGAGGGTGGAAAGTATTTTAGGTTTTATTAATTAAAAATTAGTTGCCCATTATTATTTATTCCTTAATTGATAAATATTTATGGTAATTGTTTACTTTTATTTTGTGTGTGGATTTTGGTTCTATAGGGGTAATATTTGGTGAGTAAATTAATTTTTATCTGTTTTAATTTGTTTTTAATTAATAATATTTGTTTATTTGATAATTAATTATGTTAATTATGGAGGTATACTTTTTTTTATAGGGTAGGAAATAAAAAATATTAATTTTATGTAACAATTAATGTTTTTAAATATAATTAATTTCTATTAAATATAGTTATTTATTTGTCAATTATTTTTTTAATTTTTATAAAATAATGTTTGTAGGTCATTTTTAGATTTTTTTAACATTATAATATGTTTCTATCTTTTGTAATTTTTATTATTTTTATATATGTTTTCTTTTTTTGTTTTTAACATTTTTTGTATTGTAGTTGATATTTTGTTTGTTTATAATTTTGAATTGACTTCAGTTGGAATATTAATTTTTACCCCTCTGCTATCCAACACTTTCCCTACTGTTGCACTCACTGGAGTGGGAATAGTAATTTTTACCCCTCCGCTATCCAACACTTTCGCTACTGTTGCACTCACTGGAGTGGGAATAGTAATGTTTACCTCTCCACTATCCAACACTTACCCTACTGTTGCACTTACTGGAGTGGGAATAATAATTTTTACCCTTCCGCTATCCAACACTTTCCCTACAGTTGCAGTAATTGGAGTGGAAATAGTAATTTGTACCCCTCTGCTATCCAACACTTTCCCTACTGTTGCACTCACTGGAGTGGGAATAGTAATTTTTACCCCTCCGCTATCCAACACTTTCCCTACTGTTGCACTCACTGGAGTGGGAATAGTAATTTTTACCTCTCCGCTATCCGGCACTTTCCCTACTGTTGCACTCACTGGAGCGGGAATAGTAATTTTTACCCCTCCGCTATCCAACACTTTTCCTACTGTTGCAGTAATTGGAGTGGAAATAGTAATTTTTACATCCCCCCGCTATCCAACACTTTCCCTACTGTTGCACTTACTGGAGTGGGAATAGTAATGTTTACCCCTCCGCTATCCAACACTTTCCCTACAGTTGTACTCACTGGAGTTGGAATAGTATTTTTTACCTCTCCGCCATCCAACACTTTCCCTACTGTTGCACTCACTGGAGTGGGAATAGTAATTTTTACCCCTCCGCTATCCAACACTTTCCCTACTGTTGAATTAATTGGATTGGAAATAGTAATTTTTACCCCTCCGCTATCCAACACTTTCCCTACTGTTGCATTCACTGGAGTGGGAATAGTAATTTTTCCCCTCCGCTATCCAACACTTTCTCTACTGTTGCACTCACTGGAGTTGGAATAGTAATTTTTACCCCTACGCTATCCAACACTTTCCCTACTGTTGCACTCAATGGAATGCAAAATGTAAGTTTAAAAATTATTAAATATTTTAATGTTTTAATCTATAATATAATGTTTTTTATTAGATTTTATGTTATAGGTGTATGTATATATATATATATATATATATATATATTCACTGAAAAAACCATAGGTTTTAGGGACAGTTTTAGTTACTTGGACATTGCACTCGTACAAAACCCGTGAAATTCCCCGTTATAGTTAGTTCAGCTAACTATAACTCGCGCCCCGCAATGCACTGCTGATGACGTCACATATTACATCACTCATGACATGGTCAGTGACATCACTGATGACATCACTGATGACATCTCAAATGACATCACTGATGACATCATCCAGTGACTGTGTGTTTCTGTAAAGTTTAAATATTTTTAATATATATAGGAAAAGACGTATTGAAGAATGAGTGGGTGTGTAAGTGTCTGTATGGATGATTTAGTAGGTGCGTGACTGACTCTATAAGTGAGTGATTTAACGTATCTTACTGAATGCATGGGTTAGTGACTAAACTGGGTGAATGTCTGTATCCGTCTGTCTGTTGCTGTGTAAGTGGCTGCATGTGTTTGTGAATAGCTAAATGAGTGTCTATATGAGTTATTGAATGCTTGTCTGAGTATCTGTATGGGTGCCTGAGTGTTTGTGTGGGAGGGGTGTGTGCAACTCTGTGCATAGATGTGTGAGTGGGTGATTCACTGGGTGGATGGTTTCAAGAGTGCATCTGTGATAGACTGTATGGGTGGGTAAGTGTGTGTAAGAGTGTGTTAGTGAGTGAATGTATGTCCCAGTGGTACATGTGTGAGTAACTACATATGTGAAAGGCAGTATATATGTGTGTTGGAGTATATAAATATCTATAAGCAAGAGTGAGTGATTGTGATAGTGGCTGTATGGATGAGTGTGTGCTTGTATCTGTGATTGTATAAGAGCGTAACAATGTGCTACTATTTGTATGAGTAAGTGAGCTGGTGTGTGTATAACTGTATAGGTGAGTAAATGGCAGTGTGTTTAATTATTTGCATGACTGACTAGGTGTGTGAGTATCTCTATGGATGAGTGGCGTTGTTTGAGTGTCTATATAGGAGTAAGAGTGCATATGATAGTCCTGTACTGAGTGACCGTAAGTATGAGTGACTGTACGGGTGAGTGAGTGGATGTGTGTGTGTAGACCTAAGAATCAGTGAGTGGGTATGTAGTTATTGGTGTTGGAGTGTCTATGGTTTTGCGAATGGCAGTCTGTAATTTAGAGTGGGTGTATCAAAGGTTATATTAGGGTGTGAGGAGGTGCATCAGATTATCACGTGGATGATGTCATCAGTGATGTCATTTGAGATGTCATCAGTGATGTCATCAGTGATGTCACTGACCATGTCATGAGTGATGTAATATGTGACGTCATCAGCAGTGCATTGCGGGGCGCGAGTTATAGTTAGCTGAACTAACTATAACGGGGAATTTCACAGGTTTTGTACGAGTGCAATGTCCAAGTAACTAAAACTGTCCCTAAAACCTATGGTTTTTCAGTGAATTTCAAAGGTTTTTAAATGCTAATTTGTAACTATAACGTGTCTGAAACCTATGGTTTTTTCAGTGAATTTCAAAGGTTTTTTAAATGCTAATTTGTAACTATAACGTGTCTGAAACCTATGGTTTTTCAGTGAATTTCAAAGGTTTTTAAATGCTAATTTCTAACTATAACGTGCCTGAAACCTACGGTTTTTCAGTGAATTTCAAAGGTTTTGTAAATGACAATTTTTAAATGTATTAATTGTTATATTAATTTTTTTCATACTGATTTACTACATTTTTAGAAACAATTTTTTTACATATTTTATTTTTAAATTACATTGTAATTACATTATACATTACATTACAAAAAATACTTTCTCAGAATGAATTACTTTAGTTTAAATACTTTGCAGATAGGCAATAGACTTATAAGTACAGTAGTTACAGTTGTTGCAATGGGCAACACATTTTCAAACACAATGCAACATTCAGCTCAATGTGAATTTCTAGTTAAATGCAATTAGTTACTTTATGGATTACTTTTGTAACCACAGGACTGGATCCTAGATTCAGTCCTGGTACATCTCCTGTAAACAGTTGAGTAAAGCGTTTTGGTTACAGTCGTGATTTTTAAGGAATATTATTGTATTTTAAAAGTTGACACTTAGAAACTTTTTCTCATAGAATCACCAATGTTATCCTATGGAAGGAAATTCACTTAGCAGGTAAAAACTGTTATCGTTACTTTTTCTTACTCAGTGTTGGATCCTGGATCCAGCACTGGTGCATCTCCTGTAAACAATTGAAAAAATGCGTTTAAGTCATACAGGCGATTTTTAAGGAATATTTGTAGTTTGTGAAAATCAACACTTTGAAACTTTTTGCTGAAAACCAGTCAATCTTAGCCTATGAAGGAAATTCAAGTTACCGGTAAGTACGGTTAAAATTACTTTTGAGGATCAGTACTGGGCTGAAAGATGCAGCACTGAGGTCTCTCCTGATAACAGGTGAGTAAATCGGAATTCGTATTTCGGCTGATTTTAGAGGAATATTTTAAAGTTCCAAAACTCCACACTTAGAAGAATTTCCAAGTGAAACCAGTCAATGTTAGCCTATGGAAGGAAATTCAAGTTACTGGTAAGTACGGTTAAAATTACTTTTCAGGACCAGTACTGGGCTGAAAGATGCAGCACTGAGGTCTCTCCTGATAACAGGTGAGTAAATCAGAATTTGGATTTCGGCTGATTTTAGAGGAATATTTGTATGTTTCAAAAATCAACACTTAGAAACTTTTTCAGCAAAAAGCAGGCAATGATATCCTATGGAAGGAAATTCAAGTTACTGGTAAGTACGGTTAAAATTACTTTTCAGGATCAGAACTGGGCTGAAAGATGCAGCACTGAGGTCTCTCCTGATAACAGGTGAGTAAATCGGAATTCGTATTTCGGCTGATTTTAGAGGAATATTTTAAAGTTCCAAAACTCCACACTTAGAAGAATTTCCAAGTGAAACCAGTCAATGTTAGCCTATGGAAGGAAATTCAAGTTACTGGTAAGTACGGTTAAAATTACTTTTCAGGACCAGTACTGGGCTGAAAGATACAGCACTGAGGTCTCTCCTTATAACAGGTGAGTAAATCGGAATTCGTATTTCGGCTGATTTTAGAGGAATATTTTAAAGTTCCAAAACTCCACACTTAGAAGAATTTCCAAGTGAAACCAGTCAATGTTAGCCTATGAAGGAAATTCAAGTTACCGGTAAGTACGGCTAAAATTACTTTTCAGGACCAGTACTGGGCTGAAAGATGCAGCACTGAGGTCTCTCCTGATAACAGGTGAGTAAATCGGAATTCGTATTTCGGCTGATTTTAGAGGAATATTTTAAAGTTCCAAAACTCCACACATAGAAGAATTTCCAAGTGAAACCAGTCAATGTTAGACTATGGAAGGAAATTCAAGTTACTGGTAAGTATGGTTAGAATTACTTTTCAGGACCAGTACTGGGCTGAAAGATACAGCACTGAGGTCTCTCCTGATAACAGGTGAGTAAATCGGAATTCGTATTTCGGCTGATTTTAGAGGAATATTTGCACAATGGTGAAGGGAGGGGCGTGGCCTGAGGTTACATCTGTGCAAACGCGCCCCGTGGCGCGTTTTAAGTTGGGGATTAAGTCCCCTTGAATCCTGAGGGTCCCTAGGGGCCAACTAGCCCACCAGGAACCTCCAATATGCGCCAGGGGCTGCGTTGCAGAGACGTGTAGAGAGGCCACACCCCTTTTACACCTCTCTGCAACGCAGCTCTGTGCGCTTTCTGGATGTACCTGTTGGGCTAGTTGGCCCCAGGACCCTCAGGATTGAAGGGATTTAATTCCCCATCTTAAACGCGCCACGGGGCCTGTTTCACACATGTCACCTGAAGCCCCGCCCCTCCCTTCACCACTGTGCAAGCGCGCCCCGTGGCGCGTTTTAAGTTGGGGATTAAGTCCCCTTGAATCCTGAGGGTCCCCGGAGTCCAACTAGCCCACCATATGCCTCCAAAGCGCCACAGAGCTGCGTTGCAGAGAGGTGTAAAGGGGCGTGGCCTCTGTACACCTCTCTGCAAGGCAGCCCCTGGCGCATACTGGAGGTTCCTGGTGGGCTAGTTGGCCCAGAGACCCCCAGTATTCAAGGGAATCGTTCCCTCTCTGCAAACGCGCCAGGGCGCGTTTGCAGAGTGGTGAAGGAAGGGGCGGGGCCTGCGGGCCCGATCGTTTTTTTTTTGTTTTTGTCCCCTGAATGGGGGCTGTGTAGCCCCCTTCCTTTTTCTGTTTTTGGGCCCTGGGGACCCCATCCCCCAGGGCCTTACCCCTTTTTAAATTTCAAAATAAAAAAAAAAACGGGAAGGGGCCGCGTGGCCCCCTTCTCCGGGCCTGTATTGGCCCGGGGACCCCATCTCCCGGGGCATGGCCTCTATTTTTATTTTTAATATTTTGAGGGGGCTGCGTGGCCCCCTCCTCTGGCCATTTAAGGCCCGGGGACCCCATCCCCGGGCCGGCCATACCCTTTTTTTTTTTAAAATTATTTTTCAAACCTTTGGGGAGGGGCGCGTGGCTCCCTCCCGAGCCACTACTGCCCGGGGACCCCATCCCCGGGGCTGGCCCTCTCGTTGGGGACTGTGGGGGTCCCAAACCCCCACAGTCCCGCCGGCTCCCCGTGTCCTACGGGAGCCGGCATTGCTTTACACATGGGGAGCAGCTAACATGCTGCTCCCCATGTGGAAAGCAATCGGCTTTGGATATTGGAAGAGAGGCAGGTTTCCTGCTCTCTCTTCCAATATCCAAAGCAAGTTTGCAATGACAGGACGGGGCCGCGAGGCTCCGTCCTGTCATTGCAAACAGCAGTGTCCCGAGGGTAGGCACCCGGGACACTGCAGGAAGCCGGCCCTGGGGGTGGCGGTCCCCAGGAGCCACCACAGGCTCCAGGAGGGGGCCGCGCGACCCCCTCCCATCGTGTGCACAGCCCGGGGAGGTGGTGGTCCCGGGGCTCTGAGGGATCCGTAACGGACCCCCATATTTAAATGTTTAGTGCCCGGGGAGGTGGCGGTCCCGGGGCGTGTGGGGCCAATTAACATCGAGCGCGGGAGACCGCGCTTCGATTTTTCGGCAGGATTCGCGCACCCTGAGCGCATCCTGCCGATTTAAAAAAAAATGCTTTTGCCCAGGGGGTCCTTGTGGGACCCCCTGAGCAGGCCTAGGGGTTAGGGTGTTTCTACCCTGCCCCCTTTGTGCGTTTTGCGCACTTGTTTCTTTTTTTTCTCGGCGGGATACGCGCACCCTAAGCGCATCCCGCCGATTTAAAAAAATATATATCTTTTTCTGCCCAGGGGTCCTTGTGGGACCCCCTGAGCAGGCCTAGGGGTCAGGGTGTTTCTACCCTGCCCCTTTGCGCTTTGCGCACTTGTTTCTGTCCTCGGTTCTACCGAGGGACAAAATAACTGCCAACACTTCTTGATTTGGAGTGTTGACAGCCAATTAGCATGCAGCTCGTGATCGGGAGGGTACGCGGATCCGACGCGCCCATAGATATATATGTGATTTTAATTGTGAATTTCTCAGGAACTACTGAACGGATTTACACCATTTTAGCAAAGGCACCAGTCTGAACCAAGGGCTACCTCTTTGCCAAATTTGGGGTAATTCCGTTCAGCAGATTCGAGGCTGTAGCTGCGACTAAAGGTTCCTATGGAAAAATGAATGGGGAAAACGCGTTTTGGGACCCCCTTTTTCTCGGCCCCCGCTAGCGTATCACCCGAGACTTTCAGGGTAGGAGCGGACCGGAGAGCCCCAACAAGTTGGAAGCTTTCGCGAAGATTCGTCAACCGACGCCAACGTTATTGCAAATAGAATGTCGCGGATTTCCTATGGATAATAGTTTGTAACTATAACTATCTACTGGCGACCGCCAGTAGATAATATATATATATATATATATATATAAAACATATTTAAACTTTACAGAAACACAGTCACTGGATGATGTCATCAGTGATGTCATTTGAGATGTCATCAGTGATGTCATCAGTGATGTCACTGGCCATGTCATGAATTAAGTAATATGTGACGTCATCAGCAGTGCATTGCGGGGGCGCGAGTTCTAGTTAGCTGAACTAGCTATAACGACCCAATATCTCTATGGTTTTGTACGAGTGAAATGTCCAACTAACTATAACGTCCCTGAAACCTGTGGTTTTTTCAGCGAATATATATATATATATATACATTTGCATATTGTTTTCATTTGACATCTGGGAAAGCCTTTCTGTTATGAGAGTGTTGCACAAATAAAACATTGCACTTTATTCTGAAAACTGTCTTTTGATGTGCCTCATTTTATGAGAGTGAAATCCCTTTCCAAGTGTTTTTATTGCTTCAGGCGTGTGTGTGCCTCCGTGTGGGAGTGCAGCATTTTCTATTATTTGGGAGGATGAAGAAATACAATATGAAAAACTAGAAATTCCTCACTCTTACCAAGAGCATATACATTGGTTTGAAGGCGCCCTCTCACACACTACAGAAAAGTGAGACTCAGTCCACTCAGCAAAGAAAGACAAACATGGCCGGTCGTACCTGCATACACACCACATCCAAACACTGCTAATTTAACTGCAGCAGAAATGTGTACACTATACAGAGATTTAGTAAAAATGTACAGAAATCTTACACAGTTCATAATGCGAACACTCACAGTTAACCCTGCGTAGACTGCTCAAGCTGCACAAACACAATTGGCTACGACAGTTATCAGCCTACAAACACTGAATGCTGTTATGGGAAAGATTCCCACCAGTAGGGAGCAAATTCCGTTCTGGATAGCACAAAAAGCAGGCCAGCTTGAAGCAGTATTTCCCCTTACAGACCCGTGGGAAAAACACAGAATACTAACTATTTGCTTGCCAATGGGGATGGCTCCCCCAGTGGAGGATTGTGCCACTTGGTGGACAGTCTTTGTTGCCGTTTATACCAAAACACAGGGTACCCCTTCACTAGCTGTTTTACCTGATGTATTGAAGCAGCTTATGAATGAGTACAACAGGAACATTAATTACCAAACATTATCGAAGAAACCGGCGCTACACTAGGTAGAGATAATTTAGGAGCCAGACCTGGGAAACCACAACTTAAGAGTAATTCTGAAAAGGATAACTCTAAGCAAGCACCCAATTCTTCGACGTAGAAGAAGTGGGATAATAAACAAAAAAATTAAAGACAATCAAAGATCATGGAGTGGGTCTCTTCAGCAGAAATCCACAGAAAAAATATACAATCTTAGAAAGCCTGACAAGTCAGGATACTGATACACGTTCCTCTCATTGCTTTCACAAGTCATCTGATACACATTTGGAGAGAGGTGAACGGTCAGAGTGAAGATCGGAAGAGCATGTGAAGCTGAAGTAGGAATCTCAACGCTCGTCGGACTATATCAATAGTAAAGAAGAAAAACCCAAGAACAATCAACCTCAATTCAAAAAGAAGAAAGTAGCTGGAATCAAAATAAGGCATGCCCAGGCTACTGAAGACTCTGCTTCTGAGTGGGGAATGGGCAGTGACGATGCTGGACAGCGCTGCAGAAGTCACAATAGCTCGCCAGAACCTGATGGATTATCTGGCGGCAGTAGTGCTGAGTGAGCATATCACGGTGGAAACCCCTGATACTATGGTAAGTGTTCCCCATCATTTATATGAAATTACACTCAAATTGGAGGCAGATGTACCCCGAAACATCAAGGCTCTGTTTTGGGAGAACTTGACATGTGGTTACAATATTTTTGGGTTGAAAAAGACTGGCCACCCGCATTTCTAATGGAATGCCTAAACGGGGAAACCGTAATTTTACCTGCTGTCTTTGTCCTCGTTCTGGAATCAGTTAAACATTCTTACGCGACGGAGTGGGTGTTAGCGCTAGCTCCTGCACTATACCGAAATCATGTTGGGTGGGATGATGAGTCACCTCATCATGCATTCCCATTAAAATCAACTCCTCAACCGCAGAGACAATACCCAATAAAACATGAAGCTAAAAAACAAGTTAGGGAAATCCTAGAACAACTTAAGTACCAGGGTGTAATCAGTGGCGGCTGGTGACATTTGAAAGTGGTGAGGCGTAAATACTGCAGTGTGGCGAGCGAGCGAAAATTTTGAAAAAAGAGTGGGCAAATGGTGCATTTTCAAGCAAATTTGAGAAGCAAGAAGGTTAATAAAGCAATTGTGAAATAGCAGTTATTACATTAATAAAGAGATGTCATAGGAGGTGTCGGTCTCTTTCCCTTCCATTACAGAGTTCCCTTCGTCTGACACTGGAGGTGGCTGTCTCTTTCCCTCCCATCACAGAGCTCCCTCTGTCTGACACTGGAGGTGGCGGTCTCTTTTCTTCTCATCACAGAGCTCCCTCCGCCTAACACTGGAGGTGACGGTCTCAATCCCTCCCATCACAGAGCTCCCTTTGTCTGACACTGAATGTGGTGGTTTCTTTTCTTCCCATAGCAGAGCTCCCTGTGTCTGACACTGGAGGTGACTGGAGCTTTCCTTTCCGTCCCACAGCTGCATGTGTCTCGCAGTGAAGGCGACTGTTCGGGTCTCATAGCTCCTTTTGTCTCTCACTGGAGATGGAGGTTTCTTTACCTCTCTTCCCACCGCTCCCTTGTCTGCAACTGGAGGAAGTCGTACCCCTCTCAAACCAGGGCTGTCACTCCAGTGTAGTGCCTACACCTACCCAGAGGCAGGTTCATTCACAAAAATGTAGAAGTGAGTGGGAACTTACGGGACCTGACTTCCACACTTTTATTTTTGCTATTTACTTGTTAGACATCTTCTGTTTTCAATATTCTGATGCCAATTTTTTTGGGGAAACTGTTTTTGGAGCCTATAATTAGGGCGTTAACACCTGTAACTGTTGCCTCCTCTACCGCTATAGGCCCAAGGCGAAGGCAAGGGCATGTGAGGGGGGAGGGGGTAGGGGTGAAGTTCCGTTAACCAGAAACTTAAGTGGATGCTTAAGTTAAGGCCGGCTCTTCCCATAAGCTGGTCTCTGATGTGTTCACAAAAATCACGACCTGCGTCAGCCTTGGACAATCCGTCTTGCAGGTAATCCATTCCATGAGGCTGCCCTGTCAGCCTCCAGCGGTGAGAACAACCAGTGCTTCATTAGCTAAATATATACCTGCATAAATAAATATATTTGTCATTTTATGATTGTACGCCCGATGGTTGTCTTGTGGGAAAGCTTACAACAGGCCTGAGGCCTGAAATGGTAGATGTTCAAGTTAATGTTCAAGTCAATATTAAATATTATAGGCCTAATCAGTTCAAAATGAAAAGTTGGGCCTGAATCCATAGGTTTAATCTGTTGCACAGATTTATGATATCCAAAACCTAAAGTTGACATGATCAGGTTGTAGTAGGGTCTACTATACCTTTCATTTGACAGCGGCCGAAGGCTAGTTTTCAGGAAAGGGTACATAAATGACCCAGTTCTGACCATTTATATAGCGAAATAATATGTTCTGGGATTTGTACTGTGTATTTTCTTTAAGTGGATTACATTACCAGACAAGAGTTATTTTATAGATGTTTGGGGGTTCTAAATTTTGTGTCATAAATGAAATAGAACAATTTGCAATATATGAAATTCATACGACTCTATGACTTGTTTGAACAACACCTTCAGCGAATTATGGCTATATACCCAGGTGTTATGTGCTCGAGTTAGACCCATGTAGCAAAGCAGCCCGTTTTCTTACATTGCCCTTGTTTCTGCACAATAACATTATTTGTTGTGACCTTTTGCACATATTCGCATGCATGAGAATGTTGGATTCATTTCTCTGAAACTGCTTTGCTTATACATCTGGCTTTGCACATTATCACAATGCCTTGAACACCGAATACAAGGCCTTTGCGCATGATGTACAAATGTCATTCTATTGTCATCCACGGGCGATAGGGCTATCTACATATCCATAACAATGCTAATCTGTGTGTACATCACAAGAATGCTTTTTATCATAAATAAAGAAGCATTTCCGGGGGTTAGCAGAGAAGACATTTAAGCTGACACCGAGGGTCTCTGTATGCTGCGGCTTTGCAGAACAGCTGTCTGACATCTCCGTGAGGGGTGTCCAAATCGTGACCAAGACAGGGTCCTACATTCTCTCCCGCCAGGTAATGGGTTGGGTCATCCCGTGGGGGGATTCTTGGCTCTACACCTACACACACTCTAGACATACACAGCATAGGGATTGCATAGTAGGAGTACGCCTGATTACTACTTTGTATTATATGCCTGCATATATACACTGTCTCAGCACCATGGTGGAACTGTATCAACTATTTACTCTTTTGGTGCTTGTAATCACTTTCATTTGCTTCTGTTTCCTGATTATAGCAGCACATGTTTTCTATACAAGAATAACGTTGGTTCAATAAATATATTGAAAACGTCCCATTGTGTATTCTCTGTATATTTCTCAGAGAACAGAAGAGCATGAGTAACTGAGCGGAAGGGTTCTAATCTGTTACCACAATCCCTGAGGGGTCAGGGTTGTCATGTTCAGTGGTTGCCAGAAACCATTTGCTCCCTGTTTGGGTTAGGGGGGGCTTGTGGTGGCACTGTGAGCTAGCTGGTCTCTAGGACAACTTATCCTGCGAGGGTGCTTGGAATCAGTCTAGGCACCTCACCCAAAGCCTATGCTGTCCACAAACGTGCAGGTCCTACGGATTAGTGGGAATTCCACGACATGAAGCCACCAACGTTGGTTGGGTTCTTATTTTACGGATAAACCTGAGTAGTTCAATCGTGCCTTGTTATGTTGTGTTAATTCAACTTATTAAGCGTGCGAATACCCTGAGGTGTCTTGGCGCTGGAGACTTCTCAGAGACTCCTACTCACATCCAAACCGGAGACATCTTTGGTGGTAGGGAAATCCGCCTTAGCTGAGTAGGTATACCCTATGTATTGGCTGTAGGTTGTAGCTTGTAGGATAAAACTTCCCACATTATGCTTACCCTATCTCCATAAATTCATCTACTAATTTCCTTCTTTTTCAAAACAATGTCTGTAAACTGAGAAAACGTTGAAGAAGGTGAAAGGAAATTTAACATAGCAGAAAACTGCAGACATGCAGTTACTCTCAAATTACTAAGTTATGGTCTCCCGGCTACGGGTGGAGACGTTACCTTCGTGGTTGAGGCACACGAAGCATTGAGGACAGATGTATTGTATTCCTGGGTTAAATTCCCAGCTGCAAATGCCCATACACAAATGTTTCATACCTACATTGAGAATGAAACACCGGAGGAATACACTCCAGATGTGTAGTGCCAGAGGCACTCCCATGTATTGGGACCACATGATGACCTTTGACTACCATTGTTTCAATTGATTTTAGGTTTTTTGATTTATTCTAGCTTGAATGTACAACATTATTTTTCCTGCATGTGCACTTTTTCATTGAAGATTTCTTTTGTGTCTCCTTGTAGCTTCAAAGTGGGAGTGTTTGCTTTTTACAGCCTTGCCAGGAACAGAACGTGTGGGATATGCATTTGAAAGCATGAGAGAGAGAAAGGTGAGGAATGTACTTCTCTGTCTCGGAGTGTTGTGTTATATGCAGTGGTGCTCAAATGTGCATTATGTTGTACATTGGGAAGTATTATGAAGTTCTTACTATTGGCTTTGACATGCCCTCATGCCATCTTGAATTCTGACTCTGTCTAGCTTGAGCTTTGCTCACACAAGCAGGCCCCCAGATCACTCAAGTTGTTTAGGCTATTCACGCTCAAGGTTGTTTTCTGTACATTTGGAGACTTTCGTAAGCTTCACTAAGATAATGTGTGGGATGCGCGCTTAGTACCTTTCAGGGCAGAGTTTGTTGTTGCCAGAGAAATGTGCGGAATGTACAGCTCTGTCTCGGAGTCAAAATACAGTGGCCTGGCCAGCTTCTGTCTTGACCCTGACACAGACCAGTACGGTCAGCTCGGTTTTCGTAACAGAAGAAAGGGGAGAGGTTTCCAGATACTTCTCTTCAGGTTGAGTAAAGGGTATTAAAGGCAGGAAATCTTGGCGCTCAGATGGGAGCTCGCTGTGGAGCAGACGTGATGCCACAGGGAACTTTGAGGGTCCAGATCGAGACTTCTACCTGGCTGTCAAGGGCTCCTCCAGCCGAGTTGGCAAGAATGTAGAAAACTCTTTCGGTGATGTATTCTTTTTGATTATTGGCATTGTGATATGTGAGTGTGTCTGTGTGCACATTCAAGTCTCCAGTGGTTATAATCATCTTATGTATTTAGTGTATATGTCTTTATATCTTTTCATGCTTTCCTTTTGATTCCTTGTGTCTGATTATTTGCATTTAACAGTGTTTATTTCTTGCAGTGAACGTCCAGTATTATTATCTGCTTGTATTTTATTCCATGCATTTAACAGTTGCACTTACTTACTTATAAGTGTGTTATTATTGCTTGCACATATATATATATTTTGGGAAAAAGAAGATGGCGGATTGACTCTGCGCTAGGAGGACGCCTTCCTCTGCTCTCCTCACGGAGCCCGGATGAGCCACTGCCAGCCCGCCCGTTTTCCACTTCGCAATTGTAAGAAGCAGCTACAAGATGCCCTGAAACTATAATACTTAGGGAAAGAGGGAGAAAATTCACAGATTTGGCTGTACTACACACGTCGGATGTGCCGGATTGTGCAATTGAGCACAGTGGTGTATGGCGGTCGAGCAGTGCGGTGGTTCTCACTTTGGTTACCGCTACCGCCGCCTTTGGACGTTGGGAGTGCTTTTTTGGTACAAGGCAGTAGGCGGGTACTGATGGCGCGGCTGGGGGCTGATCAAGAAGTAAAAATGGCTCCACCGCGAACCACTCAACGAGGTCGGACGGATATTCCGATTGAGGCCGGGACTGCCGCGGAGGCTCAAGATGACGGAGGAGACAGCAGTAATTCAGTGTCAGCAGGTGAAACGTTGGGACGTGATGCAGTGCTTGGGGGTGCGTCTAATCTTGGTTCTGGCATTGCTGCTGGCCCCCAGCTGGGGAAACCAATCCTGAGATTGCTGCACTCCGGGAGAGCAACGGAGTTGCTCCGGTCCTGTGGTTCAGAGACTACCATCCCGGGATTTGAAATGGCCGATATGCTTAATGCTGCGGTACAGGAGGGCTGGGGGGGTGAGGAAGGACCAGCTAATCAACTAGCTTTGCCCTCAATACTCCCTGTCTCTATTAGCCAAGATCCTGGCAGGACAACTGAGCTGGCAGCCCAGACACTGGAGAAAACGGTGGAAGCTGTTTCTGTAAGCAAGGCGGTGTCTGACGACCCAGCTGCCTACTCTGCTGATATTTTAAGAATTAATTCAGCTCCTACTTCAGGACTTATTGTGTTGAATTTAGAGGACTCTGTGGAAAATTTGATACAGTCGAACACCAATTCGCCGAGTGCTGGCACAGAGGGTGAGAACGGGAATAATGGTATAGCCGATATACCGGAGCAATTGACTTGTGATTCTATGGATGATGGGATCATTGGTGTTACAAATGCAGAACAGCCTGAACGACCAGAACAGCCTTCAGATGTGGCGCGGCCTAACCCTATTGCGGGTCGGGGGCAAGGCACTTTGACCAGCCATACCAGTGAAGCAGGGGCTCTTAGTAGCCCAAAAACCAATATCCTAGCGGGGGAAAGGCGTAAAAGTAAAGGTCCCAAAGTTATCAGGGCAGGTAAAGGAGGCAAGGGTCGGGCGGTGGAGTAAAACGCAAGTGACTGACGCATTGGGTCGGCTTAAGGAAGCAGCAGTAAGCACCGCAAAGGCCGGCCCTGGGGCAAGCCCTTTGCGGAAATGGGTGTCCACAAAGGGTGAAGTTAAGGCCATCATCTCTAGGCTATCTAATCCTGGCAATATGGTAACTGCTTCAGCAGATGACGAGCGACCAGCATCAGCATCTGCAATCAGTCTTGGTGTTGTATCCACTGTATATGCTGGCCCCGAGGGTCCTGATGGCTAGGACGGGTTGCTAGGTGGACCTAACAACGGATGTCAAGGTCTCCCTTTAATATCATCAGCTACGCCGCTAGTACAAACAGAGGAGACTATGCCCGTCACCCCTATAATATCTTCGGTCCTGCCTCCCAGTTCAGTAGTTACACCGTTGCTTGCATTAGAAATAGGAAGTACTAATATGGCTCAGCAAGCTGCTGGTGAAACGTGAGGAACCATCACTCTCCAGAATTATGCAAGCGTTAGCTATTCAGAGAGCTGAAGCCCAAGACTATTATCAGCAGGCCAAGGCTGACAGTAGAGAGATCAAGCAAGCTCTGTCAGATGTTACATCTAAGGTCACTTAGCTTTCTTCTGAGGTTACTGATCTTCAACAACGTGTTGCAGCTGTGGAGGAGGTCAATACCTACACCGTGAACCTGGTAAAAACGCAGGATTCTCGAATGATGCCTATGCAAGCCAAGATTGAAAACCTTGAGAATCGGCAGCGGCGCCAGAATTTAAGGATTTTTGGTATTCCGGAAGGAAGGGAAGGTTCGGACCTGCGGGCTTTAATCGTCACCCTTTTTCAGAAAGCCTTTCCCGACCTAGCAGATTGGGATATGGATACTCAGGTCCAGCGTGCACACAGACTGCCTTTGTTTATCCCGCAAGGTAATCAAGCTAGGTCTAACTTTGCACGGCCTATTCTTGTGTTTTTGGGCAATTCTTTGCTACACCAAGCAATTTATTTAAAGGCACGTCCATCGGCCCCTGTCAAGCTAGATACTATGTCCATATTTGTGCGCTCTGACCTGTGTAAACCGACAATGGACAAATGATGGCGGCTGCGTCAACTAATGGATCCTTTGAAAGCTGTGTGCTCACAGGTTTTTCTGCAAGAGCCGGCCCGTCTAAAGATTATTAAGGACAGCCGTACACATTTTTTTTTCAACGAGCAGGAGGCCAAACAAGCCCTATCCAAGTGGCAGTCTACTGCAAAAGAATGATCTGATGTGTAAAGGAGGTACTTTTTAGGACAATAGAATAACTTGTGACTGCTTCAGTTATATGTCTTAAAAGTATTGTTATTGCTTATTGTTTTGTTTTTGTCACTACTATACGCATACTTGGGGTGGAACGGTCGGGTGTAGTGGGTTCTTGGGGTCTTTGGGGGGGCGGAGGGGGCGTCTTCTGTATGCTGTCAATTTGGGACAGCAAGGAAGGGGGCGATTCCTTTTCATAGGCACTACGGGGGGGTTTGATGGGGGGGGAGGGTCAGAGAATGGTAGCCGGCCGACTCTGGTCGATCTTTTGGAACGGCAGGAGGGGAGGGTGTCAGGGAGGGAGGGGTATAAATAGCCATAGTCTAGTTAAAGTAGGACAGATAGAGCACAGGGGCAAGGGGTACACAATGAGGGGGAAGGTGACTGGATCGAATCTACAAGTATTGTTAAATGCCGTATTTTAAGCTCATGCGTTGGAATGTATCTGGGCTCAATCAGGCCGGAAAGTGCCGGTTGGTAACAGAGGAACTCCGGGTATTTAAACCTCAAATACTAGGGTTTGCTGAAACACACTTAGCCTTTATGGATAGAGCCCATTTAAAACAGCTTGGGTATGATTTACTTGTATGCACTTCACAATCGGTTTCTATTCGAGGGGTGGCTATACTGAAGTCCAAGAAATGCAGAGTTACTGTGCTTCGAACAATGGCCGATTCTAAAGGGAGATGGGCAATTGCCCAACTCCTGATCTTTGGGCGTAAGGTTACGGTATGTATGGTATATGGCCCTAATACTGACTGCCCTGAGGTCATTTCTTATTTATGTTCTGAATTATTGGAATGGGCAGGCGAATTGATAGTTATGGGAGACTTTGATTGTATTTTAGATTAAAAAAAATGACACCACAAATACTTTAACTCGTGTTAGAATGGGTCAGACTAAGGCAGCTATATTTGAATTACTTCACATACACCAATTGGAGGATGCTTGGAGGAGAGTATTTCCAACAATACCAGGATATACTTTCTTTTCGAATCCGCACAAACAGTATTCTAGAATTGATATGATTTTTACCAATAATACTATGCTGGAAAACGCATCTATAGAGGTATGTCCTAAAATTACGTCGGACCATAACCCAGTTATGCTAACAGTACAGCTCCAGCCAGGGGTAAAGAATTAGTAAGGAAGTTCTCTTTTCCTAGACATCTTCTTAACAATCCTGACTACGTGAAATATGGCAAGGAACATTGAGGGAGTACATAGAGAATAATCAGGGCACGGCTTCTAGTGCAATAGTTTGGGATTGTTTGAAGGCTTATGTGAGAGGGGCTACATTGCAATACATTATAAAACAGAATCGTCAAAGTGTATACTTGGTGGAGCAGGAACACAGGCTTTATATAGAATTGGAGCAGCAACACGCTAGAGCCATTGCTTCAAAGGCTACTGGTCGCAAAACAGTCTTACATAGCTGTTGGGGTCGCTATTAGGAAGGGAACGCCCCTTTCTAATAGCGATTCGCTAAACACTAATTTGCGACTCGCAAAATAGGATTAGTACATGGCCCACAGGATTTTTGCATGCGCAAACGGGTCTAAAACCCATTTGCGCATGCAAAAATCCGTCGTACATTTGGCCCTCAGTCCCTATTGTAATTATCCATTTCGATTCTGCTCAAACCTGCTTTTCTGTTTCCTCCTCTGATCTTAATTGGGATATGTTCAATGCCAGAAAATGAGAAGTTGTTATCCAATTTACCTCCATGGTCTTTCCAAATACGTTTGGCCATCACATATGTAAAGTCTTTATTTACTATTGCTCTTATGTGTTGTAGTATACGCAGTTTTAGCTTGTTAACTGTGCTGCTGATGTATTGTTTACCACATCCACACTCTACGACATACACTACGGGGGTGGTTTCACATAGGATCTTTTCTTTGATCTTTCTTCGTATGTTTCTGATGCCCACCCTGTTCTGGCTATAACGGCAAGCTTTGCATTTATGGCACTTGTAGAAACCATATTCATTAACCAATTTACTTTCTGCACGTCTTTTCTTGTGAAATAACTTTGGGTCAGCAGATCTCCCAGTGATGGTACCTTTCTGTATGTGAAATTTATATGTTCCGATGTTAGCTGTTTAAGCTCCTCTTCTTTTCTAAGGGTCTTCCAATGATTTTCTATTGTTTGTTTGATGGCTTTATTTGATATGTTGAAGTCAGTGATGAATCTAGTTATTTCTCCATTGGGTTCTTTCAGTTTCGAGGACTTTTTGGGCATCATTATATTTTCTCTCTTTTGTTTGGTTGCTCTCATCCGTGCGTCTTCCAACACAGTTGTTGGATATCCTCGTTGTCTGAACCTGATGAACATTTCATTAACCTATTTTTCATATTCATCTTCCTCAGAGCAGTTTCTACGGGCTCTCAAAAATTCACCATATTGTATGCTTGAGAGCTCTTGGATGAGCACTGTTTGCAGCTAAGATACTATTACAGGCAGTGAGTTTACGAAAAAGAGTGGTACATATTTTTCCATTTTCAATGTAGATTCGTATATATATATATATATATATATATATATATATATATATATATATATATATATACATTTGTATATTGTTTTCATTTGACATCTGGGAAAGCCTTTCTGTTAGAGAGTGTTGCACAAATAAAACATCACACTTTATTCTGAAAACTGTCTTTTGATGTGCCTAATTTTATGAGAGTGAAATCCCTTTCCAAGTGTTTTTATTTCTTCGGCGTGTGTGTGCCTCCGTGTGGGAGTGCAGCATTTTCTATTATTTGGGAGGATGAAGAAATACAATATGAAAAACTAGAAATTCCTCACTCTTACCAAGAGCATATACATTGGTTTGAAGGCGCCCTCTCACACACTACAGAAAAGTGAGACTCAGTCCACTCAGCAAAGAAAGACAAACATGGCCGGTCGTTCCTGCATACACACCACATCCAGACACTGCTAATTTAACTGCAGCAGAAATGTGTACACTATACAGAGATTTAGTAAAAATGTACAGAAATCTTACACAGTTCATAATGCGAACACTCACAGTTAACCCTGCGTAGACTGCTCAAGCTGCACAAACACAATTGGCTACGACGGTTATCAGCCCACAAACACTGAATGCTGTTATGGGAAAGATTCCCACCAGTAGGGAGCAAATTCCGTTCTGGATAGCACAAAAACGAGCCAGCTTGAAGCAGTATTTCCCCTTACAGGCCCGTAGGAAAAACACAGAATACTAACTATTTGCTTGCCAATGGGGATGGCTCCCCCAGTGGAGGATTGTGCCACTTGGGGGACAGTCTTTGTTGCCGTTTATACCAGAACACAGGGTACCCCTTCACTAGCTGTTTTACCTGATGTATTGAAGCAGCTTATGAATGAGTACAACAGGAACATTAATTACCAAACATTATCGAAGAAACCGATGCTACACTAGGTAGAGATAATTTAGGAGCCAGACCTGGGAAACCACAACTTAAGAGTAATTCTGAAAAGGATAACTAAGCAAGCACCCAATTCTTCGACGTAGAAGAAGTGGGATAATAAACAAAAAAATAAAGACAATCAAAGATCATGGGGTGGGTCTCTTCAGCAGAAAGCCACTGAAAAAATATACAATCTTAGAAAGCCTGACAAGTCAGGATACTGATACACGTTCCTCTCATTGCTTTCACAAGTCACTCTTTCCCTTCCATTACAGAGTTCCCTTCGTCTGACACTGGAGGTGGCTGTCTCTTTCCCTCCCATCACAGAGCTCCCTCTCTCTGACACTGGAGGTGGCTGTCTCTTTTCTTCTCATCACAGAGCTCCCTCCGCCTAACACTGGAGGTGACGGTCTCAATCCCTCCCATCACAGAGCTCCCTTTGTCTGACACTGAAGGTGGTGGTTTCTTTTCTTCCCATAGCAGAGCTCCCTCTGTCTGACACTGGAGGTGACTGGAGCTTTCCTTTCCGTCCCACAGCTGCATGTGTCTCGCAGTGAAGGCGACTGTTCGGGTCTCATAGCTCCTTTTGTCTCTCACTGGAGATGGAGGTTTCTTTACCTCTCTTCCCACCGCTCCCTTGTCTGCAACTGGAGGAAGTCGTACCCCTCTCAAACCAGGGCTGTCACTCCAGTGTAGTGCCTACACCTACCCAGAGGCAGGTTAATTTACAAAAATGTAGAAGTGAGTGGGAACTTACGGGACCTGACTTCCACACTTTTATTTTTGCTATTTACTTGTTAGACTTCTTCTGTTTTCAATATTCTGATGCCAATTTTTGGGGAAACTGTTTTCGGAGCCTATAATTAGGGCGTTAACACCTGTAACTGTTGCCTCCTCTACCGCTATAGGCCCAAGGCGAAGGCAAGGGCATGTGAGGGGAGGAGAGGGGTGAAGTTCCGTTAACCAGAAACTTAAGTGGATGCTTAAGTTAAGGCCGGCTCTTCCCATAAGCTGGTCTCTGATGTGTTCACAAAAATCACGACCTGCGTCAGCCTTGGACAATCCGTCTTGCAGGTAATCCATTCCATGAGGCTGCCCTGTCAGCCTCCAGCGGTGAGAACAACCAGTGCTTCATTAGCTAAATATATACCTGCATAAATAAATAAGTGCAGGGGTCCAAAGTGTTTCTTCCAGGGCAGTGATTCATGCTACAACACTTGCAGCTGTTGACTTAGTTGACTGCTAAAAAAACTCTTTGGGTCCAAGCTGCGTTCAGAAAAATTGAACAGAGGAATTTACCAAATTAATATTGGGATACACTGGACAAAACAATTGCCCCTCACTTGAAAGTAGTAGGTTTTCCCCAAACTCAAAGGACAAATTACCTGATTTTCTTTAACTCTACCAGCATATCATGATGACTTTCCTCATCCTCTTTCAACATCTGATAGAAAGTCAGATGCAAGACCAAAGCTTGCCCTTTGTTCTTTGAAATTAATTTGCCTCCCGATTTGGCCTTAGATTTGACAGTATTTTACCTAAGTCACACTAGACACTAGCCTTTGTTGTTAAAATAGCAGATGCCCCAGAGGGTAATTTGTGCTTCTTCTCAAGGCCTCCACAGAGGTGTTCATCGCTTTGGTTGTATCCAGAGTGGGGTGGCTGGTTCTAAGTCATCTCCGCTCCCTATTGAAGGAGATGATAATGAAACAGAAACTCTAGAGTTTCAACGATGACACCAAGCACAGGTTAGGTAAGGAAAGGGAAACCTTCTGAACCCTCAGAGATGATCACTGAGCCTTTGTTGGTAAATGTCTACCCTCTTTCCTTTAATAGTATAATGGCAAGGGTAATTGTGAGAAGGTAAAGGCAAGTGAAGAAGTCACATGCCAGTGGCCCTGCACAAACTCAAAACCACCAAGACAGACACCTTTCAGACCAGCCTGTAAATAATCATGTTATTCTAATAAGTACCTAAATTGTGGTGGGGAGTTGCCTAATAACATTTAGAAACGTAAATGTATGACACACTGATTTTTTTATACAACAAATATCTTTCCAATATTTGAAAACGTTAAATAATCCAAAACATTACAGCGAATAGGAACTATACATACAGGGATTGCAACAAACCCGTATTGTGCACCCTCAACAACAGCCATTGCAGGGTCTTGCCGATATTCAAAAACACTATTAAAATTACCACAGAGTTGCTGTACAAACAAGGTTTACAAGTTCCAATGTTTCCAAACGCCTCCATTAACCTTCACAAAAGTCAATAAATGTTTTGTGGTACCACATTAACACTTGTTTAAGACTGTCTATAGTTACAAAAAAACTAATTACAAACTACAAAACAGGAACTTAGTACAGAAATACAGGAACTAATTAAAACAATAAGACATTTATCCTAGGGCTGAGTAAAAAAGACTTCCATTGTGCACGAAAGGCACTGACAGGTTGCAGGCAAAGGACCATATCCGTTTTAAGTACGGATGTAGGATGTTTAAATATGTTAGTAATAAGCACCCCGTACCTAGCAAATGGGATCTTCTTATACCAGCTAACAAGAGAAATACTGAGGCAGCATAAAAGGCTGCAATACACCTACTGATTAAAACTTAAATCCAGAGGGGAAAGGCTAATACATGCTTGTTTTTGGTGTATTGGGAATTAACCATACCTCTAATAGGGAGCAGCAATAAAGACTAGTGCCAAACACATTACTAGAAACATTGTGAGGCAAATACCAACACAACACCATTGCTATTTTCGCAAACGCGAGTACGACAGGCTGGCTCCATATGTGGACGGGGTAGCATCCTCACCTGGGGATAGGTCTTTACATACTGGTGCTTTTATACACTGACCCGGAGTTGTTGCTTTCCATGCTAGGGCATTACCAATACCGGCCTAGTATGAGTGCAGTACATAAGGTTGTGTTCCTTAACATGCAGTGACATCGCAGATAGTAGGTAGGACATAATGCACAGAGCACTGACAACAACTCAGCCTAATTCAAAGGATGTAGCTAACTCTCTTCATAGGCTGAGCCCCAGAAAGCCAGTGACTGAACACAGGTGAGACGGGCCAGTGAGGGGGGCAGCGGGGGGACAGCCGAGGAGAAGGGGACGGGGAGAAAGTGACAGGAGAGACGGCAGGACTGGGTGGGGGTGCAGAGTATAAAGGGCGAGGGGGGGTGTAGACAACAGAGAGATAAAGTAACAGGACAAAATGTAAGCCGGGGAAAAGAAAGAAAGACCCAGGAGCTTCGGGTATAAAGATGAGCCGGAGAGAAATACTGGAGACGGCAGTGTGTGCCACAAGTGCCCGAGCAGTTGTTTGAGCGTGGAGAGGGCAGACCCCCAGAGAGAGCGCGCCGGGTGGGTGACCAGAGTGTAAGAGGTGCCAGCTAAAGACGGACTTTCGAGAAGCAGGGGAGAGTGAATGGGTAGGGTGAAACAATGAGGGTGGAGGGCAGAGACACTCGGAGAGAGGGACGAGGTCAGCCAGAGTAAGGGTCGGGAGGGGTCAGCAAGGAATCCGAGGCAGCAGACACAGCTCGAGCCCCTCCTCCTTGTTTGTGTGGGGGAGGGGAGAGCTAGGCTCAGAGTGAACTCTTGTGAATAGAGTTTTGGAAAGTGCGTGACTCCTGGTGAAAGTGCTTTGGCCATGGACGCCCCTAAAGTCAGCGCACAGGGCAGGGGAGTGAGTCTCAGACACTAACGGAGGCATTGTGACCCCAGCCCTTCGAAAATAGCAGAGATCTGTCTGAGCGCCCCGGCCCTGCCTGCCAGACAGTATCCGATCAGATACTGTACCTCAGTCGACCAGAAAGTGCCCCCCCAAGTTCCCACAGCCATGCTTTCTAGTAGCAGAATCATGTTCATGGAGAAGACAGGCGCGACCACTACGAGCCTCTGCAAAAAACTGACTAAGAGGTCGCAAAGTTGGAAGGGAACTTCAACAGCGTGCATTTTACACAATAACTACTTCCCAGCAAGGGCTTCATTTCAGAAACTGCTCTAAAACTCACCCTCCTTGTATGTGGACTGACTGACCCTTCAACCTCTGCCCGGGGAGTACGCGCGG
Source organism: Calotriton arnoldi (assembly GCA_963921515.1). Taxonomy (NCBI): domain Eukaryota; kingdom Metazoa; phylum Chordata; class Amphibia; order Caudata; family Salamandridae; genus Calotriton; species Calotriton arnoldi. The sequence continues at coordinate 1,398,263 of CAWUFW010002291.1, forward strand.
GGGGGTGGGGAGGCATTTATTTTAATGAATAAAAATAAATAAACTTACCAGGCATCTCCTCCGGTCCCGCGTCGCATCACGTCTCCAGTCTCCATACAAGTCGTGGAACTAACTTCTCCCCGCTCTTTTGCTTGACTGGCAGTGGCAAATGAGAAGACTGGATGCGACTGGGGGCAGCTACTCGGCTGTATCCTAGTATTTGACAGGGCATGGGGCGACTGTACGTCACCGCCCGGCTGGATCCTATCTACAGACGCCTGCACTACACTAGGCATGCGCAGCATACCTAATGTATTGTGAATGGCATGGGGAGCTGAAATAAAGATCGCTCTTCTCGCAGATGCGCAGTCCATCTTCTGGACTCCTGCTCTGAGTGCTCTCGCCTGCGTGCGCTGTGCGTTCTGACATGCGCACTTTCACCTGTGAAGCAGCTGCCAGCACAGGCCGGAAATGTAAACAGACGAATTGTCAAAGCTGTCAATTCGTCTGCTTACATTCTTGCTGCCCGAACTGCAGTGAGCAGTTTCTTTTGTGTTGATTTGCCTAGTGGGGCGCCGCCCCGGCGCCCCTATGGACCAGCCGCCCCTGGGTGTAATAGAAAATTGTACCTCATCAATGAATAATCTCTTGTTTCCTGTAATGAAACCAGACAATTCATACCGACTAGTATTAGATTACAGACATTAAAGCACAGCTACTCACACATTTGCAGTACAGAATGCACACAGTGCCGCACTAATGAATAACATTGCACGGAAAAAATATAAAACAACACTAGAGTTCTCAAATGGATTTTTCTCCCAAAATATAGTGCCTGAAATCAAATATTTGACAGCATTTTCAGCGCTAAGCTCACAGAGGCTATTTTGTCATTTGCCTCAAGGGTATAAGAATAGCCCTGGGATGTTTTCAGCCAGAGTGACAGCGTTACTACAAAATTTTGATGAGGCATTGTCCTATTTAGAAGATATATACCTGACGGATGATGAATTAATGGAACACTTGGATAGAGTAGACCATATAATTCTGGGGTTTGCTCACCTGGACTACAAATTTAATTTTAAAAAATCAAAAACTGCCTATCTCAATGTCCTATTTTTAGGATATGAATTGTCAAGTAAAGGCAAACGCCTGGTGGCACAATTTTTACAAAAATGTGCGTTGCTCCAAACTCCGATGGCAGAACATACATTTTGGATTACGCAGAACGAGTATAACCGTTCTACAATTAAATTAGGCCTGACTTTTCAATTACACATTGGACACAGGAACACACAAACATTTTACGTTCCGTACAAGCTGAAATAATAGTTTCCAAATATTTACACACATGTTTAAACACGACCAACCTGGTGATCCGCGTAGTTGCTGGACCAACCGGGTATACATACATCACGTTCAACGAAGGTGATACAGTACCTATTGCATACAAATCACATTTGTACACAAATGCTGAAATGCATTTTGCACCCACTGAGAAAATTCTCACAGCAGTACAGACTGTTGTAGTGAGAGAGAGAGAGAGAAAGAGCACTAACTCAGAGTAAGAGCATAATTGTTGTAACCCCGGTACCGACCTTAGAGGCTGTATCCAAACAAGCGTTCCTTATGCCAAAGCTTTACATCTGTGATGGATACAATGGGCTAACTCTCTCACTGCAACAGATGCAGACTACAGATTTGATTCTACACTATAAACACAAACATTTTTGAAGTATGAACAAAAATATCCTCTGCCGAATCAAATAATGCCTCTAGATCGATATGATTACATCATCTACACTGATGGGTGTGCCCAGCCTGCCGTAGGGACAAAACACTAATATTCCACAGAGTGTGCAATTGAAAAGGGGTGCATGCATTACGGCAAGATGCATCCTGAAAAAACACACACACAGTCCCTATGGGACTGTACAGCGCAGCTGGCAGAACTCAAGGCCCTAGTATAGGCACTGCAAAATACGGATCATGGATTACCCATACTTATAGTGTGTGATTCATATTACTGTGTCCAATCATACAATAAATATCTTCATTACTGGGGCCAGAATGGATTCCAAGATTCCAAGGGTTGCACAATAAAGCACAAGATGCTTTGGGAACTAGTGGCAAAGCTTAAAGAGTGCTTGCCATGGGCTTATGTAATACACACATTGAGTTATCAACGTGTTGGGGTTCACGTTGCAGGGAACTCAATGGCTGATGAAACCGCTAAGTCTACAGTTCACACTGCTGCTGTTGCTGCAATCACTCGTTCTAGTACGAGAATAGACAGAGACATCATGGTGGCTGTCAATGCTGCACACAACAAACACACCTGCCTAAGGACTTTCCACTCAAGTACTCCTACAAGTTAGATGCACAAAACATACCATATGCTCAGATTCCAGGAGTGGGGGATAGAGTTATACCTAACACTGATCGAAGATTGGGGTTAATACTAGCTGCACATGAGGGTCTGGGTTCGGCACATACGGGGATTACTGCTACAGTTTCATTACTAAAGCAGTGCTATTGGTTGCCAGGTATTACTAAACAGACCAAGGAGTTTGTCCTCAAATGTGACATCTGCCAGAAGATGAAGGGCTCCACCATAGCACGTTCACCACAGACACCTCTCATAATCTCTAACAAGTCTTTGGCCTGTGTCTGTTTGGATCACTGCAGCCCCTTACAATCTGATGGGGCTTACAAGTACATCTTGGTGGCAGTATATTCATGCTCTAGATTCCTGTGGGTATAGCCACAGCGGTCGGCTGACGCCCGAACTGTTATCAAGGATTTGCAAATCTTTATCGGAACATAGGTAATTGGCACACTACATTCCGACCCGGGTACCACATTTAGCTCTCGTGCTTACAAAGAAGCCATGCAAAGTTTGGGTGTGATCTTGCAGTACTCATCCTGAGGGAAATTCGGTAGTTGAGAGGAAAAACCGGGACTTAAAGCAATCCTTAACAGCAAGGGTACTAGGTTCAGGTCGCAGTTGAGTCCATCACCTATATGGGGTCCAGAGGGCTCTCAATAACATGCCAAGAAAATCCGTGGGTGATCGTAATCCATATGAAATCCTGTTTGGGATAAGAATGTGGATCCAAGACCTCAACAGTGTCGGCACAGTGGCGGCAGAAACACAGTTTGACATCAATGAACATTTGGCTGTTTTACTAAATGAACTAAATGAATTCCGGGAACACAAAGCAACATCCAAGTAAAACGCACCGCCACTGGTGAAGTGAAGGTTGTACCGGTAAGACCCGGCTGGGTCACGAATATTGGGGATCTGGTTCTGGATACAATTGTGGACAAGAAAGAATTTGTGCCATCTTACAAAGAACCTGTACCTGTCCTGGCTGTCGAAGGTACCAGAACTGTACTTCTTCCCCTCCTTGCCGGTCACCGAGACAAAAGGTTTGTCTCCATTGATCTGATCAAACCACATTATGTGGCTGATTCTCAACAGTAGGCCACGTGGCATCCTGAGTAGCCGCAGCTCTCCTCTTGCTACTGTACAGGAAGTTCAGATGGAAGCTTTAATATCTAAAGAAGATTCCTCTCTCCAGCAAGAAACAGCAACCAACAATGAAATGCTGCTTCTCCCTGTTGAATCAAAAGCAACTGTACAATCAACTAGTATAGAGACATAAATTTCAATACAGCAACTCAAAGAAAATAAGATTTACTTAAATGTTATGTTATGTTATGCTAATTGGGATTTATATAGCGCGTAATCACCGGCAGGTCTCTTAGCGCTTAAGAGAGAGAAGCTGAACCTCCACCCTCGGCTATCTGTCAGTACACCTGGTCAGAGCTTATGTTGTTCCCAGGCCTCTGTGAATAATAAGGTCTTAAGCTTCTTCCTAAATGGAAGAAGAGCGGTTTCCTTGTGTAGGCTTTCTGGTAGCTTGTTCCATAGGTGGGGGATCAGAAGAGAGAAAGCTCGCCCGCCCCTGGCAGTTTTGTTGAACCGCGGACAGGACAATAGGCCTGCCTCGGACGAGCGGAGGGTACATCCTGGCACGTAGCTCCCAAGGTGCTCCTTGATGTATTCTGGGGCCTGTCCATGAAGGGCTTTGTGAGCTATGCAGAGGCCCTTAAACCTAGCTCGCTGTTTGACGGGAGCCTGTGCAGCAGCTGCAGCAAAGGTGCGGCATGTGAGCGTCTTGGGAGTTTGAAAATCAACTTTGCTGCATCGTTCATTGTTACTAGCAGCTTGCCTAACAGCTTCTCTGGTAGTCCAATATACAGGGCGTTGCCGTAGTCCAGCCGAGACACGATCATTGCCGACACCACCATCCGCAGGGTTGAGAATGATAGGAGAGGTGCCAGTTTCCTCAGTTGTCTCATCAGGCCCACACAGGTCCCGACCACGGTGGACACTTGGTTCGACAGGGTGAGCTTCGCATCTATTTTGATGCCTAAGTTCTTTACAACCGGCTCTGGTGTGGGTGTGGCACCTAACTCCTTTGGCCAGAAGAGGTCAGTCCAAGGGCTACTTCCCATGGTAATAGCTAGAACCTCTGTTTTGTCAGTATTAACTTTGAGGGAGTTGGCCGTCATCCATTTGACTGTGTATCTGAGAATACTTTGTGCACATGAATGGGCTTGAAAGGAAATGTCGATTCGAAGGATCAATTGGGTGTCATCTGCATAGTTGAACACCTGACAGTCCATTTGGGCCAGTGCTGCCACCAATGACTGGAGATAGATGTTGAAAAGCAGTGGGGGCAGCGCCGAGCCTTGCAGGACTCCGCAAGTCAGTGCCCCTTTGTTGAACATGCAGTCTGCTAGTTGGATGCTTTGTGTCCAATCTGTCAGAAAGGAGGAGATCCATTGATGCACCACCCCACAGATACCCATATCATAAATGCGGGCCAGTAGTTGGTCATGATTCACTGTGTCAAACGCAGCTGTGAGGTCTAGCAGAATTAAGGCACAAGGCTTCTTCCTGTCGGCCATAAACCTGAGTTCATCCAACACTGATAGCATCACCAACTCTGTGCTATGGTGGGCCCTAAAGCGTGCCTGCCGTACCTGCAGTAACTGCTGTTTCTCGATGAATAGAGAGAGGGTTCTAAGGACGTGTTGTTCCATTACTTTGGCCAGAAAGGGGAGCTGAGATATGGGCCGATAGTTCTTCAGGTTGGCGACATCTGCCCCTGCTTTGTTCAGCAGCGGGGTTACCCTGGCTTCCTTGAGGTTAAGTGGGACCCTCCCAGTAGTCAGAGATTGATTAATCAGGGATAGAATCTCTCTCTCCATCACTGGGAGAGCCATTTTGAACACTCTTGGTGGGCAGGGTTCCGCTGGCGACCCTGACTTGATTATAGTCATAATGTGGGACAGAGAGTCTCGGTCTAGCATCGGAAAGGTGGAGAGTATCTCGCTGTGGTCGCGTGGCAGTGTTTCCATAACCAGGGGGTTCAGACTGGTGTGGGTGTTGTTTATGTCAATTAAAATGTCCCTCACCTTGTGTAAGAAAAAGGTCTGGAACCTATTGCAGTCTTCTGAGCTGGCAATTGTTTCCTGCTCCTGTTTTTGACTTAGTTCCTTCAATACTCTAAATGTTTCCTTCTGCGTGTTAACCGCCTACCTAATCCTGGTCTCATAGTACTCAGCCTTTCTTGCAGTGATGGCTTTTTTGTATATGGCAGACCTGGCCTTATAGTCCTTGAGCGCCTCTGGGTCGTATGATTTACGCCACTGTCTTTCGTGTTGGCGTAGGCTTTGTTTCTTTCCCCTTAGTTCCTCAGGAAACCAGGGGGCCCCCTTGCCTTGTTCCTAACCCTTTCCTTCCGGGCGGGTGCCACCTTATTGACGGCTTCTCTCAGCCTGTTAGTAAGAAACTCACTTTCCTGATCAAGGTCATCAGGCTGTATCCTCCTTGACGGGTTATCTCTCAAAGCTTCCCCTAGGCTGCCTGCCTCAATTTTGCTCCACCTTCATACTACCCTCCATTCCGGGGGTGGTTGCGTGGGCCGCCTAGCCAAAGGGACCAAGAAGCTGATCAGATAGTGGTCTGACCAGCTGAGGGGTCTGATGTCTGTCACAATGGGCGGTGGCTGAGTGGACCAAATGATATCTAGGGTGTGTCCCCTATCGTGGGTGGAGCACTCCACAAGTTGTTGTAGCCCCATTGTGGTCATGGCTTCCTCCAGCTGGCAGACCTGTGACTCTCTAGGCATCTGGCCCCACTGGTAGTTGAAATCCCCCACCATCAGGAGTTGTTGATACCGTGAGCGTAGGTCACTGACCATTTCGGTGAGTAGCTCCTTGAACAGGGGGGTCGACAGGGGTGGGCCGTACATCACTATTATTGCCAGGCAGGAAGATTTGGAGCTTATTTTTGCCTCTAAAAGTTCTGCGCCGTCTAGGCTCTCTGTAAAGAGTCTTTCTACTACTAGCTGCTTGTTGTAAAACAGAGCTACACCCCCCCTTCTTTTCCCGTCCTGCCTGTTATGCATCAAGACATCATAGTCCATGGGAAGGGCTGCTACAATATCTGGCCCTTAACTTCCTTCCAGACAGGTTTCTGTTACTGCTAGGATGTCTGGGGCTTCATCATGTAGGAGCGAGAAGATCTCTAGGTTATGTTTCCGGAGGGAACGGGTATTTAGTACTACTGCCCTTAATCCTGAGGGGGTCTCCTTTCCCCACACCCTTAGCAATATGGGACTGCGTGGCAGTTCTCTCTCCCATCCCATGTTTAACAAGAAGTTTCTCTGACCTCAATTTTTCTTCCACCAACTTGTTTAGAGGGTACTCCCTGTGCTCTAGTGCCCGTAGTTCCTCTGCTGAAAAGGCCTGGATTTGACCAGGGGTCCTGGCCCCTGGCCCTGGACAGACACGGACGGGCGCAGACGGGCTTGGTGTGGTTTAGCGCGTCTCTCCTCAGCAGCGCGTCCGCTCCAGTCCGGCTAACGAACACTCCCTCACCCCACCCCACCAATCAGCCCTGCTGTGCAGCAGCTGAGGTCCAAGCAACAACTAGACTGCGTAGCGGCGGAAGTGAGTAGGTGTTGGTGCCCTATGTGTCGGCACAAGTACGTAAAATGACGGTGAGGGATTAAAAGATAGCCACAATACAATATAAAAAAGAGTCAAATTTTAAAACGGTTGCTCTACCGCGCGTACTCACAAACCACCTGGTGTGGTTTAGCGCATCTCTCCTCGGCTGCACGTCCGCTCCAGCCTGGCTAAAGAACACTCCCTCACCCCACCCCACCAATCAGCCCTGCTGTGCAGCAGCTGAGGTCCCAGCAGCAACTAGACTGCGTAGCGGCGGAAGTGAGTAGGTGTTGGTGCCCTATGTGTCGGCACAAGTACGTAAAATGACGGTGAGGGATTAAAAGATAGCCACAATACAATATAAAACACAGAGTCAAATTTTAAAACAGTTGCTCTACCGCGCGTACTCACAAACCACCTGGTGTGGTTTAGCGCGTCTCTCCTTTAAATTATATCAAATATACCAAAGACTGAGTCATCTCCTGGTTCGAAAAAACCTGCTGAGCTGCCAAAAATCGACCGGACGGCGTCTGGCTACTTCGTGGACTATGACGATTTCTCTTTATATTCAACTGAACCTATACCATCATGGTTGCTGCCTCTCCCTTTCAAGCTGCGAATGCTTGCGCTCTATTTTTGGCTACAAAAGACATACTTTGATGCTCCTTGGTTACACCTTTGGATTACAATTGGGTTACTTTTCTTGGTCCTCTGGATTGGTTTGGTGACTGTCTTTATCCTGCTTCTGAAGTGACATTATCTCACAGAACGCTCCACGGTCCAACTTGTGAACTGGTATTAAAACCACTTGCATCATCGCACCGTGAACAAAGGGACCTGTCCATTGTGAACATTACAGCAGTTCCAGTTGCTGAAGGAATAGTATGGGACAGGGTATCCTATGATGTGTATAGTCCTACTGAACGTTTACAAATACCATATTTGTTTAAAATTCCTTTAAATGATATCATCACCTCTTGTACTTTCTCTGATGATTGGGACATTGACACAGTAGATAACATGGTTGAAGATCTAGAGCTGTCAACTATATTTTCGTCTGATGAATTGTATGATGGTACATCTAATTACGGTGATATGTTCCGTTATCAACATTATGGTCACCATTTTCTGCATAAAGTAAGTATCCCACGTGCTGTTAATTAGACTAAATTGGAACACTGCCCAACACCACCAAAAGGTAGTTCAAAAATGTTTGCACAAACGTTTGCCTATTTTTCTGGGTTTGACACATCAGACCCAGCTTCTTATTATTTTAGGCTTGCACCTACATCGGCTAAGAAAAATATGCTAACAAACACCAAGCTGATTTACTCTGCTTCTTTTCTTTCCCAGCTGTCTGTACAAGGTTTCGACTTTTGGAAGGACACAATAGACACAAAATCTGTTGACAAAAGATTGGCAGTTTCAGGGGACTAAGGCTATGTTTAGAGCATGCCTAATACCATAACAAATGATTTTCCTGAAAAAAACTGTGCAACAAACTTCCTGTCTTGGAATAGCCAAGATGAAGGATTTGAACACTCCACGTATTCTCACATTCGCACGTTTTGAGAACTGGCAACATTTCACACAATACAGTGAGGATACACTAGATGCCATGCTACGCAATGGCTCTTACAATTCAGCAGACCCCAATTGGAAGGGATGGTTGGTTTGGCTACAGCAGATATGCCCCTGTGATGGTCAGTTCCATTGCTGCCAGTAAAAGTGATTAGAGAAGACATTTTAACCCATGCGCTGGGCACTGGTGAAAACGAGTTCTCCAGCTACATGATAGCTTTACTGAAAATAGGGATGTTTGGTATCAAACATCTCGTATTCACAAACCCAACCTGATTACAGTGGTGGATTTGTGAGCACACAGAGGGCTCTTTAGAGGTACCCCCTGAAAACCTACCAGCGTCTGGTGTGTTGACTGACTGGTCTCTGCCAGCTGCCACCCAAGGCAGATTTCTGACTTCCCAGGGAGAGGGCCTCTGCTCTCAGGAGGTCAGAAACAAAGCCTGCCCAGGAAGAGGGTGTTCACACCTCCTCCCTAACGATGACCTGCTGATTAGCATTCCAAGGCAGGGAAGCTTCAAAGAAGCCCCCGCCTTTGAAATGCAAATCTGGTTCCTCTCACAGAAGAGGAAACCGATCCCTTTTGTCCAGAGCCCTTTGGCACCTGGACAGGTGGGAAAATTAGTCAGTCAGGTAGGCGTGCCCACCCCCAGGCTAGTACCACCCCTGAGGTGGGCTAACTGAAGTGGACACAACGTTTCAGAGTCAGCAATCTTTGTGATGGCAAACGTAGGAATTCTGGGACAGGGTGATGCACACTTCCCACAGGAAGTGGTAATTTAGGGGGCAAAGTGACCCGAAGGGTAAGTAGCCCATTGGCTACTACCCTACACTCCCCTAACGCCCCTAAATTCTGTATTTAGGGGAGCCCCTGGTACCAGAGAAACAGATCCTGCTGACCTGAAAGAAGAAGACGGATGTGAAGAGTCGCAAAGAGCAAGAACAGAAGACCCAGTAACTGACTTGGGGCAATCCTGCGGGCCTGCCAGCTGACTTCGACAATTGCGCCAAAAGACGACTTGTCCTGTAGCTGCTGAGTCTCCAAAGTCCAGGAGACCTGCCAGCTTGTCATTGAGAAACTAAGACCTCCCGGGAAGTAGGGGGCCTGCTTCCCTGCATCTTGCAGGCAACCAAAGACTTCTGAGAGGACTTTGTGACCGTAGAAACCCAACGTCTTAAGACACCACTGCACCCGTCGCTCCAAGCCTGAGTCGAAGTGGGCCAATGGTGTCATTGTGGTCCCCAAGCCCTCCAGAGACCGAGTCCACTGTGGTTTCACCCAACTCTCTGGCCCCTTCTACCGCGACTACTTCCGTTAAGGAAAACCCGATGCCTAAAGACACCTCTGTACCCGATGCCCCTGGGCCGTGTAGAAGAGGACCAAAGGTGTCCCTAGGTCCCCGAGCATCGTGAGGCCTGAGCACCCCTGTTAGTTCAGCCCGACTGGCCTCCCAGTCAAAGCCTGCAGCCTCATTACACGAAAACCGATCCCCATAGAGTAACATTGGGCACCCAACACTGTTTTGCACCATTGCAGCCGGCCACCCTAGTGCCACTGGTGGTGTTCTGCTGGTACTGCCTTGGACCGTGCCCACCACTCACCTTACCTCCTGGAGACTGGTCTCATAAGTCGCTGTACTGTACCTGAATGCAGCACTTGCTTTTCCTCCCATAGGATAACATTGCAGCTTCTGAAAATTGCAGTGTCGACTTTTTAAATACAAAAGTATTTCGTTTGAAAAACGTACATATCTGAACAAATTTCTTCTGGTGCCTAAATATATATAAAGATGTGTTATTTGTATACATTGGTGTGGATCACCTTCTTGAGTTGTGTGTCTCACTTATTGACTATTGTGTGTATTTGTGAATATCTAACAGTCCCCTCTTATAAGCCAAATGCTGCTCGACCACACTACCCTCTAGAAGAGCACCTAGGGATTGCTAGAGCAAGCAGCAAGCCCCTGTCCACTTATAAGGGAAACCTGGGACTCTTTGTACGATATATCTCATTTTGATATATCATTTAAAGAATCAGCTTCCAACATATATAGACCTGTATATTGCACAAAAAGGGTAATTTGTGATGTTTATCACTCTATGTTGCAATAGCTGCTTTGTATACTTGCCATATACACTGTACAGCACTCTGCTGTCTTTCCCTAGGTTTGTGTTTGTGTTACTAAATACATAAAATAAAGTGTCACTCAGAGTGTCATACCTAGTGCATTAAAATGTCCCATGACTCCCATTTAAGCACATTGACAACATAGAAATGTAAACCATATCTAAATTGAAAACTTGGTGACTATGCTCATTTGACACATAATCAACTTAAATGTAAAAATTAATATGTCTCAACTTATATAGTGCAGACTCCTCTACAAGGAACAGAGAGCTGAACAAACTAGGATGGCATCTAAATTTGAAAATATGAATACTGTGGATCAGAGTGAATGGGTGTTCTAACTATATCTGCTCCCCCGTCGTTTTGTGTACCCCCTACGTCAGAGGGGAGCTGATACATGCAGGTTCTGCCTGTCTGTTCGTGCTCCCCCGTCTGTCTGTGCTCCCCTAAAGCGCCACAGCTGTTTCTGACTGCACCTCACTAAAAACTGTTATGGCATGCCTGAAGAGTCACAATATGTTTGAATTTATTGAATTTATTTTCGTAATATAGCATATGCAGGATTGAAAGGAAAATATTTGTTTTCACATATTCTTTGTGTTTAAAGTATTTAAATTTGGTCAAAACAAGCTTTTTTTGTTTTCTATTTATAACATATAATTTTTTATAAATATACACACATATATATGTGTATAAATAAATACATTTATATACATATATATGTTATATGATACAAAATGATATTAAAATACAGGTGTTCTAGCTATTTCCACTCCCCCGTTGGTTTGTGTACCCCCTACGTCAGAGGGGAGCTTATACAGGCAGATTCTTGGCTGGCGGTGTGCGTGGACTGGCACTTGGCTGGCGGTATGTGTGGACTGGCACTTGGCTGGCGGTGACGGGGAGCAGATACTATTTCTGCTCCCCCGTTGGTTTGTGTACCCCTTACGTCAGACAGTAGCTTATACAGGCAGATTCTTGGCTGGCAGTGTGCGTGGACTTGTGTTTGGCTGGTGTTGTGCGTGGACTGGCACTTGGCTGGCGGTGATGGGGAGCCGATACTATTTCTGCTCCCCTGTTGGTTTGTGTACCCCCTACGTCAGACGGGAGCTTATACAGGCAGATTCTTGGCTGACTGTGTGCGTGGACTGGCACTTGGCTGGCGGTGTGTGTGGACTGGCGGTGACGGGGAGCAGATACTATTTCTGCTCCCCCGTTGGTCTGTGTATCCCCTACGTCAGTGGGGAGCTTATACAGGCAGATTCTTGGCTGGCCGTGTGCGTGGACTGGCACTTGGCTTGCGGTGTGTGTGGACTGGCACTTGGCTGGCGGTGACGGGGAGCAAATACTATTTCTGCTCCCCCGTTGGTTTGTGTACCCCCTACGTGAGACGGGAGCTTATACAGGCAGATTCTTGGCTGGCGGTGTGCGTGGACTGGCACTTGGCTTGCGGTGTGTGTGGACTGGCACTTGGCTGGCAGTGACGGGGAGCAGATACTATTTCTGCTCCCCCGTTAGTTTGTGTACCCCCTACGTCAGACGGGAGCTTATACAGGCAGATTCTTGGCTGGCAGTGTGCGTGGACTTGTGTTTGGCTGGCGTTGTGCGTGGACTGGCACTTGGCTGGCGGTGTCGGGGAGCAGATACTATTTCTGCTCCCCCGTTGTTTTGTGTACCCCTACGTCAGTGGGGAGCTTATACAGGCAGATTCTTGGCTGGCGGTGTGCGTGGACTTGCGTTTGGCTGGCGGTGTGTGTGGACTGGCACTTGGCTGGCGGTGACGGGGAGCAGATACTATTTCTGCTCCCCCGTTGGTTTGTGTACCCCCTACATCAGTGGGGAGCTTATACAGGCAGATTCTTGGCTGGCGGTGGGCGTGGACTTGCGTTTGGCTAGCGGTGTGTGTGGACTGGCACTTGGCTGGCGGTGACGGGGAGCAGATACTATTTCTGCTCCCCTGTTGGTTTGTGTACCCCCTACTTCAGAGGGGAGGTTATACAGGCAGATTCTTGGCTGGCGGTGTGCGTGGACTGGCACTTGGGTGGCGGTGTGTGTGAACTGGCACTTTTTCTGGCGGTGACGGGGAGCAGATACTATTTCTGCTCCCCCGTTGGTTTGTGTACCCCCTACGTCAGACGGGAGCTTATACAGGCAGATTCTTGGCTGGTGGTGTGCCTGGACTTGCGTTTGCCTGGCGGTGTGTGTGGACTGGCACTTAGCTGGCGGTGATGGGGAGCAGATACTATTTCTGCTCCCCCGTTGGTTTGTGTACCCCCTACATCAGAGGGGAGCTTATACAGGCAGATTCTTGGCTGGCGGTGTGCGTGGACTTGCATTTGGCTGGCGGTGTGTGTGGACTTGCACTTGGCTGGCGGTGACGGGGAGCAGATACTATTTCTGCTCCCCCGTTGGTTTGTGTAACCCCTATGTCAGTGGGGAGCTTATACAGGCAGATTCTTGGCTGGCGGTGTGCGTGGACTTGCGTTTGGCTGGCGGTGTGTATGGACTGGCACTTGGCTGGCAGTGACAGGGAGCAGATACTATTTCTGCTCCCCTGTTGGTTTGTGTACCCCCTACGTCAGAGGCGAGCTTATACAGGCAGATTCTTGGCTGGCGGTGTGCGTGGACTGGCACTTGGCTGGCGGTGTGTGTGGACTGGCACTTGGCTGGCGGTGACGGGGAGCAGATACTATTTCTGCTCCCCCATTGGTTTGTGTACCCCCTACGTCAGTGGGGAGCTTATACAGGCAGATTCTTGGCTGGCGGTGTGCGTGGACTGGCACTTGGCTTGCGGTGTGTGTGGACTGGCACTTGGCTGGCAGTGACGGGGAGCAGATACTATTTCTGCTCCCCCGTTGGTTTGTGTAAATTACTATTCCCACTCTAGTGAGTGCAACAGTAGGGAAAGCGCTGGATAGCGGAGGGGTAAAAATTACTATTCCCACTCCAGTGAGTGCAACAGTAGGGAAAGCGCTGGATAGCGGAGGGGTAAAAATTACTATTCCCACTCCAGTGAGTGCAACAGTAGAGAAAGCGCTGGATAGCGGAGGGGTAAAAATTACTATTCCCACTCCAGTGAGTGCAACAGTAGGGAAAGTGCTGGATCCCACAACAATAAAAAACAAAAACATCACATTTTTTATAAAATTTATTTTACAATATTAACATAATTAAAATTTAAATTTAAATATATTATTATTAACAAAGATAATAAAAAATCATTATTTACACATTAATTAATACTATAATATCCACAACACACCTAAAATTAATTACACAATTACAATTAATATTTACTAATTAATTAATGGAAATTAATTTAAAAATATGTAATAATTAATCAATAAAAAATTAATTACTTACCACCCTTCCCACCATTTACACATATAAACACCACAACACACACCTAAAATTAATTAAACAATTAACATAATTATTTCTTAATTGATTAATTGAAATTAATTAACAACTAATTATCAAACAATTATTAATTAATCAATTAACACATTTAACTCTATAAATTCACAATTATACATATTAATTATTCAATACATTTTATATAATTAAATTACTTCCCACCCTATTCCCCTATAAACCCACAACCCACTACGGAACTAAAAACGCAAAATTCAATTAAAAAAAAAAAATTAACTACTATAAATAATTAATTAAATCTATATAATTAAATTACTTCCCACCCTATTCCCCTATAAACCCACAACCCGCTACGGAACTAAAAACGCAAAATTAAACTTAAAATAAATTAATAACTAGTAAAAATTTTAAACATATAATAAAATAACAAACAATTCTCATTAAAAACACTAAAATACATAGCATTATTAATAATTCGATATTTTTGTCAACTATATTTTGTAATCGATATTTAAAACGTCGATATTTTTGTAATCGATATTACTTACCTTTCAGTCGATATTCTTGTCAACTATATTTTTGTTGTCGATGTTTCTTCCCCACAATATTTTTGCGGCGATATTTATGTCCCTCGATATTTCTCCGTCGATATTCATGCTCTGCACCATAATTACACAATACAAATATGCAGATTAAGACATAAATTGGAGTAATGACTGAAAACAAAAATCAACATTTTAACAATTCTTTACATTCAAAACACAATCACAATTTCATACCAGATCCTCGGCAACCTCACTTGGAAATCTGGCTTCTCGGCCGTACATAAGTTGGAAAGGGGAAACTTTTGTTGTGGTATGTGGCTTCGATCGTAAAGCAAACAACGCATGATCCAAAAATAAATCCCAGTCGTTTTGATGCTCATTCACGTATTTAGACAGCGTGCTGTAAAATAACAAAAGATTAGCACGTGGCATGATTGTTACTGGCAGTATATTAATCACGTTTCTTTCCCTTAGAATTCAAATATTTTAAATTACATGTTTCATTTAAACATAAATGTTTCAAGTTGCAATTAATATATTATTGAACACCGAAGACATGATTACGATGCCGGTCACACTCTCATTTGACCGGCAACGTAGCGTAAGTGTGACCGCCCGACAAGGATGCGGCGGTCCCATTGCCCTCATTCAAATTAACCATTGTAATCCCTACAGCGCTGCCTAAGCTGGCTCTGCCCCTATTGTAGGGATTACGGACACTGCAATGGTCCAACTGGCTCTGGAACTGTCCCTCTGCCAGCTGCCTCCGACCACACGCATTGTAATGCGTCGGTTGGACTGCAGCAACAGATGATGGTCGGACCGCATCCGATGAGCCATCAGATGCGATCAGACCGCCATGAGAGCAACCCCTCAAGTACTTGCAAACTTAAAAATATTAAAGAGAAACTATTTTATAAATAGATTACCGATCAACATGTGTATACAAAACAGATTCAGAATTAGCTTTACCTTTTAATGCTAGCATTAGTGCGCTCATCTAAACCATTTGTCTGTGGATGATATGCTGCACTTACAGAACGTTCTATTTCTAAGAGCTTTGATAACTCAGAATTAACCTGAAAAATAAATATTTATATTTTATATTCAGAAATTTAAGCGAAATGTAATTATTTAGTACACAGATGTGTAACAGCACCTTAAAAAGCACAATCCGACTAACAGGGCCAGACAAAAGCAAACAGACACCTACAGTATAAAATGATCGTGCCTGTTGGCCTTTAAGGAATTTGGAGTATAATCTGTTTGTAAAATTAAAAAGCGACCAAATTAGGTGTCAAATATAAACGTTTTCAAAGAAAGGGTTATAAAAATGGTACGTGACTTGCATCACATGGGAAGAACAGAGTAACAAAGGATTGTAACCCAAATGGTGCAATCTTCCACTGAATGAAAGGGTGCCGAGCAATTTAACAATTAGCACTGTCATTAAATATGACAGATGGCTAATTGGTCTTGTATATTAATTAATCATGCCATTTCTATATAGATATCTATAACTATTTCCAGAATTGAGATTTACGTTTACTGTGATTTTTTTGCATTCTTAAACCATACAAAAGAATATTTTTTTACAAAGCTTTATGCATTAAATCCATATCTAAAAAAGGTAAATATACCTTTCAAATGTTAATGATTACAAAAAAAACCTATATATACATATATATAATTAACAAGCAAAATAGTTATTATCATAATTGCATTATCAAAATGTAAGGCCTACATTGGACACTCACTTCATTCACAAACTCCCGGCCTTGGTCTGATAGAACCCTTTTCGGACTTCCATGGTGTAAGTACATTTGCAACAGTCTGGAAGCAACCTTGGCTGCAGTCTTTGATTTTAGTGGAAATGCCTCAACCCATTTAGAAAAATAGTCTGTTGCTGTCAGAATATATTTGTATCCTGTAGGAGTGGTCGGTAAAGGTCCCATCAAATCCACTCCTACAAGTTCCCAAACTTCTTCCACCCGTTAATATACACATTAAAAATAAATGTAAACAAAAAATTTCCAAATTCAATTTTTCTTTAAAAATGTAGCATTCTATGCAAGTGTCACACATTTATATTAAATATTTACAATCATATCTACTGAGCTGTAAGTTCCTAAAGCAAAACATAACAAATATGTAACATACTTTGATTGGTTTTAATTCAGTGCAAATCTGGAGTGCAGGTTGTTCTTTTTGGCAAATATCACACTCTCTGATCTAAAAATGAAGAAATAAAGA
This sequence comes from Calotriton arnoldi, assembly GCA_963921515.1. Lineage (NCBI taxonomy): Eukaryota > Metazoa > Chordata > Amphibia > Caudata > Salamandridae > Calotriton > Calotriton arnoldi. The sequence continues at coordinate 1,415,153 of CAWUFW010002291.1, forward strand.
TCTCTCAAAGAAAATTTCAAATGGGGTCACAAAAATAACAAATTCACAACAACGTTTTGACTTCGTATCTCTAGTGTAGACGGTGTTCATGGAAATAGCATACCCTCCAACACTAGTGCCTGACTCACTTCCTTGTGATAAATGACATTATTTAAAGCCCACCTGCAAAATAATTAAAATTCGAAAGAACATATCCTTACAAAACAGCGTCTTTATATTGGTGCACACAATGGCATAATGGATAGATTAAAGAAACACTGTAAATGTAATAAACATTTTAATTACTCAACATTTTTAACAGCAATGGATGGGACAACAGACCCATGAGCAAGAGAATAATGAGAGATTTAAAATGTGAGATATTTAAAACAAAAATAAATAGGTTCATAAGAATGGCTTATAAGACATAATTACAAGTGAGATTTTTATTTTACAACAAATTGTTTTGAAAGACTAGAAAATTTCTAACTCACCCATTGTTCAATATCAATTGTCATATTTGGCCAATAAAATCGTGTGGTAATACTTTTTTTTGTTTTGTTGATTCCTGAATGGCCACCAATAAGAGACGAATGAAATTCACAAAAAATCTTTTGGGCAGCTTCAGCACCAATGACAACTTTTGTGCGCTTTTCTTTACCAGTGTATAACAAGTTCCCATCTATTGTCAAAACCAAAAGGACAAAGCAAAAAAGTGTTTCAGTAACTATGCATGTCAAAAAGAATAACATTTACATTTATAATATGTATCTCTAAAGAAACTCAAATATATGTCACTAAAATATATATGTCTAAAAGAAAGTACATTCACATAATCCAGAATATATAAGTGGTATTCAGTTGTTATGCAATTTAATAAAAGCAATTTATGCAATATATCCGTCTCTAAACAATATCTTGAAAAGGATTTTAAATAAAGAGATATAGGGGCAAATTACAATGCGGCCATAAAAGGCTACCACCGTTGTTCAGAGCTTTTACAGTCACATCATAATGAGCCGGCCAGTTTACTTTACGACCATCTTGTTAGGCTGGAGTCATAACGAAAACCTGCCAGTTATTTTAGCTGTATTCCGACGGGCTCTAGCAGTCCGTCAGACAGTCAGAATCCGGCATTTACGCCCTTGAGATTGCAATGTCGGATTTTGGCTGACTTTATGTGCTAGCTTTTACAAAACAAAAAGAATGTTGAAATTCGACTGAGGCGGCCACCAGCAGGGCCCCCTTGGGTGCACGACTACCGATTGGAGGCCGAGGCGGCACCTATGGTGCCCCCCTGTTGATCCCATCACCCCTTGGCAGGCACCTTGAGGATGCAAGTATGAACTGAACCTCCCTTTTCTCAACCGGCCGTAACACAAGCTACCATTGAGCACCCGCCGCAATGGAAAACAGGGATGTGAAACATATCCATGTACTACGTGACAGGCACCATGCGGTGACTGTCACTTGGTACAGGGATATGTTGGGGGGCACCATAGGTGTCCCACCCAACACCCAAAGGAAAGGGCCAGTGATGAAGGGGGGCCCGCTAAGAGCCCCCAATGTCCATCCTTGCCACCCTTTTCATGGAGGGTGAACAGCCATGGAAAGGCTGGAGGGGAGGGAACATGATAATCCATATGGCCAACATTTTAGGATAGGGAGTCCCTACGCCGCACCGACATCGAAATGAGGCCCATCATTTTTATATTATTAAACTGAATGTACTGTGCAATACTTGTTAGCACCAAAGTTGTAATTTTTATATCAGCTACATGATTAACAATTCATAATATTTATTTCAAGCAAGTACCGCAATTCGACTTAAAATTTCTAGAATTAAATTGTAATAAAAAAACAATAGTTAGAAAATTAGAGTACCATCAATGGTGAATTTTTTAGACAGTCTACGTAATCCATGCTTCTGGATTTTACTGAAGCCTTCAGGATACACATTACGGCTTACATAATCCAGAAGCTCTTGGTACTTTGTGGCATCCATTTCTATTTAAAATAATGAAAAACAGTGAAATAAGTTAAGAGAACATCATAGATGTAAGTACCCAAGTTTCTGTGCTCACATTGGTCTTAACTAGACATACCTTTCTTGATTTCAGTTCCAACTATGTGCTTTGAAAGACTGAAAAAGACTGGGAGCCTGATTTCAAGTTTGCCGGCCGCAAACCGAATGCTGTGCAACTGGCCCAGGACCACTAAACTGCCATGCCACCCACCTGACAGATTAGGAATAATTTTATGGCCTGGTGGGCGGCATATCAGTCCTGCTGAGTGGCAGTGTAAAGGCTCATATGTGAGCCTTTAACTGCAAGGCAACAGGACCACTAGTGAAGGTTCCTGCACGTCATGGACTGTTAAGTCCATGCTGTGCTAGAATGGGGTGCATGCACACCCACTATCCAATGGTTATTTTTAGCCGCTTGAAATCATAAAGGTGAGAAAGTTCAACATTATTTCAAAATCAGTTCAACAGACGACTCAATTTATTACAAAACCATAAATAACTGAACATAAACACACCTCAAGATGAGACTGTAAAAAACCATTGGAATCAGCATAAAACCAAATATGCGCACCCAGCGTAATCTATGCAGCCGAAAAGGATGATTAGTTCAAGAAATAGATTGGTAATTACTATGATGTGGGTGGAAAACAGAAGTAGAGAGGCACTTGATGTCCTGAAACTGGACTTAGAGGAAGGAGGTCTTGGACTCACAGATATGGAAATATATTATTACACGTCACATATCCAGCATGCTGCTGGTTGGGCTACAGACGAAGATAACTGAGAGTAACACTTGTTAAAATTGATGTTTGGAGAAATATCCCTTTTGGAATTACTTATGAATAGTAGTCATATCTGGGGGGAGTACCATACATAGGGAGACTGACTGGTAACATATGGGAAAGAATCACCAAGTGACTACTTAAAAGACTGCTTTTTGCAAGGGGTTTGGCTAGCAGTGCCCATACTGGTTGGGTACTTAGAAGGTCAGGGTCCTAAAAAGGTTGCAAACCAACACCCTGCACCATGACCCTCCCCACAACACTGTAAGGGGTCGGACAGCACAGAAAACACCACTTACTTGTCTGCGGATGGCAGGTGCTGCAAATAAAAACAAAGCTGCTGCACGCCATTCTGTCTACCTGGAGCCAATCTGAAGTGCGTGACCGCGCTGCTGGCTCCCAAGGGGTGGTGCCTTTGCAGGAATACTGTAGGCAAGGCGCAGCCCCATGGATCACCCAAGACAAGAGTCGACTCTGAGGAAGGCCGGGCGGGGCACGGCTGATTAATCTGTAATGCCCTGGCATTCTAAAGTTACAATTATGGTAAATGCTCAGTGACATGCTGAAAAGCTAAAACATATTAGTGTTCAATTAAAAATTATCACTAACAAGTAAATATTGGTACTTATTTATAGGAACATTGGACGAAGACCAATTGTGTTGGCCCTCCGGGGGACATGACATTAGGTTTAATCTTCAGATCTCTTCATAAACCGGGGTGCTCGACCCACTGTGTTAACATAAAAAGTTGAAAAAGCATCACTTAAGCAATCTTTTCTTACAGGGTTTTTTTCCATAAAGCGTACACATCTGTACCTAAGTGTATCACACTGGAAAACACATCTCTACGCACAAATTCACTTCTGTTCCGTTCGGACACTAAGCAAGTCTGCAGGGATTGTGGGAGCAGTGCCACATGCAAGAGACACAGAGGTCAGTAGTACCTGCTGTTTGAACCCACCACCGCCTTCTACATCTTGCGAAACGCCTCGTCCCTCCATCCCCGGGCCCCTTCCATTTACTTCAGCATTTTCAGTTTTCCAATCCCAGTTACAGCTTATTATGTTATTTCATTCAATCAATGGATACACATGATTATTTAAGGTTTGATATGAGTTAGTGACATTAAAATACATTCACAAAGTCAGAGAATGACAACATTTAAAGAAAGAGAATTTTTTTTCTATTTTTGGATCCATTTCAAAGGGGAACAAAAAAACGAAAGGAGGAAAGACAGGGTGGAAACTGTTTCTTGAAGTCACGGTTTTCAGTAAGTGAGGAGCAGCTAAACAGAAGGCGAGGAAAGACAGGGTCGGAACCGTTTGTAGAAGTCACGGTTTTGGGTAAGTGAGGAGCAAAAAGACAGAAGGAGAGGGACTAGGAGGAAGAAAGAGGGACGGGGAGGCAGCTGCCAGAAGCAGAGAAGAAGTGCAGACTGTCCTTGCCTTCAGTGGGCAAGAAGTGCACTGCCGAACATGCACACTACTACCACTGGGGATTTGTGAGCCACGAGGGCGCACCAGGCACAGGCCGCGCTGCTAAAGAGGCCAACTGGTGCGGTGGTGAAAACAGGCCTCTTCAGCAGCGCGGCCTGCACCTGGCGCGGCCTCGTGGGCAAGGTGAATGGGGGGTGCTGGGAGCCACGAGGGTACAGCAGACCCAGGCCGCCCTGCTAAAGAGGCCTCACGAGGGGCGCTGGGAGAAGGACAACCTCGTGGCAGGTTCCACGCTGTCCCCACTTACTTTCAACAAACACATAGAAGGTTGCTGTTGAAAGTACACACTGAAGGCAGGAGTAGTTAGAAGTAGGTGGTGCTGTGGTGAAAACAGGCCTCTTCAGCAGCGCGGACTGCACCTGGCGTGGCCTCGTGGGCAAAGTGAATGGGGGGTGCTGGGAGCCACGAGGGCACAGCAGACCCAGGCTGCCCTGCTAAAGAGGCCTCACGAGGGGCGCTGAGAGAAGGACAACCTCGTGGCAGGTTCCACGCTGTCCCCACTTACTTTCAACCAAACGCATAGAAGGTTGCTGTTGAAAGTACACACTGAAGGCAGGAGTAGTTAGAAGTAGGTGGTGCGGTGGTGAAAACAGGCCTCTTCAGCTGCGCGGCCTGCGCCTGGCGCCCCCTCATGACAAAAGTGTAATAGAAAGAGAGGTTTTCAATTTTTGGATCCATTTCAAAGTGGAACAAAGAAATGAAAGGGGGAAAGACAGGGTCAGAACCATTTATAGAAGTCACGGTTTTCGGTAAATGAGGAGCAAAAAGACAGAAGGAGAGGGAATAGAAGAGGGCGCGGCCTCGTGGCCAAAGTGTATGGGGGGTGCTCGGAGCCACGAGGGCGCAGCAGATGCAGGCGGCCCTGCTAAAGAGGCCTCACGATAAACCTTACACCAACAATACAGTACAATCTCATTACAACTCACCTTGAAACAACAGGAAAAAAAGTGGTGAACTCGTTTAACAACGCTGTGAGCAATACCTGGTACTGATATTAACACTATCCGCAGGGGTGTGACTGCTGATTAGGAACATTTCTAGAAGGTTGGGAGGGTATCGTAGCTTTGCAGAGCTGTGATTGGTTGCGCATGATGTCAGTGGTTTGCAGAGCTGTGATTGGTAGCACTTGATGTCAGCATGATGGACGTGCTTTTCCACCTAAACACGCATGCGCAAAGCGAGGGAAACCCGTAGGGGGTACACAGCCAGACGGGGTGCGGATAATGCGCCTGCGTACCCAACATCCACCGAAACACGCATGCGCAAAGCGGGGAAAACGCGAAGGGGGTACACAGCCAGACGGGGTGCGGTTATCGATAGAACATGGGCATTTTCAGCCTCCCATAGCAGTTATTTTTTCAGTGCTACCAAGCACCCTCTCGGGAAGTGAATGAGGTAGGAACTGACCTAAACAGGAGTGGCACACATCTTGAGTCAGTGTGTTTTTGTCATAGAAGCCAAGGCTTGTAACAAAGAAGAGATACTTAAAAAATAAAATAGTGGAAAATGTACATTACCCTCAATTGTTTTCCACTTCATCTCCATTAGGTGTTACAAAACATTGGCATTTTTGCTATGTGAGGGTTATTTGAGGGTCACAGGTTGTCTATGGTTACAAACTTAACATAAAAATATATATCAAAATATATTATTAAAATATAATTATAGAAAACTTACATTAACTATATATAAAAAATATTTACCTTACAATACATTATTTAAAAAATAATATGAACATAATAAAATAATGAAAATATCAATTTTAAATGTTGAAATATAACAATAAACATAAAAATATATGCATACTAACACAAAACAACACAAACATTTATTTCACATTAAAACAGAATCACTAATTAGCATCCACAATAAAAGGTAATGACCCTCTATTTTTATGTCTCTTCCAATGTTTAGATACCAACCAACAATTACATAAAAGTCAACGACCAACAGAACCAACAATTAAATTCAGCACTCTAACCCCTAGACAAGAGAACGTTATAAGTAAGTAAAATCAGATTACTTTAAAATATCAAATAAACCTTTAATGTAAAAATTTTAAATTAAACCCAACTAACAAGCCAAACATAAACATTTACAATGTTTTTCCCCCAACAGGAAACAAGTATTACGAGTTGGTCTGATTGCTGTTGCAAAGACCGCAGCTGCACCGCTGACACCGCAAGCGCACCACCGACCGCCAGGCTAGCGGTCGGGGGAAAGCAGCTGCCATAGGATAGTACAGAGGAGCTACACCACCGTTCGTATTACGAGTTGGCTTTTCCATGAGCTGACTATGGCAGTGGGACGGCCGTCCGAGGGTCGGCAGAAATGAAGGATTTGGGGTGCATACTCACCCCTTTCCTGGTCTTTTCAGAAGCAGTCGATGTGGATCCCTTTCTCTACTACCCCCTTCACAGCAGCATCATCATCACCCCAAGGAATAGGACCCTGTCTGCAGCGATCTACAGGTAAGTCCTTTTTGTGCCATATACCCATTGCCAGGACTGGCTACATATGGGCCGATTCCAGCAATGGGTAAGTGGTAGTTTTTCCACATGTATCATGCATATGTGTGCATTCGACACATATGCAGTAGAAATGCTCACACCTGCATCAATACATATGGAATAGTACTTACCACCGCCACAAGACCACCGCAGCCACACTGCGGACACTGCGGTCAACTCATTTGGAAGACTGCTGGAACTGCAGTCTTCTAGCGGTCGTAGTCTTCGGGTGGTCGGCCCGCGAAAGTCTTAATACGGCCCTATGTGTAGAATATGCAACAAATAGCCCATTTGCCTTTGAAATAAAGAAATGAATTACACTAGTGTATGTCCCAGTAACAAATTAAGTCTGCTAATGGACTTCTTTGAAGACGCTTGGGTTGGGAGACGGTACTGCTCTGGACACAGACACCAACCCAAATTCCAAATACCATGGTGGAATGTCTACAAGAGGACAATGGCTCAACAAGCCAAAACCAGCAACACAGTAGAAGAATGGCACAGTGCCTTTCAAGCCACACTAGGGAGAACCTAACCTACACTCTACAAATGTATTGAAGCCCTCCAAAAAGAACAAAGCTACAAACAACTAAGGATAGACCAATCAGTAAGCCAAATTAAACCTAAAATAAGTGAACAACCCAGTAAAATGTATGATAGCTACAATGCAATGTTAGAATCTTTATTAGCAACAAAGAAGTAGACTACTTAGAAGTAATTGTAAAATCCCTGTTATAAAATACCTACCGACCTACTTACACACGAAAGGCCTAATTACGAGTCCAAGGTCCACCAATCTCATGGTAGTGGCCGTCCAGCCACCGCCGCACCGGTGGTTGGACCGCCCTATTATGAGCTGGGCGGTTGGACCATAATTGGACTGCTGGCCCTGCCAGGTAACCGCCATTCCCTGGAAGTGGCGTGGCGGTCAGGGCCATTGTAAGATGCAGGTGGTGCCGCTGCGGCACCGCCATGAATAATACAAGTTTCAGGACTGCCAGCATTTTCATGGAAGTTTTTTTTCCTCCATGAGAAGGCTTGCGGTGCCCCCTGTGCCCCCTCAGCTGGGGATGCATGCAAAGAGGCACAACATGTGCCCCTCTGTGTGCATGCACCCCAGTTACTGCACGGCATCGACTGTAAAGAAAATAAGAATGATAAATAAAAATAATATGTTTTAAATATTCAGTTAAAAATCTGCACATCAACAACCAAAACCACATTATAAATAAACACAACATGAAATCAATTAAATCACACACATAGAAAATAAAATGAATACATTGCAATTACACCAACTACACATACCTAATAAAATATAACAATTCCCACCCAATATTAAATAAAGCAATTCTACTTACAGTTCCGTAACTGTAGATCTTCATCCATATTTATAAAATCTAATCCTCAGAAAAGTAAAAAAATAAAGTCCAAATTACCAAAACAAAACATACAAAAATGTAAAAGTCCAAAGTAAATCCATCAAAGTAATCCAAAGTTATTTAAAACCACAAAAAAAAAAAAAGAAATTGAAAATTAAGATCTGCTTCAGGGAACCAGAAAATTTAAAGGAAATGTAAAAATAATATTGGTTTACTACAAACCAAATTAATTTCTAATAAAAAAATATAAAAGACAGGTCCATGGAATAACAATGAATCTGTCAAACTATAAAAAAATAATAATAAATAACATGCCACCCTCACAAAACACAATTTCCGAATAGAACATAAACATTACAATAGAACTAGAAAAAAACACAAGAAATAATATTATGACATTTAAAATAACACAGACCTGCTACAATACTATAATTAGGCCTAACGCAAAACGCTACTACACAACGTAACACAAACCACTACAAAATAAGCTACAAAGACAAACTATAAATATAATTCACGCCAAGTAATTCTTCCCACATTTCCCCTACCCCAAAAACAAAAACAAAAAACCTTTAAAGAGGTCTTACCTTATCAGTCGACAGCAGCAGGTAACCGCAACTAGCTCCCACTGAATCTGACTGCAAATGACAACAATAGACCACAAAATACACCTAGCGGGAAAAAAACGGCCACTAAATATTTTTTTTTTATAATTACTATTTACCTATTGAAAACAATGGAACTTTAACCCCTTCCATACTCATGACAGAGCTGTTCCATCATGAGCCACGGTGGGCGTGTGTTCATGACGGAACCACTCCATCATGGCACCCACCCATGGGGGAAGTGCTGGCCCTCCCGCCATCGGCAGTCCATCAACTTCCCACAAATGGGGATGGCAGCAGAAGAGTTTCCGCTGCCACCCCCGAACCCTCCCCGTGGCAATCCCATGACGTCAGCGCGCACAGCGCGTGCCGACGTCATCAGAAAGCCCCAGACGCGCTGGAAGCCATTTGCTTTTAGTCGTCCGGAGGAACAGGTAGGTGATTCCGGTTCCCGGGGGGTTTTCCTGTGCATCGAGGCATGGGGGGAGAGGAAAGAGTTTTTCCTCTCCCCTGATGTCTCTTTGCAGGGCATTTCTGCTTCACGATCGTGCATCAGTAATGCCCCCACTAGGCACTCTGGATTTATTTTAGTGTAATGGAAGCTACCCCTTGGACAAGGATTGCTTCCAAGGGGGTGAATTTTAGTGCATGTTTTTTCTGCCCCTCCCCCCCCGAGGCAGATCGGCCCATTTTTTTAGCATGTCTCCTCCCAGGGGGGGGGGGGCGAAAACCCCACTAGGCATCAGGGATTTTGTTTTGCGTGTAAGAGAAGCGACCCCTTGGGCAAGGGTCGGTTCCAAGGGGGTACAATTTTGTTTATGTTGTTTCTGCCCCCCCTCCCCCGGGGGGCCGAGCAGCCCGTTTTTTTGGTCTTTCTGCCCCCAAGGGAGGCAGAAAATCTCATTAGGCACCAGGGATTTTTTTTATTGCAAATGGAAGCGACCCCTTGGGCAAGGGTCGCTTCCGAGTGGGCAAATTAAGTTTATGTATTTTCTGCCCCTCTGTTTCTTTTGCAAGGGGGGAAAATTTCTGTCTGCTGTTTTCTGTCCCACCTGGGGGACAGATCGGCCTGGCAGAAAACCCCACCCGATTCCTTGGGCAAGATCACCCCCCATTTTTCTCGGCCCTATTTCAAGGCCCATCTGGCAGATTCTAAAAAACGGTGGTGATTAGAAAAATGGAATACCTGCTCATGTTTGTAGGAAGGACAGTGTTCAAAAAGTTGTAAAATACCCCTCACACACTGAAACCTGATTCAGTGTCATGCTTCATCATTGGAGTCTTCCTGCCCCTCTACGGGACGGGGCGTGCTACTACCTACGTGGACGCGGGAGCACTTACTTTAGTGATTAGTGTATATGTGTAGTGCGTGGGATCGTGAAATATAAATATATGTGATGGCTTAAAAATTCCCTGGCTAGTGGAAAAGAATACACTTTATTAGCTTCCTAGCTGAGAATGGTAAAGGGGGAAAAAGTAGATACACCATCTACTTTTTCCCCTTTTTACCATTCTCAGCTAGGGAAGCTAATAAAGTGTATTCTTTCCACTAGCCAGGGAATTTTAAGCCATCACATATATTTATATTTCACGATCCCACGCACTACACATATACACTAATCACTAAAGTAAGTGCTCCCGCGTCCACGTAGGTAGTAGCACGCCCGTCCCGTAGAGGGGCGGAAGACCCAATGATAAAGCATGACACTGAATCAGGTTTCAGTGTGAGGGGTATTTACAACTTTTGAACACTGTCCTTCCTACAAACATGAGCAGGTATTCCATTTTCTAATCACCACCATTTTTAAAAACACCGCAAGTAAGATTAAGCACACACTTAAGTGCGTTTATATGTTTTTGTAGTAGAATCTCTTTGTTGAATTGCGATACTGAGAGGAGGACGATTCTACCTTTTTCCTCTTCACTCCCCCTCATGATATTTTTGTTCCATCTGGCAGATTGACCATTGGGTAGTGACATAGCATGTTATAATGTTAATTGTTTTATTTCTTGTGAATTGCAATTGTAAGGCTTTTGCTCTTTAGACTGTTCCAGGTTGTGGTTTCGTTACTGGTGGTTCTGCAGCTTGTGTAGTTGCATGTTTTTGGTAAGAGAAATTGTTTGGTACTATTTACTCTAAATGAGTTTCATTTCCCTGCATGAATGTGTTTTTTGCAAATGGTGTAATAATAGCAGTATGTTTGGCTTCTGTTTTTTGAGTTTTAAAATCTTTTTGCATTTGTGCTTGATGTGTATTTTGTTGTCTTGTGAGTAACTGGTTTTGTTTTTTCTTTCTAGTGGGATATCGTTGGTTTTTGCTGTGTCTCTGCAGAATAGGTGCTGGTGAGTGTAGCTATCTTTGGCAAGTGAGTCATATTGTTTTTAAGTATATAGATCTTTGTGATAAAGCCACACTTTGTTTATTACTTATTTTGCACAGTGTTGGTTGTTGTTCACTTGTTTGTGAAGTCTCCTTTGTTTGTAAGGATTATGGCTAGCCGCAGGATTACTGCTCAGCAGGTTGTTGGAATGCTTTTTGAGTCTCCCTCTGACCATGGTTCAGAGACTGACTCTGCATCTAAGGCAGATGAGGCAGTGGAAGATTCTGGCAGTGAGTTTTCTGTCCACAAGGAATCATCGGATGATGAAGCCGCTCTTAGGGCAGATGAAGTGCCTGTCTTAGAGGAGGACATTGATGTGCCGATAGTGCAGCAAGAGGCATCTGGGTTGCAGCCTGGGGCTGCAAGGCTTCCCATTGGAAGTGCTGACCTCTGGGTTGCCCCAGGCATGGTGCAGCCGACATTGCCAGACTAATGGTGTTCCAGGGTGTAGAGTGGATACTGAAAACTTTTTCCCTATACATTTTTTTCAGTTGTTTATGGACGATGTATTTTTGGCAGAGATTGTTGAACAGACTAATTTGCATACTGAACAGTATTTGAGGGACAACAGTGCCAGCCTTAGGCCCCACTCTAGAGCTACCAGGAGGACTCCCACAAATCTGGAAGAGATGAAGAAATTCTTGGGTTTAACTTTTTTGATTGGCTTGCTAAGAAAGAAATCGATGTCTTCATATTGGTCTACTAGTCCCTTGATGGCAACTGCCATATTTCCGGCAGTCATGAGTCATGATCGGTATTTGCTTCTGCTTCAGATGCTGTATTTTGTCGATAATGGTTTAGTGTTGCCACGAGATCACCCTGATTGTGACCGTCTTTTTAAGATTCGGCCTGTCATTGATCACTTTGTAGATCGATTTTCTGAGATCTATGCTCCAGGGAAAGAAATAGCTGTGGATGAGTCCTTGGTCTTGTTCAAGGGCCGCTTGGTTTTTAGGCAGTACAATCCTAGCAAGAGGGCACTCTGTGTAATTAAGATGTATATGCTGTGTGACAGTAGGACTGGATATGTCTCTAATTTCAGGGTGTACACCGGTAGGGATTCCAGGATTGACCCCCCCCTGGTTGTCCTTCCACTTTTGGAGTGACTGAGAAAATTGTGTGGGAACTTGGTAGAGGACTTTTTAACAAAGGTCACCATTTATATGTAGATAACTTCTACACTGGTGTGCAGTTGTTCAGGGAATTGGCCAAAGTGGACACTGTTGCTTGTGGCACAATCCGCTCTAACCGTAAAGGTCTTCCAATGAACTTGTTTGTCAAAAGTTTGTGCGGGGACAGTGCAGTGCGTTGTGTAGCGAGGATCTTCTAGCTGTGAAGTTTGCAGACAGGAGAGATGTCTACATGCTGACTACCATCCATGATGAAAGCACTTCACCTGTGACTGTTTGGGGTCAGGTTGCTGAACTGCGCAAACTTGTGTGCATTTTAGACTATAATAGGCACATGGGTGGTGTTGATAGAGTAGATCAGAGGTTGGAACCTTACACTGCTCTTCGTAAGGCTTACATTTGGTATAAGAAGTTGTCTATCCATCTTTTCCTACTTGGCAACCTTTAATGCTTTTGTTATATTTAATTGTTGTCCTGAGTCAACGATGACTTTTGCTAAGTTTCAGGAGTCTGTAATAGGCAGCCTTGTTGTAGTGAAACAGGCAAGTGTTCCTAGAGTTGGAGTGGTGGAGGATGTGGCTAGATAGAAAGATCGCCACTTTTCTTATCACATTCCTCCCACGCCCTCAAAAGACTTCCCCAGTAGGAGATGCAGAGTCTGTTGGCGAAGAGGTATGCGGAAGGAGACTCGTATGTACTGCCCCGAGTGTCCTTCTAACCCTGCGCTGTGTGTGCCTGCTTGTTTTAGGATGTACCACACGCAAAATAATTTTTGGGAGCATCCATTAGTGGTAAAGTGAACTGCCTGGTCTGTATTGTTTTATATTTTTTGTTCAGTTTCAAGGTTAGCATTAGTGCAATGTATTTAGTTTCAGATTTTGTGTTAGTAGATTTGTATCTACTTACAATTTGTTTGTGTTTTATTTTTCGTTTAAAAAAACGCTAAGGGGTCGATTCCGATTCGGGCCGGAAAAAGCACCGACCGACTCGGATCCGGAAAAAATACCGACCGACACGTACCCGTGGCGCACGACACGCCAAGTACGATGCAAGGCGCGAAAAATCCGACCGACACGTACCGAAACCAAGTCGACCGACCGAGCCGCACGGAAAACAGCAATCCGGCCGGAAAAACACGTGAATCCAACCGACCGACACGCACCCGGAACAAATCCGACCGAAACGTACACGCGAACTCCAAACCGCAAAGTACGATGCAAGGCGCGAAAACCACGACCGAGTCGGACGGAGGACAAGCCGTACGACCGACACGCATACAAAACCGAGCCGAAGCAACACAATACACCGCGACCAACGCGTACGCAGCATAGAAAACTGCACAAACACAGCGTGAACGAAACGGAGAACACCGTACGAGACCAATGCAGGGTCCGACTCGGTCACAAGAACGTTTCCAACATACACAAACAGCACAAAGGAAAAATCACCCAAAAAAAGGCCAAACAAGCAATTACCAAGCCAATAAATACTGGAGGGGGTGGGGACAGAGAACAAAGACACACCCACAACTCCACCTATATAAAGGACACAAATCACTACCATGAGCCTTTGCAAATGCCATTCCACTGCCAGCACCCAAGAGAAAGCAACCACACACCCACAGCTCATCCCTCACACAAGCCACACACCATCAGCACACCAACAAATACCTACCTCACATACACCCAGCAAAACACACACTCACACACCCTCACCTGCACACCAACACACACATCACCCACCATCACCACCCATCACCATGCCCCCCAAGAAGAATCCCAAGTTCCTAGATAGTGAATTGGAAGTCATGGTAGACGAGATCCTCAGGGTGGAGCCACAGCTGTTTGGCACACTGGTCCAACAGACCCCCATGTCGCAGAAAACCAAGATGTGGGAGAGGATCATCAACAGGGTGAACGCCCAATCACCATGTCGGCGCACAAAGACCGACATCCAGAACAGGTGGTATGACGTGCGCAGGAGGGTACGGAAAATGCTGACGAAACCAACACACCAGCAGTGGCCCTCCTGCCAAGCCAATATACCTCAGGCCCTGGGAGGAGAAGGTGCGGGCCATCCTTCCGCCAGTGAGCGTATATGGACTAGAGGACATCCCAGAGCCTGGTGAGTACACAACAAATGTACACAATATACTGCCACAAAACACACACATCACTGTCAAGGGAGAGTCAAACCATGCACTCATAGCAATTACACAGCAACCAGAACAGAATCATCCCAAAATGTGTATGTCAGTCAGATAAACACAACACATGCCATCAAAAAAGTCACATCCAACTGTGCCAACACATGTACAAACACAACTACAACTACAGCTAGGCAGTGGCACAAATAGAACTAACAAACACATCCACACATGTAGCCACCACAACAACACCAACACACAGTGAAGACCACTCAAAGGAAGGAATTCTGTGTATGCTGGCCAAGTCAGTGTAGCCAATAGCATCATGGGAGTCGCAGTCACACATATTGCCCCCCACAACTGTCCCATCAACACCACCATGAACCATGCGCACATCACAGGGAGTGGAGAAGGACTCACAAGATGGCTGACACTGGCAACTGCTGTGGGGAGCACAAGGCCCTGCTGGCAACTGTGCACCAACAAACAGCAGGACACCACTGACTGACATCCTGAGAGACAACTTACACTCCCTGCAATGCAAGCACGTTCCATGGTGGGATAACTGGCTGGCTGGCTGGGTGGGAAGGGGGACTTGCAGCACTGACCATAGTCACAAGCACCTCCCCTCACACACACCCCAACACAAACTCCACAGAACCCACCTGGTAGAATGCAATGCCCCCCATCCTAACACAAGATCCCACAAAGAACCACCACCCTGGGTTATGTTGTGTGAAGCACAGGGACACTCTTGGGACTCTTAGCCAAACAACTGCCAGGACAACACTCCCAGCCATCCTGTCAGCACAGCCAGCCCACCCCACAGGGAAGCAGAATCAAAAGGAAGGAAGCATGGGCATGCTGGGAAGGGGGGTGGAGGCAATAGCATGATGGGAGTCGTAGTCACTGATATTGGTCACCCCCACAACTGTCCCATCAACACCACCCTGAACCATGCTCACATCACAGGAAGTGGAGAAGGACTCACAAGATGGCTGACACTGGCTACTGCTGTGGGGAGCACAAGGCCCTGCTGGCAACTGTGCACCAACAAACAGCAGGACACCACTGACTGACATCCTGAGAGACAACTTACACTCCCTGCAATGCAAGCACGTTCCATGGTGGGATAATCTGGCTAGCTGGGTGGGAAGGGGGACTTGCAGCACTGACCATAGTCACAAGCACCTCCCCTCACACACCCCCCAACACAAACTCCACAGAACCCACCTGGTAGAATGCAATGCCCCCCATCCTAACACAAGATCCCACAAAGAACCACCACCTTGGGTTATGTTGTGTGAAGCACAGGGCCACTCTTGGGACTCTTAGCCAAACAACTGCCAGGACAACACTCCCAGCCATCCTGTCAGCACAGCCAGCCCACCCCACAGGGAAGCAGAATCAAAGGAAGGAAGCATGGGCATGCTGGGAAGGGGGTGGAGGCAATAGCATGATGGGAGTCGTAGTCACTGATATTGGTCACCCCCACAACTGTCCCATCAACACCACCCTGAACCATGCTCACATCACAGGAAGTGGAGAAGGACTCACAAGATGGCTGACACTGGCTACTGCTGTGGGGAGCACAAGGCCCTGCTGGCAACTGTGCACCAACAAACAGCAGGACACCACTGACTGACATCCTGAGAGACAACTTACACTCCCTGCAATGCAAGCACGTTCCATGGTGGGATATCTGGCTAGCTGGGTGGGAAGGGGGACTTGCAGCACTGACCATAGTCACAAGCACCTCCCCTCACACCCCCCAACACAAACTCCACAGAACCCACCTGGTAGAATGCAATGCCCCCATCCTAACACAAGATCCCACAAAGAACCACCACCCTGGGTTATGTTGTGTGAAGCACAGGGACACTCTTGGGACCTCTAGCCAAACAACTGCCAGGACAACACTCCCAGCCATCCTGTCAGCACAGCCAGCCCACCCCACAGGGAAGCAGAGTCAAAAGGAAGGAAGCATGGGCATGCTGGGAAGGGGGAGGAGGCAATAGCATGATGGGAGTCGTAGTCACAGCTCTACATCCCCCACCACATGGCCCAGCAAGCTCACACTCACGCATGCACATCCCACAGAGAGTGGAAAGGCCCATCAAAGATGTCTGACACTGTTGCTGTGTCGTGGGTAGCACAAGGGCATGCTGGGTACTGCACACCAACCAACAGCAGGACACCACTGTCAGCCATCTTGCCATTGCTCTCACACCCACACACACTGAACTCCACACAAATGCAAGTAAGTATGGGAATGCTGGGAAGTGGGGTGGAGGCAATGGCATGATGGGAGTCGTAGTCACAGACATAGCTCACCCCCACAACTGTCCCATCAACACCACCCTGAACCATGCTCACATCACAGGGAGTGGAGAAGGACTCACAAGATGGCTGACACTGGCTACTGCTGTGGGGAGCACAAGGCCCTGCTGGCAAATGTGCACCAACAAACAGCAGGACACCACTGACTGACATCCTGAGAGACAACTTACACTCCCTGCAACGCAAGCACGTTCCATGGTGGGATAACTGACTGGCTGGGTGGGTGGGAAGGAGGGCCGGCTGTCAACCAAACACAACCAATGCAGACCATGTTCACACCCCAGAAAATACATAGAAATGCCCAAATAATGCAGGACAATGTGCCACACCAATATCAACCCCTGACTGTGACGACTTAGGACAATGCAATGTACAGGCCCGCACCCAGAGGCACAGTCACAACTGTCATGTGTGTCAACCATTGATGCCTGCAGAAACATAACATACATTGTTTGTGTCTCCCAAAAACAGGTGATGATGGGGACACAGCAGCAGACGCTGAGGAGTCCCAGTCCCAGGCTCAAGAGGATGCCGAGCTCACTGGCGTCGTACAGCCTCTGTCCTCCTCGGACGATGAAGAACAACCTGGCACATCCGGTGCAAGTCAACATGCAGCACCAGCAGGACCACCAGCTGCAGCACCAGCAGGACCACCAGCTGCACCCCCTGCACCCACCCCTCCAACGACTGTCACCACGAATACCATCCCTGCCGACATGGACAGAACAAGGAGCAACACCAGCACAGTGACCCTGGACCAACCTGGGGCCATGGACACCACCACCACCACCAACCCCCAAGGTGGACCAGGGTTATCTGTGCGTGCCACTGCACACACTGCACATGTCAGCAGGGGTGGTGGGAGGGGTGGGAGACAGAGGTCGCTGCTTGCAGACGTTGCTGGTGTGCATGATGACCCACAACTGGTACGCATAGCTGATGCGTACCAGTCCAGCACCGGAGACCTCAGCCAGGTAGTGGGGCTCCTCAGAGACATTAAACAGCAGCAGGCTGCCCATCATGCCCGCTTGGACTCCCACATGTCCCACGTGGAGTCACACATGTCCCGTGTGGACTCACACATGTCCCGCGTGGAGTCCAAGTGGGATGCACTGCATGAGATGACGGCGGTGCACAGGGACATTTTACAATGCCTCCGCCAGATGAACAGCAACCAGTCCACACCTCCCTGTGTGCCAACAACATCTGGTGCCGAACAAACTGCAACTGCCACAGGGAGGGAGGAGGACTCTGGCGGAGAGTCCCCTGCACCGCAGCAGCCTGTACTTGAGGGCCCCCCAAGAAGAGGGGTCGTCCGAGGAGGGAAAAGTGAGAGGCCGATGGCCAAGCGCAACTCCCAGGAAGCCTGAACCTGTTCTGGATGTTCGCCTTTGTGCACAGACTGTTCACCCTGTTGACGGCAACACTACTCCCACACATTGCATGGGGAGTACAAGTTGGACCAATGTGTCAGACAACTGTGGCCCCGATACTGGGGATCCTGTCTACCAGGACTTTCAATTCACCTAGGAACTTGGGATTGCAAGATTTATGTACAGCACAACCCATCCTATGCACTATTAACACAAATGTATCACAATAAACACACTAATACACCATACTTGCCTCTGTCGTGATTCCAACGTGGGTGCTGTTATGGGGATGATGAACTGCAAAATTACACTGTGTATGCGAACTGCAACAGCAAGGACAACACAGGCATGTGAGTACAGGCAACGTGACACACATGAGGGAGACACACCACCAGGGCTACACAACACATACACACCTAGGCCATCTGACTCATTGCCTACACTGATGTTGCCAGGGAAGACGGTGCAATGCACAGACACCACACCCATTCCCAGTTGTAGTCAAGTAGCCCACAGGTGCAGTAAGCAAATGGCAGTCAAATGTGTGACCACAGACAACGCACATCACAAAGTGAAGCACAGGTTTATTACACAGTTGCAACATGCCGTAACCACTACAGATGCAAGGTAACCCCACCTGGCAGCGGGCACACAGTCAACAACTGTAGACGGAAGGAAGTCCATGGGTGTGGCGCACATCACCTGTAGGGACACAACAGCTACCAGCCTGGATGTGCAATCACGTCGTCGGTGGACACAGTTGACCAAACGAATCTGAAAGTACCCTGTGAAGGACAGAAATGACACACAGTCAAAAGCAATGGAGTACAGGACAGAACAGCAAAACTCATGCACAATACATGTTACAAGATACCCACCCAGAACCAAGTTAGCATGTCAACACTGTTGGGGAGTACAGCCCACCTGTCACCACACATCGCAACACACATCCAGTCAAGTAGCCCATGGACACACTCCAACAGCACCAGAGCACCACCCACACATCATGCCAACTCACATCATTGACATGACACCTCAGGATACTCACATTCAGCTAAAGAAGTTGGTGATGAGCTGTGTGCGGACATCACCATCACCATCATCATCATCATCGTCACTGGCATCGTGGTCCAGGCCAGGATCCTCCACAGGTGGCGGATGCTGGTCATTGTCATCCTGGATGAGAGGCAACTCCTTCCGCACTGCCAGGTTGTGGAGCATGCAGCAGACGATGATAATCTTGCACACTTTCGCAGGGGCATATGGGAGGGACCCTCCGGTCTTGTCCAGGCAGCGGAAGCGGCTCTTCAGGAGACCAAAGGTCCGCTCAATCACTCTCCTGGTCCGACCATGTGCCTCATTGTAGCGCATCTGGGCTGGTGTCACAGGGTTCCTGAGGGGTGTCAGCAACCACGGCATGTTGGGGTATCCCGAGTCACCCTACGGACAGACAAGTGCACATTAGCTGACTTGGAAAAGTGGGCGGAATACTACAGATCAGATCACACACAATGGCACAAAGTCAGTACACACCGACAAGCCAGGCACGCTGGTTCTGCATCTGTGCCATCATCCTGGGGATGCGACTACTCCTCATCACAAAGGCATCGTGTGCTGAACCAGGGAAACGGGCACACACGTGTGTGATGGTCATGTCTGCAAGACACACCACCAGTGCATTGACCGAGTGGTAGTGCTTGCGGTTCCTGTAGGCCTGCTCCTGGGCCTGTGGTGGTACCAAAGCCACATGTGTCCCATCAATGGAGCCAATTACATGCAGCATCCTCCCCAGGGCATAAAAGTCACTCTTCACGTCAGTGAGTCGTCGCAGTCTAGGGAAATAGATGTACCGGTTCAGGAAGAGCAACATTGCCGCCAAAACATCGCGGAGCACACGGCTGAACATGGTCTGTGACATCCCACCAGCAGTCGCCACAGTATGTTGGAAGGTACCAGTGGCAAAGAAGTGTAGGGCTGCCATCACCTTCACCTTGGGGGTCAGCGCTGTAGGATACGGCCGGCCAGGCTGCAAATGTGGGGACAACTGCACTGCCAAATCCTCAATCAGCTGCCTGGTGAAGCGGTACCGTCGGATGCTGTCCCGTTCCACCATCGTTGCCAGGTCTGGGAATGGCCGATGGACAGCAGGAGCCCTGCAGTGCAGAGGAGAAGTAAGCAAGATTGTCAGTCACCCCACATATGCGGCATTGAACACACTCAAGATCCCAACATACATCATTATGAGGCACAACTACATGAAGTGTGCAGTACCGGAAGGACATGTATGGTACATACATGGCCAACATCTGTCAACACGGTCCAACAGGTGGCATCAATTAGTCCCAGGTTGGCCCATTGGATATCATGAGGCCGTGTCACAGTTCCCATCTCCTGCTGCCGTGTCACAATAACCCCCACAGTGACATGTGAGGACAGATGTGCCCCAGGCACCACAGCTCAACGACAGGTACATTCCCAGGGACCCTGTAATGCCACATGGACACTGGCATTACATGGAGTATCATGTATACACCACAGCAAAACAACCATGACCCCCACAGGTAGTGGCCCCACTTGCCACGGCAGGACAGACATGGACGTCTGTGACACACACGCACAACATCAGAGTCCATGCACACACAACGTGGATGTGGAGACTGTCTCCCATTGTGCACATGAAATCAGAGACATTGTAAACACTACATGCACAAAGACTGTGGAGGACCATCACTATTGTGCCACTGGGACACCCTGGCTCAAACATACCGTCCCACATGGGACTCACGGGGTATGTGACATGACATACACATACACCACTGTGAAATGTGACCATGGCACATGCACAGATATGAACAGTTGCACATCACAGTGGTCATGTACACGTAACACCCAGGATCCTGTCCCCATGAACACGTGCACAGCCTGGGGGTGGCTGCCCACAGGTGACACCCACAGGACAACATGTACACCAACATACACACAATAGGAAATGCATCCTTACATGCCTTATGATAAAGTTTGGACAGGCTGTCGTGATGTAGGTGTGCCCCTCACTCCCTGGGAGCTATCTGTGGCTGGCATATGTCCATCTGAGACAGGCATGCTGACATATGCCAGTCACATGTACAGTGATGCGTTGTACCGCAATGGACCGATCAGTGCCTCCGGCCGGCCCATTGCATTCAATGTGTGCGGGTACGCGTTGTACCCCTGTGCGCGTTGTACCGCAATGGACCGATCGGTGCCTCCGGCCGGCCCATTGCATTCAATGTGTGCGGGTACGCGTTGTACCCCTGTGCGCGTTGAACTGCAATGGACCGATCGGTGCCTCCGGCCGGCCCATTGCATTCAATGTGTGCGGGTACGCGTTGTACCCCTGTGCGCGTTGAACTGCAATGGACCGATCGGTGCCTCCGGCCGGCCCATTGCATTCAATGTGTGCGGGTACGCGTTGTACCCCTGTGCGCGTTGTACCGCAATGGACCGATCGGTGCGCACCCATTGACAATGGGCTTGCCTGGCAACGGACGCGTTTTCGAATTTCGAACGAGTCGGTTGCTGTAAATTCAGTTGGTCACCCACAACAATGTTGCAAAATCATGTATGTCATGAAGTTGAAGATTTGAAGGATGCTGTGGGCGTGTTTTGGTGCTGCTATTCCATGGATTGGCCAGATTCAGAAGATGCAAACGACTTGGACCTATCACTTTGGACACAAGGGACAGTATCTGCCTCTCCAGCACATATATATTGCTGGCTGTTCCCCTGAGAGCTCACTTGCCTGCACTACATGCTCCAGGACGACATCTGCCACTGCACTGCTGCTGTCTCTGCCCCTCTGGACCCTGCAATGGCACGTACTGTGGAGAGAGCCCCAGCCTTCAGCCTTGAAGAGAACCAGGCCCTGCTGGACAGCCTACTTCCACAGTACAGCAAGCTGTATGGGACACCAGGGGAGCAGGTGAGTGTTCTGTGCACTGCCTTTCTGAATGTGCATTTTGTGTGACTAGCAAGGCTGAGAGTCTGCACGCCACTGGCTAGCAGGCTCACTGAGTAGTTGTCACCCCCATAGTGTGTAGTGACTTGCACTGGACAGGTATGGTGCAGTGACAGTGCATTTGAACATGGTTTTACTTCCCATGCAATGATACCATGTAGTGACGTCTGGCAAACTGTCCATGGTCAGCTTTGCACTGCCTGTGCACATCATGTGCCCCTGTGATTGAGACATGTATATACAACTGTGTCATGCACGGATATGTTGCATGTGTGGTAATGGCCTTTTCACTTTGTCATCCTGACAGGTTAATGCCCATCGGAAGCAGGAAATCTGGAAGGACATCGTCCGGGCTGTCCGGTCCGTGGGGGTCTACAAGCGCCGGATCCGCAACTGCCAGAAGAGGTGGCAGGACCTTCGGGGCTGGACCCGGAGGATTGCACGGGTCCAGCTGAAGCTGTCGCCTCCTCGCAGGAGGGGCGGAACACGGACCCTGACCCCCCACATGCTCCAGATCCTGGCGGTGGTGTTTCCAGACCTGGATGGGCAGCTGAAGGCCAGACAGCAGCAAGGAGGGGTGAGTCAAAGACTGCACTGTGAACTCTGTATTACATGCTTTGTGCCCTCCTCTGGCCTGGTTCAACTGCCACAGTGCAGCAGTCATGTTGTCCAGGAGCCATGTCCCTCTATTGTGCACTGCCCACTGCTCATCTGATACCCAGGTGTGGCCCTTACATTCAGGGAATTGTGTCACTTGGGACTGTGTCCTTGCAGTTTGCTTCACTAAAGGTGGGGGACAGCATCTGTTTCCCTAACTCTGTTGTGGGCATCATGGGTGGGTCCATTGTTCACACAACGCCTGGGTTTGGACATGTGATCTGCGTGTTGCTTTGATATGCGGTCCACTTGCTGAGCTGAGCCACCACATGTGCCTGGGGTATGTGGCACACGCCCATGCAGCGGGTGGGAACAATGTTTGGGCCCCAGGAGTGTGCAGATTACGTGTGTCACACATACATAGCCAGCTATCCACTGTCCAGGGCACATCCCTCATTCATGTGGAGCAGGACAGTCATGCCTACTCCAGGCCATGCAATGCACTCTGTACTCCCACTCCCGTGTATCAGCTGACACATTGTGCACAGTGATTTGACCCCTCAGGTGTCTGCCTCTGTGTCAGTGTGCTGTGGATTAGTTGCCAGGACTGCTGGGGTGTTTCTTGGTAGGGGCTCAGCATGCCCCTGGAGATGTGACCATAGGAGACGATACTTGTGTGTCACATAGGTGTTTGATCAGCTGCCCGTGCAGACTGGGGTATGCGAATGTGAAGTTCAGGCAGCTGTTCCCCATTCACAGCAAATTGTGAGGGGCTCAGGTTCAGAGAGTAGTGTCACAGGTCTCCCATATGTCCAATAGGTGTGACCTGGACAGATGAGGGTTAAGATGATGTGTTGTGTGGGGGATGTACATGTGCACTTGTGCAGCTCCAGGACTTGCATTCCCCATGACATACTATTGTGACACAGTGCATAGTGTTGTTGTCTGGCTGCCAAGTCATACATCACTGAGACAGTGATGTATGACTTAGCAGTCATGCCTCTGCCATGGCATGTGTCAACTTATTGGTGGTCCTGCAGGGGAGTGACATGTGCTACATGCACACCATAGTGGCGCTGGCTATCAGGACATGGGTGCATCATGGTGTCTGTCGCTGGTATGCATCACATGCATTTCCTATTTGACTCTGGGCATCCCTTTCATCCGGAAACCTGTACTGACTCAGTGGCAAGAGCTGTGATGTGTGCATGTCCACATGCCACACCGTGTCCTCTGCACTGTCCAACTACTGTGTACTTGGTGCATGTGTCCACACTGGGGTGTTGCAATCCAACAGACACCAGACAGATGGGTGCAAGGCCATGTGGGATGTGAGTGCCATGCTTGGCATCAGACTGACAATTGGCTTCTCCTGTTCAGTTAGGGCACTTTTAGCAATGTACAACTAATGATGCCAGGGCTTGCTCTGTAATGTGCTGTGCTCACAGTGGTGTGTGCGTTTGGTGCAGGTGACTGATGTCTGTCTGTTTCCCCATTGTTTGCAGATACATCCACGGCCACGGAAGGGGACAGCTCCACGGACCAGGAGGAGCCAGAGAGCCAGACTGGGTCAGCAGCCGAGGAGTGGTCGGAGGGACCCAGTGGCACGGAGGGCGAGGGGAGCCACACCGAGGAGTCCTCAGCACCATCCACCTCAGCTGAGGACCAGAGCAACTCGGAGGATGACTCCCTTGTGGAGGCGGGTGTCAGCAGCCACCACACGCCAGCTAGTGTTGCTGTCCCCGCCACCACCAGCACCACCACCGCCCTCCCATCGGCTCCCATTCCCCAGGTCCGTGGAGGCTCCCATGTTCGGGAGCGTGTCTCCTTTGGCCCAGGCACCGCACCCCCTGCCCCTGTGTCCCCTGCTGCCCTGAGTGAGGAGTCTGTGTACCTCCTTCGCCAGCTCCATGTAGGGCAGACAGCCATGCTGAGTGTCCTCCATGCGCACACCGCACTGTTGACTCAGCTGGTGTCGTTCATGGAGGGCATCTCATCGGGCATGTCTGACCTACAGAGGGGCAACAGGTCCATGGACTCCTCCCTGACGGCAGCAGTGTCCCTCCTCAGACAGTCCCTCACCCCTCCTGCCTCTGCTCCATCCACACTCCTCAGCACCTTACCCGTCCCAAGCACACACACACCGGCACAGGCACACACCAGCACACACACGTCCAGCACACAGACACACACGCCACAAACTAAACGCACACGCACGCACAGTCAGGGGACTGAAACCAGACTCACAGGGGATGGGGCCCTGGTACACACACACGCATCCACGGGCACTGCGCAGTCCTCAGTTGCCTCTCCCTCCAAAGCACCCTCCCTTGCCTCACCTGCAACCCCAAAGACCCAGCGCCTCTTCCTCAGTGACCTCGGCCTCTTCCCCTCCGATCCAGCTGCCCCAGCATCCAGGGGGAAGAGGAAGCCCCCACACGGAGCAGAGTGCCCCTCGCCCCCAGACACCCTCCCCCAGGCGCAGACAGACTGAGGCCCCCACCCGCAAGTCCCCCGGAGTGCTAAGAGCAAGACCCCGCCGCCGCCCTGCAGCTCAAGCACCAGGTCTCCTTCCTCCATCCCTCAGGCCCCCACTCCACAGGTGCCCCCACCACACCCTGCCCCAGGTTCCCCCACCCACAGATATACCATCCCCAAGAGGCTCCGGCCTTCTCCCCCTGCCACTTGCTCTCCCGGCACCACACCCCCCGCTGCGCTTGTCTGTGCCACTGATATGGTGAGGGTGTCCTCCCCCTCTGTCCAGCCCACCTTGCCTGTTCCCCATTCTCCTCCCCTGGTGGTAGGCACTGCAGTGGAGTCCACTACCACCCTGTCTGACTTGGGCACTGCAGTGGCGGACCTGTCCACTCCATCTGCAGGGTCCACTGCAGTCGTGCCGGCACCCACAACATCTGAGCCATGCCCCCCAGTTGTGCCGGCACACACCATGTCAGACACCTCCACTGCAGTTGTCAGTGGCTCTCCAGCACCCACCACCCCTTCC
The DNA here is from genome assembly GCA_963921515.1 of Calotriton arnoldi. Classification (NCBI taxonomy): domain Eukaryota; kingdom Metazoa; phylum Chordata; class Amphibia; order Caudata; family Salamandridae; genus Calotriton; species Calotriton arnoldi. The sequence goes on from CAWUFW010002291.1 coordinate 1,440,901, forward strand.
CTGCTTCCTCCTGGTGAGCCCTGATCCTGTCCCTGCGGTGCCTGGCCTACCCCCCGGTTGCCCCTCCTAGTGGATTGTCCCTGGTTTTGTGCAGGCATGTGTAGGGTGGCATCTGCCACTGTCACCCACTTGTGACTTTGTTGATGGACTGGCCATTGCCCTTTGTTTATGTTCTACCGGACTTCTACTTTTAATGCCACATATGCTGAATAAAGCAACTTTCTGTTCTCTAGTGCTTTTGCTTCTGATGTACATGATGTTGATGATGCTAACCATGCCCTTGCTGCAGTGATGGTGATATTTGGTCTCATGATAATGAAGTGTTACTGTGCAGGAACCCATGTGGTCCAGGGGGAATGTGTCCTATCCTGTGGTGTATCCATGTCATCCATAGCAGCATCTGAGGGTGTCATGTGTTCAGTATTTGGCAATGGGATTTCCTACTTAGATTGGCAATTTCACATCTGTGGCTTCCACCCCTGCACATCTGTTGTGCCTGCCATTGTTCTATTCGTCTACTTCCCTGACCGTGTGGCCATCTCCAGTGAACATGCAGGTTTGGGCATCAATGGGGAAGGACTCATCAGTGTTGTCAGTGCAACATTGCTATACAAGTGTGTTGGATCTGTGCTGATGATTCCGTTGGCACTTCCATGACCAGGCTGATGGGACGGGAGCCCTCATTTGGTGCTAATTGTTGATTGTGTGTCCCATTGCTGCCATGGTATGGTATCTGTTCACCTCACATCTGCAGTCTCCACAGGGTATCTGCATGTGTGTGCCTATAGGTGCAAATATGTGGGTCTGCATTCGGATGGTCACTTCTGTCATTGTGTCATTGATGATTGTTGACGGTGTCAGCCCCCATGGGTGTTGTTTGTCTGCACATGGCCAAAGTTATGTCTTATTTGCACTGCAGGATTTGGCTCCCCCAATTTATGTTGCAATGGGACACATACACTACTTTGCCACTGATGTGTTTGTTGTTCTGTGACCAGGAATCATCCATGCAGTTTGGCAGTTGCACCTCTTACTTTGTCAACACTTACCTTTTGGTCACTGTGATGATGGGGGTTTGGACCCCATTGCCACAATGTTCAAAATGTGCTGCAGCTATGGACCCCACACTTACCTTTTGGTCACTGTGATGATGGGTGTTTGGACCCCATTGCCAAAATGTTCAAAATGTGCTGCAGCTATGGACCCCACACTTACCTTTTGGTCACTGTGATGATGGGGGTTTGGACCCCATTGCCACAATGTTCAAAATGTGCTGCAGCTATGGACCCCACACTTGCCTTTTGGTCACTGTGATGATGGGGGTTTGGACCCCATTGCCACAATGTTCAAAATGTGCTGCAGCTATGGACCCCACACTTACCTTTTGGTCACTGTGATGATGGGGGTTTGGACCCCATTGCCACAATGGTCATGGCCTGCTTGCGTTGTGTGTGCCACACACATATTTGTGTGGCACATGTGCTAGGGGGTCACATTGTATGTTCGAAGTCATGTTCGGTGTTGTAGGCATTTGACACAGTCTACACACGCTTGTCATGGTGTTGGGGGATGTCTTCTTCTTGCATTCCCTAGGTTGTGGTGTGCTGGTTGTGTCATGCATTGTCCATCCTATGGGTGGGGGTGATAGTGGTGGTAGGCATCCTGCCCCCCTGGGTGAGGGTGGTAGTAGTGGTAGGCATCCTGCCCCCCTGGGTGAGGGTGGTAGTAGTGGTAGGCATCCTGCCCCCCTGGGTGAGGGTGGTAGTAGTGGTAGACATCCTGCCCCCCTGGGTGAGGGTGGTACTAGTGGTAGGCATCCAGCCCACCCTGGGTGAGGGTGGTAGTAGTGGTAGGCATCCAGCCCCCCTGGCTAAGGGTGGTGGTAGTGGTAGGGATCCTGCCCCCCTGGGTGAGGGTGGTAGTAGTGGTAGGCATCCTGCCCCCCTGGGTGAGGGTGGTACTAGTGGTAGGCATCCAGCCCACCCTGGGTGAGGGTGGTAGTAGTGGTAGGCATCCTGCCCCCCTGGGTGAGGGTGGTAGTAGTGGTAGGCATCCTGCCCCCCTGGGTGAGGGTGGTAGTAGTGGTAGGCATCCTGCCCCCCTGGCTAAGGGTGGTAGTAGTGGTAGGCATCCTGCCCCCCTGGGTGAGGGTGGTAGTAGTGGTAGGCATCCTGCCCCCCTGGCTAAGGGTGGTAGTAGTGGTAGGCATCCTGCCCCCCTGGCTAAGGGTGGTGGTAGTGGTAGGCATTCTGCCCCCCTGGGTGAGGGTGGTAGTAGTGGTAGGCATCCTCCCCCTGGCTAAGGGTGGTAGTAGTGGTAGGCATCCAGCCCCCCTGGCTAAGGGTGGTGGTAGTGGTAGGCATCCTGCCCCCCTGGGTGAGGGTGGTAGTAGTGGTAGGCATCCTGCCCCCCTGGGTGAGGGTGGTAGTAGTGGTAGGCATCCTGCCCCCTGGCTAAGGGTGGTAGTAGTGGTAGGCATCCTGCCCCCCTGGGTGAGGGTGGTAGTAGTGGTAGGCATCCTGCCCTCCTGGCTAAGGGTGGTAGTAGTGGTAGGCATCCTGCCCCCCTGGCTAAGGGTGGTAGTAGTGGTAGGCATCCTGCCCCCTGGGTGAGGGTGGTAGTAGTGGTAGGCATCCTGCCCCCCTGGCTAAGGGTGGTAGTAGTGGTAGGCATCCTGCCCCCCTGGGTGAGGGTGGTAGTAGTGGTAGGCATCCAGCCCACCCTGGGTGAGGGTGGTAGTAGTGGTAGGCATCCTGCCCCCCTGGGTGAGGGTGGTAGTAGTGGTAGGCATCCTGCCCCCCTGGGTGAGGGTGGTAGTAGTGGTAGGCAGCCTGCCCCCCTGGCTAAGGGTGGTAGTAATGGTAGGCATCCTGCCCCCCTGGGTGAGGGTGGTAGTAGTGGTAGGCATCCTGCCCCCCTGGCTGAGGGTGGTAGTAGTGGTAGGCATCCTGCCCCCCTGGGTGAGGGTGGTAGTAGTGGTAGGCATCCTGCCCCCCTGGGTGAGGGTGGTACTAGTGGTAGGCATCCAGCCCACCCTGGGTAAGGGTGGTAGTAGTGGTAGGCATCCTGCCCCCCTGGGTGAGGGTGGTAGTAGTGGTAGGCATCCTGCCCCCCTGGCTAAGGGTGGTAGTAGTGGTAGGCATCCTGCCCCCCTGGGTGAGGGTGGTAGTAGTGGTAGGCATCCTGCCCCCCTGGGTGAGGGTGGTAGTAGTGGTAGGCATCCTGCCCCCCTGGCTAAGGGTGGTAGTAGTGGTAGGCATCCTGCCCCCCTGGGTGAGGGTGGTAGTAGTGGTAGGCATCCAGCCCACCCTGGGTGAGGGTGGTAGTAGTGGTAGGCATCCAGCCCCCCTGGCTAAGGGTGGTGGTAGTGGTAGGCATTCTGCCCCCCGGGTGAGGGTGGTAGTAGTGGTAGGCATCCTGCCCCCCTGGCTAAGGGTGGTAGTAGTGGTAGGCATCCAGCCCCCCTGGCTAAGGGTGGTGGTAGTGGTAGGCATCCTGCCCCCCTGGGTGAGGGTGGTAGTAGTGGTAGGCATCCAGCCCCCCTGGCTAAGGGTGGTAGTAGTGGTAGGCATCCTGCCCCCCTGGGTGAGGGTGGTAGTAGTGGTAGGCATCCTGCCCCCCTGGCTAAGGGTGGTAGTAGTGGTAGGCATCCTGCCCCCCTGGGTGAGGGTGGTAGTAGTGGTAGGCATCCTGCCCCCCTGGCTAAGGGTGGTAGTAGTGGTAGGCATCCTGCCCCCTGGGTGAGGGTGGTAGTAGTGGTAGGCATCCTGCCCCCCTGGCTAAGGGTGGTAGTAGTGGTAGGCATCCAGCCCCCCTGGGTAAGGGTGGTAGTAGTGGTAGGCATCCTGCCCCCCTGGGTGAGGGTGGTAGTAGTAGTAGGCATCCTGCCCCCCTGGGTAGGGGTGGTGGTGCGCATTCAGGCCCCTGTGTGCATATGTGGCATTGGTGATGGGCATCCCGCCCCTATGGTGCTGCTGTTGCTGGTGTAAGTATATTCTGCATCCCTCTGTGTGTGTGTGATGTGTCGTGTACGTGTTGTATGTGTTTTGTGGTTGGTGTCTGGCTTACCTTCTGCGCCGTACGCGTCCGTGCCTGTTCCGGTAGTATATGTAGAATATTGGTATGATCGGGACGAAGGGATTCATGGTTGGTTCGTGTCGTTCGTCCTTCTCGTTGCTTCGCGTCGTCCTCGTCGCTTCGCCTCGTCCTCGTCGCTTCGCCTCGTCCTCGTCGCTTCGCGTCTTCCTCGTCGCTGCCGTGTTCGTCTCGGAGCCGTGGATCGTGTTGTGGCGCGAATCGGAGCTTATGTGCGCCTCTCCCATGCTTTGACGTGCCGTGCGTAGCGACGGGTTCGGCGCGTACGGAAAGCGCATCGTACTTGTCCGGCCGGACGGGGCTGCATTTTCCTTCCGTGCGACTCGATTCGGCGTTTCCGGATTCGCCTCGGTCGGAGAACAGGACCTGGTTTGGGTGAGTACGGCTCGGCCGGATTCTTTGCTGTTGTGCGCATCGTACTTACTCGTTCGGTGTGCTGTACGGATCGGTCGGGAAACAGGCTTTCGCATGGCTTTTTCCCGACCGAATGGTATTGGGTGCGCCTCCGACCGAGATCGGAATCGCCCCTAAGTGTTACAAACCATGTAGGTGTACCTAAGTTTCTTAACATACATTTAAGTTCACCGTGACGACGAAATCAAATTAATTAACTGTGATTCTAAATTTTCATCTCTTTGTTGAACTTTGTCCTTAAATTCTTTTGCAGAAACATGTGGAAGATGAACTCCTGTTTTTAATATGTGGTTCACTGCATATGAAAGTGCAGACAAATCACTTTCAAATAGAAGATGAAATATATATGGAATGCACTTTTGAAATCTTGGATCTTCAGAGTATAATCTTGTTGAGCGGTATTCTGAGGCTGGAATCCGTACAGCTCGCTCATCAAATCGTCCACCTTCTCCAGTGAGGAACAGCTGTGGAAAACAACAAGCCTCTAAACTTTTTTCCCATACACTCATGGGAGTTCCCTTTGCTTCCTTCATTTGAAATAATTCAATACTGTTTCCTATAACTTCTTTTGAATGTAGAGGATGTATGGTATAATTTTCATAAATCTCTTCACTCCTGGACTTGTCCACTTTTTCTATTTGGCCACTTAAAATTTCTGTTTCATCTTCTAAGCATATTACCTGTTCATCAACATTTACATTTTTATAATAAATATTATTCTGTACCAGATATAATGTAACCTTTTGAAGTTTATTAACATCTACAAACTTTTGCCATATTTTTCGACTCTTTGTTGGTACACCATTTACTAGAGTAACTACTGTCTCATTTTCCTCCTGTTTACACCAACAGTTTCAATATTTTTCTTAAAATCTAAAGGTAAGTACACAACTCTTCCTTTCAGACCTCTTTGTAAATCTGTTGATGGCAGCTTACCTGTTTTAAGCTCCATACAAATTATGGCTTGAAATGGGTGTACAGCTGGAATAAGAAAGGACTCATATGCATTCAAATCTGTCAGTTCCTGAGGAATAGGTACCAACTCTAAGCTGTTATGTACTGCTCTAGCTGGCATTTTGTTCTCTTCTAATTTGTTGTAACAATATTTACAAATAACTTGATCAGCAGCCAACTCAAACTGACCTTCTACCAACAAATAGGCACCAAATTGCTGCCACTTATCAATATTCCCCTTTTCACTTTTTAAATATAAATCAACATTCCTCGTTTGACTTCTATAATGAGTACGTCAACAACAAATACAGACATAGTTTGGTTTTTCACATGAAACTGTCTTAAACTTTGTAATTTCTGCTGCAAACTCATCAAAACTAATGTCTTTCCCGTGTTCTTCAACACCAAAAAAACAAAACTGTATATCATCACAAACTTTTTGTACATCTTATACTGAACCTTGCAAAAGAGCTGTGTTCATTTCACTTAAACATAATGCAGGAGTTTTTACATACTAGAGTCTTCTTACTAACTTCCGCATTTCTGAGTGGTGTACTGCTAACATTCTTAAAAGATGAAAAGTACTTTTACACACGTTTCTTGAAAGACAAGCCAGAGAATGACCCTGCAAGTTAGCATATTTTCTTATTTTACATGGATCTAGTCCTTGTAACATCTTAATCTTCTGTTTAAGACTTTTTTGTATAGTCTCGTAAAATAATTCACAATATGTCAATAGATTCCTGTCGAATACTGCAAATACTGCTACAATCCCACTTATATACTGGAGCTTGTGTACACTTCCCTTGAACTTCTTCAGCGATTACTTCTTCCACACTCCTAACAACTATTTTTTCTTTTGGAATGGGGCAATCATCTTTCATCTCATAACATCAACCACTAGTATCAACTGCATGTACTAATGTGTTCTGTTGAAAGTAACTTTCTTCATTAAAGAAAGGCTCAGTACTAGAAGTGTGCTTCCATTCACCAGTAAAAGTTGTACAAAAGTTACTTCTATTAACAAGTCTTTTTCTTTTGCTTTTCTCTTTCATAAACACCATTGTTTTATCCAATGTTCTCATTCTCTTCAATATTAATATAAATAATTTTCGTTTCAATTCAAAAGCAGTATCTACTATACTTGCAATGTGTTCCTTCTTCTTATACACTGCTGATCTTCTTTTATACTTTTTACAATGTTTTACTACATTTTGAATTACTGTACTTGAAACATTTGTATGTGTATCTCTTTAAACTGTTTTTGTCTTCTTATAACATGTGTTGTTTTTCCAAAAATGAATGTTTTTTTACCATTAAAAATCTTCTTCTCCTTGTGCTTTGTTATAAAACTTTTCTTTTTACTTTCATTATTATTCTTTTTCTATAATCTCTCTGCAACTGTTCTAAGAAAGTGTTTAGTGCTCTTACCAGAACAGACTTTATCCTTAGTAACAGTTTGGTCTTTTTCTAATGCACTCTTTTTACTTTCTTTAAGTAGTTCTGTTTTTTTGTTGTCTTCTCTTTCATGTTTTCTTACCATCTTCAATTTTGAACCAAACAAAATAATTTTCTAAAAAACAAAGAACAGTTTCAATACTTTGTTACATGAATTAACAATTTTAAATTAATTACATATCAATATTCATAATAACTAGTAAGCAATTACTTACAATTACATTGTTATTCTCTGTATTACAAATAAAAAAACAAAAGTGTAGAAACAAGCAAGAGAACTGCAGAAAGAGGAAAAAAGTTGCTAAAAGAGAAAGAAAGGGACAGAAAGAAAAAAAGGTTCAAAAACATACAAATAGATGTATACCGGTGTATTATATGTCTAGCATCTTCAGATGCATAACACATATGAGAATACATGTGCACGTAGAGACAAACCTCAGTCACAAGAGCATGCAGACCTTAAAACTTTAGAGACTTCACTTCACATTTCATACAGACACCTAGGTTTATGTGGCGTACTTCAAGTATACCTTGCCACAGACTCATACAAAGTAGCCTAATCACTAATCCCTCTACCAACATGTCTTAAACCTCACTTTTGTGCTGCAGGTTCACCATTCTGCTACTACTCAGGGATTTGGGCCTAGCCAAATATAAAGCAGCAACCCTTCGTATATCTCTGTTGTAAGTCTCACCATATTCCTGAAAGTATGCATGCATGTGTCTGTACCTTTTGCTAGTGCCATCATATATAAAAGAAACATACAAATAGATGTATACCTGTGTTTTATATCTCTAGCATATTCGGATGCATAACACATATGAGAATACATGTGCAAGTAGCGACATACCTCAGTCACAAGAGCATGCAGACCTTAAAACTTGAAAGACTGCACTTCACATTTCATACAGACACTTAGATTTATGTGGCGTACTTCAAGAATACCTTTCCACAGACTCATACAAAGTTGCCTAATCACTAATCCCTCTGCCAACATGTCTTAAACCTCACTTTTGTGCTGCAGGTTCACCAATCTGCTACTACTCAGAGAGTTGGGCCTAGCCAAATATAAAGCAGCAACCCTTCGCATATCTCTGTTGTAAGTCTCACCATATTCCCGAAAGCATGCATACATGTGTCTGCACCTTTTGCTAGTGGCAGTATATATAAAACAAACATACAAATAGATATATACCAGTGTTTTATATGTCTAGCATTTTCAGATGCAAATCATGTATAATAATACATGTGCAAGTAGCGACATACCTCAGTCACAAGACCATGCAGACCTTAAACCTTGACAGACTGCACTTCACATTTCATACAGACACCTAGATTTATGCGGCATACTTCAAGTGTACCTTTCCACAGACACATACAAAGTAGCCTAATTACTAATCTCTCTGTGAGCATGTCTTAAACCTCACTTTTGTGCTGCAGCTTCACCAGTCTGTGACTACTCAGGGTGTTCAGTGTTCCAAATATAAAGCAGAAACCCTTTGCATGTGTCTGTTAAAAGTCTCATCATATTCCTGAAAGTGTAGAGCCTGAGTGAATGGATGAGTGCAAGGATAATGCCTGGGTGAATTAATGAGTGCTTGGGCAGTGCTTGGGTGAGTGGATGAGTGCATGGATAGAGTCTGGGTGAATAGATGAGTGCACGGGTAGTGCCTTGGTGAATGGATGAGTAGAAGGGTAGTGCCTGCGTGATTTGATATGTGCATGGTTAGTACCTGGGTAAACAGATGAGTGCATGGGTAGTACGCAAGTGAATGGATCAGTGCAAGGGTAGTACCTGAATAAATGAATGAGTGGAAGGGTAATGCCTGAGTGATTGGATAAGTGCAAGGTAGTGCTTCGGCAATTGCATTAATACAAGGGTAGTGCCTGGGTGATTGGGTAAGTGCATAGATAGTGCCTGGGTGATTGGGTAGATGAATCCATAATGCCTGCATGATTGGGTGAGTACATGGATAGTGCCTGGGTGACTGGATGAGTGAATAGGTAGTGCTTCAGTGAATGGATGAGTGCAAGGGTAGGGCCTGGGTGAATGGATGAGTACATTGGTAGTGCCTGAGTGAATGAAGGAGTGCATGTGTAGTGCCTCAGTGACTGGATGAGTGCAAGGGTAGTGCCTGAGTGAATGGATGAGTGCATGGATAATGGCTGGGTGAATGAGTCAGTGCATGGGTAGTGCCTGGGTGAATGGATGAGTGCATGGGTACTGCCTGAGTGATTGGATAAGTGCAAGAGTAGGGCCTGGGTGAATGGATGAGTACATCGATAGTGCCTAGGTGAATGAAGGAGTACATGGGTAGTGCTTCAGTGAATGGATGAGTGCAAGGGTAGTGCCTAAGTGAATGGATGAGTGCATGGATAATGGCTGGGTGAATGAATCAGTGCAAGGGTAGTGCCTGAGTGAATGGATGAGTGCATGGATAATGGCTGGGTGAATGAATCAGTGCAAGGGTAGTGCCTGAGTGAATGGATGAGTGCATGGATAATGGCTGGGTGAATGAATCAGTGCATGGGTAGTGTCTGGGTGAATAATGAGTGCATGGGTGGTACCTGGGTGAATGAATAAGTAGAAGTGTGGTGCCTGGGTGAATGCATTAGTGCATCTATAGTGCCTGGGTGAATGGATGAGTGCATGGGTAGTGTCTGAGTAAATGGATGAGTGTGTGGGTAGTGCTTGAGTGAATGGATGAGTACAAGGGTAGTGCCTCGGTGATTGGATGCATGCATGGGTAGTGCCTAGTTGAATGGGCGAGTGAATGGATGAGTGCATGGGTAGTGCCTAAGTGAATGGATAAGTGGAAGGGTAGTGCCTGGGTGATTGTGGGAATGCATGGATAGTGCCTGGATGATTAGAAGAATGTATGAGTAGTGCTTGGGGATTGCATGAGTGCATGGGTACTGCCTGGGTGATTTAATGAGTGCATGGGTAGTGACTCAGTAAATGCATGAGTGCAAGGGTAGTGTCTGGGTGACTAGATGAGTGCATGAGTAGCGCATAGGTGACTGGATGTGTGCAAGAGTAGTGCCTGGGTGATTGGATGAGTGCAAGGGTAGAGCCTGGTTCATTGTATGAGTGCAAGGGCAGTGGCTTGGTGATTGGGTGAGTGCCCAGATAGGGTCTGGGTGATTGGGTGAATGTATGGATACTGCCTGTGTGATTGGGTGAGTGCATGGATAGTGCCTGGGTTATTGGATGAGGGCATAGGGACTGCCTGGGTGATTGGATGAGCCCATGAGTAGTGCCTGGGTGATTGGATGAGTGCAAGGGTAGAGCCTGGGTCATTGGATGAGTGCATGGGTATTGGCTTGGTGATTGGGTGAGTGCACAGATAGGGTCTGGGTGATTGGGTGAATGCATGGATACTGCCTGTGTGATTGGGTGAGTGCATGGGTAGTGCCTGGGTGATTGGATGAGAGCATGGGGACTGCGTGAGTGATTGGATGAGCCCGTGAGTAGTGCCTGGGTGAGTGAATGAGTGCATGGGCAGTGAATGGATGAGTGCATACATAGTGTCAGGGTGTATGCATAGTGCATGGGTAGCACCTGGGTGATTGGATGAGTGCCTGAGTAGTGGCTGGGAGATTAAATGAATTCAAGTGCAGTACTTGAGTGATTGGATGACTCCCTAGGTAGTGGCTAGATGATTGGACAAGTGCAACTGTTGTGCCTGGGAGATGGGATGAGTACATGAGTAGTAACTCAATGAATCCATCACTAGATTAGTGATTTGACACACGTAATACATCTCGACCTCCAACCACTGTGTAAAAATAGAAACAAACACAAATTTATTAGAATTTAATTTCGAACATTATGCAACCAAGCAACATACAATATTTTTTGAGCAAAACTTTAATTCAACATAGACAAATGCGTTACTCTTTTTTCCTGTATTCAGCCTTCATACTTGTTCATTTTCAACAGTGCTTTGTATGAAGACTCCTAATGAAACAGTGGGAAAAAACAATCAATGGATTGTAAAAAGATCCCAAATGTGCACAGTAGATCATTATAACTATGTCATACTGTTCACTGCTCTCACGATAAGTTTTTTAATACTGGCTTGCTGATAGGTTACTACCTTAATGAAAGCAACTATATGGTAAAACTTTTTCTGATATTAATATATCTGGTGCAAAATGTCCAAGAATCATGAAGCAGCTTTAATTTTTTCATATCCTTTTGTAAACATCATCCCTCTTAAGCCAAATGATGTCAAAAATGTTCTTAGTCAAAATCAGAGGAGAATGAATCACATGTCCTGTTTTTTGGCAGGGTCTTCCAATCTTGTATTTTTGAGACCCTCATTCACATTTAACTCAGGGCGCGGTATATGTTGGTTCTCCGCTCTGTCTGTTAGGTGAATAGGATCATCATTGGGTCTTTTATCACTTGAGTTTTAAGTTCTCCAAGTGATTTGCATACCTCCACCTGGAGGGAGACCGTCTGCTTTTTAGACAGTTGTGATTAGAAAGTGGATAGTGTCCGAAAGAAGTGAGCAAAATTAAAAATTAGAAATTACCTCCATTCCCTTGTTTGATCTTTTATTATGAAAGGGAAGGGGCAGTATTAAATTGGGTGGGCAGCGCTAAGGTGGATGTGTCAATGATCCACCGCACCTGGTGTCAGGTCTTGGTAGGTCGACATGTTTCGGCCCTCGGTTGCCCTAAAAGGTCTGTGGGCCTTCTTTAGGATCAAAGTGAAGCTGGCTACTTTTTAGGTTGCTTGTAGGGAGTAAGCGAACCACTTACCCCTCTTCATCAGTGAGCTCACTTGCTCAACTTCTTATATGGGTTATTGGAACACCTTTAGCCTATAACTTTGTCAGGAGACAGATTTTGCTTCTTCGGGGATGGAAGCGAAGACTCGACCTTTGCGATGTCACGTCCGCGCTTGTGCTGACTATGTCCTTCGTGCCTCAGAAGTGGAAAATGTTCTTAGTCCATGTACGAAAAACAAAACTCAAAGTACTACATAGAAGTTGCTGTAGCAGAAACATAAGGGGACTTTTTGTGGTGAAGAGACTTTTCACATGCAACTTAAGGCTACTGGTATTATAGTACCTCCATTTACTTTTTATCTGTAGTAACACAATGTAGTCCTCAAATATTTATGAATTCCTTTCCCGCAGTTAAAAAGAGTCCTTCATTTCTAACAGCTTGCTGTAGAAAATACCCCAATAGGCTGAATAATGTCTCAGTTTATATGTCAACACAGTACCACATGTTCTTATCCTAGATTTTTCTTAAAAATTTTGTTCTAGAAAAAGCATATATGAAGTTGGTAACTTTTTAGGTAGTCTTGATTTGAATTTCACGTGTATTTTATTGCAATCTGTCCATCCTATTTGACATCTTAAATATATTATGTAGTGTCCAGAGGGTATAATAATATGATGAAATATGATTGCTATAGTTGTGAAAGTTGTTTTTTGAGATGGAAATTTGTGCAGCTTTAAAGTTTGCAATTTCAGTTCCTAATTTAGTACCATTCACTCTGCATCGTTGTAGCATGACTATGATATATTTTCCATACCTCTGTAGAAAAACGTTGACCTAAGTTCTGATCTGCAGTTTGGACAGGACAAATCTTGATGGGCGTTTGTAGTTAAATCTTCAAATGACACAGCTTCACAATCTGGTAATGTGAAGTAGAGGAATCATTCTGAATTGATCTCAGTGCTAGATGTAAATTCACAATCTTCACAGTTATGGGTCCATTTATAAGTTAAACCAAATAATTTATTGCTATTCAAGTCTTCTTCATCTAAGAGTCCTAGCATTACCATTAGAAATGCTTGCGCATCCTGCTGAAGATTCTGAGAGAACACTACTGATCCAGTACAGTCATCGGTGAGTTTTCTTATTCCAGTAGCAGACTGTATAATACTCTATCACTTCTTAATTCTTCAAGTAAACTACACAGTTATGAAGACATTCTTTTATCTACCTTTACTTTAATTAAATTTGTAAAATGACGCAAATGATATAGTCCATTTACATAACAGTTCACTCAAAAATATTATTAAAGTGATAGCCTTGTATCTCATTGTGCTTTAGTTTTCCTTTTCCTCCTTGTTGATTTTCTTTTTGTTCATCTTTCTCTTCAACTCTGATAGACTGTTTAGATATTTTCCGCTTTGGACATAGTATTGCTTTTTGAACCACAGGATACTGGCCTAAATGAGGTGCATATTGACCTCTTAACCGATTATACTCCATTACACAGCTCACATCAGCACTCATCAAAATCAATCAGAAATAAACCAGGCAATTTTCTAATTCGCGACAAGGCAAAATATGACATTACTTCTTTGAAAACAATACTACCAATATTGACAAGACCTGTATCTGCACTTAAACCTTGCGATTTATGAATAGTTACTGCATACGCTAAAGACAGCTGGAAACTGTTTTCGCTGGACATACAAGTCTTTCCCAAGTAGGAAATGTACAACACATCTACCAATCTGCTTCACTTCAGCAATATCATCAAATTAAATTTTTTTGTATTCCGCATCATTATCATTTCTGTTTGGATAATTAACAAATTTCATAACTTTACCCATTGCACAACATTTAAATTATGACGTAAGATTACACATCAATTTTTACAGATATGTAACTGTTTTTCTAATCCTGTCATTTTCAACACAGACTTTTCGAAACTTACCAATTTCAACTGCAGTTTTTCTGTTAGTAGCACTGTAACTCCTTAATGTTCCATTTTATCATTTGCTCGAATTTCGACAATCTCTTCTTTTTCCAGATGAAATAATTGTTCATTGAATTTACTACACTCTGCAAGAGTTGGCATCAAACAAACAATAGACTTTTCATCCTTAACAAAATTGTACATCACTCTACAGCAACTGTCTTTCCCTCTTTTGTGAGGACTCCCACTCTTATCTCCTTTAGTATATCTGCATAATGCATATCTGATGCTTGGTGCATATTTTGGATTAACTCTTTGTATTGAAAGTTTTCCCAAATGTTTACATTTCCAATACTTCCTAGTGAATTCCTTGTTTAATTATTGAGTAGTTTCTTGAATACAGATTGTCCTTTTATGGGAGTTAGTTGTAGCAGGCCTCCAAGACTATTAAGTGTTTTCCTCCAAAAAGTACATCGTAGTCAGTTTTTAATATTTGATGCATTCTTAAATGTATAAAAGCCAGCATTAGGTTAGACACCATACTGACTTCATCAATAATTAGTAGCTTTAATTTCTTTAATACTTTTGCCACTTCATGACAAGCATCACCAGATAATTTGTTGTCATGTTCAACAGGCAGCATTAATAATCGATGAAGGGTAACTCCTTTAACATTATGAGCAGCTAAGCCTGTTGGTACAGTGACTACACACAACAAATTGGAATCTGTTGTCTTCTGCAGGTAACTTGTCAGTACTTAAATCAAGACGTTTTTCCTGTTCCAGCTTGACCACTTATGTACAATAGAACTGGTTTATATGTAGAACATGCACACTTTTTATTCTCAAAAAGAAATCCATGTTCTACTTTACCTTCTACCTCTTCAAAACATTCTTTTCAACCTGCATTCAATTGCTGAATTAGTAGTCCACAGTTTCCTGTCTTACTTGCTGTATTGCTTTCACCACCTTATTCATAGCTATTGCAGCTTCAATAATTGGCTGTCCAAGAGGATCTTGACTTCCAGGTGCTGAACTTTGACTGCTCTGAGAACTCTCTCTTGCTATCTCTGCAGCAATTGTTTCTTCTTGTTCAATCTCATCTCTCAACATTTGAAGATATACTGGAAACACAGAGCACCCAATGCTGTCTTTCACAGCATTGAAAGAGTCTTCATAACAGTAAAATTCTCCAAGTAGCTCACTTTCAGTTCGCAAGAGCTTGAACAACCATAACAAAGCTAAATAGATAAACTCTCTTTTGTCTGGAGTTTGGCAAATTAGCTTTCGATAGTTGATTAAATTTCCTTTGTTATGTCTCACCAAACATCCTTCACATCCAGCCACAGCACATTTACTTTCATCTATGTTTTCACTGACATTACTTCTGAAAGTATAATGTTGAAGTATTTCATAAAGACACATCCTTTCCAGATGACGACTTCATCTTGGAAAGTACGTATCCAGCATGTTGCTCTTTCGAATATCTGTACTGTGTGGCTCAATTTATACAAGACATTGAATTTCAGGAAAAGACTTCAGTACTCTGTTACGAGTATTAGCAAGCTCTAAACTCACACATAAATTCCTCTAGATTTAGAAAACAAACTAGCTGAGCTTAACCGGTCTACACATTCATAGGAGCCTATCTCTCTATGAGAAAGCATTTTCAAACTAAAACTGTACAACTTCTTTGTAAGACTCTTTTCTGCTGAAATCTCCTCTCACATCTCCTTCATCTCAGTTTTGTCTGACTTTGTTATATAAGACGTAATGTACAGAGCAACAGCAATTTAGTTGTCTACAACAAACTGCACATCCCTGTTTGCATTCCACATCTTCAGAATCACAGGGTTGTAGTTGTTAATGTACTTGGAGGCCTCTGTTCTTCTTAGGTTGTATGTATTTGTTGGTGATTTCCTTGTATATGTATGTCAGACTGCAGTCAAAAACCTGTTGACTCTTCCTTGTGAGATGACAGGTTTAGGGAATCCGAAACGATATCGTGTATAAAGTTTCCCTTTTGCTCTGTATTTTCGCTGACAATTTGTTCCTCATTTATGATTTTGGAATCATAGAACTTGTTCTCTTAATATGTTTTCACCACTCTCCTTTGGGATGGAGCAAGTTGCATACTGCTCAATAAAAAACAACACAGACTCATCACTGTCTGTTTCAAACTTTGGGGCATCTTTTACACACAACAGCATGTGCAATATGGGGAGCACCTCTGGCTTGGAACTCTTTATGCCAGAGGAAATCAAACACTTCACCAAGAGGAGGTTTTGTTTTGTTCAAGATGAAAGCCATCATTGCTTGAAATCTGTGATTAAAACATCTGTAAACATTTGCAGGGTCCAGTGAGCACAGTTCTCTTGGCGCCTTCAGATGACTGTTTTTTATATTTAAATTTGCCTCCTGCAAGAAGTCTAGCTGGTCATGCCATGCATATTCAGCACAACTCAGCGTCAGGAACCAGGTAGCTGCTCCAAGGTTCCTCAACATGTACTTGAGTTCACCAAGACACCGATACCCATATTCATTAGTCCCACGCTGGCATGCCATTAGGCTTATTAAGTTGTATTCCAAGTGCTCATCTTTTCCTTGAATCATTTTCCAAAAGTTCTCTTGCTGATATATTATGCAAATTAACTCCTGCTTTTAGAATATGATTCACGGCAAATGAGAGGCCAGACAAGTCACTCTCAAATAATAGGTGATATATATATGGAATACACTGACAAAATCTAGCATCTTCTCAATGAAGTTTACTACATCTATACTCAGCTGCAGGTTTTTGCACAGGCCACTCGTAATACCTGCCACCTACTCCAATAGGAAAACGATGTGGGAAACACCGAGCTTCTAAACTTTTTACCACAAACTTAATGGAGCTCCTTTTGTTCCCTTCGTTTGAAACAGCTCAATGGCATCACCAATAACCTCTTTAGAATACAAAGGGTGGATGCTATAATGTTCATAAATTTCTTCTGTCCTGGAATGATCCACCTTCTCAATCTGACCTGTTGATGGAAATGTCTGATCCTCCATATGTGTGATATCTTGCAGGCTTCCCACATTTCAATTGTAAAACATTGTTTTGTACCAGATATAAAGTTACTTTTTAACTTTGATAACATCTACTAACTCCTGCCATATCTTCTTGTTCTTGGTAGGCACACCATTTACATTTAAATCTCTATTTACCCCTACTGTTTCAATGTTTTTCTTGACATCGAATGGCAAATACACCACTCTACCTTTTAGACCTTTTTGCAGCTCTCTTAGGGGTAACTTGCCTGTCTTTGGCTTCATACGTAGTATAGCCTGAAATGGATGCATAGTTTGGATAAGAATGGGCTCATAAATATTTAAACCTTGAAGTGCTTCTGGAACGGGAACCAGTTCTAACGTGTTACGCACAGCTCTAGCAGGCATTTATTATCCTCTAAGTTATTGGAGCAGTACTTACATATAACTTGTTGTGTGGACAAGTCAAATCTTTCTTCTACAAATAAGTACAGTGCAAACTTTTGCAAGTTATCATTATTCTCTATTTCACTTTTTAAATATAAGTCAACAGTCAGCGTTTGATTCTTGTAGTGAGTGCGTTGACAGCATATACAAACATACTATGTTTTTCAGCACATACTGTCTTAAATTTTGTAATCTTTTCTTCTAAACTGTCAACTGTAGTACCCGTGTCCTGTTCTACAACTCCTCCTGTTATCAACTCTTCAATTTTCCTACAGTCATGTTCTGGAACAAAGAAAAGAAACTGCTTTTCATCACAAACCTTTTCTACCTCTGCCACTGTAGCATGCAAAAGTGCCCTATTCATTTCTCCTAAACATAAAGCAGAAGTTTGCACATAATACAGCCTCCTAATTACAGTTTGCATTGGTGAGTGGTGTACAACTAACATCCTAAAATGATGAAACCTTGGAAATATACGTAGGAATTTCCTTGATCCTTAATATAGCAATGGATTGCTGTCTAGTACTACAAACGCTACTACTATTCCATTTGTGTGCAGGGGCTTGACTTGGCCTCCCTTGTACCTCTTCTGCAATAACTTCTTCTACATTTCTAGGTACCATCTCCTTTCTTGCGATAGGACTGCCATTCTTCATTTCATAACATCTTCTGCTTTCATCAATAGCATGAACTAATCTGTTATTCTGGAGATAGTTTTCTTCAATAAATAAATGCTTTGTACTAGAAGTATGCATCCATTCTCCACTAAAAACTGTACAAACGTTACTTCTATTTAGAATCAAAATGAAAAGCTTCCTCTTCAAAGCAAAGGCCTTATCAACTACTCTCTCAACTGGTTCTTTCTGTTTCAGTGCATCTCTCCTTCTTCTTCTATACTTCTTCAAAGTTCTCTGAAGATTTTATAACCACTCTACTATGAAACATTCTGGGAATTCCTTAAACTGCTTCTGTCTCCTGGTTAAGGTGCATCCATGACTTCTACAATCCTTTCTGTTCTTGCAATGTACAGTTTGTCCACTCTTATTGTTTCTCATAGTCATACTTCCATTTTCCTTATTTTGTAATCTTTGCAAATGTGTGCATATACTTTTAGGAAATGACTTTGTCCTCTTACCAGTAGCTCTTTGTCCTTTCACCCCTTTTACTGCATTTTGCCCCATTTGTAACTCATTTCTGCAAGCATACTGTAGTTGCTTCTGTTGCTTTTTGTCCCAGCTTTTGTAGGCATTGTAACTGTGTGTAGTTATGTAGCTATTGTTCTGTAAAAAAAAAAGTATATTTTAATTTTTATCCGTGCCAATCTACGATTTACTTTACTACTGACTTACACATAATACAAAAACAGTTTTCATGTTATGTTGCAGTTATAAATCTACAGATGAACCTAGAAACATTACTACATGCACTTACTTCAATATAACAAACCCAGAGCAAAACACAAAACTTTATTTATTCTTTACCTTTTAACATTTTAGCAACCTCTTCTACAACACATCTACAGCATATTTTACTTCTCACTTATACATGGTAAAACAACAGTTTATCCCTTCTGTAGTAAATTTTAAAATGAACATCAAGGCAAGGAGGCATATTTACAACGCTCACTCACTTTCCAGAGCGTCTTTTTTTTTTGGCACACCGGCACTGTATTGTGGTGCTCCATATTTACCGAAACCACTTAAAGCCACTCTACGTAGTTTCCTGGCCTTATAAATATAGGCGCTTTTCAGGCAGCACTTTGCGTGAAAGAAGCATTCAATGGGTGTTGCTGTGGGTGTTCCCATGCAACACCCATGGATTCTGCCACATACCCAAATTTACAACAATTTGTAAACTTGGCAATGCATGAGAGTCCTATGCCTCCCTAGGGGAGGTGTAGGTAGATGCAACGAGGAGAAATACTTTTCTTTCTCCTCATTTTTTCCTGTTTCTATGCATGCTGCATTCTACAGCACACATTCAAAGAGGAAAATACCTCTTGTGATTGTTTTTGTATATGAAAATGTCCCTTACTGCACAAAAACAATCATCCCCACTACACATGCAACCTTGCACCATGGTGCAAGGGTGCCTTCGTTGGTGCTTGGTAGCCAGTTCTGCACCAGCACAGGGGAGAGCATAGGGATCCATCATATTTTTGTAAATATGACACATCCCTGTGCTTTGAAAGTAATGCAACATGGCGCAGCCAAATGGCTCGCAGCTCTGCACTGCATTACTTTCTTCTAAATTTAGCCCCAAGGGTACAAGTACATACAGTGTCTCAACACTATAAATACAAAAACACAACATCGGAGATTTTTGATGCCTCTCTACCACTGTGTTAGTGGTCTATTTACTATCTCAGTACTGTTCTACTTATATGTATCAGATTCACATTTTGGGAAACGGTGCATATAACAATATGCTACGTTAATGTCTATCAAAGCATATATCCCTGAACTCTGCTGCTGAGAGTTCTGACCTGCCAAGATGTGCCTGTTCTAGGCGTGGGCCTCTGGAGGTTGTTCCTGCTGTTTGGGAGCTGGAAGAAGAGAAGAACTGAAGAAATGTACGCATCGCTCTTCTTGCTGCTATTTTTCCCAACGTAGAACCGCCGTGCGAGAAGAATCTTCACACATCGCTGCGCCCCTGCCGAAACCGATGCAGTGCCTGTCGTGGCTGCAAGAGCCGAGGCATCGAGGGATCGCGGCTGAAGAAAATGACTCAGCGCTACACGACCCAGCCGCATCGATCAATGACATGTCCCGGATTTCCACGCATCGCACCTGTGCAGCAAGATTCCCGACGCATCACCCGCAGACCAGAATCGTCTTGTAGTTGACGCATCACTTCCCCATACAAACCGGATTTGATGCATCACTTCTCCTGCGTTCTGCAGAACAGTTGCATCACCTCGCTAAGTTCTCAGGAACTGACGCATCTCTTTGTTTCAGATGCTTCCCATCTCTGCAGCTGTTTGGCCTTGTGAATTTTGACGCATTTACAGGTACTTTGTGAGAAATCACGCATCCATAGTTTTCTATGGGCCCAGTTACTTGAAACCTTTTTAAAGTCATATTCTTATTGCATGAATGTTGGATTTTTGTCATTTTGGTCTTGCTGAGTTTAGATAAACGTACTTTATTTTCCTAAACTGGTATGGTGTCCATTTGTGGTGCTATCACTGTATTACTGTGTGTTTTGAGTGCAAATACTTTACACATTGCCTTCGGGATAAGTCTGTCTGCTCGTGCCAAGCTACCCAGGGGTGAGCAGGGGTTATCTAAAGTGTGTATCCCCCTTACCGTGACTAGACACAAGGGTCCCTACTTGGACAAAAGTACCTACCTCTGCCAACTAGAGAACCCCATTACTAACAATATCACTGTGATACTCTTATTTATCAAACTCCCATATACAGCTTTATTTCTAATATAATTTTTATAAAGGATTAAAAAGTTATGTACAAACCAGTGAATTCAGTTTGAAAATTATATAGTGGTATTACCTCTTTCTGCATAGTTTTGACACTGTTAGCATTTGTAAAAACTAAACACAAGAATGGTACACCACTCTCATACAAAGCAACCATGAAATGGCAACCTCTTCAACTATGCACTCTGTGTTCATGAGAAAGTCAGCAAATGAATTCATGTCTTTCGTTTTAGACTGCACTATCTCACCTTGTGAATGGTTAGTATCTGTTAACCCTTTCCCCCTTTCAAAAAGAGATTCCTATCTATGTGTGTTTGCTATGTATACGCGATGACTGTGGAGGAATCGCGAAAAAAAACTGGATTTCAAACCTATATCTAGCTTCAATTAAAACATTTTTAAATACTACACAACAATTTATTACATAGTCCTGAGTTGGAAAATAAAGCTTGACATTACCTAAATTTTGTCATCACTCCACAACTTTTAAAAAAATGTCTCTTTAACACCCTTCCCCCAATGCACTCTTAGCTCAGTGAACCTAACAATCCAGTGGAACCAGTAAGTCACAAGTACACAGGACAGTCTAGAAGGAACATTTCTGCATACCCGATCCCAATTCATAAAAAACTTGATGTCCGACCTCTCACCCACAACCCAAGGTGTCCCTTCAAGGCTCAGTCCTCTCCCCCACACTCTTCAACATTTACATGGAACCCCTCACTACCATTCTAAAATATGCAAATATTGCCTATCATCTCTATGCCAACGACACCCAGCTGTACCTCAAAAATCCTCCCTTAAAGACATCCTCTGACTCCACACTTTCAAAAATAGAAAATTGGCTAACCCTCAACCACCTCATACTCAACCAAGAAAAAAAACAAAATTCTTGTCTTCTCTAATCACGACCAACCCCCTCAGATCAAAGAATGGATAAACAACCTAGACTCCCTAAACTGCAAACTCAACCCAGCAATCTCAGCAAAATCTCTAGGGACCTCTCTAGACAAAAGACTTAACATGAGCTCCCACATAAGCTCCACTGCAAAAGGCGCCTTCTACAGCCTAAAACTCTTCAACAAAATCAAGCCTTTCATACCCCCAATGACCTAAAAATCGCAACCCAAGCTCTAGTTCTGTCCAGACTTGACTATGGAAATGCCACACTAACTGGGGCAGCTAAAACACACATAGCCCCCATGAGAACCACTCTAAATGCAGCAGCAAGAATGGTCATAGGTTCCAAGAAACACAACCACATCACCCCTGCATTGCAGGACCTAAAATGGCTACCTATTGAAGCACGCTGCTGTTTCAAAACAGCCTGTCTCACCCATAAAGCCCTACACAAAGGCAAACCGGATTATCTCACAGCCAAACTTACTAAAGCAGGACAATCGAGAAACCTAAGAAGCTCCAACTTGCTCCTCCTAATCCCCCAAAAGACATAAACTAAAAGCCCTATGCCACTTTCTCAGGAAATGCCCCTAAAATCTGGAACTCTCACCCTATTCATATAAGGACTAACCCCTCCTTCACGAATTTCAAGAGACAGCTAAAAGAATTTCTCCTCAAACGTCATCTCTATATAACCACCCAACATTTTTTTTTCCTTGAACTGTGTAACCTCCAGTATCTAGATGTATCATTGTACTTTACTGTTTATGCTTATATACATGTATGCTGTTGTAAAGCACTCTGATACCGGTCCGGTCATGTAAGCGCTATATAAAACTCCTAAAATAAATGAAAATGAATAAATTATGCTTCAAATAAGATACAAAAGACACACAGATGATGGACGGAATGCAGAGCAAATCAAACATTCACCCCCAGTCAATAGAACTGGGTTAAATCCATTGTTCTTTTGCTCAACATGCCACCCAGTTTGGACCCAGCAATATGCAAATCAGTCTTGACCCTGTGCCTCATGGGAACAGTCCAGACCAAACTTCCAAAACAGGTACTCCCTGGACAGGAAACAAGCATCCTGGGACCGGTTTCGGGGCATCACTCCTCATCAGCCAGCTTAGCTTGAATCCAGTGGCACAGTGAGCCCGGGACCCACGTCTGGGCATACCCGGCACATTTAGGGTGAGAAAGCAAAAGACACACAGATGATGGACAGAATGAGGAGAAATTCAAACATACACCCAAGTCAATAGATCTGGGTTAAATCCATCGTTATGTTGCTCACCATGCCACCCCATTTTAGACCCAGCCATATGCAAATCAGTTTTGACCTATGCCTCATGGTAACAGTCAAGACCGAACTGCCAAGCAAGGACCTCCCTGGACCTAAAACAAGCATCCTGGGACCAGTTTCGGGGAATCATCCCTCATCAGCCAGGTTAGCTTGAAACCAGTGGCACAGTGAGCCTGGGACCCACGTCTGGGCATACCCGGCACACTTAGGGTGAGAAAGAAAAAGACACACAGATGATGGACGGAATGCAGAGCAAATCAAACATTCACCCCCAGTCAATAAATCTAGGTTAAATCCATCATTCTTTTGCTCAACATGGCACCCCAGTTTGGACCCAGCCCTATGCAAATCAGTCTTGACACTGTGCCTCATGGGAACAGTCCAGACCGAACTGTCAAGCCAAGTCCTCCCTGGACCGAAAACAAGCATCCTGGGACCGGTTTCAGGGCATCACCCCTCATTAGCCAGGTTCGCTTGAATCCAGTAGCACAGTTAGCCCGGAACCCACGTCTGGGCGTACCCAGCGAACTTGATGGACTTAATGCAGAGCAAATCAAACATTCACCCCTAGTCAATAGATCTGGGTTAAAGTCATAGTTCTTTTGCTCACCATGCCACCCCAGTTTAGACTAGCGGTGGGCGGAACTGGCGTAGTGCCTCTACGCGCAGCTTCCACGGAGTTTGAAGAAAACTCCGTGGAGCTACGCATAGCTCAGCTCCCTCCCCGCCCCCATCTCAAATGCTTTAAAAATACTAAAAAGAAGGCACTTACCTGTGTTTCTGCTGCCTCCCCTGCCTGGCCACTCTCCTTCCCGCTCCTCGCCGCCTCGCGTTCATTTACATAAAAAAAACCACTAACTTATATGTCTTGCGCGTGCGCATGCACACTCGCAAAACGTACAACGTAGTGTTTTTTTTAATATAAAAGGATGCGAGAGGAGCAGGAAGGAGAGCGGCCAGGCAGGGGAGGCAGCAGAGACACAGGTAAGTGCCTTCTTTAGTATTTTTAAAGTATTTGGAAGGGGGAGGAGTGGCTAACTCTGCTCCGCCACGGAGGCGGACCTTTGCCTATCTCTGCGTTCGCCACAGAGTAGGCAAATCTCTGCAAACTCCACTGGCGGAGTTACCCGCCCAGGGTTAGTTTAGACCCAGCCATATGCAAATTAGTTTTGACCCTCTGCCTCATGGGAACAGTCCAGACCGAACTGCCAAGCCAGGTCCTCCCTGGACCAAAAACAAGCATCCTGGGACTGGTTTTGGAGCATCACCCCTCATCAGCCAGGTTAGAATGAATCCAGTGGCACAGTGAGCATGGGACCCATGTCTGGGCATACCCGGCGCACTTAGGGTTGACGGAATGCAGAGCAAATCAAACATTCACCCCCATTAATAGATCTAGGTTAAATCTGTCGTTCTTTTGCTCACCATGCCACCCCCGTTTAGACCCAGCCATATGCAAATCAGTCTTGACCCTGTGCCTTTTGGGGACAATTCAGACCGAACTGCCAAGCCAGGTCCTCCCTGGACCGGAAACAAGCATCCTGGGACAGGTTTCGGGGCATCACCCCTCATCAACCAGGCTCAATTGAATCCAGTGGCACAGTTAGCCCGGAAATCACGTCTGGGCGTACCCAGCGCACTTAGGGTGAGAAAGCAAAAGACACAGAGATGATGAACGGAATGCATTCACCCCCAGTCAATAGATCTGGATTAAATCCATCCTTCTTTTGCTCACCATGCCAACCCAGTTTAGACCCAGCCATATGCAAATCAGTCTTAAACCTGTGCCTCATGGGAACAGTCCAGACCGAACTGCCACGCCAGGTCCTTCCTGGACCGAAAACAAGCATCCTGGGAGCGGTCTCGGGGCATCACCCCTCATCAGCCAGGTTGGCTTGAATCCAGTGGCACAGTGAACCTGGGGCTCACGTCTAGGCACACCAGGCGCACTTAGGGCGAGAAAGCAAAAGACACACAGATGATGGATGGAATGCAGAGCAAATCAAACATTCACCCCCAGTCAATAGATCTGGGTTAAATCCATCTTTCTTTTGCTCACCATGCCACCCCAGTTGAGACCCAGCCATATGCAAATCAGTCTTGACCCTGTGCCTGATGGGAAAAGTCCAGACCAAAAACTGCCAATCCAGGTCCTCCCTGGACTGGAAACAAGCATCCTAGAACCCGTTTCGGGGCATCACCTTTCATCATCTCTGTATCTAATACAGTCAGAGCGGCCATCCAGAGAGGAGAATGATCTGTATAAACTTAGCTGCATCTATTTTAACGCCCGCTCGGTACTCAAACACTCCCTTGATATCTGGGACACTATAAATGAAATGCGCCCTGATTTGGTTTTTATAACGGAGACATGGCTGGATGAAAGCAACGCTCCCGATATTGCTACCGCCCTACCCACAGACTACAAAATTTTTAAACAAGATAGGCAGGGACGGAAAGGAGGGGGACTGGCTATTCTTTTCAAAGACCACCACACCTGCCTTCCTGTTGTAGTGGCACGAGTAGGGAAGCATGAGGTACTATCATTTCAGGTAACCAGAGAGGGCCACGTATTACTCGGCGGAGCCGTAATTTACAATGCCCCTGGGCATCAATCTGAACTTAGCGCCCATTTACTAACTCAACTATTCCCCTCCTGCCTGAAATATAAACATTATTTAGTCATAGGGGATTTCAACATCCACTTTGAGAAAGCCAACAACTCCTCAGCCTTGCACTTGGAGAATGACATGCAGATTCTTCAACTAAAGCAGTGGATTACAGGACCCACGCGACATTGCAGGGCATACCCTGGATTTACTATTCTCAAATTTCGACTTAGTTTTTATACAGGAGATCAAACCCCTTCCCTGGACAGATCACTCACTTATATCTTTTGTACTTAAGCTCCCAGTAAATGCAATTAAGCCCTCGAGGCGCTCACAGGGAATAAGGAGAGCATGGAGGCTGGTTACCGAAGATACTTTTCGGTCCCACTTCCGCCCTAGGAATCCAGAGACCTTAAGTATTCTTCAGGCCAATAGGGAAACAACGAATCTTGAAAAAGAAATCACTAACACCTTAGATTCGTATGTACCTAAATTGCCATCAAAGGAATCTAACAAATCTCAACCAGGAAAGTGGTATACACATGAACTCAAGGCACTTAAAAGAAAGTGCAAAACAACAGAGCACCGCTAAATCACAAACAGACAGACAGACATACAAGACAGAGTTGAGGAATTACAATAATGCCATTAAGAAAGCTAAGAAGACCTACTTTGCCAGAAGAATCAACAAGAATTGTAGCTCAACAAAAGAGTTGTATAAAATAGTTAGGGAGCTATGCAACCCAGTGAGCCTATCCCAGACTTTGTCACCTTCAGAGGAATGCTGTGAAGAAATGAGTGAGTTTTTCTCAGACAAAATTAGTAAAATATACTCCACATTTAATACTAACACCCTACTGCCAGCATTCAACTGCGAAACTTCAACCCCCCAATGTATCTGCCTGTTTAGGCAGCTTCTCCCCATTTACAGAGGAAGAAGTTCCTAAAACAATGGGGGAAGTTAAGTCAGGATCTCCCCTTGATCCCCGCCCTCATTTAATATTTTCCAGGCTTATACCCATAATCTCTCCACATGTTACCCAACTATTTAACAACCTGCTAGATACTGCAGTATTCCCAGAAACATGGAAACAGGCCGCAGTGATCCCCCTTCTGAAGAAAGCAGGCACAGATGTGCGCAATCCTGCAAACTACCGACCTATTTCCCAACTCCCGTACCTTTCCAAAGTTATGGAAAAACTGGTTAATAGACAGTTGTCTAATTACCTTGAGTCAAATGACCTACTGCATTCCTCCCAAACCGGCTTTAGAGCCACTAACAGTACCGAAGCAACTCTCCTAGCCATGTCAGACAACATTAGATCCTTGGTTGACCAAGGGAAAGCCGCCGCTCTGATTTTATTAGATCTATCGGCGGCGTTCGACACTCTCTCACACAATCGCCTATTGGAGATCCTCCCTGGAAAAGGAATTTATGCTAAAGCCCTTCAATGGCTGAGCTCTTTCTTAAATAATAGAACACAGAGCGTACAAATGGGGAATTTTCATCTATACCAAAACCCATAGGCTATGGTGTTCCACAGGGGCATCCCTGAGCCCCACACTCTTTAATGTCTATGTGTCATCTGTGGCAAAAATCAGTGAGAAGTGGGGCTTTGGTATTTGCTCCTACGCAGACGACACCCAACTGCTGATAACCATTGATGAACGGCACGAGAACACTAGATTAAGACTGAATAATTGCCTCTCAGAGATGGCAACCTGGATGGCAGAACACTACCTTAAATTAAATGCTGGAAAATCCAAAATTTTACTTTTCGGAGGAGCTAAACTTGTCTGGAATTCCACTTGGTGGCCCCAGACGTTGGGTGATACCCGGCTCCAAAGCAATGCGCAAAGAATCTGTGGATCCTTATGGACAATACCCTATCCATGCAGGACCATGTGCAGGTTCTATGTGGAAGAAGCTTTGCGATGGTGAAGCTCCTAAAAAGGCTATTTCCTTGGATCCCACTAGATTGTAGGAGAACTATCACGCAAGCATTACTTACTAGTAGATTGGACTATGGTAATGCATTGTTCGTGGGCATGGCAGACTACCTCTTCACACGCCTACAAGTGGTGCAAAATGCCGCCGCCAAACTGGTATGTAACAAAGACAGATTCAGCTCAGCGTCTGAGTGCCTGGAAACTACTTCATTGGCTGCCAATGCGCCAAAGAGTGAAATTTAAGCTGCTCAGTCAAGCACACAGGGCTCTGCACAAACGAGGACCTTTTATCTTACAGAATAACGTTGAATTTGATGTACCTATCAGGTGCCTAAGATCAGGGTCTCTAGCCCAAGCTAGAACAAAACGCATTAAGAAAGCAAGGGCAGGGGTTGTAGTTTTTCATACTTGGCGGCAAAGCATTGGAATGAACTACTACAAGATCTCCACCTTACTGAGGACTATCTGGTCTTCAGAAAAAAACTTAAGACCCACCTGTTCGCTAAAACCTAATACCGGTCAAATTCATAAACCACTCTGCCTTCTACTGGAGTCCTAACACAGCGCCGTGATATCCTTTCTGGATGAATGTTGCGCTTTATAAATAAAAATACAAATACAAATCAGCCAGGTTAGCTTGAATTTAGTGACACAGTGAGCTTGGGACCCACGTCTGGGCATTCCCGGTGCACTTAGGGCAAGAAAGCAAAAGACACACAGATGATGGACGGAATGCAGAGTGAATAAAACATTCACCCCCAGTCAATAGATCTGCGTTAAATACATCATTATTTTGCTCACCATGCCATCCCACTTTAGACCCAGCCATATGCAAATCAGTCTTGGCCCTGTGCCTCAGGGAAATAGTCCAGACCGAACTGTCAAACTAGGTCCTCCCTGGGCTGGAAACAAGCATCCTGGGACCAGTTTCGGGCGCCACAGCTCATCAGCCAGGTTAACTTGAATCCAGTTGCACAGTGAACCCGGGACCCACGTCTGGGCTTACCTGGCGCACTTAGGGTGAGAAAGGAAAAGACACACAGATGATGGACGGAATGCAGAGCAAATAAAACATTCATCCTCAATCAATAGATCTGGGTTAAATCAATCGTTCTTTTGCTCAGCATGCCACCCCAGTTTAGAGCAAGCCATATGCAAATCAGTCTTGACCCTGTGAGCCATGGGAACAGTCCAGACCGAACTGCCAAGCCAGGTCCTCCCTGGACCGGTAAAGAGCATTCTGGGACAAGTTTCGGGACATCAACCCTCATCAGCCAGGCTAGCTTGAATCCAGTGGCACAGTGAGCCCGGGACCAACGTCTGGGCATACCCGGCGCACTTAGGCAAGAAAGCAAAAGACACACAGATGATGGATGGAATGCAGAGCAAATCAAACATTCACCCCAGTCAATAAATCTGAGTTAAATCCATCATTCTTTTGCTCACCATGCCACCCCAGTTGAGACCCAGCCATATGCAAATCAGTCTTGACACTGTGCCTCATGGGCACAGTCCAGACTGAACTGCCAAGCCAGATCCTCCCTGGTCTGGAAACAAGCTTCCTGGGACCGGTCACGGGGCATCACCCCTCATCAGCCAGGTTAGCTTGAATCCAGTGACACAGTGAACCTGGGATCCACGTCTGGGCATACCCGGCGCACTTAGGGTGAGAAAGCAAAAGACACACAGATGATTGACGGAATGCAGAGCAAATCAAACATTCACCCCCAATTAATAGATCTAGGTTAAATCTGTTGTTCTTTTGCTCACCATGCCACCCCAGTTTAGACCCAGCCATATGCAAATCAGTCTTGACCCTGTGCCTTATGGAGACAATTCAGACCGAACTGCCAAGCCGGGTCCTCCCTGGACCGGAAACAAGCATCCTGAGACAGATTTCGGGGCATCACCCCTCATCAACCAGGCTCAATTGAATCCAGTGGCACAGTTAGCCTGGAACCCACGTCTAGGCGTACCCAGCGCACTTAGGGTGAGAAAGCAAAAGACACAAAGATGATGGACGGAATGCAGAGCAAATCAAACATTCACCCCCAGTCAATAGATCTGGGTTAAATCCATTGTTCTTTTGCTCACCGTGCCACCCCAGTTGAGACCCAGCCATATGCAAATCAGTCTTGACCCTGTGCCTGATGGGAAAAGTCCAGACCAAAAATGCCAATCCAGGTCCTCCCTGGACCGGAAACAAGCATCCTAGGACCGGTTTCAGGGCATCACCTTTCATCAGCCAGGTTAGCTTGAATTTAGTGGCACAGTGAGCCATGGACCCAAATCTGGGCATTCCCGGCGCACTTAGGGCAAGAAAACAAAAGACACACAGATGATGGACAGAATGCAGAGTAAATCAAACATTCACCCCCAGTCAATAGATCTGGGTTAAATACATCGTTCTTTTGCTCAGCATGCCACCCCAGTTTAGAGCCAGCCATATGCAAATCAGTCTTGACCCTGTGAGACCTGGGAACAGTCCAGACCAAACTGCCAAGCCAGGTCCTCCCTGGACCGGTAACAAGCAACCTGGGACCGGTTTTGGGACATCAACCCTCATCAGCCAGGTTAGCTTGAATCCAGTGGCACAGTGAGCCCGGGACCCACGTCTGGGCATACCGGGCGCACTTAGGGCGAGAAAGCAAAACACACACAGATGATGGATGGAATGAAGAGCAAATCAAACATTCACCCCAGTCAATAGATCTGGGTTAAATCCATCATTCTTTTGCTCACCATGCCACCCCAGTTTAGACCCAGCCATATGCAAATCAGTCTTGACACAGTGCCTCATGGGCACAGTCCAGACTGAACTGCCAAGCCAGGTCCTCCCTAGTCTGGAAACAAGCTTCCTGGGACCAGTTACGGGGCATCACCCCTCATCAGCCAGGTTAGCTTGAATCCAGTGGCACAGTGAACCTGGGACTCACGTCTGGGCACACCAGGCGCACTTAGGGCGAGAAAGCAAAAGACACACAGATGATTGATGGAATGCAGAGCAAATCCAACATTCCCCCCCAGTCAATGGATCTGGGTTAAATCCATCGTTCTTTTGCTCACCATGCCACCCCAGTTTAGACTGGCGGTGGGCGGAGCTGGCGTAGTGCCTCTACGCGTAGCTCCACGGAGTTTGAAAAAACTCTGTGGAGCTACGCATAGCTCCGCTCCGCTCCCTCCCCGCTCCCCCATCTCAAATGCTTTAAAAATACTAAAAGAAGGCACTTACCTGTGTTCCTGCCACTCCCCTGCCTGGCCACTATCCTTCCCGCTCCTCGCCGCCTCGCGTCCTTTTACATTAAAAAACCCACTACCTTGTACGTCTTGCGTGTGCGCATGCGCACTCGCAAAACTTAAAACATAGTGTTTTTTAATGTAAAAGCATGCGAGAGGAGCAGGAAGGAGAGCAGCCAGGCAGGGGAGGCTGCAGAGACACAGGTAAGTGCCTTCTTTAGTATTTTTAAAGTATTTGGAAGGGGGACGGAGTGGCTAACTCTGCTCTGCCACGGAGGCATAGTTGTGCCTATCTCTGCGTTCGCCACGGAGCGTGGAGTAGGCAAATCTCTGCAAACTCCGCTGGCAGAGCGGAGTTAGCCACCCAGGGTTAGTTTAGACCCAGCCATATGCAAATCAGTTTTGACCCTCTGCCTCATGGGAACAGTCCAGACCGAACTGGCAAGCCAGGTCCTCCCTGGACTGAAAACAAGCTTCCTGGGACTGGTTTTGGGGCATCACCCCTCATCAGCCAGGTTAGAATGAATCCAGTGGCACAGTGAGCCTGGGACCCACGTCTGAGCATACCCGGCGCACTTAGGGCGAGAAAGCAAAAGACACACAGATGATTGACGGAATGCAGAGCAAATCAAACATTTACCCCCAATTAATAGATCTAAGTTAAATCTGTCGTTCTTTTGCTCACCATGCCACCCCAGTTTAGACCCAGCCATATGCAAATCAGTCTTGACCCTGTGCCTTATGGGGACAATTGAGACCGAACTGCCAAGCCAGGTCCTCCCTGGACCGGAAACAAGCATCCTGGGACCGGTTTCGGGGCATCACCCCTCATCAACCAGGCTCAATTGAATCCAGTGGCACAGTTAGCCCGGAACCTACGTCTGGGCGAACCCAGCACACTTATGGTGAGAAAGCAAAAGACACAGAGAAGATGGACAGAATGCAGAGCAAATCAAACATTCACCCCAGTCAATAGATCTGGATTAAATCCATCCTTCTTTTGCTCACCATGCCAACCCAATTGAGACCCAGCCATATGCAAATCAGTCTTGAACCTGTGCCTCATGGGAACAGTCCAGACCGAACTGCCAAGCCAGGTCCTTCCTGGACCGAAAACAAGCATCCCTGGACCGGTTTCGGGGCATCACCCCTAATCAGCCAGGTTAGCTTGAATCCAGTGGCACAGTGGACCTGGGACTCACGTCTGGGCACACCAGGCGCACTTAGGGCGAGAAACCAAAAGACACACAGATGATGGATGGAATGCAGAGCAAATCAAACATTCACCCCCAGTCAATAGATCTGGGTTAAATCCATTGTTCTTTTGCTCACCGTGCCACCCCAGTTGAGACCCAGCCATATGCAAATCAGTCTTGACCTTGTAAGTCATGGGAACAGTCCAGACCGAACTGCCAAGCCAGGTCCTCCCTGGACCGGTAACAAGCATCCTGGGACCGTTTTCAGGGCATCAACCCTCATCAGCCAGGTTAGCTTGAATCCAGTGACACAGTGAACCTGGGACTCACGTCTGGGCACACCAGGCGCACTTAGGGCGAGAAACCAAAAGACACACAGATGATGGATGGAATGTAGAGCAAATCAAACATTCACCCCCAGTCAATAGATCTGGGTTAAATCCATTGTTCTTTTGCTCACCGTGCCACCCCAGTTGAGACCCAGCCATATGCAAATCAGTCTTGACCCTGTGCCTGATGGGAAAAGTCCAGACCAAAATGCCAATCCAGGTCCTCCCTGGACCGGAAACAAGCATCCTAGGACCGGTTTCGGGGCATCACCTTTCATCAGCCAGGTTAGCTTGAATTTATTGGCACAGTGAGCCTGGGATCCACGTCTGGGCATTCCCGGCGCACTTAGGGCAAGAAAGCAAAAGACACACAGATGATGGACAGAATGCAGAGTAAATCAAACATTCACCCCCAGTCAATAGATCTGGGTTAAATACATCGCTCTTTTGCTCACCATGCCATCCCAGTTTAGACCCAGCCATATGCAAATCAGTCTTGACCCTGTGCCTCATGGAAACAGTCCAGACCAAACTGTCAAACTAGGTCCTCCCTGGACTGTAAAAAGCATCCTGGGACCGGTTTCGGGCGCCACCCCTCATCAGCCAGGTTAGCTTGAATCCAGTTGCACAGTGAACCCGGGACCCAGGTCTGGGCTTACCCGGCGCACTTAGGGTGAGAAAGGAAAAGACACACAGATGATGGACGGAATGCAGAGCAAATAAAACATGCATCCCCAATCAATAGATCTGGGTTAAATCCATTGTTCTTTTGCTCAGCATGCCACCCCAGTTTAGAGCCAGCCATATGCAAATCAGTCTTGACCCTGTGAGTCCTGGGAACAGTCCAGACCAAACTGCCAAGCCAGGTCCTCCCTAGACCGGTAACAAGCAACCTGGGACCGGTTTTGGGACATCAACCCTCATCAGCCAGGTTAGCTTGAATCCAATGGCACAGTGAGCCCGGGACCCACGTCTGGGCATACCGGGCGCACTTAGGGCGAGAAAGCAAAACACACACAGATGATGGATGGAATGAAGAGCAAATCAAACATTCACCCCAGTCAATAGATCTGGGTTAAATCCATCATTCTTTTGCTCACCATGCCACCCCAGTTTAGACACAGCCATATGCAAATCAGTCTTGACACAGTGCCTCATGGGCACAGTCCAGACTGAACTGCCAAGCCATATCCTCCCTGGTCTGGAAACAAGCTTCCTGGGACCAGTTACGGGGCATCACCCCTCATCAGCCAGGTTAGCTTGAATCCAGTGGCACAGTGAACCTGGGACTCACGTCTGGGCACACCAGGCGCACTTAGGCGAGAAAGCAAAAGACACACAGATGATTGATGGAATGCAGAGCAAATCAAACATTCCCCCCAGTCAATGGATCTGGGTTAAATCCATCGTTCTTTTGCTCACCATGCCACCCCAGTTTAGACTGGCGGTGGGCGGAGCTGGCGTAGTGCCTCTATGCGTAGCGCCACGGAGTTTGAAAAAACTCTGTGGAGCTACGCATAGCTCCGCTCCCTCCCCGCTCCCCCATCTCAAATGCTTTAAAATACTAAAAGAAGGCACTTACCTGTGTTCCTGCCACCTCCCCTGCCTGGCCACTATCCTTCCCGCTCCTCGCCGCCTCGCGTCCTTTTACATTAAAAAACCCACTACCTTGTACGTCTTGCGTGTGCGCATGCGCACTCGCAAAACTTAAAACATAGTGTTTTTTAATGTAAAAGCATGCGAGAGGAGCAGGAAGGAGAGCAGCCAGGCAGGGGAGGCTGCAGAGACACAGGTAAGTGCCTTCTTTAGTATTTTTAAAGTATTTGGAAGGGGGACGGAGTGGCTAACTCTGCTCTGCCACGGAGGCATAGTTGTGCCTATCTCTGCGTTCGCCACGGAGCGTGGAGTAGGCAAATCTCTGCAAACTCCGCTGGCAGAGCGGAGTTAGCCACCCAGGGTTAGTTTAGACCCAGCCATATGCAAATCAGTTTTGACCCTCTGCCTCATGGGAACAGTCCAGACCGAACTGGCAAGCCAGGTCCTCCCTGGACTGAAAACAAGCTTCCTGGGACTGGTTTTGGGGCATCACCCCTCATCAGCCAGGTTAGAATGAATCCAGTGGCACAGTGAGCCTGGGACCCACGTCTGAGCATACCCGGCGCACTTAGGGCGAGAAAGCAAAAGACACACAGATGATTGACGGAATGCAGAGCAAATCAAACATTTACCCCCAATTAATAGATCTAAGTTAAATCTGTCGTTCTTTTGCTCACCATGCCACCCCAGTTTAGACCCAGCCATATGCAAATCAGTCTTGACCCTGTGCCTTATGGGGACAATTGAGACCGAACTGCCAAGCCAGGTCCTCCCTGGACCGGAAACAAGCATCCTGGGACCGGTTTCAGGGAATCACCCCTCATCAACCAGGCTCAATTGAATCCAGTGGCACAGTTAGCCCGGAACCTACGTCTGGGCGAACCCAGCACACTTATGGTGAGAAAGCAAAAGACACAGAGAAGATGGACAGAATGCAGAGCAAATCAAACATTCACCCCAGTCAATAGATCTGGATTAAATCCATCCTTCTTTTGCTCACCATGCCAACCCAATTTAGACCCAGCCATATGCAAATCAGTCTTGAACCTGTGCCTCATGGGAACAGTCCAGACCAAACTGCCAAGCCAGGTCCTTCCTGGACCGAAAACAAGCATCCCTGGACCGGTTTCGGGGCATCACCCCTAATCAGCCAGGTTAGCTTGAATCCAGTGGCACAGTGGACCTGGGACTCACGTCTGGGCACACCAGGCGCACTTAGGGCGAGAAACCAAAAGACACACAGATGATGGATGGAATGCAGAGCAAATCAAACATTCACCCCCAGTCAATAGATCTGGGTTAAATCCATTGTTCTTTTGCTCACCGTGCCACCCCAGTTGAGACCCAGCCATATGCAAATCAGTCTTGACCTTGTAAGTCATGGGAACAGTCCAGACCGAACTGCCAAGCCAGGTCCTCCCTGGACCGGTAACAAGCATCCTGGGACCGTTTTCAGGGCATCAACCCTCATCAGCCAGGTTAGCTTGAATCCAGTGACACAGTGAACCTGGGACTCACGTCTGGGCACACCAGGCGCACTTAGGGCGAGAAACCAAAAGACACACAGATGATGGATGGAATGTAGAGCAAATCAAACATTCACCCCCAGTCAATAGATCTGGGTTAAATCCATTGTTCTTTTGCTCACCGTGCCACCCCAGTTGAGACCCAGCCATATGCAAATCAGTCTTGACCCTGTGCCTGATGGGAAAAGTCCAGACCAAAAATGCCAATCCAGGTCCTCCCTGGACCGGAAACAAGCATCCTAGGACCGGTTTCGGGGCATCACCTTTCATCAGCCAGGTTAGCTTGAATTTATTGGCACAGTGAGCCTGGGATCCACGTCTGGGCATTCCTGGCGCACTTAGGGCAAGAAAGCAAAAGACACACAGATGATGGACAGAATGCAGAGTAAATCAAACATTCACCCCCAGTCAATAGATCTGGGTTAAATACATCGCTCTTTTGCTCACCATGCCATCCCAGTTTAGACCCAGCCATATGCAAATCAGTCTTGACCCTGTGCCTCATGGAAACAGTCCAGACCAAACTGTCAAACTAGGTCCTCCCTGGACTGTAAAAAAGCATCCTGGGACCGGTTTCGGGCGCCACCCCTCATCAGCCAGGTTAGCTTGAATCCAGTTGCACAGTGAACCCGGGACCCAGGTCTGGGCTTACCCGGCGCACTTAGGGTGAGAAAGGAAAAGACACACAGATGATGGACGGAATGCAGAGCAAATAAAACATGCATCCCCAATCAATAGATCTGGGTTAAATCCATTGTTCTTTTGCTCAGCATGCCACCCCAGTTTAGAGCCAGCCATATGCAAATCAGTCTTGACCCTGTGAGTCCTGGGAACAGTACAGACCAAACTGCCAAGCCAGGTCCTCCCTAGACCGGTAACAAGCAACCTGGGACCGGTTTTGGGACATCAACCCTCATCAGCCAGGTTAGCTTGAATCCAATGGCACAGTGAGCCCGGGACCCACGTCTGGGCATACCGGGGCGCACTTAGGGCGAGAAAGCAAAACACACACAGATGATGGATGGAATGAAGAGCAAATCAAACATTCACCCCAGTCAATAGATCTGGGTTAAATCCATCATTCTTTTGCTCACCATGCCACCCCAGTTTAGACACAGCCATATGCAAATCAGTCTTGACACAGTGCCTCATGGGCACAGTCCAGACTGAACTGCCAAGCCATATCCTCCCTGGTCTGGAAACAAGCTTCCTGGGACCAGTTACGGGGCATCACCCCTCATCAGCCAGGTTAGCTTGAATCCAGTGGCACAGTGAACCTGGGACTCACGTCTGGGCACACCAGGCGCACTTAGGGCGAGAAAGCAAAAGACACACAGATGATTGATGGAATGCAGAGCAAATCAAACATTCCCCCCAGTCAATGGATCTGGGTTAAATCCATCGTTCTTTTGCTCACCATGCCACCCCAGTTTAGACTGGCGGTGGGCGGAGCTGGCGTAGTGCCTCTATGCGTAGCGCCACGGAGTTTGAAAAAAACTCTGTGGAGCTACGCATAGCTCCGCTCCCTCCCGCTCCCCCATCTCAAATGCTTTAAAAATACTAAAAGAAGGCACTTACCTGTGTTCCTGCCGCCTCCCCTGCCTGGCCACTATCCTTCCCGCTCCTCGCCGCCTCGCGTCCTTTTACATTAAAAAAACACTACCTTGTACGTCTTGCGTGTGCGCATGCGCACTCGCAAAACTTAAAACATAGTGTTTTTTTAATGTAAAAGCATGCAAGAGGAGCAGGAAGGAGAGCAGCCAGGCAGGGAGGCTGCAGAGACACAGGTAAGTGCCTTCCTTTTAGTATTTTTAAAGTATTTGGAAGGGGGAGGGAGTGGCTAACTCTGCTCTACCACGGAGGCATAGTTGTGCCTATCTCTACGTTCGCCACGGAGCGTGGAGTAGGCAAATCTCTGCAAACTCCACTGGCGGAGCGGAGTTAGCCACCCAGGGTTAGTTTAGACCCAGCCATATGCAAATCAGTTTTGACCCTCTGCCTCATGGGAAAAGTCCAGACCGAACTGCCAAGCCAGGTCCTCCCTGGACTGAAAACAAGCTTCCTGGGACTGGTTTTGGGGCATCACCCCTCATCAGCCAGGTTAGAATGAATCCAGTGGCACAGTGAGCCTGGGACCCACGTCTGAGCATACCCGGCGCACTTAGGGCGAGAAAGCAAAAGACACACAGATGATTGACGGAATGCAGAGCAAATCAAACATTTACCCCCAATTAATAGATCTAGGTTAAATCTGTCGTTCTTTTGCTCACCATGCCACCCCAGTTTAGACCCAGCCATATGCAAATCAGTCTTTTCCCTGTGCCTTATGGGGACAATTCAGACCGAACTGCCAAGCCAGGTCCTCCCTGGACCGGAAACAAGCGTCCTGGGACCGGTTTCGGGGCATCACCCTCATCAACCAGGCTCAATTGAATCCAGTGGCACAGTTAGCCCGGAACCCACGTCTGGGCGTACCCAGCGCACTTAGGGTGAGAAAGCAAAAGACACAGAGAAGATGGACAGAATGCAGAGCAAATCAAACATTCACCCCAGTCAATAGATCTGGATTAAATCCATCCTTCTTTTGCTCACCATGCCAAACCAATTTAGACCCAGCCATATGCAAATCAGTCTTGAACCTGTGCCTCATGGGAACAGTCCAGACTGAACTGCCAAGCCAGGTCCTTCCTGGACCGAAAACAAGCATCCCTGGACCGGTTTCGGGGCATCACCCCTAATCAGCCAGGTTAGCTTGAATCCAGTGGCACAGTGGACCTGGGACTCACGTCTGGGCTTACCCGGCGCACTTAGGGTGAGAAAGGAAAAGACACACAGATGATGGACGGAATGCAGAGCAAATAAAACATTCATCCCCAATAAATAGATCGGGGTTAAATCCATTGTTCTTTTGCTCACCATGCCACTCCAGTTTAGAGCCAGCCATATGCAAATCAGTCTTGACCTTGTAAGTCATGGGAACAGTCCAGACCGAACTGCCAAGCCAGGTCCTCCCTGGACCGGTAACAAGCATCCTGGGACCGGTTTTGTGGCATCAACCCTCATCAGCCAGATTAGCTTGAATCCAGTGGCACAGTGAGCCCGGGACCCACGTCTGGGCATACCCGGCGCACTTAGGGAGAGAAAGCAAAAGACACACAGATGATGGATGGAATGCAGAGCAAATCAAACATTTACCCCCAGTCAATAGATCTGGGTTAAATCCATCATTCTTTTGCTCACCATGCCACCCCAGTTTAGACCCGGCCATATGCAAATCAGTCTTGACACTGTGCCTCATGGGCACAGTCCAGACTGAACTGCCAAGCCAGGTCCTCCCTGGTCTGGAAACAAGCTTCCTGTGACCGGTTACGGGGCATCACCCCTCATCAGCCAGGTTAGCTTGAACCCCGTGGCACAGTGAACCTGGGACTCACGTCTGGGCACACCAGGCACACTTAGTGAGAGAAAGCAAAAGACACACAGATGATGGATGGAATGCAGAGCAAATCAAATATTCACCCAAGTCAATAGATCTGGGTTAAATCCATCAGTCTTTTGCTCACCATGCCACCCTAGTTTAGGCCCAGCCATATGCAAATCTGTCTTGACCCTGAGACTCATGGGAACAGTCCAGACCGAACTGCCAAGCCAGGCCCTCCCAGGACCGGAAACAAGCATCCTAGGTCCTGGCTGATGAGGGGTGATCCCCCGAAACCGGTCCCAGGATGCTTGTTTGAAGTTTCTTGAAAAAGCATCTTTCACACCTATTTTCCGTTTTCGCAGTTATTTGAGACGTCGCGATGACGTCTGTAGCCATGACCATCGTGACTTTTCCATAAAGTGAAAACACATATATGCACACACATTACAGTATTTAACACACTATGGTTTTATTACTCTATACTTCAAATTCTTGTTTTTCTAGTGTGTTTCTAGAAGAACCATCTCTAAAACCTATTTTCCGTTTTTGCAGTGAGGTCAGAGATCGCGATGACATTGACAGTGTCATTTCCTGAGTTGAGCTTCCATTCCCCCAACCAGTAACCCAATTTCTTACTGCAACAATTTGCAAATTTTTATGAGTATAACCTTCGTACTGAGTGTGAGCCAAATTCATTTAAGGAAATCATGTCTACCTTAGTGGAAGTGTGGGGTCAAAAAGTGACAGTCCATCTTCTCTCAAGCATCTAACACGGAGTAACATTAATAAACCCCATGTCCAACTGTATGAAAGAACATTTGCCTCACAGTGATAGAGAGGAGTGTATTCTGACACTCTTTATGAGGTGTTGGGTTATCCTTCTGGGTTATCCTAAATCTGTTGTGTGGACCCCCCATGCTTGGCTCGCTCTTATTAACTACACCCCACTCTAATAAAGCCTACGATGGCTTGGAACTGTGCGTAATTCAACGTTCACCCAGGCCTAGTTTTGAGGAGATGCAGCCATTCTTTAGATTCCTACAAACATATCTGAGAGCATTCTAAATGCCGACCGTTCAAACTTTGCATGCCTCGTGCAATTGCAGAGATTTGTTGCATTTCTTAGGGATGCTTCCGCTGTGAAACATGTTCTGTAAGAGGCTCATGCATCAGCGTGGCTTTCATTCTTAAAATATGTCTGATATGACGGCATGCGAATGAGGTAATTTCAAGTGCCAAAAACCATGATTTTCCTTTTTTTTTAAATTGTTTACCTCATTGTCGTATATCGAATCCCCCACCACCCCGCCCCACCGTTCTTACCTGCACAGGCCGTGCCTGGGTACTTTCTCCTTTTGAAGGCCCTTATGCTCCAATCTTAAATCGTGCCTTAACTTCACCATTAGCCAGGTCACTTTGTAGACATTCAGGAAATATCAAGGTCCATTGCTAACCTAATGGTGCTAAGTGTTGTTTTTGACAGCCACACACATTTCAAATAAGTCATCATAGATAATGTCTGTTGGTCCTATAGATTTTCTATATAGTTTGACAACATAGCTAGCAGGCTTTGATTTCATATGGTTCTCTTACAGACATACAGTAATTGTGACATTTTACTTAGAGCATAAAACTAACAACCAATGACAATATCTTGTAGTTGGTAAAAGCACGTGGGCAATTCCAGTGGCGGCCGGTATATCAAAAGAGTGGCGGAGAGGCAGCACAAATACATTTTAAAAACTCACCTGCCGCATAACCAGATAGCCGCATTGGACTTGATGGAGCAGAAATTTCGTATTTGCATTTTGTTCATTTGTAGGGGTGCATCATAATCATGGGTAGAATGCACCCACATATAATCGCGTCTCGTGTAAATGTGAGTGTTAGAATTGTGAACCGTGTTAATGTATTTACGTGACATATTTTAATTACTGACAAGTAGTATGAGGAGTTAACGTAGGAAATAAATGTAACTAGCAGAAAACTCTAACATGGAGGAATCGTGTTGTGAAGTCTGACATTACTCATGTACTAAATGTGTTTAATAATAATGCTTTCTATAATTTGGTAAATGTGTTAGACGAGATGAAATATAGCTATGGAACTCGTCATGTTTAAATGATACATTCTTATGTTAGCTAAAGCTGTAGGCCTGAAATGCAACCCCTGACAAACTCTCGCTCTAGGATTAATGTCTAATCTAGTAGAAAATGGAATCTACTTCAAGATGAGGGGGTTTTCTGTAAGTAGTTTAATTTGAGTAGGGGTGCACATGTGAATACATGCAGAGCAGGTC
Source organism: Calotriton arnoldi (assembly GCA_963921515.1). NCBI lineage: Eukaryota > Metazoa > Chordata > Amphibia > Caudata > Salamandridae > Calotriton > Calotriton arnoldi. The sequence continues at coordinate 1,481,782 of CAWUFW010002291.1, forward strand.
ACTGGTACTGTTCTGAAGTGCTGAAGTCAGGTCTATGACAGGAACTCTGGTGATGTCTGATGTGATTTCAAATTAGGATTGACAAATCTTCTTATCAGCACATGCAGTTGGGGCAACAAGAGGGTTCAGGATGGACCATATCAGTGACATCAATAAGATCCGAGCCCCACCTATCTTATTTCTTTTACATATGTCTATCTTATTATTTGTTTTCTTCAAAAGAAGATTGTGCATTTATTTCCACGTTCGTTTGTCAGCAGTTTCCTTTTGTGCTCCTGCATTTAATTATCACCAATGAGTGGGCATGTGTGTGTCAGCAGCTCCTGGGAAGCAATGCAGTTGTTGAAGTTTATGTAAGCCCCCACACCCTCGAAGTGGCTCAATAATCGCAGAGAGGATGCTTGAACAAGGTGAAAATTGCCATTTCAATTGGACTCTGACCAAATTGAACTAATTAGCAGGAAGCGTTTCCCTCCCCGACTGCGAATTCTGCCTTTAGGCCAGAAGAAATGGTAATGTGAAGAAATGATTATTCCGTTTAAAGCATGCTTACCAGAGGAAAAACTACAAAAGGTCGCTGAGCAGCACATTACCACAGACAAGCTTTCAAGCCTGCACATTCCGCTTTAGGTTATAGAAGTTGCTGGGTGTTGAACCGATTTGCCTCATATATATTTTCCTCAGCTCATCTGAATCATTAAATGAGAAATTCTGCCCGGCGAGAGCATTTCATTATGAGGGCAGAGTAAGAGTGTTCCTATTCTTCTTTTCAAATATATATGAGGGTTAAGATGTTTGTCTGCTCACTGCCAAGGCGTGCTTGAAACTGTGCAACCACAATAGACTCTGCGGAATGTTCCTTCAGTTCAAGCACGCGAGGGAAGCTATGTTGGCAATAGCCTACATCCGCGCATGGCTGAGCCATGTCTGTGCTGAATAGGTGTGTCCAGATATCCAGCATGGGGAGCATGTGATCACCATGTGAGCCAGGTCCTGTTTGGCTAAGTGTTACTAACTCATGTGGCTTCTGAATTTATGGTGTTTTTAGGAGCGCGAGTACCGCCTGTGTGCTTTAGTGGGGCAATCTCCCCAGACCATTGTTGGGATTGATCAAGAGTTTCCTGACCCAGTCTTTGCCTGCCAGTTTCGCACACTCCCACCTGCGACCTATCAAATCAGCAGTTCCCGGGCCTAGGTCTCGGGGCCTGCCCAACTGTATATTTTTGAGTCGAGGTTGATGTAGAGTTCACAACAGGTGAAAATGTTCTAATGATGTATGCCTCGTTTTCTATATTATCAATAACACCAGCACAAAATGTACTTGCAGTAGTATACATTTATGTTCATGCATTACCATGGGGTTCAGACTCCAGTTGGGTTTTGCATATCAGGATAGACAGTTTCAGTAATGCTTTATGTTGGTCTATTTTTATCTATTAGAATTTAGATGATGTACACTTTCATTTTTAGAGAAACAAATTTTGTTTGAGGTGAGTTCCCAGAGCCAATGTACGTGAGCCCCAGCATATGGAAATTAGAGCAGGGACTGCAGTAGATACATTACTAAGACACATTACTGTTTAAAATATTAATCATTATTTTATTATCACAGGGCGAAATCAGTGCATTTATTTTATTTAATCTACAAACAGTGCACAGTCCTTTAATGAAACTGTGCACGCATTTATAGTTATGCGCCTGCTGCTGGGGAGCCAGTCTCAGCAGCTGAATGACTGGCACCTCAAAGAAATTATTGTTAAAATAACCTTAGACGAGTGATTTTGGGGGACCCTGTCTGTGCTTAGGAGCAATCTTAAACTGTAGAATTACTCAGGGGAGGAAGGCAATCACTGTCACTTCTTTGAGTAGACAATTGTATCCTTTACTGAATAAACATATAGATCCATTCCATTTGCAAGGGAAAATAATAACTTTTCTGTCACTGAATAAGAGTGAAGCTTTGGATATAATACACAATTTCAATAAACTATAGCAGTGCCAGTAACTGACATAAATATTGCTTGAACTAGGTGTTAGAAATGGGGGTCTCTAGTTGTCAATGGTTAGCACCTTTGTCCAAATAGGGACCCTACCTTCTAGTCAGGATAAGGGTGATACATTACTGAAATAACCCCTGCTCACCCCCTTGGCAGCTTGGCACGAGCAATCAGGCTTATCTCAGAGGCAGTATGTGAAGCATCTGCACATAACCAACAGTAATACACTGAAAACACTACAAAAGGACATCACACCAGTTTTAGAAAAATAACCAATATTTATCTGTGCAAACAAGGCCAAAACGATAAAAAGCCAACATACAGTAATCCAAAATATGCACTTTGCAAGAATGACTTTAAAATATAGTTCCTTGAAGTCAGTAACTCCGTCTGGGGCTACCGCGGGGCTGAAAACAACAGATTCCAACAGTTCCGGCCGACCACGGCGGTGCAGACCGGCGTTGGTGTCAGTAGACTCATAAACAGTACCTTTGGTTCCCGCCGACTGCTTCAGGACGGGCCGGTCGAGGCAACCATCGTGGTTGCGATGTGAAGCGTAGAGGTACGGCGTGCAGTGCCCTCAAGTCGCGGTGCAGGCAACGACTCAGTGACGGTCATCCAGCAGCGTTGGTGAGACCAGGGCTGCGGTGTGGAGTGAGGCAGTGCTTGTGACTGTGCTGACAGGTCACAGTGCAAGCGACAGGGCCGGTTAATGGGAGCTGGCGTCGGTCGGCCCAAACTGCGGTGGGGGATGGGGCGTGCGTCATGTGACTTATGAGCGGTGCCCCCAAACCACAGTGCAGCGTGCAGCGACAACATCATCGGTGAGACCAGGGTGGCGGAGTTAAGTGAGGCAGTGAGCAGTGCAGTGCCACAGATCGCGGTGCAAGTAGCGGTTCGGTGGCGGTGGCAGCTGTCGTCGTCATCAGTGAGACCAGGGTTGCAGTGCAAAGTGCGGCGGTGCCCTCTGAGGTGTCTTCAGGACACAGAGCCCGCAGCGGTGTCGGTGGCGGCTGCTTACCCCCTCTGTGGAAACTGAACCCCACGGTTCCAGAGGTGGTACCCAGAGGTAGGTGAAGTCTTTGCTGTCCCTGAGACTTCATGAACAGGAAGCCAGCAATGTTTCAAGCCCTTGGAGATACTCAGTGACAAGTAAAGAAAGCTCAGTCCAGTCCTTTCACTGCCCAAGGCAGAAGCAGCGACTGCAGGCCAACTCAGCAAGGCAACAACACAGCAAAGTGGCAGTACTCCTCCTGGCAGTTCTTCCAGCTATTCTTCTTGGCATGTTCCTTGAGCCAAGCAAGTTCTAAAGTTCTGGGGTCTGGGACCCAATATTTATACTCAGTTTCTCTTTGTTCTCTTGGGCAAGAGTGTCTGTGCTCAGTCCAAACCAGTTTGGTCCTCTCTGGCCCAACTTCCCGGCCGGAGGTGGAGACAGCATTGTCCAAGGCAGACCAGGCCCATTCAGGTGCAAGGAAATCTCCTCCCACTACTCTAAATACGGCCCAGGTCTATTCAGCCTAGCCCTGACTCATCCAGGAAAGGCAGGACACACCTCGACCCCCTGTGGCTGTCTGAAGAGAATGCACATCCCCAGCTCCTGTCACTCCAAAGCCAGACAGTCTATCCACAACCCAGCAGAGGCACACAGGATGGCTAAGCAAGAAAATATCTTCTTTCTAAAAGTGGTATTTTCAAACACAAAACATAAAAATCATCTTCACTAAAAGATGCATTTCTACATTCTGATATGAGGCATAATAAACTCTATTTCTCTATCTTGTCCCAATGGGAAGATATACTCGTAAAATATGACCAAGTATTACCCATTCTATCCTATGGAACAGATAGCCTTTCAACAGTGAAAAACGAATTACATTGTAGTTCAAAATCAGGACATGATGATGTCACACACACCAGGACATGTCCTGCCTTTCACATACACTGCACCATGCCCATAGAAGTACCTTGGGCTGACTCACATGTAATAAAAGTGAAGGTTATGGCTTGGCAAGTGGGTGCACTAGCCAAGTCGACATGGCAGTAAAAACTGCGCGCAGACACTGCAGTGGCAGCTCTGAGAACCATTTGAACGGCTGCTCATGTGGGTGACACAATCAGTGCTACAGGCCCACTAGCAGCATTTGATTTACAGGTCCTTGCACTCTCAGTGCACTTTACTAGGGATTTACCAGTAAATCAAATATGTCAATCATGGAAACACCAACCCATAATCCGATTTATAATAGGAGCACTTGCACTTTAACACTGAACAGCAGTTTCAAGTGCGCAGACACTAAACCAGCAAAAACAGAGTCAAAATCAGGAAGTCAGAAAGCAAAAAGAGAGGGGAAACATGCCAAAAGATGCCAGGTCTAACACTACCACTACTACATTTCCAATCAAGTTAGTAAAAGAAGGTGGGTTTGAGTCATTGTATATATAATGTGGAGATTTTTATGCTGCTTAAAGCTGATCCAAGAAAACTACTGTGCACCATTACATAGATATAACTGCTTTGTTCTACATGAAATAAACTGTCACTCAAAGTGCCCTAGAAAACAACAAAATGTCACATTTAAGCACACTGAGAACATGGAAATGACACACATAACCAAGCTGGAAACGTGGCTGCTATGAGTTTGAAGTAAACTATCAGCACCTAACGCATCAAGCCAAACTTCCTTAGAAATCTCCCCTTGAGCTTCAACCAGCTTCAAGTAAATCTACAACACATTCAACATCATCAGTTTGAATGTCATCATCACAAACATACATAGACATCCTTGCCAGGCAGTCCGCCCTGACATTCTTACCCTCAGGTAAATATCTATCTGTGAAATTGAATGCTTGAAGTTTAGATAGCAGGCCAACAAGTCGAACTGTAACTTTACCTGTACCTTTCCCACTAAGCACATAAACCAATGCCTTATAATATGTAAAACTGTTAAACATAGTACCCCACAAGAATGTTTTTGATTTTCTAACAGCACGCCAAAGCTTCATGTTCTATTGTGCTGTAATTACAATAGGCTGAGAGAGAGACCGTAACTCAAAAGCGATGGTTTGTTCCCTGCTATCAACCCATTGAGAGAAAACGGATCATAACTCTGCCTGACTGGCATCCACTGTTAAAGAACATGTGTCACAATCAAATCTTTGATATTTTAAAAAGCTGCATTCACACCATCACTCCATTCAAACCTTTCCCCTTTTTTCATCAGATTACGGAGGGGTTGTTCAACAAAAGCATATCTCTGAATGAAGCGAGAATAGTACTCTTTAAGGCTCAAAAAGGATCTTAAGGCATCTTTATCCTTAGGTGGAGCAATGTCTTGAATTGCTTGTAGCAGTGACATTTTAGGTTTAATGCCTTGGTCAGACATTCTGTGCCCACAAAATTTACCTGATGAGTCAAAAATTGTCATTTCTCTCTTCTCCGAGTCATGACAAGGTCTTCAAAAACACATGAATCTCTTTCTAAAATAGGGTTATGCTCTTTGACAGTCTCTGCAGAAATTAGTACATCGTACTGAAAAGCTTGTACACCAGGGATATCTAACAATATGGTATACACAAACTTCTGGAAAACACTTCCCGCAGAGGCCAACTCAAAAGTCATGCGCAAAAATTTGTAAACACTAAAGGGAGTCATAAAAGTTGTTAAATCTTGAGACTCAGCAGCAAGGCGGACCAGATGAGAGGCTGACCTGAGATCCAACTAAGAAAAGTATCTTGTATTTTCCACATTGGCCAGCAACTAATGTACCGTGGGCAAGGGATGGCAATCAATGGTGATATTCTTGTTAAGGTGGCACAAGTCCACAGAAAGGCGGTTTTCTACTATTTTTTACCTTACTATAACCACAGGGCTTACCCATTCAGAAGAGTTAGTATGCTTAATAACACCAGCTAACATAACTCGTCTAAAAAATGTTAGGATCCGACTTCAGACTAAGTGGGACAGGTCGCACCTTGTGAACAACGGGAAGAGCACCCATTTTGAGTTTGATTAAGTGCTCAAATTTTGAAATGCTCCCAATTTTGTCAGAGAAAAATTTAGAGAACATCCTAACAACTTTCTCCACACTCAAGTCGTCATCATTCTTCACCCAAGATATGTGCATATCAGCAAACACAATCGGATTTTCAGTACCCGGAACTAGTTTTAAACCTAGTGTGGCAAGTTCTTGGCGGCCAATGATGTTTCGGCTCCTAATCTCAGCATAAAACATGGTTGCAGTTCTTCTGCTGAGGCATGCTAAAGAGTCTACAAAATAGCCCAACATAAATAATATTGTGTTCTCCAAATGCCTTTGGATGAATATCAGTTTTTTTGAGCAGGGATTGATTCCACTTTTCAAAATACAAAGCATAAGAAATGAAGGTAATGGGTGCTCCTGAGTCAGCGATTTTCAATAGTTTATCATTACCAATTTCCACATCGCACCAAGGACCTTTAGCTAGTGCAATCATCAGAGTAAATTGTAAGTACCACTTTTGATAAATCATGGAGACTTTGATCATGCTCAAGTTCAACTCTGCTGAGCCTAACCTGTAATTTTGAACAAACATTCTGGAAATGGCAAAGTGGTGGCTTGGTGGTGAAGTCTGCTCCACTGGAACACGAGGCTCATTCCCGGACTCGGCACTGGAAGCCTGCAGTGCTCCTCGGCTACTGTGGGTGATTGCTAGAGGGCCTGCGCCACTGGAACAGGAGGCTCATGCCTGGACTCAGCACTGGGAGCCTGCCTGCTCCTTGGCTACTGTGGGTGTCCGCTAGTGGGCCTGCGGGTCGGCCCTCTGGGCCACCCTTCGCAGCCTAAGTAAAGTGTGTGCGCTGATGCCAGTGGGCTGCTGCTAGACCTGGCACCATTGGCGTGGGTCTCCCCTGCATTTTTTGCTTTTACCTCCTGTGTTTTTGCTATGCGTTGGACTCCGTTTTGCTGGTCTAGACGCTTTGGGCACATTGCCACTGCTGTTCAGTGCCAAAGTGCAAGTGCTCCCTTTGTAAATTACTGCTATGGATTGGTGTTTTCATGAATGGCTATTTTATTTACTAGTCAGTCCCTAGTACAATGTACTGTGTGTGCCCAGGGCCTGGTAGTGAGCTTGGAGCACTGATTGTGCCACCCACAGTAGCAGCCTGTAAATGTAACTCTGGCCTGTCATTGCAGAGCCTGTGTGCAGTCTGGTACTGCCATGTCGACTTAGCAAGTGTACCCACTTGCCAGGCCCTAACCTTCCCTTTTCTTTCATATTAGTCACCCCTAAAGTAGGCCCAAGGTACCCCTGTGGGCAGGGTGCAGTAACTGTGAACGGTAGGACATGCCCTGGTGTGTGTGGCATGTCCTGATAGTAAATTACTGCCAATTTAGTTTTTTACTATCGCAGGGCTACCTGTTTCCATTGGATAGAATGGGGTTTGTTTTTAACATCTTATAAACCATCTACCCCTGGGAGCAAGGTAGGAAAATAAAGTTTAGTATGCCTGAACTCTGAATGTTAAAATGCATCTTTTAGTGAGGGTGATTTTTACATTCTGTGTTTGAAAATACCACTTTTAGAAAGTACCACTTTTAGAAAGTAGATATTTTCTTGCTTAACCATCCAGTATGTCTCTGACTGGTTTGTGTATTACATGTCTGGCTTTTGGATGACAGGTGCTGGGAAGGAGCAGTGGCTCCAGAAAGCCTGATGAGTCAGGGCTTGGCTGAATAGACCTGGACTGCATTTAGAGTAGGGGGAGGAGATTTCCTTTCACCTGAATGGGCCTGGTCTGCCAAGGACAATGCTGTCTCCACCTCCTACCAGGAAGCTGCACCAGAGAGGACAGAACAGGTTTTGACCAAGCACAGGGCTTCTCTGCCACTAGAGAACAAAGGATTTTGGGATATAAATATTGGGGCCCAGACCCCAGACTTTTAGATCACTTCTGGGAATCAAGTGAAACCTTTGCCAAGGAGAAGAGCCGGAGAAGCTGAGGAGGAATACTGCCCCTGTACTGTTTGCTGTCTGGGGTTGGCCTGCAGTGGTTACTTGCTGCCAAGGAAAGGAGAAAAGGACTTTGCTGTGTCCCCTGCTTGAGGAAGATCTCCAAGGGCTTGAATTCAGCTTTCCCCCTGTTCACAAGATCTCAGGAACATCAAATACCTCACCAAACTTCTGGGCACCGTCTCTGGAACCGGTGGTTTCAGTTGACTGGAGAAGAAAAGGGCAACCGACTCTATCATCTAGTCTGTTGCATGGATTCTGTGTCCTGAAAGCACCGTAGAGAGCACCGCCTTGTTCCGCAATGCAACCCTGGTCTCACCGACTTCGTCAACGAGCCGCTGCTTGCACCGCATCCTGTGGGCATCGCACTCCGCAACGCTTCGCTACACACTATACTGACGTCTTCGACTCCGTCGCTGCCCGACTCGAACATCGACCGGCTCTGTCACCGCATCATGACCAGCCAGCACCGCATCGAGCACCGTCGCACCCTGCAACGCAAGCCTTGGTCTCACCGACTCCGTCAACGAGCCGCTGCCTGCACCGAGCCGTGAGGACATCGCACGCTGCAACGCTTCCATCTCACAAATCGCAACCGCAACAGTTGCCCCAGACCGGCTCGTACCATCGTGTCGGGCGCAACAACAAAAGGTACTGTCTCCAAGTCTGTCGACGCTTTTGCTAACCCGTATCGACACTGTTGGCTGGAATTGTTAGACTCTGTCGTATTCAGTATCGCGGTAGCCCCAGACGGAGCTACAGAGTTGAAAGAACTGTATTTTCATGTTTTTCCTGCAATTTAAAGGTTATTTTGCACAATAACCATTTTTAAGAGTATTGTATGTTGGATTTTTGTCGTTTTTGGTCTTGTTGGTTTAGATAAAGATCACTTATTTTTCTAAACTGGTGTGGTGTCCATTTGTAGTGTTTTCACTGTATTACTGTATGTGTTCACAAATGCTCTACACACTGCCTCTGAGATAAGCCTGTCTGCTCATGCCAAGCTACCAAGGGGGTGAGCAGGGGTTATTTTAGAAGTGTATCCCCCTTACCCTGAATAGGAAGAACGGTCCCTACTTGGACAAAGGTACCTACCTCTGCCAACTAGAGGTCCCTATTTCTAACAGCTGCCATGAAGGAGGTCCTTGGTGTCCATTTACTTGGGGAGTGTGCAGCCATGCTCGTGGTGGCCGTGCAGAAGACCCGGCATTCCCTTGAGCACCGGTGCGGTGGGCAAGCCACCTGTCGCTGGAGCCTGCAGCTGCCCCGCACTCATTGCCTACAGTGGATAACCACCTGGCGGCTGGAGAAGTAAGCCACTTTCCCGCACAATGCGGCCCAAGAAAACTGAGGTGGACTGCCACGACCAGGGCCCGTGCAGCTGTTGCATGGGGGAGTGCGCAGACGGGCTTGGAGCAGCCATGCTGATGATCTGGTGTTTCCCTGGCAGTATCCATGAGGAGGAGGCCAATCCGATACACGAGCCTGCACTGGCACTAGTCAAAGTGGATGATGGCGAAGGGACATTTGGGTGCAGAATGAGCCATTTCCTTGGGTGAAGGTGAGCTGCCAGGTGCCAGAGAAGGGACTCACTTTGCCACCCGTGTGGTCTGGGGCTGCCAACAGGGGCAGAATGGCCTGCCAGATGAAGCTGAGCCTCATGATATTGCCCTAGATTACACGGCATGACAAAGTGGACAGGGGGCTGCTCCCAGGCCACAAATGTGATATGGGCCCAGTGAACACAAAAGGGCACACTTTCTGGAGAGGGTCAGTGATTGGAAAGTAAGTGACCTACATTTAAACCCATCACCACGTGCACCCGCACTGCATTTAGCCCCTACCGGGGAGTGGGGGAGGGGTTTATCTACATAGCGCCGAGGGTTACAGGATCAGCTGCTGCGAGGCCCTAGCTGATATTGGGCTTGCATCACTGTAAGGGACTTCAGGCCAGTACAGCTTATACAGTGAATGGAACACCTACAACTCCCATAAGTGGCCGGGGGACTGCTCCTTGGCGCAAAGTGCTAGGGCGGGTGGGGTACATCCTGGCCTCACTGGACCATGGCACCCCAGTGGGAGCTCCAAGGGCATGTCCTACAGTGGACATTTTCCCTTCCCCAGTCTCCCCCATACACATAGTGCTCCCCCGTACGCTGAGAAGGGTACTCAGAGATCCTGATGCAACCTTTTGCAAACTGTGGTGGCGCAGATCATTGAGTAGTGCCCCCTGTCTACACCGGCCACGCATACAGTCCTCTGCAGAATACTGTAGCACTGGTACTGCACGCAGGATCAGGAGAGCTTAATCTTATACAATACTAGGGTCCTACATGACCCACCTGTCTAGCCCTTGACTCATTTCCTGGCCATCATGTCCCCATCAGGATAATATATTAGCTTTAGTCCGTTGGGCCCCAGGTCTGTATGTAATCAAAAAATGAAGCTCACTAAAGAATAAGAGCCACCTGATTTGTCGTGGGGTCAAGGTCTTCAAGGATCTGACTAAGAAACTGAAGGTTTTTATGACCCGTGTGTATGGTGATGGTGTGTTGTGTTGTGCTCCAAGTAAGTCCTGCTGCCTTTCCTGAAAGGAAAGTTGAACGGCAAGCAACTCGCGTTCAGCCACTGTGTAATTCTGCTTGGCGTGCAGCAACTTCTTGGGAAAGTAGGCAATGGGGTGCATGTGTCCTGTAGAAATGTCATGTTGTTATAAGATTCCCCTTCTTCCACCTGCAAGGCATCTGCCTCCACGAAGTATGGTTTTGTGGGATCAAAGTGTTTTAGTATCAGGGCTCACGTGAAATCCTGTTTCAATGAACTGAAGGTTTGTTCCATTTTCTTCAACCAAGTGAAGGTTTCTTTCTTCCTCAATAATTTTGTAATGGGACTTACAATGTTGGAGAAGTGAGTGATGAACCTCCTATAAAAATTGGCAATGCCCAAGTAAATCTGCACCTCTTTAAAGGAGGTTGGGGTTGGCCAATCCAGAATTGCCTGGCCCTTTTTTGCACCCATGGTTATGCCTTCAGGTAACTGGATGTAGCCTAGAAACATGACTTTTCAAGTGTGAAATGTGCACTTCTGTACCTTGGCAAACAAGGCAAGGTCATGGAGGCACTGTATGACTGTTTGTATATGAGTGACATGATCGTCATGCTTTGGGAATAAATGAGGATGTCGTCAATATACACAATGATGAATCGATCCAGCAGATCTTGTAGGACCTCATTTATAAAGAATTGAAATGCTGTGGGGCGTTACACAGGTTGAAAGGCATGACAGTATATTCGAATAAACCAAACTTGGTTGGAAAAGCTGTCTTCCATTCATCTTCCTCCTTCACCCTAATGAGGTGATAAGCCCCATGCAAATTGAGTTTAGTCTCGAACCTGGTCCAGCAAGACAGGGATTAAGGGCAACGGAATACCGTTTATTTATTGTTACCTCATTCAGGACCCTGTAGTCAATGAAGGCCCACAAATCATGGGTCTTTTGAGGGACAAAGAAGAGTGGCAAGGATGCAGCAGAGGTGGAATGTATAATGAACCCTAGCACAAGAAGCTCATCCAGGTAACTCTTTAGAGGCTTGGTCTCAGGATCCGACAAGGCATAGATGCTACTACAGGGGAGGACCGAGTCTGGCAGTAAGTCTATACAACAGTCAAATTCTCAATGATGGGGTAATTGGTTCATTAAATACATCCTGGAAATCCTGGTATTCAATAGGTAGGGAAGCTACAGCTCCTTGATCAAGTGCAGAACAAATTAAGGGTGATACTAGTTCCTGTGCAGTGGCATAGCAATGAGTTCGACAGTAGTGGAACCCTAGAGTTACCAAGCGTAAAAACCAATCAATATCAGGGTTGTGGAGCTGGAGCCAGAGTACTCCTAATATAGCCCCGAACATTGGTGTGTCAATCAGGTCAAAGGTCAGAGCCTTGGTATGTCCTCACATACCAGACCTATTGGTGCTGCCTGTTATTCAATCATGCATGAAGAGAATTCGGAGCCATCCACCACTCTAACAGGTTAAGGCTTTGCCTTTTTAATCCTAGGAATCTTCACGGAGCTAGCAAGGGTAAGGACTAAAAAATGTACAGTTGCCCCTGATTGAGAGGAGGAGGAGTATGGGTACGATTTTCCACTGCTGGAGCAATAATCATAGGTACAGGTATGGTTAGGGTATGGGTACGATTTTCCACTGCTGGAGCAATAATCATAGGTACAGGTATGGTTAGGGGCTGTGGGACTTTACTCAAGGTATTTGCTAAATAGTGTGAGGACTTATCTAGATACACACTTGACCGGGTGACCTCTATGCTAGTTGGGTCGCTTACTTTTCATTTAATGCATCAGTGGTGGCTTGTACAAAGTTAAAAAATCCTTTTAGTTTCACAGTGCATTCTTTAGCAAAATGTCCTGCCTTGCCGCAATAGAGGCATAAATTCAGTTTTCTTCTACGCTCTTTTTCCCCGGTGATCAAAGGACCATGGAGTCCCCCGATTGGCATGGGGTCTAGATTGTCATGACTTTTAAGTTCGGATTCCTTTTGTTTGGACTAAACTATTAACAGCTAAGGCCTTTTACCTCTTTGCTCAGTTAACCTGTGATATAGGCGCATGACTAAATCAATAAATTTTGAACAATTTGACAGGGGATCAACAATGTGGGCCAACGAGTCCTTCTCCTCTGGCCACTGAGTTTCCGTGACTAATGTTCTGAATGATGTAATGTATGAAAGTAAATCCTACTTCCTTGTCGCAGAATCAGCAGCTCATTATCGTTCACTTGAACGAAGGTGTGTTGAGCAAAGAAACAACGTATCGTCTCCTAAAACCTTCCAAAATCCTGCCAAACAGGGTCATTGTTTTCAATGAGTGGTATGGCCCAATTGACAGCAGTGCTTCCAAGATGAGAAATGATGAAGGCAATTCTGACGGTATCAGTGAAAAAGGCTGTGGGTTTGCACAGAAACTGCAACTGGCACTGACTCAAGAATATGTTGAACTTGGCGCTATCTCCAAAAAGCGCTCCGGCGAAGCCAAAGAAACAGGTATGGGTGTGGTGACATTGACATTGACCGGGTGACCCCCTTCTTAGTTTGAGAAACTTAGGGACTGTGTTACTGGGTGCCCAGCCACTCCCAACTAAGCGGGTTGTAAAACCGGATGTGCGCCTTTAGGCACAGCCCCTATATCAGGTAGCCAAGGGGAATGACGGGGGCGATACCTTACCAATTCATTTTTTTGTGTCAGAATTACTTGTTGTAAGGACTGGACATCATGGTGTAAGCTGGCTAATGCCTTGGCCAAAGTTAATGCAATAAGGGCCTCCTCTGTAAGTGCCTGAGCTAGTTTGTGATTGCTGAACTGATCGCATGAGTCCATTTCGTCTGAGCACAGAAGAGTGTATGAGGCTTGACTTTCTGTCGTGCCACTCACCGACTCTTGTCTTCAGGGGCAATGCTGGACCTCCTATCTCTCTTAGGATGGCATCTGATCAGGGAATTGCAATCGTGAAACAACTGCTGCCCCAGAAGGGAAGGGGTTTGGGACAAAATAACAAACAGAGAGACTTGAGGTGTCTTCGTCAGACATCGTGTTCTTGGAGTCATACATACATCTCTTCTCCTCCTGGAGTCTCTTCTCAGTCCTGGAGAGCATCGTCATGATATGTGCGTAATATATTGTGCAGTGAGTTGTACTGCAAATGCAAGTAGATAGGTTTCTCAACAAATGAGTAGTTGTGAAATATTCCTTCCCTCCTTTGACATGTGTGCTGACAGTCACTTACAAGATAATGAGTCTATTGCTGCACAGACTTCCAATAATCAACTGTTATCCTTGGAGTTGCAGCAGTTCTGGCAGAAGCTATATTGTTTTTTTCATTGCACATTAAGGTACACCTTGTTTGGTCAACACTAGGCACAACTTGCGCAAGAGTGTGTTTTCTGATTTTCAGCATCATAAAAACAAGTCTTTGGATGATACACTTTCCATTAGTGCACTGACCTTAAGGATGGTACTTAACCATGTTTTCTCCTTTTAGGTGTGGCGTTGCAGGGATGGTGTTTGCTGCGTCACTGAATTTGCCTGTGAAAAGATGTCCTCAGTGGCAGAGATTTGCAGGAGGGCCATGCGGCGTTGCAGGGATGGAGTTAGCTGCGTCGCTGGATTTGCAGGGAGAAGGCATCCGAAGCATCGGAGATTCGCAGGAGAGCTGCAATGCAGAAGCTCAGCAGGGTTTTGGAGACTTTCAGGTGAGTGGGATCGCGGAAGAGGGTCAGTCCTCTTCAACCAGTGGGTAAACCAAGCACTGACTTGTGTTTTGAGTGTGGTATAATTACTGTTCCCAAATCCTGATGAGTCAGCCCAAATATCCCTATAGTCATGAGCCTTTGGGACAGTCCAAATATCCCCATAGTCATGTGCTAAGGAGTCAGCCCAAATATCAGCATAGTCATGATGAGTCAGTCCTGTTGTACTGTTTGTACTTTGGTGTTTCATGACTCTGTGGCATAGGGCCCGAGGTATAATTACTAGGCATGCCAAGAACGTTGTTAAGCCTACGAGGCAATGAGTCCCATTAACAGCCAGGGAGGCATTGAGACGTGTGCTCGATCCCACAAGGCCCCCACACACAAGGTACAGGAGGACTAAGCATATGAGGGGGTCAGGGTCATGACAGCCATGCAAGATTAACTAAAACTCCTACAGATTGAGAAACGGGACCTCAAGGCGAGAGCGGAGGATGCAAATGGGTGCTCGCAGTGCAATAATATCTGCTTCTTGGGCTTCCCCGAGAGGGCAGAATGCCCAACATGGAGCTCTTCCTTGAAGACTGGTTATCACAAATGGTTCTGGTCAACTGGATCCCAAAGATCCTCTCCACCAAATCCCCATCCGCCCCTCTGCCCCGGGGGCCCTCCCACACCCAGTGATTGCGTGTCTGCTCAATTACAGAGACAGGAATCTTCTCCTGCAACTATTCTGTGTGAATGGCCCCTGGATGTACAATGTAAATACCACGGCATATGCCAATTACACAGCTGAGGACCATAGGCATCGCAACACTTTTGAGGCAGTCAATGTGCAACTGTGGACTCTGGGACTGACATATGCCCTGCTCTTTCCTGCAAAGCTCATGGTACTGGATGCCTACACAACTCACTTATTTTCCTCCCCAGAGGAGGCCTGGGCATGGCTGAGCACCAAGAGAGTTCAGGACCAGCCGGGAGCAGAAGGAGAAGACCTGCTGGGATGGTTCGATGGGAGGCACAGATGCCGACACAGCCTGTGCAGATCCCGGTCCTACCCGTCTGAGGAACAAGCTGCAAAAGAACAAGCGCAGGTGGTGGCAGAGGTCCCCCTTCATTGTGTCAATAGATTCCAGGTGCTGGCACCTGACACTGATCAGGAATCCGTACTGGGTGCCCCTGGCTCGGTGACTTCGGATGGAGACTCCACAATTGCTTCGGTAAGGTCACCTTGAAGGGAGATTACAGAACAGTGGGTTTTCCTTGCTGGTGAGCGAAGCTAACTATTCTTGTGCTGGGTGGGAGCGGGCGGGGAAGTGGCCCCTGGGTGGGGTCTTGGAGGCAATGTTTGGCTGCTGGGAAACTCTGGGGCGATCATGCTCCGTATTTGGGCCTGGGATGTTCAGGCCTACATCAGACCCTATACCATATACCTCCTGGCCGACGCTCAAAAACCTCTGCAAGGACTATTCAGCATTGAGGTCACGTTTTAGTTAGTGGATGCTTTGCTGTGGACATTATGGCACGAAGCCTGTTACCATCCAAGCTGAGGGTGTGGATGTTATTGTTATGTTTTGCTTGTTGTTATTTGTTGGGATTGCACAGGGCCATGGGGGCAGAGGCAGGGGTGATAGGATCTATAGGTTGAGTGGGCTCACTGGCGAGTCCTGGCTGAGGGACACATCACATACCCTATGGCTACCACATACAATATATTGACATGGAGAATTAGGATTAAGAAGACTCCTATACACCTACATAGCATTTATGCATACCTTAGATGGAGGCACATACACATAGCCTGCCTTCAAGAGATGCACATCACTGCAATTGAGCTAGATAAGGTATGCAGGCACTGGAGTGGACAGGTGTTTGATAGTAGGTATTCTGCATTTGCCAGAGGGGCTATTATTTGTATTGCTCCAGGTGTCCCATTTGTGCAGAACAGGATGGTGGTTGACCTTGATGACTGCTATGTGTTTTTAGAAGGTGCACAAAATGGGCGCACGCTATTGGCCATTTCACTATACGCACCCAACATGCTTCAGGGTGAATTCTTGCGCACATTGACACCAGCTTTACTCTTTGACCCCAAGACCTCTGGTATTTGGGGAAGGGACTTTAACTGTGTGCTTTGCACTAAGACGGATCGCTTGGTCCCTCCCCACCCAGGGACGCATGGCTTACAGGCGACTAAACTTTTGAAGAATGGTAACTTACATTTGTGAGTAATTTACACATGTAATATATTCCTGCACATTTGAGTAATTTTACTACTTTTGGCTATTTACAAACTCAAAGTGCAATGTTACTCAAAAGTGCAGACTTTCACGTCTCCACCACCTGAAAAAGGGAGTTGAGCCATATTTTCAACTGTAGATTACTGCTGCCAAAAAACAATCAGTAGTCAATACAGCACAACATGTGGCCAACCACTGAGACTACAACAACAGTCTTCCATATGTAAAGCAGGTAAAGTAGGTAAAGTTTTGAGAACTCAAAAATATTTTTATCAATCAATCAAGACTTTATAAAGCACAACAGCTACTCATAAGAGTGTCTCGGCACTAAATAAACTGCATCAATACATCCCATCCAACCGAGTAAAGGCCTGTTAGAATAGCCAGGTTTTTACAGCTTCCTAAAGAGATATTTCCCCTGATGCTGCAGCAACTGAGCGGGAGTTGGTTCCATGCTTGAGCTGCAAGATAGTAGATTGACGCTCCTCCCCACTTTTTTCATCTGATCCTTGCCACCGATAGTAAGTTGATGTAACAGGAATGAAGTACCCTAGATGGAAGATACTGTTGTAGCCTCATTGAAAGTGGGGCCTGTGTCATAGAAAGCTCTGTGAGCCAAGGCTAGTGCCTTAAATAGAATTCTATCCTTAACAGGTAGCCAAGGAAGCTCCTTCAGATGGGGAGAAATCGACAGACGCCTAGGCACTTTTAAGAGTAGTCTAGCTTTTGTGTTCTGAACAATCTGCAATCTCTTGAGCAGATAGTCATGTAGTATTAATGTGAATTGTACTATTCACATTACAATAATCTTGTAATAGTGTGAGAGAAAATAAAAACATACTAATACACTATTTAATTTATTTTGAATTAACCTTTTAATTCATTTAAATATATTTTAAGTTTAGAAAAAAACATTTATTCAGCTTAAGATAACATGCAGTAGAATAATACAAAGCAATTAATAAAGAGATACAGAAACTGAAAAAGAAAAGTAAGAAAAACAAAAAAGGTATACAATGGATAAAGACAGAGAATTACAGTCTGATTAATTATCAACTATACATACTAGAGGAAATGTAAGGGGATATTTGATATAAACAAATCTTAAAATCTTGAGAGGGAAGTCAGGGAGGTTGTAGAACTTCCTGGAGATGAGGAGGGGGCAAAAGTTGTGATAGCGGAGTAATCAAGAAATTGAGTAATAGGTGTCCAAAGGGCCTTTCGTTTTAAAACAAGAGATAAAGGGTGCATATATGCAGTATCTAATCAGTGGTTGTGACAAACTGCATACCACCATGCCTTAAAAGACAATTGTGTAAAATCCTTCCGATTACGAGTTATTTGTTGGAAAGCAAGTGCTAATAACAAATCTAGTATCTGCATGTTAAAAGGAGCATTGACCCAAACCTCGGATACACAGCCTAAAAATACATTGGAAATAGAGAAAGAGAACTTGCTCTTGAAAATGAGATTAATTTGATGCCAAACTTGTAACCAAAATGCTGAGACTAGGGGACAAGTAAAAGGTAAATGTTTCAAGTCAGCTTGTGGTGCAGAACAAGTATCTTGATTAATCTTATGAAGGGTATCAGGTGTCATAAAAGTCTGTTGTAAATGAAAAAAGTGTTTGTGCAGTGCTAGCTGCACAAGAGGACTTCCTGATTTTAATCCAGATTCGTTTCCAAGTGGGTATAGGTAGGGTTGTGGAAAGATCTTCCTCCCATGTAAGTTCAGTCTTAGACTTGGATCTCAAAGTGGGAGCTTCAAGTAAATGCAAATAAATAAGGGAAGCCTTAGGACACGCAGGTAAAATAACAGCTAATTGTGTGGATGATGAAGTATCAGAGAGTGAAGTAGATTTGAAATAGTTATATGCTTGAACTATAGTCCCCTGTAAAAGAAGACATTTGGTTAGGAATGTAGACGGAAGAATAAAGAGATCCTGAACTTGAGGAAAAGTAAGGAATGAATCCTGATCGAATAATTGATTAACCCAAATCGACCCTTTGATTCTCCAAGAACGCCAATAAATAGGATGTTCCTTCACCTGAATAAATTAGTTATTCCATGTAGTAGAGTTAAAAAAAAAGGGGTCAAGATCCGTGGGAGAATAGTGAACTACAGAAGATAATAGTCTGCAAGTATTATTGATAATAGGGTTGGACACTTTCCAAGGTTTTCGTATGAAGGACAGGAATTCTGAAAAAGAATATGGAGATAAAAAAGCTTGTTCCAAATCAACTTATAATGCAGTATATAGCGAGGGGTGCAATTCTATGAGAAGATTGCCCCAAAAGGAAAGACTTTTGGTATTTCGGGAAATCAGGAAAATGTACTCCACCCTCAACTTTAGGCCCTGTCAGCTTAGCTAAAAACATACACAGCATCTTATTATTCCACAGGAAAGCAGACAGTAATGAGTTTAGATTCTTGTAATACTTAACAGGGACATGTAGGGGAATATTAGAAAGAGTAAAAAGAATAACAGGAACCAGCATCATCTTAATGGTGTCAAGACGGCCCCACCAAGACAGATAAAGGAGATGCAATTTACTAGTTAGAGAGGAGATTGTCTGAATACAGTTGTCAGTATTAATTGAAATAGAAGATGAGAGAGAAGAAGAAAAGTGAAGACTGAGATATTTAAGTTGTTTAGATTGCCACGTAAAATGGGAAGAAGAGAAATCATGACTAAAAGTGAATTTATTAAGGGGTAGAACTTCGCATTTGTCGGTGTTTAGCTTATAGCCCGAGACAGATGAGTATGAAGCAACTTCTGATGCGAAAGCAGGAAGTGAAGAATAAGGTTGAGATATAAATAGTAAGATGTCATCAGCGTATGTGGCCAATTTGACCTGTTGTGAATCATGGATGAAACCATGAATGTTAACCTTTTGGCGGATCTGAGATAAAAATGGTTTTAATGGTTTTAACGTCAAGAGAATCTCCTTCAAAGACCGCCTCGACAACAACGCACACAACAGCAAGGAGCTCTTCAACATCGTGAAGGAACTCTCCAACCCCAGCTCCAACACCAACGACATCCCGCCGTCGCAAGCCCTGTGCGATTCCCTCGCCACCTTCTTCCACCGCAAGATCGCCGACATCCACGACAGCTTCAACACCCAGACAGCCCCAACTGAGATCGATGCACCAGACCCGCCGCACACCATCGACCACGACCCCTTGCCAGCCTGGGCCAGCGTGAACATGGATGACACCATCAAGACCATGAGCACGATACACTCCGGCTCCCCGTCAGACCCTTTCCTGCACCACATCTTCAACAAAGCCAGCATCTCCATCGCACCCCACCTGCGCAACATTATCAATCTCTCCTTCGAGACCGCGACCTTCCCAGAGAGCTGGAAACACGCAGAGATCAACGCCCTACTCAAAAAACCCAAGGCGGACCCGAGAGACCTCAAGAACTTCTGGCCCATCTCCCTGCTTCCGTTCCCAGCCAAGGTCATCGAGAAGATCGTCAACAGACAGCTAACCCGATACCTCGAAGAAAACAGCATCCTGGACCCATCCCAGTCAGGGTTCCGCAGCAACCACAGCACTGAGACTGCCCTCATCGCCGCCACCGACGACATCAGGACCCTGCTGGACAACGGTGAGACCGCAGCCCTCATCCTGCTGGACCTCTCCGCCGCCTTCGACACTGTCTGCCACTGCACTCTACGCGCACGCCTCCACGACACAGGGATCCGAGACAAGGCCCTGGAATGGACCACCTCCTTCCTCGCTGGCAGAACCCAGAGAGTCCGCCTCCCACCATTCCGATCCGAAGCCTCCGAGATAATCTGCGGCATACCCCAGGGATCATCCCTCAGCCCGACACTGTTCAACATCTACATGGCCCCGCTCGCACGCATCGCCAGACAGCACGACCTCAACATAATCTCCTACGCCGACGACACTCAACTGATCCTCTCCCTCACCAAGGACCCCCTCGCCGCCAAATCCAACCTCCATGAAGGAATAAAGGCAGTCGCCGATTGGATGAAGATCAGCCGACTAAAGCTGAACACGGACAAGACAGAGGTCCTCATCCTCTGCTCCAACCCCTCAGCCTGGGACGACTCCTGGTGGCTAATGACACTGGGAGCAGCCCCGACACCCACCGACCACGCACGCAACCTGGGAGTCATCCTCGACTCAACTCTCTCCATGGCCAAGCAAGTCAATGCAGTCTCCTCCTCCTGCTTCAACACCCTCCGCATGCTTCGCAAGATCTACAGGTGGATCCCGACAGATACAAGAAGAACAGTCACCCAGGCCCTCGTCAGTAGCAGACTTGACTATGGGAATGCCCTCTACGCGGGAGCCCCGGCCAAGCTCATCAAGCGACTGCAACGCATACAAAACGCCTCTGCACGCCTGATCCTCAATGTACCACGCCACAGCCACATCACCCCCCACCTGAGGAACCTGCACTGGCTCCCCGTCGACAGGAGAATCTCCTTCAAACTCCTCATCCACGCACACAAGGCACTCCACAAGACCGGCCCAGCCTACCTCAACAGACGACTCTTCTTCTACGTCCCCAACCGCCAGCTCCGCTCCGCCGACCTCTCCCTCGCCACCGTCCCTCGCATTCGAAGAACAACCACCGGCGGCAGATCCTTCTCCCACCTCGCCGCCAAGACCTGGAACACCCTTCCACTCAGCCTACGACAGACCCAAGACCTGCTGACCTTCAGGAGGCTACTCAAGACCTGGCTGTTCGACCAGAAGCGGCACCCCCTTTTTTTTCCCCAGCGCCTTGAGACCCTCGCGGGTAAGTAGTGCGCTCTACAAGTTCTGTGATTGATTGATTGATTGAAATGAAAAAGGAAGGGGGAAAGGGGACAACCTTGACAAACCCCTCTGTGTAAGTTAAAAAAGAAGATGTCAGACCATTCGCACAAATGGCCGCCTTAGGGGAAGTATAAAAAGAGAAATGAGAGTCATAAATTTTGGCCCAAAACCAAACCATGTTAATGTTTGAAATAGGAAAGACCAAATAACATGATCAAAAGCCTTTTCAGTATCTAAAGCAATGGCCGCTAAAGAATCGGGTAAGCTTGCAGATCTAAAAATGATATAAAAAAATAAACGAGTATTATCTGAGAGCAATCTCCCCTTGACAAAGCCAGATTGTTCCTTGCCTAAATGATCAGTGAGAAGCACTTCTAGCCGTATAGTCAATGCTTTGGAGAAAAGTTTCTAATCTAAATTAACTAAAGAGATGGGACAATAGTTTTTACAAAAGTGTGGATCCTGTGTATAAAATTCAGCTGTAAAACCATCTGGCCCTGGAGATTTGTCTTTTTTAAGGGAAAACAATGCGAGCTGAAGTTCTGTTTGAGTAATATCCGTCTCTAGGGAGGAGAAGTCGACTTGAGAATTAGCCGGTTTTGAAATAGAGGGTAGATAACTTAAAATTGCAGGATCAGAGGGTAGATACTCCGGCGTGTATAGATTTGTATAATATTGTTGGAATTGAGTTAGAATATCCTGATCTCAGTGATGAGAGGAGCCATTTTCATCAGTTATTGATTCAATTAATAATTTATTTTATTTAATCTTTATATAGTTAGCTAGTAGCCTTCCAGATTTATTTTGACCTGCATAATACTTAGTGCTAGATTTAAGAAGATAAGAAGCAACGTTATCAGTGGATACTTTATTAAAATTAAGTTTATCTTTAATTAGCTAATTTAGAACTTGTTGAGAATGGGACGTATAGTAAGAATGTTCCAAAAGTTTATTTCATTAAAAATTAGTTTAGACTGCGATTGAGATAAACGCCTCTTTTTAGAAACAAAAGTAATTATAAAATCTCGAGCTGAGGATTTAAATGCATCCCAAACAGTATGAAAAGGAACGTCTTCCATTCGATTAAAGAGGAAAAAGTCCTAGGCAAAAGCTGTAAAAGAAGAGGTAAAAGAGGAATCCAATAGTAGGGAATTATTAAATCTCCATCTTTTAGGAAGAGTAGAATTGGGTATGATGTCTAAATGCACAGAAAGTGGGGCATGATCAGAAATCAGAATGGAGCCAATATCTGCTGAATGTAGGTATTGAGTTAGGTGAAGTGAGACAAAAACATAATCAATTTGAGATTGTGTATGGTATACTGGGGAGAAAAATATGTACTTGCTTAAGGTTGGGTTGCATAATCACCAGGCATCAGTAAGATTGAGTCTCTGAATAGCTTGTGTGAAAGTTTTTGTGATTTACTTGGGATATAGTATGATGAGGAGTGTCTGTCTAAAAAAAGGAACAACAGGTAAGTTACAATCACCAGCCAGAACCAGACTGTCGTCCGGAATTATCAGACGCTTTTGAGAAATTAAGGACCAAAATTGACAATCAGGTGCATTAGGCCCATATATGTTGAACAGAACAATTGGAGTCTTATCATGATACACTTTAAGTATTAGCCACCTCCCCTCCTCATCTTTTTCCTGAGAAATCAATTGAACTTTCAAAGACTTGTGACACAACATTGCAACTCTGTGTGTTTTCCTTAAAGCAGGTGAAAAAATAACATAAATTTGCCCACCCAACCCTTTCTCAATTTCATACATTCGATATCCGAGAGATGAGTTTCTTGCAGAAAGGCTATACGAGCATTTAGTTTTGATAAATGGGTGAGAACACACTGTTTTTTAATTGGAGAATTCAAACCCCTGACATGCCAGGAAACCATTGTCAAAACCATTGTAAACAGAGAGAATGGAGAAAACAATCAGACCTCAATTGAGAGAAGATACAGCAAAGTCACAGAAGTTGTAGAGGAAGGAATCTTCTGCAAGAAATAGGATAAGGTAGAAAGTTTCAAATAAGAGAGAAAAGGAAGAACAGAAAGGAGGTAAAAAGAATAGAAGAAAGAAACCCTGTTCAGGAAAAAAAATACATCGAACAAAAATATTACATAGACAGGGTAAACAGACAAGCAGAAAGAATGACATACCTATCAAAAACCCTATGAAGGTAGGGGAGGGACCACATAAAGAAGACACTGTGTCCGATCCAGAGGGAGTTGCATGACGCGGGAGGGGGTGGTGCGACAAGTAATGGGGAACAAAGACATCCACAACATAGGAAAATCGTCTGTAGAATAAGAGTGAAAGATATAAAGTGTTAAATTGAAGAACAAACCTTAAATTGCTATATCAGAACAATAAAGCTCATCAACAAGAATATAGTATATTCTTAAAGACGACATAAGTAACAAGTAAGCTTAGCAACACAAAGCAGTCACCTTATAGATGTTGAAGGAGCAATGTCCATGACATCTGCTCTGTAAGACGTAAGAAAATCCGGCAAACGAGAAGGATCTTCAAATGTTGTTGTTTTATTATTATGAGTGACTTTGAAAAAGCATGGATGAAAAAGACGAAACTGGGCACCTATTGAACGAAGGGCAATTCTCATACTCAGAAAGTCTCTTCTCCTGTCTGCCGTAGCTTTGGCATAGTCTTGAGAAAAATATAAAGCATTTCCAGATGATTCTTTTAAGGTGACGTGCAGCCAATATAACCCGCATTAAAGATATATACTGTAAGAAGTAAAGAATAACCCCTCTAGGTCTCTTAGAAGGTGAAGCAGTCGAAGGAGGGACACCCAATCTGTGAGCTCTCTGGATGTTAAGTTGCGGACTTTTTGGTAACTGTAAGACCTGAGGTAAAAAAGATTTGAAAAAGAAATAGAGTCCGCCCATTCCGTACCTTCGGGAAGGCCATAAATGCGTAGGTTATTCCGTCGATTGCGATGTTCAAGGTCTTCGACCTGTCTCTGTAAAGAAGAAACCTGTATCTGTAAGGAGGTCACATTAAGAGATGTGTCATTGAAGTGCAGGATTTGTTGTTCTTCCGAAGACAAACGTTCCTCCATGAGTGACCATCTATCAGTGAGAGTTTGCAATTTGGCATGAGTGTCCTCCATTTGAGGGTGCAGAGCTCTAATTTCCTCCAATAAAGGGTCAAGACAGGCTGCATGTACATATTTTGTAGGCGAGGGTGGGTCTTTTTAAGCCTCTACACTTGTGATTTACTGACCGGGGTTTGGGATGACGCTGCAGTTGAGATATGAGAGGAGGCCGCGTTTGGCCCTGGATTTGAAGTAAGATTTTCCATTGCGGCAGAAACAGCCAATGCCAGCAAACGCGTCTTAATTTTCCTGCTATTACTCTACCACAGATATTCCTACAACTGATGCAGCAGTTAGAAATTCCACAGCATGCATGACAATAAAAAAGGAGACGCAGAGAATAAATTGAAAATCTCTACAGAATTTTTCATACAAATACTGCTAGAAACCTGTTCAATGATGGTGCAGTGCTCCAGTACTATCAACAGCTGAAGAAAAGCTTTTTAAAAAGTATCAGAAAGTCATTGGGATGAAGAGACTCTTCTTATAGGAGAGAATAATAAAAAAAAAAGGAGAAGAGACAATGCCTTTAAGTGTATAGGCAGCTCAAGTGTACACAATGCCTTTAAAAATGTGAACAGCCTTCAGGGGAGGAGCTTGTCAAACATTTTCCCAGAGGATTAAGCTGACTCCTCTCATATCCAAAATGGCGGCTGGCTCTGAGGAAGAGAGACAGGTCACTTTAAACTTGATTTGTGCCCCCCAGCGTCACCAAAAATGGATAAAATGAAACACTGTGCATACCCTATCCAGTGAGAAACCAAGCAAGGGGGCCGCTGCCGCACCGCCGACATCTGCGCAGCCCTTCGGAGCTTCACAGGGACGCGGCCATCTCTAGTGCGTGGTAAGCCACGCCCGCTCATTTAAATATGTTAAATTAAAATTATTTTTCCAAAGTGTAAACTAAAAAAACATTTCCAGCTAAAGTAAATAAAATACTGTATTGTGAATTAATAATTATTAATAGTAATTTCATTATATTTTAATGAATGCTAGTTTTAATTTATAAAATCCATACAGATTGATTAAATATTTTCTAATTAAATAATACATATTGTTTTAGTTTTTTATCCAGTTATTTATATTTTTAAATTATTTAAATTGCTTAATTTAATTTAACATTATTCCATATGGGGTAACTTTAGAAGTGCAGTTTGTGCATAGCAATGGGCCTACTCTTGTGTGGGTGAGTGCATGTCCCTTGCTAAACCACTCTGTAATCCTCAGAAAACCCCTCCTTACTCCTTCTTAAACCCCTCCCATTAATAATAACTATCCCTGTTTCTGCAGCCGCTCCCCAGCCCCTCCCCATTTACTAAGAAGTAAACTTACATGTGTGAGGATCTCCGCAAATAAAAGGAAGTGGTGGTAGAGATTTATGCTCAGAGGTTTGTGAATAGCATTTTGTAGTACGTGTAATACAAAATGCAGTTTGTGAAAATGCTCCATAGTGCTTTACTGCTGCAGATATATTTGAAAAAAAAATCAATATTTCAGACATTTTTTCCACAAACCTAAATCAGTGTTCTTTTGTTGAAATAAACTAAACAAAAAGAACATTGAGAGAACTAACTGCACTCAATACAAATGATGCCATATCAGAGGAATAACGTCCACCTACTTCAACTGTTAATGAGAAGTGAAAGTGTGTAGAGTTACCTATTTGGTAGCTACACAAATGTCTTGCTAGGAAGCACCCTTAGAAATAGCCCAACAAATGGCCATGACCATCTTGGAACACCCCCGTACACTAATCTTTCAAGGAACATTTTTAGCTGAATAAGCTATTGTAGTGTAAACCTTAGCAATTTGGTTAGGGTAGCCGGTAGGTTGTTTATCATGACCGGACAGGCTAAATATTACAAAAAGAAGATTTGTCACTCTAAATGACGCAGTCCTTTCTACATACTCAAACAGAGTTCTGTGAACATCTAAAATGTAAAAGCTTTCCTCCTCTTCTGACAAACAGGAAGGAAAATAAGATCTAAGAACAATGAAAGACTGATGGAATATTTGGAACAAATGAAAAGGAGGGAAGAAGAACCATCTTGTGTAGAAAATATTTATGACATGGTACTGCACACTTGAGGGCACCAGTTTCCCCAACTTTCCACCAAGAAAAATTGGGCTTGGATGGGCAATCCGCAGCCTGAAGATCAGGCAGAATGTTTGTACTCCCCTGACAATTCGCTGTCTGACTGGAAACAAGCGGTGAACAGGCAGGTGTTAGTAACCTCATCTGAAAACGATCTCACAAAACTTTGCGCTAGTTCCATCACAGCGGTATTGGATGCATTATACATTTTGGGGTAAGCACAACCCTACTTCCGTCATGCCTTGACAGTCCAGGCCCACAGGAAAATCCTATATTTGATGCTCATTGCTCTACCTATCTTGGACTTTAATTCCTCCTGGTCCCGTAAAAAGGAGGTGGTTTTATTACAGGCTATGCACATATCGCAAAGAATCCTGGCTGCATCTGTTGTGCTGTTGTTCTAAACTAGATAATGAGTATCGCCGCCTGCTTCTCCCCATCTTAAGGGCAAGGGGAGTTATGAACTGCATGGAGGCCTCGGACTTGTGCTTCACTGAAAACATGGCCCGCATCCTTGCAAGACTGGGGAAGTTCACAAATGCCATCAGATTTGCACTCACTGAGTTGCCACAGATCAATTCCAGTCCCTGACTGGCCAGCACATTGCACTTAATCCTTTTCCCTCTCTTACATTTGAAAGTCATCAGCAAGCCAGAAGAAGCCTATTCCAGCATTTGCGAGTGATAAATTCAAGAAATAGAAGCTTACAGGAGAGCACTCGGCACTTTACCCCGTCTTTTTATAGCACAGCACACTCACTTTCCCGCAAGAAGTAGCTTATAGCAAGGGCTGTAATTGACAACCTGTTTTAATTGGTCTGGGACACCCAGTTTTTATTTATTTATTGGTTTTAGAAAGTGTCATGCTCCTATCAATGATATACAACTGACAGCATTTGAGAATAGGCAGGTCAGATCCCCTAGGGCGATGTAATAAAGCTTAGTGCAAAAATGGGATTAATGCAATGTTTTCTGAAGATTCACCCTCAGGGCATTGAAATTGTGAAGAAATGCATATACTTTAACAGAGACGATGACAATGGGTATGGGCAAGAACTTGAGTAAGTCCCTGGGTGCCATAGAAGCACTGTGCAATAATTGGGCTCGGTGTAATACCTTGCTTGTATTTTATATCTTATTTTATCCATGGGGATGGAGGGTGGGGGTGTATGTTTGCATACATTTTACTGTAATGATTTTATTAATCAAACAGTTAATGAAGATTCACAAGCACAAATAGCTATTAGAGAAAGTGTTTTTGCAAATGTCAGCGATACAGAATGAAGAGACTCAAAGGAAGAATCCTGGATTAAGTTCTGTTAAATGGCATGTGAATGGAAAGCTTTTTAGTCAACCCTTTTTATTTCCTAAGGAACGAGTGGTTCTTGCAAAGTGGCAAGGGATTGGTAGTTGCTATGTACAAGTATTTTGTTTTAAGTTGGACAGGTGTAAATCTGTCTAAGGCAAGAGATGAGGTTCACTAAGTTATGACTATGATGAGGAGGCTGGACAAGGAGATCATGAAGAATTCATCCTCGGCAGAGTTCAAAACTGGAGGACCATCCCTTCCTAAGCCATCCATCTGAAGTCATACTGTTGAAATGGTTAACGCAGTTCTGTTTTTTCCATCCAGTATACAAATATCTTCATTGTGATATCCTGGGGCCATCCATCATGAAACCATAATATACAGGTGCTTTTGTTCTATAGGGCAGTGGTTTTTAACCTCTGGTCTGGGGAACCGGGGGGGTGGGGGTGCACAAAGGCTATTCAGGAAGTCCACAACTGCTTAGAAAATTGAATAATATCAGCAGATCAATAAAGTGTATTCAAATAAAGAATCGAAATGTACTACTGAAAAATGTCAAATGCTATGTAAATGTGAAGGAATTTGAAACTGAAGTATAAAAAATTCAGTCCCTATTGTCAGGTTAATTTGTGAGAGCAGTGCAAGTGCATCAAACAGAATATAGTATGGATGATGAGCGGCCTCAATTCAATTTAGAAAAGCTCCACACTTCCCATTAAAATAACAAATATTATATTAGAGAATTAAATAAAATATTTAGTCATTTGTATATTTCTTTGACTAATACTTGTTCTGTATTTTTGTGTATTGTTTTGAGGGTCAAATCACCGACAATTAGTCTGGCGACTTCAGCTTCCAGTAATGAATCAGTGGCCGTCTCATGATTCCATTAATGATTCAGTGCGGTGCCCAGGTCCATTAATGATTGAGTGGGGGTCCACCAAAGTCAAAAGGTTAAGAACCACTGCTACAGGGCATTTCTCTATCTTAGTATATTGTAGTTAAAGCTTTCTAATCTGTTTGTACTGCTTTGCTGATTTCATTCAACACACTGAGTTGTATGACTATGAGTGAGCTGTCCCATTGTAACCAAGATATGTACTTTGCGCTGTCAAAATGATGTGCATCGTCAGCAGCCCAGAACAGTATCCAGTATATTTGGGGTCATATATTTAACTCTGACTTTCTCTGAGTTGGTTCATGAGCTGCAGACAGCACAGCCTGAAAACAGTGATGAGAAGTTGTTTCTCTCTTTTCCTGAGTTGTTCGGTCTGCAGCTCTGTTACTATCTCAGAGGCAGTCTCTTTAGACAGTACAGTTGCATAAAAATAGTACACAGCTGTGCCCTGTAGTAGTGTACATGTTCAAGAGAAGAGCCATAAAAAGGTAATTATGTGGTTTAGCATGCGCTTTTTATTTTTCTGAGTGAGGGATTTATTTTCTGTGGCTTTTCATTCTTTAGTCATCCATTTTTGCCATGCTTTATGATGGTTGATTTTGCTTTATACATGCTAGTTGTCATATCGTCAGTTCCAGGTGAGTCGTCCACTTCTTATGCGGTCTTTTGCAACTTGTTTACATGTTATCTCTTAAAAGCATGTGAGTTTTTTATTAGGATGTTTATTAGAATGTAAAATGGCGAAATTCTATATACGTTTTGCTCTACCTTTAACATCCTAGCATGCGCTTTCATATATCACCTTTGTGTAGAGACAAGTCTGTAAGTCATTATGTTCTCTATATATAGTTTTACAGTAGTTTTAGGTCTGGCTTGACAATGCAAGTGTGTGTGTGTATAGACTTATTGTTGCCAATTCCTTAATATACACATAGAGTGGACTTTGACACCACTCAGAGACATAGTTCTTTCTCTCCTCATGCTATTCGCTGTTTTTGTATTATCCTTGCCTCGAACATGTGCTTCCATTAGAATGTATGAGTGACTAGTCTGATTCTGGAAAGTACATTGAATCATCACACTGTTTGTTTCATTCAAGTTTTTATCTCCTACATGCACTATATAAGAAAGCAATCTTTTTTGTTAGTCCCTCCCTCAGCATTGGTAAAGACCATAGTCTAATATTAACTTGCAAAACAGCTTGTGTATAAGCAATACAAGTAAGTCACCTTGGTAAATGCCACTTTAAAGCCACACATTTTGGCTTTTACAATGATTTTTATGTATAGTTTCTTTTCTAGCCCTGCAAACGTATTTTTATGAAACACTGGGTCAAGATTCAGGGTTTGTACCACCTCAGAAAAGCAATTCCATGCAACAACAGAATGTACCCAGACCTAGATCTCAGAACTTTAATGTGCCACTAGCCCCAGTGATGCAGAATCCCCAACCTCCGATGCCACAGCAAGCTGCTATTGTTCACATATTTTCTTCAAACCAGGTCCCAAATTTGAATAAAAATGCTTTCCAGAATAATAATCCTTACCAACAATTTTGCATATTCAAAACAAGTGAAAATGTCAACATCAGTCAGTCTTCCAGACGGTGATTGAGGTGGGAGGAAGATAGCGTGCTTGGTGCAGTGTTAAAGGTAGACCAGAGTGGCCCATTTATATTTGCTAAGGTAAATGGCCAAGAAATATCATGTTTGGTTAATACTGGTGTTGCCCATTCTACTGTGAGATCAGTGGAAGTTTCAAACCAACACCTCTTGGGAAGAACTATCCAAGTTGTTGGAGTTGCTAATCAACAAATGAAGAACCCCATTACTGAGAATGTCCCTGTAAAGATAGGAAGTTTTGAGGATAATCATCAATTTGTGGTTTGTGATTTGAGTCCTGCGAGTTTCTTGGGACGCAATTTGTTGTGCAAACTGAACTGCACCATATACTGAACCCTGAAAGCAATAGAACTGCAAACTCATGATGTGGAAATTGCCTTTAAGCTGGCAAATCAAAATGTTATTATTGGAATGTATCCAATGATGATGACAGAAGACTTGCCTTTAGATCTAATAGATTGAGTGAGATCAGAAGTTTGGGATTTTTAAGGAAAAGACATTGTTATATTCCATATAGGTACCCTATATAGGCACAGGTAACATTGCAAACTTTCACCTATATTCTTCCTTACATTACATACATAACAGTTCTTAGGGACTGACCTTTTACCTAGAAACGACACTGCATTCAGAACGTGGGTTTCCCCCTAGTTCGAATGTCATACATTATGCATGAGGCTTCTTGGAAGCACAGCAGGACTAACATCTCCTGTATAATATCTCTGTATAAAGTTCAGGCTCGACGACATCCTTTAGGCCGACACAGTAACACAGCAAGGTAGGACCCCGGGGAGAGCTATGGGTATATGTACATCACATCTTGCTTGGAAGGACAGAGGAGACCGAGACTTCCCGGTTGACACACTGACCAGAGACGCTGAGGTTCCTGCATGCAGACACTCCAGCTCGCAGTGGTCTAACATCCCTCGCGACCAGGACGGGGTCCCATATTCTCTCATTCTCAGGTAATGGGGTTGACAAGATCCTAGAGGGATTCTTGGCATAACACCTACACAGATGCTAGGTACATTTAGGTAAATCTAGTTAGGGAGGCATTGTAGGAGTACGCACTTTTTATCATGTGTTTTATGTACTTGCATATATTCATGATTTCTGCAAGATGGTAGAACTTTCCCATCCCTTTACTTTCGTAGTACTTCTAATCATATATCTCTGCTACTGTCTAATGGTTGTTGCAGCTCATCTATGCTACACTAGAATAACAACTGTTTAATAAATACTTATTGAAAACGCCTAGCTTGTGTATTCTGTGTATCTCTCTGAGACAAACATAGGGGCATATTATCAAGAACGGCGTTAAAATTATCGCCGCTTTAGCGGCAGAAAGCTGCCGCTAAAGCGGCGATAATGGGCTTGATAATATGCCCTGGAGAATTCAATAGAAGCCCATGTTGACACCAGAACATGGGCTTCTATTGGAATTCTCAAGGGCATATTATCAAGCCCATTATCGCCGCTTTAGAGGCAGTTTTCTGCCGCTAAAGCGGCGATAATTTTAACGCCGTTTCTTGATAATATGCCCCTAAGTGAGCACGAGTGACTGAGCGAAAGGTAGTATATTGTTTCCACGATTCTGAGGGATCAGGGTTGTGATGTTCTGAGGTTGCCAGAATCTATTCTCTCCTTGGTAAGAGGAGATTATAGTGGCACTGTGAGCTAGCTGATACAGACAGGCTAACGTATCCGGTGGGGGTGCACAGAATCAGTCTGCCACCAATCCTACAGTTTATGTTATCCAAACGCGCAGATCCTGTATAGGTTATATAGGAACTACACGACAACATTGGACTCATTAAAGGAGTTGAGTCTGTCCGTATTCAGATAAAGCCGAATGTGAAAATACCCAGAACACAGCAGTATAATTTGACCACTGAAATGATTGCTGATATAACCACAGTGATCGAGATAATGATTCAACAAGTTATACTGAAGGAGATAATGGGGAGTCCATGTAACTCACCCATTATGGGCCTGCAGAAGCCTAGCGGTAAGTACCACATAGTGCAGGACTTTCGTAAAATCTATGACATTGTGATTCCCTGTTGTTCCATGGTACCGACTCATGCTGTAATATGGTTTCAAATTCAATGTTTAATTTGAGTGGTTTACTGTTATTAATTTGTGCCAGGCATTCTTCTCCATACCCTTGCATGAGGAGAGTCAGTTTCTCTTTGCATTCAGGCTCAGGAGCCATATTTTGGCGTGGTGCTGAGTCCCACAAAGGTATACTGAGAGCCCCTCTACTTTTAATCAGATGCTTAAGAAGAATTTCAATATACAACTCACTAGCGGTGAGGGCTTCAACAATGTGCGCACTGGTGTGTATTCCGAATAATTTGTCACTTCGCTCAAACCACGCTCAACTTTCTGTGGTCCCACCGCCACTGGATTACTTACAACAAAGCTACAACCTATACAAAAGGGAGCCCACAATTCATTAATTCTTCACAAGCAAGATGCTTATTTATGGTCCATTTAACATTGTTCATTCAAAGAAAGTCCGAAGAGAGTCTCTGTATATTTCCAATTTCCTTGTTTATTATTTGAACCATTATTTCATCCAGAACAAATCATTACAATCGATCCAGCCAACGCATTTCGTCCAATGTGGACATCATCAGGGCTCTAAATTAGAGGACAAGCACATCAATGAACAATACTTCCAAGCCTCTTAATCAATTACAAAACAAACACAGTTCAAACCTCTTCCCTTTACATTTCAAAACTACTCCCTGCCTATTTCCAGTCTATTACAAATCAAGCGTTAAAAGAGAAATTAAAACAATCTCTTACAATTTCATAATTGATCAGCAAAGCAATATCCTCCCCACTGTGTGCATCCTATTAAGCACCCCAATTCTAGTCAACTGTAGTCTGATCCTGGCAACACTCTCATCTGTAGTGGTAACGAGTTCCCATGTGTATTATAAAACCTCACCCCCACAAAATTAAAGCATTATACATATTCTTCATACTACTTTTGCACAAATCAAAGTGCGAAACCCCTGTTCAGTAATGAATATAGTATGGTATGTAGTCATATTACCTCAGTAATTCACGAAAATCACATATTCTGTGGTTTTAACCTCGTCTCTGGCCTTTGAGTCCTGTGTTGAGGTACTCATCTACAAAAAAATAAGGAGAATCTCCGTTAGCTCTAACAAATAAATTTAAAATTGCTTACTGATAATTATCAATATATATATTCTGACTGTCCCAGTACAGAGGTTGTCTTCCCATGACCCCTGCCACCTGATTAAGTATAGCTCATGGGCAATCTGCCCTAATTTCGCCACTCATAGGTCCCCAGCTAAAATCCAACACAATCCACCATATTTAACCATAGGAGTTGAATAACCTCCCAGCCCACTTAAGGTACCGGTAACTATAGTTATTACACCCTTATCTTTATCTATTAAACCGTTCTGGAGGCTGACGCCCCATAGGCGGCCGCCACTATGTTCCGTGAACTAACCTGCAACCTCCGCGTTCCCAGATAATGCGTCTCCGGCCGATCCGCCTATTCCCGCCGTGCTTTGCAAACGTTTCCGTCATTCAAGAATTTATGAAATGTGCGCTCCTTTTTAGGTCTCGCCTACGCAGCGCGCATGCGCTGCATAGGAAAAGACCTTTAGAAATCGATTCAGGTTTGCTGCCAAAAACGTGCACGCATTGCATTGCTTTGCATGGCAACACGTGCACGTTTGGCGATTCCCTTGCGGGAGCGAGCTTTTAAACCATCTGTTAATTACAAACAGATGGTTCCTGCTCGCTTCCACAAGGGAAACCGGCGGAGGCCCCTCCTCTCTCCCTCCCCCTGCTGCCTCCTTTCAGCGCGAGGCGCGCGCGCTTGTTTATTTTGGCTTGACAATAATGCAACAAACTATTAGCCCAGTTCAATCGGATTGTGCTTTTTGTGCCACTGATGTAAATATTCAAGAAAATTGGCAACTTTTTTAGAACTTCCGAAGGTTTACCAAATGTATGTAAAAAAATTACATTTAAAAATGTAATCCTTGCACATGAGCAATAACCAAGACTCGGCTGCCACTGTGGTTGCGCTGTATAAATGAAGGAATAAAAGCAAAGTTAGATTTTAGCGACACCAACCCTTAAATTCTTGTCTCCACGAGGTGGTACGTGGTGTCTATATGTCAAACAGCAGTGCCACACATTTTAAGTGCTGTCTTCTGGGATAACTTCAGTTGCGTTTGTGCGCCAGATTCACAGCTGTGTTTGACAGCTACTTGTTTCAACAGTAAGGCAAACTGCACTTGTTTCAACAGTAGTGGCAAACTGCACGGCCGGCCCCTGTCCGGCCCTGGCAGTGAACCTTGTGATGTTAACCGGAAGTGAAACCGTTTGTGTGCAGTTCAAATCATACTTTCTTTCCCAGCCCCAATGTAAAATTACACCGGACGCAATCCTGATATTTCTACAGTAGAGTGACAGCGATGGACATTGTGCAGTATGAGTGTGTATGTTTGTGTAATAAAACAACGGATACCTTGGTATGGGGGAGACACAGACCTTTCTGCGACCGCTAGTTCACAGTGAGGAAGGAGCTTCTTGTGTGGTCTGCAGGCGAGAGTTCCAGAGCCTGTGTAATCCACGCTGACGTTAGTGTTGGTTTAACATTTTTAAAATTTGCGATTGATTGTTTAATAGTAATGCTTGCTTTATGCACGACCTTGCTTGCTGTGGGGCCTTAGCCTTGGAATTTCACTGTGGCGGAAATGGCTGCAGCAGGAGACAGAACTCCTATGCGCGGCCCTGCTCTTTTAGTGAAGCCTGCACTCTCTTGACCCTGACAAGCGCCTGTGAAAGTAGGGTAGGGTTAAAGATGAGAAAATGCTTACAAATGGGCTGAGCTGTCATTGGGTTCGAGTGCTGGAGCCACCCTGACATGAAAATGTCTGCTTGATGTTTGGGAGCTGAGGGCGGGGCGACATAAAGGACATTATCTCATGAAACGTCATAGCACATTTCTGTTTATATTCAAGATAGTAACATTTGTATCGCGTTCCTTAATAAAACTGCATTCTAGCATAGTTCGTTGGTGAGATATTAAAAAGTCCCTCGTCTATGCAGTTCCCACTAAGGACATGCATGATTGAAGTGACAGAATTGAACGCAACGTGCAGTGTACTGCTGTGCCTTGCCCCTTGATTCACGTTTTAACACAGATCTTTTCGGCCCGCGTTATCCACATAACTATGAGTTTGCCGCATGATCCATCATTAATGCATAATTTGCACATTTTATCTAAAAAAATGTTTCTAGCTCAAATGGATCAAAAGTTACTAAACCACAGCAACACATGCTGCCGCGCAGTAGAAGGTTCTTCGTAAAGGCTGACTGATCATCTTTCTGTTGCTTATTGCTAGATTTGGATATCAAGTTGGAACTAATGAGATGAAACCTATGCCCAGCCAGTGTTAAGAAGTCTAACAATGACAAATGGATGAAGTAATGCTATCACAAAATCTGCCACATTACACTGCTTAATTTGGCTTTTCTTGCCACATAATTTAGTAAGCCCTGCTGCATAATTTGGTCCTCCCTGACACATAATTCCAGTGGCCATACCTATAGCCCATATGGAAGTTTTCTGTATCTGCAAGTGCATGTTTTTTATGTGTTTGCCTTTATGTGTTGGCTTTGTGTGCCTTTATGTGTTTTTTTGACCATATAATTTTAAATCGGTTTTCAAACCTGGTACATTATAAATGGAAGCTGATGCACAAGTCAATTCTAAAACCTAAAAAAACGTAAATGAATAATGTCCGTGAACATAGGGAACATGTCTGAGTTCGATTCTATTAACTACAGTCTCTTCAATCACCTGTGCCTACTGAGTGTGTATAACTCACTCCTCGTGTATTGCCACTATCCTTTGGTAGTGCGACAGATTTAGTGCTTTCAGCCGAGTGGGTCAGGTGGCCTGGTGGAGGCCCTCAGATACAAACTTTAGTAGTAGTTCCCAGGTGGCCTCAAATGATTTCCAGGTATCATGCATATCGGCCGTCAATCTTTACATGGTGAGAGTATTCCATAGTCTTCAGCACCATGCTGACATAGGTGTAGGTTCTGGTTTCTTATAATAAGCCACTAGAATTCTCTAGGCAGTTCCTCATCAACACACATTTGCTTTTTGTTTGTTTTTATAGGCTGGGGTTGCCCTGCATGCCACAGTCCCTTCAACACATCTCACTCACACCTGGGTAAAACTTCCCAAGCTTGGTAGGATAGAAGTAACCAATCATATGCTTGTACGGTGTGCTTCTCTGCCAATCATCTTCTGATAGATTTTACAGATACCCTGCCATAGGTGATCCCATTTATAATCTGGAATGTTTAGTGTTGTGGTTCTTACCCACCTCAGACTAATTGGGTGTAGTTGCGGGATTTTGTGTAATAAAATGTCATATAGTGTGGCAATTCGTCCCTTTGTCCCTCTGCAGTGTCAATTTTTTTTCTGTTGGGCACAAATCCCCGTGTATTAAATTGTTCAGTGTCTTCTAAATTATTTTTTTTGTTTGTTTACAGGCCTCAAAGAGTAACATTTCTTGATTTTTTAACAAATAAGAGATAGTTAGGCACTCACCCACCTTACAACAACAGGTGTGGTGGTGATGGGAAGACGGGATTGTGATGGCATGTGGGATGACTTGAAAAGTGAAATCCCCCAGTGTTTGCTTATAGGACTGCTCAGTTATACATTAGAGGGTCTATCTGTTTTTAGTTTTCACACCAAGTCCCATATGGTCCTCCCTTCTACGGTCTTGTCCATTTGTACCTAATTTTTATCAGTTGCTCTGAGTGACCTGCGTGCTAGGACTCCGTGTTAGGATGCCTTATAATATATTGGAAAGTCTAGTTGGGCTAGACTTCCCCTATTTCGGAATTTAAAGTATTTTATGACCGTCGTCCTCTCTTACCCTTCCATATAAAGTGCAGAGTTAGTGCTTTGAGGTCCCCAAAAATTGTGTTGTGTACAGGGATTGGTAGGGCCTGCAATAAATACAGGGCCCTTGGGGGGTGTTCATCTTAACTGTATTGACCCGGGAACCAGGAGAGATATAGAAGAGATAATTTCTTATGGTCCTCTCGCCGGAAATTCAGGTGCTGAAGGTAGTTAGCTGCATATATTACTTTTATTTTAGGGGTAATGTTGATCCCCAAATGCCTACTATATTTTTGGGTCATCCGAAGTGTTTTGTCCGCAAGCTGGTTTACTTACCCCGGAAATAGGTTGAGATTTAGGAGTTCTGATTTACAACTGTTGATTTTAAATCCTGAGACTGCTTCAAAGTCTTGGAGTTGTGTCAGTTGTTGCTGTAATGATGTGGCTATTGAGGTGACATCATCCGCGAACAACATAGTTTTGTGCACCTCGCTGGCAAAATGAATGCCCCTTAACCTCTGGTCCGCTCCTATCCATGCTGCGAAGGGTTCTATGCTTGACGCAAAGAGCAGCGGAGAGAGCGGACAGCCTTGTTGCATTCCCATTCCCAATAGGAAAGACCTGGAGCAACGTCCATTTACCTGTGATCTCGATATGGGAGAACGATACCATACCAGCAGCATTTTAATACAAGTTGGGCTTTCCCAGCATCAAGCAATGCCAGAATTGTTGGTATCGCCTTTGTTTGCTTTTTTTAGATGCAGATGTGTTCTCCTAATATGGTGTGTCTGCCTTTTTTTAAATTTAAATTAAACTGGATTGGTTGGGATGGATGGACACTGGTAAAATCGATTATAACCAATTTGCTTAAAATTTGGTGTATGGGTGTGCCTGCAGGTTAAGAAGCGCTATAGGTCTCTACACGACATGCACTGAACTGCATATTTCCCCTGTTTAGGAATCAGGGAGATCTATTCTTGTGCCATGGATTGGGAGGTTGCTCCTTTATATGTTTTGTCAATGTGCATCTGTGAACATTTATAAGGGCTTGGTTCTGCGTATCTGTGGACATAAGTATATGTGCCTAGATTATAGTTGTTTGTGTATGTTCTATAGTGTTGGCTGTGTATGCCTGTATGTCTGATGCAACTGCCTTTTTTCCTATGCCAGACATGAGATGGAATGTTATTTTTCTTATTGTTCTTGTTCTTTAGCTCATGCTTCGTTCCTTTCTTCTCGACAGAGAGCAGTACGTAACCATGTTTAGATCACCACCCTTCTCTCTCTACCCTGCGATGTCCTGCAGGGTTGGTCTTTGAGCCCACCCTTTTTATGTCTTGCCTAGGCAGCGGGCATGCGCTGCACTAGGAGAGGGCCTTTAGCAATCGGTCTTCACTTTTCAAGCACTGCACTCATGCTTGTGGTGGCATCCACCTTGCGGGAGCGAGCAGCGGTGCGGCCTCGTTAATTACAAACATATGGCCCCTGCGCGCCACTGCTCACTCCGTGGATGCCGCCACAAGCATGAGTGCAGTGCTTGAAAAGTGAAGACCGCTTGTTTCTATTAGAGTGCCTGTTGTTTTGCTGCCTCTCTCGTGTGCTGCTTCCCGCCTCAAGCACCGCTCCTATGCGCTCCTCGTGTTGGTCCTTCTTTCCCCAGCGCATCCATTGCTTCCTCATGCGATCTTTTTTTGTTTTATATTTATTTTTTTATTCTATACCTGCCTTGAGCTCCTGAGTTGGTCCCAACACAACCCCCCGTTGCGCCCCCTCATGACTGCTCCCCGTGCACTCCTCATCCGCTCCTCTGTTGCTTCCCACCTCTCCCGGCGCTGTCCTTGAAAAAAAAAAAAATCAATTTTATCGAGGGCCAGCAGCTGTCATCATTTGCTGCCAGGCCGCTCGATTTCTGAAAATCGCTTTTCCACTGTGATTTTTTTAATTTTTTTATTTACCGCTCCATATGCCGTCTGCCGTTTTTTTGTTTGCATTCTCAAATTGTATTGTTAATAGCACGGCCACAAAAATAATTAATAAAGTTAATGTATTTCCAATTAAAAAAATCCATTTTCCTTTTCAATCAGGAATGAGAAAACAACGATCAAAGTGCACCGAAGTCATAAAAAATTGCTGCAATTCACTTTTTCTCAAGAGTGAATAAGTTTATGCCAGTTACACATCGTGACATCTTGAAACCCTCTGACAGTAACCACCAGAAGAGATCAAACTTCAAATCGCGAATCCACAATAGCAGGAAACGGAATCTCACCTAGGAATGACAAATATTTTTGAAATGGCTATGTCCTGAAATTAGGCATTTCCTTAGGGTGCAGCGCAGGATGTCTGGTAATGTTTAAATCTCCTCTCACTTCAACTAGACCTATCTGGCTTTTAATGACGCAAGCTGTGGGACGCCTGATTCCCCAAGACTTAGATCAACCCTAAATAAATCTCCACCTCCACTCCCTCCTCCCTCCACCTCCACTCTCCCACCTTCACTCCCCCTCACTCCCTCCACCTCCCTCACTCACCCTCTCCCTCCACCTTCACTCCTCCCTCCCCCACCCCCTGCACCTCCACTCCCCCTCCTCCCATCCCCTCCCTCCCTGCACCTCCACTCCACTCCTCCCCTCCCCCACCCCCTCCCTCCCTATACCTCCACTCCCCCACTGCCCCCTTCCTTGCATAAACAATAAAACTAGAACACATTTTTGGTGTTAATTCTGGTTTTTATTAGGATACTTCAGTTGTATATAATGTTTTCTAGGTTATATATAAAGTGACAAATGGTTATAACACTTTTTTAATTATTACTTATAACTTTTAAACATGCTGCGCAACTTTCACAATGCTCTGCAACACATATTAAAAACGTTAACAAAGCCAATAGCTCTCTCTAAACACTTATAAGGCCCCAAAGGCGGTACCTATTGGCTATGCCAATGCTTGTTGTATAGGTTGTAGCTTAAGAAGAATTTGCAGTCTTTGGTTATGCCCTGTAATTGTGTCCTGGTCCAGTATATTGACAACCTACTGATTGCGTCAAATACTCATGAAGCATGAAAAACGGACACTATTGCATTGTTAAACCATTAAGCTGAGAATGGACATAAGGTGTCCCTGAAAAGGTTGCAGTACTGTTTGAGAGATGGCCTATATCTTAGTCATCATATCGAGGAATGTGTGAGAAGGGTGTCACAAGAGAGAATTTTGGGGATCATGCAAATTAATCTACCAACAACACAGAAAGAAGTCAGGATGTTTTTAGGAATGGTTGACTACTGTCGTCAGTAGATAACCAAATTTTCCCTTGTGGCCAAGCCTTTACAAAGGCTGACAGGCAAGAATGTGTCAGAACTGTTGACTTGGGACAATGACTGGTTGACTTCCTCGCGTTGCGAGAAAGCCTCTGACGCGCCCGATTACAACAAAGTGTTTTTGCTTTTGGCAGTGAAAGAGAGGGCTGCGCTCTTTCACTGTTAACACAGGACAATGGGGGAGAACGAAGAACAGCTGCTTACTTCTCAGCCCCATTAGATCCAGTGGCTGCATTGCTGCCTGGCTGCCTTAAAGCGGTAGCAGCGAAAGGTGTGAAAGTATAGTAATGTGTCATCCCTTGACTGTATACGTTCCTCATTCTTTTGAAATTTGTTAACTAGAACGAGGACACAGCACCTCACAAACAGCTGTCTGGCCCGGTATGAGCAAATTATACTTGCGGATGAGGACGTGTCCCAACAGAGGGGTTCGCTTGTGAATTCTGCCACTTTGCTACCCCTTCCTGAGAATGACAATGATGATGGTGATACAGAGCAGGACTTTCTCGATGTCACTGAACTATGTACCAAGCCGAGACCAGATATACAAGAAGAACCACTACCTGAATCTGATCATGGGCTTGATTTAGATCTTGGCATACAGTTTACTCCATCACAATCGGTGATGGATATTCCGTCTGCTGAAATATAAATCCCTTTATATCCTATGGGATTTATATTTTGGCAGACAGGATATCCATCGCCGTTGTGACAGAGTAACCCGTCTACCAACATCTAAATCAGGCACTATGTATTGTTTGTGGCTAGCTCATGTTTATGAGATCACAAAGGAAATAGTAGTGGAAGCAGCTTGGCTTCAAGGAATAGTCTCCATTCAAGTGGCTCAATTGATTGCTCTTACGTGAGCATGCTATGTTTCAGGTCAATTACAGGTGACTATATTTACAGAAAATCATTACGGCTTTGGTGTGGTGCACGACTTTAGACAGTTATGGTCCCAGTGGCGATTTTTGACATCATCAATATCCCCTATCTGTAATAGTGATAAAGTAAGAAAACTGTTACAGGCTTTGCAATTGCCTGCGCAAGTTGCGGCCGTGAAATGTTCTACACATTGCAAGGGAGATGACTATATCACAGTCGGCAACAGATATGCTGACGAAGTCGCAAGGTACTGTGCGTACAATGCTTGTACTTTTAATGGAGAGTATATAAATGAAGGAACAGACGAGATCAATTATAACCCTTTGCTCACAGCAGCTGATACCTGGGAGGAAGTTAAGAGGTTACAGGAAGAGGTGTCAGAAGCAGAACAGCAGGGCTGAGTAAACACAGTTTGTGTTAATAGAGTTGAACATGAAATATGGGTTTCGGGAGATGGCAGACCTGTGTTGCCAAATAGTTTGTTGCTGCCAATGGCTAGACATTACCATGGTCTGACTCATGTAAGGAGGGATGCTATGGTCAGATTGTTTTGCCAAATATAGTTTAATCCAAGGTTCACGTTGATGGTGGAAGTGTTATGTCACAGATGTGTTGTGTGCAAACCGAAAAATGTAGGGGAACGAACTGCAATGACATTGCGCCACAGAGAGAGGTCAGGTGGCCCCTTCAACAGGATGCAAATGGACTTTACTGAGATGCCAGTGTGCAATTGGCAGAGATGTGTGGTGGCTGTTGTGTGCACTTTTCACAATGGGTTGGAGCATATCCCACAAGAAGAAATGATAGTCTCACAGTAGCAAAGTTTTTGTTGAGGGAGTTGATACCAAGGTTCGGCTTCCCAACTTCTTTAGAAGTGGACAGAGGCATGCACTTCAATATTGAAGTGCTGAGGATGCTGTGTGCTGCCTTGCAGGTTGAACAGAAGCTCCATTGTAGTTACCGACCTGAGTCTTCAGGTCTGGTGAAGCAAGTCAATGGGACACTGAAATCAAGACTTGCCAAAGTATGTACTTCTACGTCTTTAAAACTTTAAAATGGCCAGATGCTTTGCAGTTGTTGTTGATGAATCTGCCCAGCACACCCAATCATAGGACAGGGTTGCCTCCCCATTAGATCATCATAGGAAGGGCAATGAGATCGCAAGCTGTACCTGCAAATGCACTTGTAAACATTACTGATGATCTGATACTAGATTACTGCAAAGGATTGGCTGACGCGGTGCATTCTGTGTCTCATCAGGATGAAGCTGCTACTGCCCCACCACACCAGGAGCAGTGCCAGGAACAGTCCCAGAGACTGTTTGGCCATGAAAAAGCACGTAGGGAAGTCGTGCTTGGAGC
This sequence comes from Calotriton arnoldi, assembly GCA_963921515.1. Taxonomy (NCBI): domain Eukaryota; kingdom Metazoa; phylum Chordata; class Amphibia; order Caudata; family Salamandridae; genus Calotriton; species Calotriton arnoldi. The sequence continues at coordinate 1,524,611 of CAWUFW010002291.1, forward strand.
CTCTATGTTATAAACCACCGTTGTCTCCACATTATGGCACGCCTCAGTTCCTAAGTGGGAAATCCTCACACATTCCTAATGTGTAATGCATGTGTTTTCCGTTGGCAGGATGTTTACATAGATCCATGTACGATAAGTCAGTATTGATTAGTTCAAGTTTTCTTTATGTTCTATTTTTGTGATTTTACTAAGCATGATGTTTGTGCAATATACTTGTCTTACTGCTTCCTAATACTACACTTGTTATCCTGCTAAATTATTGCCACACCCATCCTCAGCCTTTGTGACAGCTCTCCCTTGCTGAGTATCACCACGCCCTCCCTTCATTGTTGACAGCTCCCCTGCTTACACGTGGGTGACTCATCTTCCTTGCACCTATCATTACGTGGGTGACTCATCTTCCTTGCACCTGTCATTAAAACGTGTAGCACGACCCTGACAGACACACCCTCACGTGCAAAGCTTCCAGCAAGTTCCAGCCTCCTATATAAGGAAGCCAAGTCGCAGTAGCCCTCGCTTTGCCTCTTTGCTGCACACTTACCTGGATTCCAGTGCTCCCACTCCGGATTCTTCTGTCCTCGACTTCCTCTTCGGAACTCCTTCAGCTGCTTCACTTTATCGTCCAGCGCTGCCGCACATCCGGATTTGCAGCCGCGCGTCAGAGCTCCAACGTGCTGTCTCCTAGGAAACCAAAACAAACAGGAAGAAAACTATAAAACAAGATAGAGAGAGCGCATCTTGCATTCTATTCTGATCTAGAGGTACATTTTAGTTTTATTGTATTGCGCAGAGATGCTTTTTTCACAATGTGGTCAAAGACTCCTATTTTTATATTATCGCCAGAACAAGAGGTACATTTTTTTTTTTGTGTGGCTCAGAACTACTTCTTTGGAAAAAACAGGGTTAAAGTGGACAAAGACTGTTATTTACTTTGTCATTTAATTTACATTGTTTCATGTGCCTTCTCTGTATAAAGGAGCAACAACGGTTTCACTCATCCGCTCAAGAGACACCATCATTAACTCTTTCCAATCTACCCAGCTGAGGAAGACTTGTATGTACTGCAAGGAGCAGTCGCATCTTCCAGCAGTAATGTTTTCTTTACAATTTTGATGTTATTTTGATACCTTATTGTGACTTACATCATTTACATAACTGTATATGTTTGCACTGTATGTTGCAGGACATTTCATCCTCTAACCCTTCCCTGGGAATTCCTATATCTCCGCATGTTAATGTATTAAGTGCATCTTTGCAGTCTAGTGAGAATATTGATGAATAAGCATCTTGTGACTGTAGATGTCAGCTTACGTTTGTCAGTGCTAATTAGTGACTCTTTTGTCCCCTCTAATAGTTGTTGCAGTACTCATACCCTGCCAAAATCCAGAGTATAGTCCGACCCTGTCCCGAGCTGCAAAGTAAGATAAGGTGCAAGTCTTCATTCCTGAGACTCACTGATCCGGTGCAGTTGTTTTTCTCTTCTTTCTCTCCTCCAATTCTCCCCTCCCCATGAGACCTTTCTGGTCACCAGTGTTTCTTTGTACATTGTTGCCGGATTAGGTCACAGGTGGCATGGGTTCTCACATCTCTCCCCAAAGGAACAACCTGGAATTCAGGTGAGTGGCTGACGCAACAGAATGCAAAGCCACAAAAACATGAGTTCCTTTTGGGAGACATGGATCATTCCCTTCCCACATTGACACCTGGGCTTTGGCTCAGGCCCTTGATGAAGACCCATCTGACAACAATAGTCTAGAAAAGGTAGTACAAGCCTTGCAAGTAAAAATGCTTAGATTAAAAGGAGAAAATCAGGAATTACGGAATGAGTTGGTCCAGTATCAACACAGAGATAATCCGGTGGACAGTCAAAATATCGATTTTTAAATATCGAAGCACAGTTATATCGAGTTTTAATATCGTGGGGACAAAATATCGAAGTCAAGAATATCTACAACCAGAATATCGAAGTTAAGGTAAGAAATATCGATGTTGCAAATATCGATGTTAGTAATATCGATAGTTAAATTATCGATGTTAATAATATCGATATTTATATGAGTGTTATGTATTTTAGTATGTATTTAATATGTATGTGTTCTATATTTTTTGTTAAGTATTGTACTGTTTTTTTAAATATATGTATACATTTTTTAGAAATTAGTAATTTTTTTTAAAGTAAATTTTGCATTTTAGTACCGTAGCGGGTTGTGGGTTTATAGGGGAATAGGGTGGGAAGTATTTTAATTATAGTAAATTAAATAATAATTTTTAGGAATTATTAATTTATTTTAATAAAATTTTGTGTCTTATTTCTGTAGCGGGTTGTGGGTTTATAGGGGAATTGGGTGGGAAGTAATTTAATTTTAATTAAGTAATTATTAATTTTTAATTACTGTTATTAATAATTAATTTATTGTTAATTAATTATTAATTGGTAATTAATTATTATTAATTGATAATTATTTTATTTGTATTAATTTATTATTGGAGTGGGTTGTGTGTTTTTAGGGGAATAGGGTGGTAAGTAAATTATTTGTAATTAAGTAATTAATTAAGAAAAATTGAGTATTGATAATTATTTTTTTGTTAATTAATTTTTAATTGGTCACTAATTTTTATTAAATATTATTTATTGGTATTGATATTTTTTGTCAATTAATTAATAATTGGTTATTAATTTTTATTAAATATTATTTATTGGTATTGGTAATTATTTTTTTTGTTAATTAGTTATTAATTGGTTCTTGATTTTTATTAAATATTATTTATTGGTATTGATAATTATTTTTTTGTTAACTAATTATTAAGTGGTTATTAAATTTTATTACATATTATTTATTGTTATTGACGTTTTTTTATTTAATTATTAATTGCAAATTAGTTTTTATTAATTGATTAATTGAAAATTAATTTAATTGTGTGAAATTTTTGTGGAGTGTGTTGTGTGTTTATTGGGGAATAGGATGGGAAGTATTTAATATTATTAAAGTAATTATAATTTTTGATATATTTGTAGTTTTTTTTTCTAAATTTATTAATAAATCATTATTTAATTACAATATTTATTTCATTTATATGTATGTTACAACGCTTTCCCTACTGTTGCACTCTCTGGAGTGGGAATAGTAATTTTTACCCCTACGCTATCCAGCGCTTTCCCTACTGTTGCACTCTCTGGAGTGGGAATAGTAATTTTTACCCCTACGCTATCCAGCGCTTTCCCTACTGTTGCACTCACTGGAGTGGGAATAGTAATTTTTACCCCTACGCTATCCAGCGCTTTCCCTACTGTTGCACTCTGTGGAGTGGGAATAGTAATTTTTACCCCTACACTATCCAACGCTTTCTCTACTGTTGCACTATGTGGAGTAAGTATATATATTAATTTATATGTATATGTTTAATTTATTTTAAAATGTAATGTATTAGTTATTATTTTTAAATATCTTTTAATATTTTTAACTATATTTATTTTAATTATATGTATTATTTACTTAATTTTACATTATTATTAAAACATTAAAAAAACGATATTTGTAACTTCGATATTTTTGACAACTATATTTTCTTTTCGATATTTTTGTACTTACCTTTATGTAGATTGGACTTCGATATTTTTGACTTCTATATTTCTGTGTCGATATTTTTGTAGGTCGATTTTCTGTCCATCGATATTCTGTCATACATTCGATAATCCGTGGGGAGACTTTGGTTTGCCTTTAATTCCCAAATAAGGGTCCCTTCGACCACTGCCCCTTCACATCCAGATCCAGAGAACACAACCCCTCTGCAGGTAACCTTAGCAGTAACCATGCCTGTAAGTATGGCTAATCCAGAGCGTTTTTGAGGGATAGCTCCAAGTTCGTCGTATTTGTAAGTCAATGTAAGTTGTACTTTTTGTGAAAGCCCCAGGCATTTCCCACTTACGCTTCCAAAGTTACATTTTGTTCTTTCCTACCTTGGTGGGGGGATGGCAGGAAACTGGTTGATCCCGCTTATTGACAATGATGATCCTTTATTGTATAATTGGCCTGCTTTTAAAGCAGCAATGTCTAAATTATTTGCAAAACATGTTCTCGTGCAGTCAAGTGTCAATGAACTGCTTAACCTGCGCCAAGGAACAAAGGATTTGTTGTCATACATCACTACTTTTAATCGTCTCCTTGCTGAAACAAGATGGCCTGAGGAAAAGAGGACCTTTCTTTTCTATTGTGGGTTGAAAGACGATCTTAAAGACGCACTTCCCACATTGTTGATTTACCAGACAAGTATACTGAGTTTGTTGATTTCGTAGTAAAATTAGATCACAATTAGGGGAACGTAAAGGAGAATGTTCCATAGATGATGCAAAAGTAATTATATTAAAACTGGATCGGAAAGAAATTGACTCTAAGATTCCCAAAGCCGAACCAATGCAGATAGGTGGAGTTTGAGGCCCGCATATTAGCATAAAAAGAGCAAAGGCGTAAGATGCAGTTATGTCTGTGTTGTGGTAAGGCTGGGCATTTTGCCAAAGAATGTCTTGTACGACCAAAAAACCCATGAAAGGTGGATGTAGGGGTACAAGCTACAGAACCACAGGAAAGCTAAGTCTCTCAACTAGAAAGGAGATCGCTGTGTCGAGAGAATCCCCATAGATCTCCCATTTTCTAGCTAATGCAGTCTCAAGTGTTCCACGACATTTTACTATTCATTTTACCATCATTTTTGGGTCTCAGGTACGACACACATTTCCTGTTCTGCTTGATTCGGGAGCAACAGGGAATTTCTTTGACCTCAGTTTAGCCAAACGTTTACGAATCTCCAACATTGGACTTCAGACAAACTAGCTGACACAAAGAGCTGGCTATCTAAACCTGGACATTGTTTGCAAAATGGCTTTCTTTTTCATAACAGCCTATTATATCTCCCCACTGATAACCTCAGAAAGCTAGTTTTGCTATGGAATCAAGATTCTCCTATTGCTGGGCATCCAGGAATCCAAAAGACATTGGCAAATTGAAAGAAGCATTTTTAGTGGGAACAAATGTCTAAAGATATAACTGAGTATGTTTCCACCTGCCCTGTTTGTGCGCGACAAAAGAGTAGTGATCACGCCCGGCAGGTATTTTACAACCATTGCCCATACCACCCAGTCCGTGGCATACAATAAGTATAGATTTTGTGACTGACTTATGCCTGGCTCATGGTTATACCACTATTCTGGTAGTTGTTGATCTCTTATCCAAAATGGCTTATTTTGTTCCCTTACGCAAGTTACCATCAGCCAGTGAATACAGTACTCTTTTTATTCAACACATTGTACACTTACATGGCCTCCCATCTAAAGTCATTTCTGATCGGGGAGTCAATTTGTGTCATGTTTTTGGAAAGGACTATGTAATGCACTTGTTATTGAAGTTGCTTTTTCTTCTGCATATCATCCAGAATCTGATGGTGAAACGGAGAGAGTCAATCAAACTCTCGGACAAATTCTTCGTTGTCTCTTAGCTACGACCACCAGTGACTGGGACTTAGCCTTGCCACTAGCAGAATTTGTTTATAATAATACCACACATTCAGCAACACATTGTACACCATTTTACTTTCTTACTGGGTATCACCCTAGAGCTATACCTGTACCATTAGACACATTACTTGTCCCTGCAGTAAAATATTGGTTATACCAGTTACACACCATTCAGGACAAGGCAATGATATGCATAGAAAGAGCCAAAGACACCATGAAAACACAGGCAGATAAACACAGATCCCATACCCCTGTTTATAAAAAGGAGATCAATTCTGGCTATCCACAAGAAACCTAATATTGGCAGGTCCTCGCAAATTATATCCAAAATTCATTGGCCCATTTATGATTGCTGATATACTCAATCCAGTTTCCATGAAATTGGAATTACCACCTGAGTATCCCATCCACCCAGTCTTCCAAGTATCCCTATTAAAGCCCTATAACCTAGCCACACGGAACGAGACACCACCACCACCTATACCAATCGATGGACACCTGGAATGCGAGGTTCACACGCATCCTTGACTCAAAAAGGTTACGAGGACGGTTATATTATCTCATTGCCTTGAAAGGCTATGATGCGTCAAATAATTCCTGGGAACCTGCTTCATTTGTCCATGCTCCCCGCTTGGTAAGCAGATTACATATGTTGCATCCTAACAAACTCCGCCCTATGAGGTGGTCTTTTGGGGAAGTGACCGTTAAGAACCACCGTCGGCTCCACAGTATGGCACGCCTCAGTTACTAAGTGGAAAATTCTCACACATTCCGAATGTGTAAATCATGTGTTTTCTGATGGCAGGATGTTCACATAGATCCATGTATGATAAGTTAGTATTGATTCGTTCACGTTTTCTTTATGTACTATTTTTGTGATTTTACTAAGCATGATGTTTGTGCAATATAGTTGTCTTACTGTTTCTTAATACTACACTTGTTATCCTGCTAAATCATTGCCACACCCATCCTCAGCCTTTGTGACAGCTCTCTCCTGCTGAGTATCACCATGCCCTCCCTTCATTGTTGACAGCTCCCCTGCTTACACGTGGGTGACTCATTTTCCTGACTCATCTTCCTTGTACCTGCCATTACGTGGGTGACTCATCTCCTTGCACCGTCATTAAAACATGTAGCAAGCCCCTGACAGACACACCCTCACGTCAAAGCTTCCAGCAAGTTCCAGCCTCCTATATAAGGAAGCCAAGTCGCCGTAACCCTCGCTTTGCCTCTTTGCTGCAACACTTACCTGGATTCCAGTGCTCCCGCTCCGGATTCTTCTGTCCTCGACTTCCTCTTCGGAACTCCTTCAGCTGCTTCACTTCATCGTCCAGCTCTGCTGTTCATCTGGATTCGCAGCTGCACATCGGAGCTACGATGTGCTGTCTCCTACGAAACCAAAACAAACAGGAAGAAAACTATAAAATAAGATAAAGAGAGCGAGTCTTGCATTCTAGAGAAGTGTGGCTCAATGGTTAGAGCGGCAGACCCTGATGCAGAGATCTGGCCTGGGACCAGGGTTCAATTCCTACCTCGGCGGGTCTTGGGCTCAATTTCCTCGGCCCTGATAATTCTCGCCTCGGTGCCTATTCTAATCATGGGTCCCACTCTGCAACTCTGGGCAATAGCTTGCTTAATCTCCACAACGGCCCCAACAGCGCTGGGATGCCTGGCTTCACCCTGGGGGTGCCCAGGAGTGGACATTTCACAGGGAAAAGCCAGCAAGGGTTCCACAGCGGTATGCGTACAGCGCCAGGACACCCCTTTGTCCCTTTACAAGTACAAATTTCATTTCATTTCATTTCATTCTGATCTAGAGGTACATTTTTGTTTTATTGTATTGCGCAGAGACACTTTTTTCACACCGGGGTCAAAATCTCTTATTTTTATATTATTATCAGAACAAGAGGTACATTTATTTTTTTTGAGTGGCGCAGGACTGCTTCTTTAAAAAAACGTGGTTAAAGTGGGCAAAGACTGTTATTTACTTTGTCATTTAATTTACATTGTTTTATGTGCCTTCTCTGTATAACCCCTTTGATGCTTATGACGAGCTGGACTCGTCATGGCACACAGTGGTCGTGTGCTCATGACGAGTCCAGCTCGTCATAAGACCACCCACGGGGGAAGCGTGGGAATCCGATCGTTGGTTTTTTGCAGGGGAAGGGCTTCCCCTGCCTCCCCCCGCCCCCCCCCCTCAATGACGTCAGCGCGCGAGGCCCGCATGATGTCATTGGGGGTTTCCCTTTGTTCCCAGACGCGCTGGAAGCCATTTGCTTCCAGCGCGTCGGGGAATAAGGTTAGTTTTGGCTCTGGGGAGGGGGTTTCAAACAGAAGAGGCATCGAGGGAAAGGAAAACCCTTTCCTTTCCCTCGATGCCTCTTTGTGCATTCCTGCTGCACGATCATGCGATCGTGCAGCAGAAATGCCCACTAGACACCAGGGTTTTTTTTTTTTATGAAAATACTGTTTTGGGGAGCGACCCCTTGGGCAAGGGTCGCTTCCCTTTGGGGGCCATATGTTTTTGGTGCTCTGCCCCCTGGGGGGGCAGTTTTTTATATAGCGCGGGCTTTACCCAAAGCGCTTCACAATAAGAACAGTAACATTAAATGACGAGAAGGTTACAAGTGAGCATAATACAAAAGCAAGCGTTACATTACATGAGGAAAAAATGACAATTGTGCATGATACATGAGATACAAAATACAAATAGAGGTATAATACTGCAATAAGTGGCAGTCACTCAGAACACACTGGGAAGGCACTTCTATAGGCATGGAGTACAGAATTTCCTATAGTGGAAGAACTTCCTTGAGGGAGTAGAGAGGGCGTGAATTAAACAGGAGACTTAAAATGAAGGGTACACAAATCCAGCACAGCACGCAAGGGTGAGGAATGTACAGGAAAAAGTACAAATTTACAATGAAGAGCGAACTTCCTAGAGGGGGCTGAGAGTGAAAGTATTAGTTCTGAAAGTGTCTTTGGAAGAGAAGAGATTTGAGGTCAGCTTTGAAGATCCGGGTAGAGGAGGTGGCACGGAGCAATGGGGGAAGCGAGTTCCAGATTCTCACCGCATTGCCTGAGAAGGATTGCGCCATCGATCTTTCCCTTTTCGAAGACGGGGGGCTCAAGCAGAAGCTTTTCCGCATTGCGAGAAGGGCGAGAGCCACCGGACAATTTCAATTTATTCGCCAGGTAACGAGGGGAGGACGTGTGTAAGGCTTTGTGTGTGATGCAGGCAGTTTTGTAAATAGATCTTTCCTCGATCGGAAGCCATCGAAGAGAGGACAGGATAGGAGTGACGTGGTCGCTTCGTTTAGACCCTGAAATGAAGCGAGCTGCTGAATGGAGGATGGATTTGAGAGGGGAGAGGTGGGATTTGGGTAGGCCCGTCAGAAGAGAATTGCAATAATCCAGTCTTGAGAGAACCAGAGATTGTACCAAGGTTTTTAAGTCTTTCTCCGGGAAGAACCGACGGATCCCCCGTAGAAGGCGCAATTGGTAACGTGCGTTCTTAGCAATAGAGTTGATGTGGGAGATTAGGTTGAGTCTTTTGTCAAGAATGACACCTAGGGATTTAGCGCTGTCGACAATGATGGGTTTGTTGTTGAGTAGGTTCAGCTGATCCATCCAAGATTGAACAGGAGGAGGTGAGAGAGAGGTAGAGAGGAGGAGGAATTCAGTTTTGGCGGGATTCAGAATGAGTTGGTGAGCTAACATCCAGTTGTGAATAGAGTTGAGAGTAGAGTTGAGTAGTGAGAGATCATGTGCGGAAGATAAAGGTATCTTCCCACTAGTCCACCAGGCATTTATTTGTGGAGAGTGACCCCTTGGGTGGCAGAATAGCAGTATGTTTTTAGGCCCATCTGCCCCCAAGGAGGGCAGAAGCCACTAGACACCAGGGTTTTTTTATTTTTGTGTTGGGGAGTGGCCAAAAGGGCAAGGGTTGCTCCCCTTTTACGGGGTGAAAATTTTATTTATACTCTTTGGCCCACCTACCCCTTAGCTTGGCTGGTGGATTGTGTGTGGACTGGTGCATTATTTGCATATGTGATTGTAATGTTTTTTTCTCCTTTTTATTCTAGTGTAAAGCTTTTGATTCCTGTTTGCGGTTTCGGCAGTGGTTGTTCTGCAGTTTTGCGTAATTGCATTTATTTGGTAAGAAAAATATTTTTGTTGTGTGTACTCCAAATGAGTATTATTGTCATGCATGAATGAATTTTTTTGTAAGTGGTGTCATAATGGCAGCATATTTGTTAGTGTTCAGAGCATGAAATTCTTTGCGATGTTTTGCATTGTCTTATGTGTAATTTTTTTTTCCTTCTTTTTAGTGGGATATTGTTGATCCTTACTGTGTCTGTGCAGAGTAGGTGGTGGTGAGTCTAGCTGCTTCTGTCACGTGAGTGGTATAGTGTTGGAGTATATAGGTCTTTGTGATAAAGCTACATTTTGTTTATTTCTTTTTTTACAAAGGGTTTGTTGTTGTTGACTTGTTTGACAAGTAACCTTTATTAGTAAGCATTATGGCTAGCCGTAGAATGACTGCTCAGCAGGTGGTTGGTTTGCTTCTTGAATCTTCCTCTGAGCAGGATTATGAGACTGACAGTGCGTCTGAGGGAGAGGAGGGAGGGGAAGATTCAGGCAGTGAGTTTTCTCTCCACATGGAATCATCGGATGATGAAGGTACTCTCAGTGCAGATGAAGTGCCTGTTTTAGAGGAGGATACTACTGTGCCGATGGTGCAAGAGGCATCTGGATTGCAGCCTGGGGCTGCTAGGCTTCCTACTGGAAGTGCTGGACTCTGGGTTGATCCAAACATGGTGCAGCCGGTGTTGCCTGCCTTTAGTGGTTATGCAGGGTGTAGAGTGGATTTTGAACATTATTTGCCTATACAGTATTTTCAGTTGTTTATGGATGATGTATTTTTGGGTGAGATTGTTGAGCAGACTAATTTGTATGCTGAACAGTTTTTGAGGGACAACAGTGCCAGACTTAGGCCCCATTCTAGAGCTACCCGGTGGAGTCCCACAAATCTGGAAGAGATGAAGAAGTTTTTTGGGTTTGACTTTTTTGATGGGTTTGATAAGGAAGCCGTCCATGGGTTCATATTGGTCTACCAGTTCCTTGATGGCAACGGCCATATTTCCTGCAGTTATGACTCGTGATCGGTATTTACTTTTGCTTCGGATGCTGCATTTTGTTGATAATGGTTTGGCGTTGCCACGAGATCACCCTGAATGTGACCGTCTTTTTAAGATTCGGCCTGTTCTTGATCACTTTGTAGATCGATTTTCAGAGATCTATACTCCAGGGAAAGAAATATCTATTGATGAGTCTTTGGTCCTGTTCAAGGGCCGTTTGGTTTTAGGCAGTACATTCCTAGCAAGAGGGCACGCTATGGAATTAAGCTGTATATGTTGTCTGAGAGTAGGACAGGCTATGTTTTTAATTTGCGTGTGTACACTGGTAGGGATTCCACTATTGAACCCCCTGGTTGTCCGTCCACTTTTGGAGTTTCAGAGAAAATTGTGTGGGATCTTGCTAGAGGACTGTTTAACAGAGGCCACCATTTGTACCTTGATAACTTCTACACTGCTGTACAATTGTTTAAGGAATTGTTCAAAGTGGACACTTTTGCTTGTGGCACAATCCGCTCTAACCGTAAAGGTTAGCCAAAAGAGCTTGTTTGCAAAAAACTTCAGAGGGGACAGTGCAGTTCCTTGCGTAGTGATGAACTACTAGCTGTGAAATTTGTGGACAGGAGGGATGTGTACATGCTGACTACCATCCATGATGAGAGTACTTCACCTGTGGCTGTTTGGGGTCAGATTGCTGAAGTGCGCAAACCTGTGTGCATTTTAGACTACAATAAGCACATGGGTGGTGTTGATAGAGTAGATCAGAGGTTGGAACCTTACACTGCTATTCGTAAGGCTTACATTTGGTATAAGAAGTTGGCCATCCATCTCTTCAATTTAGCAACTTTCAATGCTTTTGTTGTGTTCAAGGAGTGTTCTCCTGCGTCATAGTTGACTTTTGTTCAGTTTCAGCAGTCTGTCATAGGCAGCCTTGTTGTTGTGGAACAGGCAAGTGTTCCTAGAGTTGGAGTGGTGGAGGATGTGGCTCGATTGAAAGATCGCCACTTTCCTGATCACATTCCTCCTACACCCTCAAAAGACTTTCCCACTAGGAGATGTAGAGTCTGTTGGCGAAGAGGTACACGGAAGGAGACTCGTATGTACTGCCCTGAGTGTCCTTCTAACCCTGGGCTGTGTGTGCCTGCTTGTTATAGAGCGTACCACAAGCAAAAGAATTATTGGGAGCAACCATGAGTGGTAAAGTGAACTGCCTGGTCTGTAATGTTTAAGAATTGTTGTTCTGGTTGTGTTAGTAGATTTGTATCTATTTGCAATTTGTTTGTGTTTTCTTTTTTGTATAAAAAAATCCTAAATGTGATGGTGGTGTGTGTAGGCTGGTGCTTGGCTGGCGGTGTGCGTGGAGTGGCGCTTGGCTGGCGGTGTGCGTGGAGTGGTGCTTGGCTGGCGGTGTGCGTGGAGTGGCGCTTGGCTGGTGGTGTGCGTGGAGTGGCGCTTGGCTGGCGGTGTGCGTGGACTGGCGCTCGGCTGGCGGTGTGTGAGTAGTGACTTGCTGCTGGTCACTACACACACTGCTAGCCAGTGACACTCCATGCAATCCATCAGCTTGTGTGGTTGCTGTGTTAGGAATGTGGGCGTGTGAAAGTGATGGGCCCTTGAATGGTGCTGATGTGAGTGTTGTAATGTGATGGGCCCGCGGCTGGTGGTGTGAATGGTTTTGTATGTGTCACACGTATGAAAGGTGTATGAATGGCCTGTAAAGAGGTTGGTGCCTTGTCGTGGCTTTACAGCTCACGAGCTGTGAGTCAATGGTTCAGTTTCTCGTCCTTTCAATTATTAACAGTGCATTTCATTTTTGTGAAATCACTTGTTAATACAATTGTATATACTGAACCATCACTCACCCTCGTGCCAAATCCAACCAGTATGTGTGTGTGCTTGAGGATTAGATGGCTGTGCAGTAATATTTTTTTTTTGTCTTTCTCAAGCAGGGTGTACCTTGTCCCTTTTTGTGAATGTTGTAATGTGTTTGTTTCGTGCCTGGTGGTGTGAATGGTCTTGTGTGTATCACGTATGAAAGGTGTGTGAATGGCCTGTAAAGCGGTTGGGGCCTTGACGTGGCTTTACAGCTCACGAGCTGCGAGTCACTGGTTCAGGTTTTTGTCCTTTCAATTATTGACAGTGCATTTCATTTTTGTGAAATCTCTTGTTAATAAAATTGTATATACTGAACCATCACTTGCCCTCGTGCCAAATCCAACCAGTATGTGTGTGTGCTTGAGGAATAGATGGCTGTGCAGTAATCTTTGTCTTTTTAGTCTGTCTGCCAAGGTGTACATTCCGTCTAAGAATAACCTACCAACTGTAGATATTGTCGTAAACGAAACACCCATGGGAGTACATGGTGATATCTCTCTTGTGGATCCCAACAAGTTATGGTACCCACAATGTCCTGCAAACCTCAAAATGTCTGTCACATTTTCCTTGCAATATTGTGCCAAAATTTTCACGCTGCAGAAATAAACAACACATTATCTCAAAATGACCTGGTTTTGCAAGGGGGTCACCTGGGTTTTTGGCCCGGGGCTCGGCGGCCACCTAGGGAAACCTACCAAACCCACACATTTCTGAAAAGTAGACACCCGGGGGATTCCAGGGAGGTATGGCTTGCGTGGATCCCCCAAAGTTTTCTTACCCAGAATCCCCTGCAAACATGACATTTTGCTGAAAAAATCACTTTTTCACACATTTTTGTGTGGTAAAGTTGTGGCATCACCGGGCTGACACAAATTTCCTACCACCCAGCGTCCCCCCAGGTCTCCCGATAAAAATGGTGCCTCACTCGGGTGGGAGGCCCAAGTACCCGCGACAGGCAAGGGCCCACAACGTATTGAGGCGACCTCAAAATGGCCTATCACAAAACGACCTGGTTTTGCAAGGGGGTCCCATGACGTTTTGGCCCGGGGCTCGGCGGCCACCTAGGGAAACCTACCAAACCCACACATTTCTGAAAAGTAGACACCCGGGGGATTCCAGGGTGGTATGGCTTGCGTGGATCCCCCAATGTTTTCTTACCCAGAATCCCCTGCAAATCTGACATTTTGCTGAATAAATCCCTTTTTTCACACATTTTTGTGTGGTAAAGTTGTGGCATCACCGGGCTGACACAAATTTCCTACCACCCAGTGTTCCCCCAGGTCTCCCGATAAAAATGGTGCCTCACTCGGGTGGGAGGCCCAAGTACCCGCGACAGGCAAGGGCCCACAATGTATTGAGGCAACCTCAAAATGGCCTATTACAAAACGACCTGGTTTTGCAAGGGGGTCCCATGACGTTTTGGCCCGGGGCTCGGCAGCCACCTAGGAAACCTACCAAACCCACACATTTCTGAAACGTAGACACCCGGGGGATTCCAACGAGGTATGGCTTGCGTGGATCGCCCAACGTTTTCTTACCCAGAATCCCCTGCAAACCTGACATTTTGCTGAAAAAATCCCTTTTTTCACACATTTTTTGTGTGGTAAAGTTGTGGCATCACTGGGCTGACACAAATTTCCTACCACCCAGCGTTCCCCCAGGTCTCCCGATAAAAATGGTGCCTCACTCGGGTGGGAAGCCCAAGTACCCGCGACAGGCAAGGGCCCACAATGTATTGAGGCGACCTCAAAATGGCCTATCACAAAACGACCTGGTTTTGCAAGGGAGGTCCCATGACGTTTTGGCCCGGGGCTCGGCGGCCACCTAGGAAACCTACCAAACCCACACATTTCTGAAAAGTAGACACCCAGGGGATTCCAGGGAGGTATGGCTTGCATGGATCCCCCAACGTTTTCTTACCCAGAATCCCCTGCAAACCTGACATTTTGCTGAAAAAATCCCTTTTTTCACACATTTTTGTGTGGTAAAGTTGTGGCATCACCGGGCTGACACAAATTTCCTACCACCCAGCGTTCCCCCAGGTCTCCCGATAAAAATGGTGCCTCACTCGGGTGGGAGGCCCAAGTACCCGCGACAGGCAAGGGCCCACAGCGTATTGAGGCAACCTCAAAATGGCCTACCACAAAACGACCTGGTTTTGCAAGGGGGTCCCATGACGTTTTGGCCCGGGGCTCGGCGGCCACCTAGGGAAACCTACCAAACCCACACATTTCTGAAAAGTAGACACCTGGGGGATTCCAGGGAGGTATGGCTTACGCGGATCCCCCAACGTTTTCTTACCCAGAATCCCCTGCAAACCTGACATTTTGCTGAAAAAAATCCCTTTTTTCACACATTTTTGTGTGGTAAAGTTGTGGCATCACCGGGCTGACACAAATTTCCTACCACCCAGCGTTCCCCCAGGTCTCCCGATAAAAATGGTGCCTCACTCGGGTGGGAGGCCCAAGTACCCGCGACAGGCACGGGCCCACAACGTATTGAGGCGACCTCAAAATGGCCTATCACAAAACGACCTGGTTTTACAAGGGGGTCCCATGACGTTTTGGCCCGGGGCTCGGCGGCCACCTGGGGAAACCTAGCAAACCCACACATTTCTGAAAAGTAGACACCCGGGGGATTCCAGGGAGGTATGGCTTGCGTGGATCCCCCAACGTTTTCTTACCCAGAATCCCCTGCAAACCTGACACTTTGCTGAAAATATCCCTTTTTAACACATTTTTGTGTGGTAAAGTTGTGGCATCACCGGGCTGACACAAATTTCCTACCACCCAGCATCCCCCATGTCTCCCGATAAAAATGGTGCCTCACTCGGGTGGGAGGCCCAAGTACCCGCGACAGGCAAGGGCCCACAACGTATTGAGGCAACCTCAAAATGGCCTATCACAAAACGACCTGGTTTTGCAAGGGGGTCCCATGACCTTTTGGCCCGGGGTTCGGCGGCCACCTAGGGAAACCTATCAAACCCGTACCTTTCGGAAAAGTAGACACCCGGGGGATTCCAGGGAGGTATGGCTTGCGTGGATCCCCCAACGTTTTCTTACCCAGAATCCCCTGCAAACCTGACACTTTGCTGAAAAAATCCCTTTTTTCACACATTTTTGTGTGGTAAAGTTGTGGCATCACCGGGCTGACACAAATTTCCTACCACCCAGTGTTCCCCCAGGTCTCCCGATAAAAATGGTGCCTCACTCGGGTGGGAGGCCCAAGTACCCGCGACAGGCAAGGGCCCACAATGTATTGAGGCAACCTCAAAATGGCCTATCACAAAACGACCTGGTTTTGCAAGGGGGGTCCCATGACGTTTTGGCCCGGGGCTCTGCGGCCACCTAGGGAAACCTACCAAACCCACACATTTCTGAAAAGTAGACACCCGGGGGATTCCAGGGAGGTATGGCTTGCGTGGATCCCCAACGTTTTCTTACCCAGAATCCCCTGCAAACCTGACATTTTGCTGAAAAAAATCCCTTTTTTCACACATTTTTGTGTGGTAAAGTTGTGGCATCACCGGGCTGACACAAATTTCCTACCACCCAGCGTTCCCCCAGGTCTCCCGATAAAAATGGTGCCTCACTCGGGTGGGAGGCCCAAGTACCCGCGACAGGCAAGGGCCCACAACGTATTGAGGCGACCTCAAAATGGCCTATCACAAAACGACCTGGTTTTGCAAGGGGGGTCCCATGACGTTTTGGCCCGGGGCTCGGCGGCCACTTAGGGAAACCTACCAAAGCCACACATTTCTGAAAAGTAGACACCCGGGGATTCCAGGGAGGTATGGCTTGCGATGATCCCCCAACGTTTTCTTACCCAGAATCCCCTGCAAACCTGACATTTTGCTGAAAAAATCCCTTTTTCACACATTTTTGTGTGGTAAAGTTGTGGCATCACCGGGCTGACACAAATTTCCTACCACCCAGCGTCCCCCAGGTCTCTCGATAAAAATGGTGCCTCACTCGGGTGGGAGGCCCAAGTACCCGCGACAGGCAAGGGCCCACAACGTATTGAGGCAACCTCAAAATGGCCTATCACAAAACGACCAGGTTTTGCAAGGGGGTCCCATGACGTTTTGGCCCGGGGCTTGGCGGCCACCTAGGGAAACATACCAAACCCACACATTTCTGAAAAGTAGACACCCGGGGATTCCAGGGAGGTATGGCTTGCATGGATCCCCCAACGTTTTCTTGCAGAATCCCCTGCAAACCTGACATTTTGCTGAAAAAATCCATTTTTTCACACATTTTTGTGTGGTAAAGTTGTGGCATCACCGGGCTGACACAAATTTCCTACCACCCAGCGTTCCCCCAGGTCTCCTGATAAAAATGGTGCCTCACTCAGGTGGGAGGCCCAAGTACCCGCGACAGGCAAGGGCCCACAACGTATTGAGGCGACCTCAAAATGGCCTATCACAAAACGACCTGGTTTTGCAAGGGGGTCCCATGACGTTTTGGCCCGGGGCTCGGTGGCCACCTAGGGAAACCTACCAAACCCACACATTTCTGAAAAGGAGACACCCGGGGATTCCAGGGAGGTATGGCTTGCGTGGATCCCCAACGTTTTCTTACCCAGAATCCCCTGCAAACCTGACATTTTGCTGAAAAAATCCCTTTTTCACACATTTTTGTGTGGTAAAGTTGTAGCATCACCGGGCTGACACAAATTTCCTACCACCCAGCGTCCCCCAGGTCTCCCGATAAAAATGGTGCCTCACTCGGGTAGGAGGCCCAAGTACCCGCGACAGGCAAGGGCCCACAACGTATTGAGGCGACCTCAAAATGGCCTATCACAAAACGACCTGGTTTTGCAAGGGGGTCCCATGACGTTTTGGCCCGGGGCTCGGCGGCCACCTAGGAAACCTACCAAAGCCATACATTTCTGAAAAGTAGACACCCGGGGGATTCCAGGGAGGTATGGCTTGCATGGATCCCCCAACGTTTTCTTACCCAGAATCCCCTGCAAACCTGACATTTTGCTGCAAAAATCACTTTTTCACACATTTTTGTGTGGTAAAGTTGTGGCATCACCGGGCTGACACAAATTTCCTACCACCCAGCGTCCCCCAGGTCTCCCGATAAAAATGGTGCCTCACTCGGGTGGGAGGTCCAACTACCCACGACAGGCAAGGGCCCACAACGTATTGAGGCGACCTCAAAATGGCCTATCACAAAACGACCTGGTTTTGCAAGGGGGTCCCATGACGTTTTGGCCCGGGGCTCGGCGGCCACCTAGGAAACCTACCAAACCCACACATTTCTGAAAAGTAGGCACCCGGGGGATTCCAGGGAGGTATGGCTTGCGTGGATCCCCCAACGTTTTCTTACCCAGAATCCCTGCAAACCTGACACTTTGCCGAAAAAATCCCTTTTTCGCACATTTTTGTGTGGTAAAGTTGTGGCATCACCGGGCTGACACAAATTTCCTACCACCCAGCGTCCCCCAGGACTCCCGTTAAAAATGGTGCCTCACTCGGTGGGAGGCCCAAGTACCCGCGACAGGCAAGGGCCCACAACTTTTTGTGATAGGCAATTTTAATGTCGCCTCAATACGTTGTGGGCCCTTGCCTGTCGCGGGTACTTGGGCCTCCTACCCGAGTGAGGCACCATTTTTATCGGGAGACCTGGGGGACGCTGGGTGGTAGGAAATTTGTGTCAGCCCGATGATGCCACAACTTTACCACACAAAAATGTGTGAAAAAGGGATTTTTTTCAGCAAAATGTCAGGGTTGCAGGGATTCTGGGTAAGAAAACGTTGGGGATCCACGCAAGCCATACCTGGAATCCTCGGTGTCTACTTTTCAGAAATGTGTGGGTTTGGTATGTTTCCCTAGGTGGCCGCCGAGCCCCGGGCCAAAACGTCATGGGACCCCTTGCAAAACCAGGTCATTTTGTGATAGGCCATTTTGAGGTTGCCTCAATACGTTGTGGGCCCTTGCCCTGTCACGGGTACTTGGGCCTCCCACCCGAGTGAGGCACCATTTTATCGAGAGTCCTGGGGGACGCTGGGTGTAGGAAATTGTGTCAGCCCGGTGATGCCACAACTTACCACACAAAAATGTGTGAAAAAAGGGATTTTTTCAGCAAAGTGTCAGGTTTGCAGGAGATTCTGGGTAAGAAAACGTTGGGGGATCCACTCAAGCCATACCTCCCTGGAATCCCCCGGGTGTCTACTTTTCAGAAATGTGTGGGTTTGATAGGTTTCCTAGGTGGCGCCAAGCCCCGGGCCAAAGCGTCATGGGACCCCTTGCAAAACCAGGTCATTTTGTGATAGGCCATTTTGAGGTTGCCTCAATACGTTGTGGGCCCCTGCCTGTCGCGAGTACTTGGGCCTCCCACCTGAGTGAGGCACCATTTTTATCGGGAGACCTGGGGGACGCTGGGTGGTAGGAAATTTGTGTCAGCCCGGTGATGCCACAACTTACCACACAAAATGTGTCAAAAAAGGGATTTTTTCAGCAGTGTCAGGTTTGCAGGGGATTCTGGGTAAGAAAACGTTGGGGATCCACGCAAGCCATACCTCCCTGGAATCCCCGGGTGTCTACTTTTCAGAAATGTGTGGGTTTGGTAGGTTTCCTAGGTGGCCGCCTAGCCCCGGGCTAAAACATCATGGGACCCCCTTGCAAAAACCAGGTCGTTTTGTGATAGGCCAATTTAAGGTAGCCTCAATACGTTGTGGGCCCTACCTGTCGCTGGTACTGGGCCCCACCCGAGTGAGGCACCATTTTATCGGGAGACCTGGGGAACGCTGGGTGGTAGGAAATTTGTGTCAGCCCGTGATGCTACAACTTTACCACGCAAAAATGTGTGAAAAAGTGATTTTTTCAGCAAAGTGTCAGGTTTGCAGGGGATTCTGGGTAAGAAAACGTTGGGGGATCCACGCAGCCATACCTCCCTGGAATCCCCAGGGTATCTACTTTTCAGAAAAGTGTGGGTTTGGTAGGTTTCCTTAGGTGCCGGCAGAGCTAGGGTTCAAAAACTACAGCTAGGCACTCTGCAAAAAAGGGTCATTTTTCACTGTGAAAATATAGTGCGTCCACGTTGCGTTTTGCGCTGGTTCCTGTCGCGGGCACTAGGCCTACCCACACAAGTGAGGTACCATTTTTTTTGGAAGACCTTGGGGAACGCGGGGTGGGTGGAATTTTGTGGATCCACGCAGATTCCAGAACTTTCCACCACAGAAAACTGAGGAAAATGTGTTTTTTTTGCCAATTTTTAAGGTTTGCAAGGGATTCTGGTTAACAGAACCTGGTGAGAACCAGTCAAGTCACCCCATCCTGGATTCCCCTGGGTGTCTACGTTTCAAAAATGTATAGGTTTGCTAGGTTTCCCAAAGTGCCGGCAGAGCTAGGGTTCAAAAACTACAGCTAGGCACTTTGCAAAAAAAGGGTCATGTTTCACTGTGAAAATGTAGTGCGTCCACGTTGCGTTTTGCGCTGCTTCCTGTCGCGGGCACTAAGCCTACCCACACAAGTGAGGTACCATTTTTTTTGGAAGACCTTGGGGGAACGCGGGGTGGCCGGAATTTTGTGGATCCACACAGATTCCAGAACTTTCTAACACAGAAAAGTGAGGAAAATGTCTTTTCTTTGCCAATTTTTTAGGTTTGCAAGGGATTCTGGGTAACAGAACCTGGTGAGAGCCAGTCAAGTCACCCCATCCTGGATTCCCCTGGGTGTCTACTTTTCAAAAATGTATAGGTTTGCTAGGTTTCCCTAAATGCCGGCCGAGCTAGGGTTCAAAAACTACAGCTAGGCACTTTGCAAAAAAAGGGTCATTTTTCACTGTGAAAATGTGGTGCGTCCACGTTGCGTTTTGCGCTGCTTCCTGTCGCGGGCACTAGGCCTACCCACACAAGTGAGGTACCATTTTTTTCGTTAGACCTTGGGGAATGCGGGTTGGGTGGAATTTTGTGGATCCACGCAGATTCCAGAACTTTCTACCACAGAAAGGTGAGGAAAATGTGTTTTTTTTGCCAATTGTTTAGGTTTGCAAGGGATTCTGGGTAACAGAAACTGGTGAGAGCCAGTCAAGTCACCCCATCTTGTATTCCCCTGGGTGTCTACTTTGCAAAAATGTATAGGTTTGCTAGGTTTCCCAAAGTGCCGGCAGAGCTAGGGTTCAAAAACGACAGCTAGGCACTTAGCAAAAAAAGGGTCATTTTTCACTGTGAAAATGTGGTGTGTCCACGTTGTGTTTTGCGCTGCTTCCTGTCGCGGGCACTAGGCCTACCCACACAAGTGAGGTCCCATGTTTTTGGGAAGACCTTGGGGAATGCGGGGTGGGTGGAATTTTGTGGATCCACGCAGATTCCAGAACTTTCCACCACAGAAAAGTGAGGAAAATGCGTTTTTTTGCCAATTGTTTAGGTTTGCAAGGGATTCTGGGTAACAGAAACTGATGAGAGCCAGTCAAGTCACCCCATCTTGGATTCCCCTGGGTGTCTACTTTGCAAAAATGTATAGGTTTGCTAGGTTTCCCTAAGTGCCGGCAGAGGTAGGGTTCAAAAACTACAGCTAGGCACTTTGCAAAAAAAGGGTCATTTTTCACTGTGAAAATGTGGTGCGTCCACGTTGCGTTTTGCGCTGCTTCCTGTCGCGGGCACTAGGCCTACCCACACAAGTGAGGTACCATTGTTTTCGGAAGACCTTGGGGAACGCGGGGTGGGTGGAATTTTGTGGATCTACGCAGATTCCAGAACTTTCTACCACAGAAAAGTGAGGAAAATGTCTTTTTTTTGCCAATGTTTTAGGTTTGCAAGGGATTCTGGGTAACAGAACCTGGTGAGAGCCAGTCAAGTCACCCCATCCTGAATTCCCCTGGGTGTCTAGCTTTCAAAAATGTATAGGTTTGCTAGGTTTCCTAAAGTGCCGGCCGAGCTAGGGTTCAAAAACTACAGCTAGGCACTTTGCAAAAAAAAGGGTAATTTTTCATTGTGAAAATGTGGTACGTCCACGTTGCATTTTGAGCCATTTCCTGTTGTGGGCACAAGGCCTACCCACACAAGTGAGGTACCATTTTTATCGGGAGACTTAGGGTAACACAGAATTGTAGAGCAACTGTTAATACCTATTGACTTTCGATGCATTTCTGCCTTCCAAATGAAAGACAATGTGTAAAAAATAAGTCATTTTGAAAAATGACCTATAATTCTCATGCTAGTATGGGTACTCCCAATTTCGGAAATGTGCAAATATCTACTGTTTCTAAAATCTACATTTTGTTCCCATTTCATAAATACATAGGTGTCTTTCATAACAATTTTTCCATGTATACATTTTCCCAAAATAATTGCTATATACCCGGTACATAATAAAAAACCATTGCAAGATGCTGCTCAGTTATTGGCTCTGGGTTCGTCGGGTTCTTGGTGAACCTACAAGTCCTATATATCCCCACAAGCAGGCATGTGCGAAGGAGGCAAGTGACCCATGAATGAGAATGCACACAATGCCAAGTGTGGCGTGGAAGTGCTGGACAGACTGCAGTATGCAGACCACAGACATATCCATGTCGATATATACTGCTGGTGGTGGTAGTGTTGTGGACAGTGGGGGCAACCATGTCACCCCAGCCAGTGGGGAAGGTCTTGGAAATGTAGCCTGTGACATCCCCCCCTGCAAGCGTGTGCGGAGTGGGCTGGCCCGGCATACGCCAGGCCAGCGTAGGGGTGTGAATAAAAAGCACGTAGCTCTGGGCGTGGTTCTCTTCCGGAATGCCCAACGTGTCTGCCAGGACAGCGCCTCCCAGCCCGCCACGAGGCCAACGCCGTCGCCGAGAGCAGTGTCGCCGCGATCCTGTGTGTCCGCCGCAGCCCGGGCTGCTCGACCCCGAATCAGTCCCACCCGGCCATGCGCATCCAGGCCTCACTGCTCACCTGCCGACACCGGCATGTCCCCAAGAGGGCCCATCACGTGCCTGCGCTCGCACCAAGCCAGAGGCCCTCGAGCTTGGGAGCCTCCTCAGACCACCACGGCCTCCGTGGGCAAGGCTCGCAGTACTCCTCTGTCGTTGACGTACTCCACCGGCCTACACAGCGGACAAGTAGGCCGCACATTTGGAACTGAGTCTTGATTACACAATGGCAGAGTACACATGTTAATGCAGAGTCTAAATCAGTATACTCCCTTCGCGGTGGTGCCACCAACTCTGTGCATAGCATTCCGACCACACGTGTCTGTGGGCCCTTGCTGAGCACTGCCTCCGGCCTACACTGCGGTCGAGTAGGACACACAATTGGAACTGGGTCTGGATTTGTCAATTGCAGACTTCATGTCATTGTACAGGCCTCATCGCAGACTGCATCCCCTTCTGGCTCTGGTGACACTGACTCTGTGCCACGGGAGTCATGGACACTCTCTGGTGCAACTCTGGTGGCGTCAGAGTCTATGGCCTGGGGGTCGTCTCCATCATCATGTAGCTGATACTGACATCGTGGGGAAAAGGAGACTGTAGCATTCAACTCCTCCATATTGCCTGTTCCTGCTTGCTTCTGCCCTCTGCATCATGCCCTGGATGGACACCTTCCACTGTCCCCCGTAACACTCTGCGACACTCTCCTTGGACATCAATGTGCGCCCGCTCAGCTCACCTGACCCTACCTCAGTGCATCGCAAGTCACCGTCCCGTGGCGGTGTGCCTGTGCCGGCCGCTGTGCATCTGGGGCCACCAACTCTGTGCAGCTCAAGTCCTGGAACTTTGCTGTTTGTACTTTGAACTTCTGATTGTCTGATCACTGTTGTAGTTGTTGCCAGCACCAACTAACCCCTGAGGGGTGGCGTACACTACCCAACTCCCATAGGCGTCACTGGACGTGTGGGCCTGGCAATAAAGGTGCCAGGCCAGTTCCATGGATAATCTCAGTGTGTCTGTGTGGTCATTATGTATGCATGTGGGCCCCGGGCCATACCACATTACGTTGTGCCATGTACAGCGGGCGCAACCTAGTCACCTCAGGCAGTGGGGTAGACCTGGGACATGTGGCTGTGTCAGACCCCCTGTGAGTGTGAGGGAGTGGACCTGCGTACGGCAGTACGGCGTAGGGGTGTGGTCATTCCACAGGTGGCTCTGGGCGAGGTTAAGTTTAGGCCTTCCCAGGGAAGTAACTAATGCGTGTGTCTCAGGTGTAGTGTTGGCGCCACACGTCACGCAAAATTCAATGTTGCCAATTAGCATGCGCCCGGAGTACGGGCTCGGCCGAGGGGTAGATGAGGGTGCGCAGGCCCGCTGGGGGTCAGGGATCAGACATGCCAACTGTTGTGTGTGTCGCTATTTTCGCAGCACAAGCCAAAGGTCTACCCTCGGCCGCATGGCGAGTTCAGCCAGGCATGAACTCTACTTCTGTGTCCGCCCTGTCTTTACCATTGCCCTACACACACATGTCCGTCCACCTTCGGCGCAGGACATCACTGTGTCGTCGTCAGGCTTGTGGACATGCGCAGGCAGGCATGACAATAGTGTGTCGTAGGGGTGCAAGTGATGCAACTGTGCTGCGCACTCTGGTGAATATGCTCCGGGGAGGGAGAAGCGGCATTGAGGCTACGTATTCCACATTGATGCCGCTCATTTGCAACAAGCAGTACATGTCATGCAGGAAAGACAAAGTCACACATATCACACACCAATGAACCAGTGAGCCTGCCAACACATCATGCCGAACCAACTATTGACTCATGTCTCTCTGCACTGTCACAGGTGACCAAGGATATGCACTCTGTGCTTGGATGATGACACCCCTCCGAGCCCCGAACACACAGGCCCAGAGGCAGTACAATGCGGCCCACAAACGCACCAGGGGCATCGTGGAATGCACATTTGGCGTGTTAAAGTCACATTTCAGGTGCCTGGACGTCACAGGTGGAAGGCTCATGTACAGCCCAGACATCGTGTGCAAGATGATCGTTACATGTTGTTTGTTGCACAACATATGTGTACGCAGCAGGGCACCATGGATACATGTGCCAGATGCACCGGACGATGATGGGGATGAGGCAGGTGGAACACAGCCCACTGCAGCCGCAGCAGGAATAGCCCATAGGAACACCATCATTGACAATTTCTTCACATGAGCACGTCACATTGTGGCAGTCCTTGGTAGTATTGGGACAGTACATAATGACCACAGGCAAAGCATGTGCAAATAAATGTATTCGAAGAACACTATCCCTAAGTGCATGTCTCTCATCTGTACAGGCACATCACTCAGACAAGTGTGAGTGCGACATGTATTGCTGACATTTTTGTGATTTGTTCATGTGTGGTGGGTGTGTCACCTCTGTGCAGAGAGGCTGTTTAGGGTGTCACGTGTTCGAACTGCCAGTTCTGTGTGTCGCAGTTAGCAGGGAATCCCACTCTTTGGCATTTCACGTGTCCAGATTCATTCCATTTTGGCTGCCTTTTCTGTCCTGCAGGTGACAACAGGGCTCCTTTTGGGCTCAGATATGTACCACCATGATGCAGGGATGCCCCCTGTGACTCAGCTCCCACAACATGGGCAACATGTACGTAAGCGGGAGTCACTGCCCCTACATTCGTCCACTCTCTCGTGATTTGTTGGTCATGGTCATGACACGTCTGTGTGCAGGAGGGGTTGCTTGTCCCTCTGCAATGTGAGGGGAGATGCGGTTTCACTGTGTGTTACATGCATGTTTCAGCATTTGCGCAGTTTACATGCAGGCTGCATGTCAATGTACATTTTGACTGTGGGGAGATGCCTATTAGATGCGGGACGATGCTCATTTGTTCTACGTCACGGATGTGGGGTTGTGCTCGTACATTGTCATCTCACCGTTTTTTTCTCTGCTTTTATCTGCTAAATCATTGCCACACCCATCCTCAGCCTTAGTGACAGCTCTCTCCTGCTGAGTATCACCATGCCCTCCCTTCATTGTTGACAGCTCCCCTGCTTACACGTGGGTGACTCATTTTCCTGACTCATCTTCCTTGTACCTGCCATTACGTCGGTGACTCATCTCCTTGCACCGTCATTAAAACATGTAGCAAGCCCCTGACAGACACACCCTCACGTCAAAGCTTCCAGCAAGTTCCAGCCTCCTATATAAGGAAGCCAAGTCGCCGTAACCCTCGCTTTGCCTCTTTGCTGCAACACTTACCTGGATTCCAGTGCTCCCGCTCCGGATTCTTCTGTCCTCGACTTCCTCTCGGAACTCCTTCAGCTGCTTCACTTCATCGTCCAGCTCTGCTGTTCATCTGGATTCGCAGCTGCACATCGGAGCTACGATGTGCTGTCTCCTAGGAAACCAAAACAAACAGGAAGAAAACTATAAAATAAGATAAAGAGAGCAAGTCTTGCATTCTATTCTGATCTAGAGGTACATTTTTGTTTTATTGTATTGCGCAGAGACACTTTTTTCACACCGGGGTCAAAAACTCTTATTTTTATATTATTACCAGAACAAGAGGTACATTTATTTTTTTTGAGTGGCGCAGGACTGCTTCTTTAAAAAAACGTGGTTAAAGTGGGCAAAGACTGTTATTTACTTTGTCATTTAATTTACATTGTTTTATGTGCCTTCTCTGTATAAAGGAGCAATAATGGTTTCACTCATCCGCTCAAGAGACACCATCATTAACCCTTTCCAATTTACCCAGCTGAGGAAGACTTGTATGTACAGCAAGGAGCAGTCGCATCTTCCAGCAGTAATGTTTTCTTTTCAATTTTGATGTTATTTTGATACCTTATTGTGACTTACTTCATTTACATAACTGTACATGTTTGCACAGTATGTTGCAGGACATTTCATCCTCTAACCCTTCCCTGGGAATTCCTATATTGCCACATGTTGATATAGTGAGTGCATCTGTGTAGTCTATTGAGAATATTGATGAATAAGCATCTTGTGACTGCAGAACTCAGCTTACGTTTGTCAGTGCTAATTAGTGACGCTTTTGTCCCCTCTAATAGAAGTTGCAGTACTCATACCCTGCCACAATCCTGAGTACAGACCGACTCTGCCCCGAGCTGCAAAGTCAGAGAAGGTGCAAGTCTTCATTCCTGAGACTCACTGATGTGGTGCAGTTGTTTTTCTCTTGTTTCTCTCCTTCAATTCCTCCCTCCCATTGAGACCTTTCTGGGCACCACTGTTTCTTTGTACATTGTTGCCAGATTAGGTCGCAGGTGGCGTGGGTTCTCTCATCTCTCCCGAAAGGAACAACCTGAATTTCAGGTGAGTGACTGGCGCAACACTCTGGGGCATATTCTCAAGGAACTACCGCCGAGTTAACGGCACTTTATCTCAGCCAAAGTCATGATAAATTCATCGCCCCATTCACAAGCTGGTGCAAACAGCCGATATCACCAGTTAACCTGCAATAGCAGCCGCAAAAAACATCGCCACAAATGACCCCGGCAACTAACGCTAATGATATGCAGAGTAGGCGTTCCCGTGCAAAAATCTGCAACAACACCACAACGCAACATTCTCAACGACCAGCCAGATCCGTGATAAGAACACAAAACATGCGATAAGGCACGTTAGCAGCAGGAAATTAACACCTGCTCTGACCTGGTGCAAAGTCGGACCACAACCTGCACCGGAAAAGGGAGCCCAGCCCACAGCCACACCTGAAGAACAACAGATGCCATGGAGCTACTCATCATGCAGCTCGGAGCCCCAACAGGGCCACAACACCCACCGCCACCACACCCAGGTCCGCCACCCCCGTAACCCCTGCCCCCCACCACGCCCTCCCCCGGACCACCACGGAGGCAGCGCAGACAAAGACAGCGGACCTTCAGGAAACGCACCAGCCTCACAGACTTGACACCAGAGAATGTCATTGCCCACTACAGACTCAAAAGGTCAACCATCCTCCGCCTCCTGACCATCATTGCCCACCGGCTGACAGGTACCAACACAGCGGACAACCAACATCCCACCTCAGACAAAGCTGCTGGCCGTGCTGCACCTGTTGGCCTCTGGGACATTCCAACCAACAACTGCCAGAGTCGGAGGAGTCTCACAGCCAGCCCTATCCAAGTTCCTCACACCTGTCCTGGATGCCATCACCAGCTTGGTACCCCAGTACCTAAACTTCCCCCACACTGCGCAGGAACAACTGGAGACCAAGCAAGGCTTCTACGCCATAGCAGGCTTCCCGCACGTGTTGGGGGCAATTGACTGCACACATGTCTCACTTGTGCCCCCTGCCGACACTGCACACAATTACCGCAACAGAAAGCACACGCATTCCATCAATGTGCAGGCAATAGTCGACCACCGGGGACTCTTCACCAATGTCATCGCAAACTACCCAGGCAGTGTGCATGATTCATACATCTTCCGACAGTCCATCATCAACCGGCGCTTCCAGGATGGCACCTACGGAACTGCAGTGCTCGTTGGTAAGTACCAAATGAACACACCACACACCTCAAATCCACAATCATGCAACTCACAACCCTGGGAATGCACACGTTACAAACACACATACAACATGCCCACCAACCAGACACCACTACACAACGTACTGCGCAAACCTGGGCTAGCCATGAACATGAGCCATCACCGGCATGGCACCTCAGCCACACAATAGCAGTATGCGGGGAGAGGTGGGAAGCAGGCATGTGCGAAGGAGGCAAGTGACCCATGAATGAGAATGCACACAATGCCAAGTGTGGCGTGGAAGTGCTGGACAGACTGCAGTATGCAGACCACAGACATATCCATGTCGACATATACTGCTGGTGGTGGTAGTGTTGTGGACAGTGGACGCAACCATGTCACCCCAGCCAGTGGGGAAGGTCTTGGACATGTAGCCTGTGACGTCCCCCCCTGCAAGCGTGTGCGGAGTGGGCTGGCCCGGCGTACGCCAGGCCAGCGTAGGGGTGTGAATAAAAAGCACGTAGCTCTGGGCGTGGTTCTCTTCCGGAATGCCCAACGTGTCTGCCGGGACGGCGCCTCCCAGCCCGCCACGAGGCCAACGCCGTCGCCGAGAGCAGTGTTGCCGCGATCCTGTGCGTCCGTCGCAGCCCGGGCTGCTGGACCCCCAACCAGTCCCACCCGGCCGTGCGCATCCAGGCCTCACTGCTCACCTGCAGACACCGGCGTGTCCCCAAGAGGGCCCATCACGTGCCTGCGCTCGCACCAAGCCAGAGGCCCTCGAGCTTGGGAGCCTCCTCAGACCACCACGGCCTCCGTGGGCAAGGCTCGCAGTACTCCTCTGTCGTTGACGTACTCCACCGGCCTACACAGCGGACAAGTAGGCCGCACATTTGGAACTGAGTCTTGATTACACAATGGCAGAGTACACATGTTAATGCAGAGTCTAAATCAGTATACTCCCTTCGCGGTGGTGCCACCAACTCTGTGCATAGCATTCCGACCACACGTGTCTGTGGGCCCTTGCTGAGCGCTGCCTCTGGCCTACACTGCGGTCGAGTAGGACACACAATTGGAACTGGGTCTGGATTTGTCAATTGCAGACTTCATGTCATTGTACATGCCTCATCGCAGACTGCATCCCCTTCCGGCTCTGGTGCCACTGACTCTGTGCCACGGGAGTCATGGACACTCTCTGGTGCAACTCTGGTGGCGTCAGAGTCTATGGCCTGGGGGTCGACTCCATCATCATGTAGCTGATACTGACATCGTGGGGAAAAGGAGACTATAGCATCCATATTGCCTGTTCATGCTTGCTTCTGCCCTCTGCATCATGCCCTGGATGGACACCTTCCACTGTCCCCCGTAACACTCTGCGACACTCTCCTTGGACATCAATGTGCGCCCGCTCAGCTCACCTGGCCCTACCTCAGTGCATCGCAAGTCACCGTCCCGTGGCGGTGTGCCTGTACCGGCCGCTGTGCATCCGGGGCCACCAACTCTGTGCAGCTCAAGTCCTGGAACCTTGCTGTTTGTGCTTTGAACTTCTGATTGTCTGATCACTGTTGTAGTTGTTGCCAGCACCAACCAACCCCTGAGGGGTGGCGTACACTACCCAACTCCCATCCAGCACAGGCGTCACTGGACGTGTGGGCCTGGCAATAAAAGGTGCCGGGCGCACGTGCCCGTAGCCAGTTCCATGGATAATCTCGAGTGTGTCCGTGTGGTCATTATGTATGCATGTGGGCCCCGGGCCATACCACATTACGTTGTGCCATGTACAGCGGGCGCAACCTAGTCACCTCAGGCAGTGGGGTAGACCTGGGACATGTGGCTGTGTCAGACCCCCCTGTGAGCGTGAGGGTGTGGACCTTCGTATGGGAGTACGGCGTAGGGGTGTGGTCATTCCACAGGTGGCTCTGGGCGAGGTTAAGTTTAGGCCTTGCCAGGGAAGTAACTAATGCGTGTGTCTCAGGTGTAGTGTCGGCGCCACACGTCACGCAAGATTCAATGTTGCCATGTAGCATGCGCCCGGAGTACAGGCTCGGCCGAGGGGTAGATAAGGTTGCGCAGGCCCGCTGGGGGTCAGTGATCAGACATGCCAACTGTTGTGTGTGTCGCTATTTCCGCAGCATAAGCCAAAGGTCTACCCTCGGCCGCATGGCGAGTTCAGCCAGGCATGAACTCTACTTCTGTATCCGCCCTGTCTTTACCATTGCCCTACACACACGTGTCCGTCCACCTTCAGCGCAGGACATCACTGTGTCGTCATCAGGCTTGTGGACATGCGCAGACAGGCATGACAATAGTGTGCCGTAGGGGTGCAAGTGATGCAACCGTGCTGCGCACTCTGGTGAATATGCTCCGGGGAGGGAGAAGCGGCATTGAGGCTACGTAATCCACATTGATGCCGCTCATTTGCAACAAGCAGTACATGTCATGCAGGAATCACAAAGTCACACATATCACACACCAGTGAACCAGTGAGCCTGCCAACACATCATGCCGAACCAACTATTGACTCATGTCTCTCTGCACTGTCACAGGTGACCAAGGATATGCACTCTGCGCTTGGATGATGACACCCCTCCGAGCCCCGAACACACAGGCCCAGAGGCAGTACAATGCGGCCCACAAACGCACCAGGGGCATCATGGAACGCACATTTGGCGTGTTGAAGTCACGTTTCAGGTGCCTGGACGTCACAGGTGGAAGGCTCCTGTACAGCCCAGACATTGTGTGAAAGATGATCGTTCCATGTTGTGTGTTGCACAACATATGTGTACGCAGCGGTGCACCATGGATACATGTGCCAGATGCACCGGACAATGATAATGGGGATGAGGCAGGTGGACCACAGCCCACTGCAGCCGCAGCAGGAGTAGCCCATAGGAACACCATCATTGACAATTTCTTCACATGAGCACGTCACATTGTGGCAGTCCTTGGCAGTATAGGGACAGTACATAATGACCACAGGCAAAGCATGTGCAAATAAATGCATTCGAAGAACACTATCCCTAAGTGCATGTCTCTCATCTGTACAGGCACATCACTCAGACAAGTGTGAGTGCGACATGTATTGCTGACATTTTTGTGATTTGTTCATGTGTGGTAGGTGTGTCACCTCTGTGCAGAGAGGCTGATTAGGGTGTCACGTGTTCGAACTGCCAGTTCTGTGTGTCGCAGTTAGTAGGGAATCCCACTCTTCGGCGTTTCACGTGTGTCCAGATTCATTCCATTTTGGCTGCCATTTCTGTCCTGCAGGTGACAACAGGGCTCCTTTTGGGCTCAGATATGTACCACCATGATGCAGGGATGCCCCCTGTGACTCAGGTCCCACAACATGGGCAACATGTACGTATGCGGGAGTCACTGCCCCAACATTCGTCCACGCTCTCATGATTTGTTGGTCATGGTCATGACACGTCTGTGTGCAGGAGGGGTTGCTTGTCCCTCTGCAATGTGAGGGGGAGATGCGGTTTCACTGTGTGTTACATGCATGTTTCAGCATTTGCGCAGTTTACATGTACATGTACATTGTGACTGTGGGGAGATGCCTATTTGATGCGGGACGATGCTCATTTGTTCTACGTCACGGATGTGGGGTTGTGCTCGTACATTGTCATCTCACTGTTTTTTTTCTCTGCTTTTATTGTGCATTTCCATGCAGGACGCGTGGGTATTGCAGGCCTCTCACTGGTTATCGCTGATTTTTGTATCGTGATTGGCCTCATCGCTACTATTTTCGCGTTCGTGTTTCGCGTTTTTTCTGTGTTGCGTTAGTTTTAACACGTTCATTTGACACGTTATCTTGTGTCTATCGCATGGTGCCGCCGTGTTGTGAATAACACGTTAACAAGGAGTTGTTTTCCCGCAATGGACTGCGATGTGAAGGGTTGCGTTAAGCTACACTTGCAGTAGTTATCACACGTTCTTGTGAATATGCCCCTCTGTTTCTGAACTAACCTCATCATCATTTGGAGCATCTCAAAACTCTGGCCTAACTCCCCACCATTCATCTATATGTAGACTGTCTCAGGGTCTCTTACATAAATGCAGTGTCTCATTCCATCAATATGCTGATGACACCCAACTCTCTACGCAAACAGACTGCTATGATGGCCTCCCATGATTAATCAGCTGCCTCGCTGACACTCAAAGTTGGATGAATAACATGATACTTAAACTGAACGTTCAAATAAACAAATTCCTTATCCTCTGACCCAAAATGAACACTGAACTACCAACAGACTGGATTTGAACCTATATTACAAAGGCATCTACCCCAAAATGGTAACCACAGCAAAATCCCGAGGTGCCTTACTGGACTCTCAATTCAACCTAGACTCTGATATTAAGGCAACTGTAAAAAGTGCAAACTAGCACCTTAGACTTTTAAGAAACATGAGACAATTTGTTCCTGAATTAAACCTCAAAACCTTGGTGAAAGCCATTGTGATCTCCAAAATTGAATTTATCACTCACTGCTCACTGGTATAAATGATATCCCAACTCACAACTTTGAAAATTATGCTGCACTCTGCTACCCAACTTCTTAATGGCAAGAGAAAATTCATCCATATACCTCCTATTCTCTCTGCACTGTAATGGATACCTCTGAAGGCTTGAAGCGCTTACAGAACTGCTTGCATCACATACTAGGCCAATCACTTGAACACTCCTTCATATCTCGTCTCAACATATCCTCTGAATGGTAGATCTAAAAATCTAAGAGGGAAAGGATCTCTTTGCTTCAATCCACCCAAATCCAACAAATCCCCCACATTGAAACTTGCATTCTCAGGGCACACACCTAAAATCTGGAGTTCACTTCCCACCAGCCTACAGCAATCTCCATCCGCCACTCAAATTAAAAGGCTCTGAAACCTCCTACTGGATGTACTAGACCGACCAGAAACGGAGAACAAGCCAGATGCCTGAAGGAAAATGGATCAGACTATCGACAAAGACTTTCTACTTCAGGACTTTCAGGAGCTGAAGGAATAGAAAAGGGCAATAAAACTGGTCTACAAAAAGACTTGAGAGACAAGGAGAAAGACATCAGTAACCTGGGGACAGGATGAATGAGCTAACGACTAACAGTTTGTGACTCTCCAGGGGAAATAAGGAGACCTGGAGAATCCCTCAAGACAAAATGACATGCGTATTTGCTGAATAATTCATGAAATGTCCCATAAAGACCTGCAGGAATACATTTCAGACCTTTTGGAAGCAGTTCTTGAGAAAGCAGAAGGTAAACTGATAAAAATGGAAAAAGCATATTGAGTTATCCCTGTGACACAAGCAGGAGCCCTCTTTCCAGATGGAGTTATATGACTTCTGATGCCAACCAAGGGCCCTGAACCTGGGGAGGCACCTCTTGGGGATCAGGAACTCACTCCAGCAGAGGTCAGCAGGGCTCAGACAGGTGCAGTTGCAGGCCCACGGAGGTCCAGTGCACCAGGTGAGCTGGGTAGTTGCAAAATGGAAAATCATATAGAGCTATCCCTGAGACACAAGCAGGATCCCTCTTTCCAGATGGAGTTATACACGTTCCTTTCTACACATATAATGAGGAGGCTATCAATGCCAAGACATGACAGGGAGGAGTGATATTGTTCAACATAACACACATACATTTATCTTGTCTCCCATCTCAGTGGCAAATAGGAAGCCTGCAAGCCGATCACAGACTTTTTGATTTCGAAGGACATTAAATACCGCTAGGGATACCCCATCAAGGTAAATTACCAGTGGCAAGGTCACCAGCGAACCCTGGCATCCCTCTAGAAGGCCGAGGCTCTCATGGGATTTGAAACAGAGGAGGGCAAAGACCAGTTTAAGACGGACCCCAGAAAACTGACAAAGACCTGCCGACACAAAGAAAGTTACCCAGAGATTATTGAAATCAAGACCAGCAAAGAAAGGGCGATACAGCAAATTCAAATAACCAGCCGTGCGACAAAGGGCAGCGACCACTCCAACTGACTAGAGGAAACCAGATAAACCAGATAACTCGCCCACACAATCAACTAGTACACAGAGGGTGACACAGACTGGACCAGTCAAAAGTATCAACATGCTTTGAATGTGGGGACAGGGTGGGGCAGGGCGGGTTGGGTTTGAAACTGACTGACTCAGAGTATAGAAGGTGAGCGGGTGATGATGGAGTTTGGTAATGAGTGGAAGGCGAGGAAAGTTAAATTTAGGGATTTATTGACATTCAAACTGATTGGTTACAGTATGTTTTTCTTAAATTTGACAGGTTTGAAATCCAGAGGGGGACTGATGAAAGCAGAAAGAAGGGACAGTCACCTGTCTAGTCAGAGAGACAATATAGACCTCTACAATAACCGCAGAAATATCATAAGCATATGAGGCCAGCACACAGAGTATATATATATATATCTATATATATATATATATATATATATAAACAGCACCAGAAGCACTAAGACTGAGAGCCACATCATTTAATGTTAGACGCCTCAACAACCCATGAAAAGGTGAAGCATTCCAAGGCAGCTGAAAGACCTGGAGGCAGACTTTTGCTTTATACAGGAGAAAAGATCATTTATTTCTGGACAAGCACTTACTACAATTAGTAGAAAGGATGTTGATCAGCGACCCCAAACACTCTTCGAACACAGCCCAATACCAGTCACCCTGAAGTGGGAGGCATGTGATAGGACAGGACCTAAGGGACTGTGGTGCCTAAATGAGTTCCTGTTAAAAGATCTAGTAGGCAAATTAAGAAAAACATTAAGGAAGATTTGAATATAACGCAATGAATTGGATAGAAAAAGGGGTAGGGTGGGATGCACCGAAGGCAGCTATTAGAGGCTGATTCATACAAGAGGCAGCAACACTCTAGAGCATGGGATTAATCACCCTTGAAAAATGTACGGAAGAACATAAGGAACTGGAAGGGCAGAATACATTAGCTCTCTGCAAGAAGATTTAGAGGACATTGTCTGCAATGTGAGGGCATCTCTGGACCCTTGAGACAGATGAAGCAAATTTTGCACAAGTTAGGATATGGGTGTGCTGTCATTAAGGGAGAACAAAGTTGGCACGCTCCTGGTGAATAAACTGCGTAGACACATAGAGGAAATTAAAGACAAGAATGCGGCGACCCAAATGACAGAGAAAGGGGAACTAAAGGCATTTTATGCCTACTACCAGAAGAAGTAAACAGCCAGCGTTTCTGGCTCTGTAGTACGATCCTTATACCTAGACTCAGTAGCCCTCGCCAGACTACCTGAACAAGATGTAAAATGTCTCGGGGAGCCCACAGCTAAAGAGGAGGTGTTGAGGCAATCAAAATCATGAGACCAACCAAAGCCCTGCTTCATGTCACTTTTTAAT
The DNA here is from genome assembly GCA_963921515.1 of Calotriton arnoldi. Classification (NCBI taxonomy): domain Eukaryota; kingdom Metazoa; phylum Chordata; class Amphibia; order Caudata; family Salamandridae; genus Calotriton; species Calotriton arnoldi. The sequence continues at coordinate 1,559,853 of CAWUFW010002291.1, forward strand.
AAAAATGTTTCCCCCAAACTAGTTGAAGGAGACCTACAATACGTTCAGCTGGGGTTAAAGGGTCCCATCCATTGTGGTGGAAGCAACAATCATACTGACAGGCCAGATTTCCCTCCTGAACATAGATATCAAAGTTTTCACTAAAGCCTTTTTCCAACAGAATAGATAGAGTGTTGCCATACCTAGTCCACACTGTACAGACGGGCTTCATCCTGACCCAAACAACTTGTGATAACACCAAGAAAGCCCTCCACCTGATTGACATCCTAGAGAAATTAAGGGGCCTATTAGGATGGCGGGCGGACCTGAGTCTGCCCGCCATCTTCGCGGTGTTGGGACCGGCTGCCAGACATGCGGCGGTCCCGCACCGCTAATTAGGATGCGACCGCCACCCTGGCGGACGCATCCTGCATATTTGACATTGCGGCGGGTGCTGCGTACAGCAGCACCCGCCGCAATGCCAGAATGGCATGTTGTGCATTTGCATGCACAACGTGGCAGGCACCGCGTGGTGCCTGCCACCTTGTGCATTCAAATGGAGGGGGGTACCATGGGTACCCCACGAGTGCACCCCCCACCCCCCGGAGGCCCGCATAGGGCCCCCAAAGAACATCCCCGCCAGCCTTTCCATGGCGGCAAAGCCGCCATGGAAAGGCCTTCACAACACACCGTCCTAATATGGATGGCGGTGACTGCTAGGCATTATTGCACTGTGGCGCAAGGGTGCTTGCATTGGCATTAGGCAGCCTCAAGTGTGCCAGCACTAGGAGGCAGCAGAAATGTGCCATATTTTAGCCGATGTGGTGCATTTCTCCTGTTTGCCTTTCACGCAACGCAGCGCAGCCACTCTGCTCGCTGCCTTGTATTGCGTGACAAATTAGTAAATCCGCCCCTACTATCCAAAGATGCAAGAGCACTCAAGCAGGGCCTCCTAGAAAAATGGGCAAGAGAACTTAAGATCACCCCGGACCATAAACAGTGATGGCAGATTTTCCTGCGGGCAAACAACTATGCTCATCTATATATGTAGTTATATGTAAAGTTCACTTTAGGTGGCACTCCGCCCCAGCAAGTTTCCACACACTACAGTGCATATTTACAAAGAATTGGCATAAGGCAGCGGCACAAGTCATTTTGCTGCACTGCCCTATGCCAATTTGAAAGGACAGAAATGCATTGTATTAACAAGATACGGTGCATTCCTGTCCTTTCAGCCAGTGCTAGTGTAAAAATTGCAGCCATGCACCAACACAGGCACCCTTGCACCATACTGCAAGGGTGTCTGTATTGTTGGCATGATTGTATTTGTGCAGGAAGCGGTATTTTCCTGCACAAAAACAATCATGAGAGGCGTTTTCCTCCTTCTATGTGTGCTGCAGAATGCAGCACATGTGGAAAGAGGAAAAACAAGGAGAAATGTAAACATTCCTCCTCGTTACGCCTGGTCTGGAGAGACGTATGTTTTTGGCGCTGCCCCAGATTCACGCCATGTTGTAAATCTGGGGCAGTTTCAAAATCCATGGGTGTTGCGTGGGAACACCCAGCGCACGCCTCATTCACGCAGAGTAAGCTAAGCAGCGACTTTGCGCTGCAGGGCTTCACACCTTATCTACTACCACGCCCTGAAAAGCCATGAAGGGTGGCTTTGCGTCGCCACTGTGTGCCACTGGAGCATCAAAAAAGTGCTGTTCCTGTGGCGCAAGGGGCTTGTAAATAGGCCCCTAGATAACTACAGAATAGACCTATTTCTGAGACACTGCGCAGAGACGGGTGGACACTCTAGGTGTTGGGGTCATGCCTCAAGGTTAACACCATTCTGCAGGAAGATGCTGACCGGCGTCTCTCAAGGCATAGGGAGCGGCATAGAGAGGAGCACAGAGACGATTATATGAGGGAGGCCATCAGAGGAGGTATAATCTCTGCGTTACTATGGAGGTAAAACAATCTCACATTTACTTCTAGCAGCAAACAGGGGATCCGAGCTCCATGGATAACCAGTGGCTGCAGGAAGTGTAGAGCTGCGTCTTGAGAGGCTGGTGCAGCACATCATGAACAGAAACCATGAGTAGTTATGGAGAAGCTTTTAGGCCACCATCAAAGGGGACTCACCTCCCAGAGGCTCAGGGCCCTGGGTTTAAAGGGCATTAATTGACCACACAGAACTGGCTTAATGAAAGTGGGTGAGTGAATGCGATTGGATTGTGGGGAGTGCAGGTTAAAGTTGGGTTGAAGAATGGGAGGGGGAGTTGGGGCATGCTAGGTGGGTGTCCCCGGCTAATGCTGTAAGAAACCATATTCAATAATAGAGATTGAAACCAAAAAACCTTCTTAAAGGGACGGGTGAAGCCGTTTCACCAGGATGGCACTCTGTGGTGGGTGCCAAGCAGCTGCCAGCTGCAACAACTGGAGGTGGGTCACGCAGGAACCCTTGCTTTGGTGGCTGGCATCGGGTGGCGCTCAGTTGAAATGTTTCCTGTGTGTACATGCACACACCGGTGTCTTTTGCTGTTTCCTATTCTGTGTTTCCTGTGTGTCCATGCACACACCGGTGTCTTTTGCTGTTTCCTATTCTGTGTTTCCTGTGTGTGCATGCACACACCGGTGTCTTTTGCTGTTTCCTATTCTGTGTTTCCTGTGTGTGCATGCACACACCTGTGTCTTTTGCTGTTTCCTATTCTGTGTTTCCTGTGTGTGTATGCACACACCTGTGTCTTTTGCTGTTTCCTATTCTGTGTTTCCTGTGTGTGTATGCACACACCGGAGTCTGGTGCTGTTTCCTACTATGTGTTTACTGTGTGTGCATGCACACACCAGTGTCTGGAGATGTTTCCTATTCTGTGTTTCCTGTGTATGTATGCACACACCGGTGTCTGGTGCTGTTTTTTCTAATCTGTGTTTCCTGTGTGTATATGCACACACCGGAGTCTGGTGCTGTTTCCTACTATGTGTTTCTTGTGTGTGCATGCACACACAAGTGTCTGGAGATGTTTCCTATTCTGTGTTTCCTGTGTGTGTATGCACACACCAGTATTTGGTGCTATTTCCTATTTTGTGTTTCCTGTGTGCATGCACACACCGGTCTCTGGTGCTGTTTCATCTTCTGTGTTTCCTGTGTGTGCATGCACACACCAGTCTCTGGTGCTGCTTCTTCTTTTGTGTTTCCCGTGTCTGCATGCACACACCAGTGTCCGGTGCTGTTTCCTTATCTGTGTTTCCTGTGTGTGCATGCACACACCATTTTCTGGTGCTGCTTCCTCTTTTGTGTTTCCTGTGCATGCATGCACACACCAGTGTCTGGTGCTCTTTCCTGTTCTGTTTCCTGTGTGTGCATGCAGACACCGGTGTCTGGTGCTGTTTCCTGTTCTGTATTTTGTATGTCTGCATGCAAACACCAGTGTCTGGTTCTGTTTCCTCTTATGTGTTTCCTGTGTGTGCATGTTCACACCAGTATCTGGTGCTGTTTGCTGTTCTCTGTTTCCTGTGTGCGCATGCACACACCAGTGTCTGGTGCTGTTTTCTGTTATGTGTTTCCCGTGTGTGCATGCACACACCAGTGTCTGGTGCTGTTTCCTGTGTGCGCATGCACACACCTGTGTCTGCTGCTGTTTCCTCTTATGTGTTTCCTGTATGTGCAGTGTCTAGTTTTGTTTCCTGTTCTGTGTTTCCTGTGTGTGCATGTACACACCAGTGTCTGGTGCTGTTTCCTGTTCTGTGTTTCCCGTGTGTGCATGCACACACCAGTGTCTGGTGCCATTTACTGTTCTGTGTTTCCAATGTGTGTATGCACACACCAGTGTCTGGTGCCATTTACTGTTCTGTGTTTCCCTTGTGTGCATGCATACACCAGTGTCTGGTGCCGTTTACTGTTCTGTATTTCCCGTGTGTGCATGCACACATCAGAGTCTGGTGCTGTTTCCTGTGTGAGCATGCACACACCTGTGTCTGCTGCTGTTTCCTCTTATGTGTTTCCTGTATGTGCAGTGTCTAGTTCTGTTTCCGGTTCTGTGTTTCCTGTGTGTGCATGTACACACCAGTGTCTGGTGCTGTTTCCTGTTCTGTGTTTCTTATGTGTGTATGCACACACCAGTGTCTGGTGCTGTTTACTGTTCTGTGTTTCCCGTGAGTGCATGCATACACCAGTGTCTGGTGCCGTTTACTGTTCTGTGTTTCCCGTGTGTGCATGCACACACCAGTGTCTGGTGCTGTTTGCTGTTCTGTGTTTCCCATGTGTGTATGCACACACCAGTGTCTGGTGCCGTTTACTGTTCTGTGTTTCCCGTGTGTGCATGCATACACCAGTGTCTGGTGCTGTTTGCTGTTCTGTGTTTCCCGTGTGTGCATGCACACACCATTGTCTGGTGCTGTTTCCTGTGTGAGCATGCACACACCTGTGTCTGCTGCTGTTTCCTCTTATGTGTTTCCTGTATGTGCAGTGTCTAGTTCTGTTTCCGGTTCTGTGTTTCCTGTGTGTGCATGTACACACCAGTGTCTGGTGCTGTTTGCTGTTCTGTGTTTCCCGTGTGTGCATGCACACACCAGTGTCTGGTGCCGTTTGCTGTTCTGTGTTTCCCGTGTGTGCATGCATACACCAGTGTCTGGTGCCGTTTGCTGTTCTGTGTTTCCCGTGTGTGCATGCACACACCAGTGTCTGGTGCCGTTTGCTGTTCTGTGTTTCCCGTGTGTGCATGCACACACACGTGTCTGGTGCTGTTTGCTGTTCTGTGTTTCCCGTGTGTGCATGCATACACCAGTGTCTGGTGCCGTTTACTGTTCTGTGTTTCCCGTGTGTGCATGCACACACCAGTGTCTGGTGCCGTTTACTGTTCTGTGTTTCCCGTGTGTGCATGCACACACCAGTGTCTGGTGCCGTTTACTGTTCTGTGTTTCCCTTGTGTGCATGCATACACCAGTGTCTGGTGCCGTTTACTGTTCTGTGTTTCCCGTGTGTGTATGCATACACCAGTGTCTGGTGCTATTTACTGTTCTGTGTTTCCCGTGTGTGTATGCACACACCAGTGTCTGGTGCCGTTTACTGTTCTGTGTTTCCCGTGTGTGCATGCACACACCAGTGTCTGGTGCCGTTTACTGTTCTGTGTTTCCCGTGTGTGCATGCATACACCATTGTCTGGTGCCATTTACTGTTCTGTGTTTCCCGTGTGTGCATGCACACACCAGTGTCTGGTGCCATTTACTGTTCTGTGTTTCCCGTGTGTGCATGCACACACCAGTGTCTGGTGCTGTTTGCTGTTATGGCTCAATTCTCTCGAAGCTCCAGTGGCATCTCTGGCAGCCGCTGTATGTATGTGTGAATGTATCTTTTTATACCTAAATACATAAATGCATATAGATGTAGACATACAGGCAGACAGAGACATGCTTAGATGTTTTAAATAGCATGTAGGCTCCTCGACATGGGAGAGGTGTGGCGCAGCGGCCAGAGCGGCTGACTACAGACCGTGGGGCTCATGGTTCGATCGCCGGCGGCAGCCCAGCTCAGCACCATGTGACTCTGGGCATTAGCTCCCTTAATCTCCCCAACAGCCCCCAGCACCTTGAGACCCTTAGGGGGTGAGTAGTTCGCGCTTTACAAATACTGGATTTAGATTTGGACATCATGGAAAGCAAGGTCACTCTCCGGTATAGGGCAGGGCGCCGCATCAGAGGGAATGCTCAACCACTTGTGTGGAGGGTAAGTAGCTTTACAGAGCTTGAAGATGGAAACGAGGTGCAAAGACCCCCAGCTTCTGCCCACCCTCTTACTGGGGATCCGAAGCGGGGGCAAAAGAGGAACCAGTTAATGCTTCTGACGCTCTTCAATCCTCTGAGAATTTCAACAAGGGGGGGTGCAAAGCTGGGTAGATTTTCTCTTGTGAACTTCACACAATTCTTGCACTAACTACCCTGGTTCACAAAGTGTTGTGCATTTGAGTTTAAAAATTGGAATTTCCTGCCCATTTTTTGTTGTCTTGGGAAAAAAATTCCCCACATCAACAGAGCTGTGAAAAAATTAGTCGTCCATTTTCAGCACCACCCACTACTAACGAGAAAATATTAGCAGGATATATATTTATAGGAAACGCAGAAATCTCACAAATTATGGGCGAGCCAATCATTGGAATTTACGCAAAACTTTTCTTCTGTAATAAAATCTTTGCAAACCCCATTTTTAACCATAGGGTTGATTGGAATATCCGTCTCACTCCCGCTCTCCCTTAGACTATAAAGAGATATAAACACTAGCATCACGATCCCCTGCATTGCTAGAGTGGTGAACAGCACTGAGGGGGAGGGAGAAGAGGGGGGGCAAAGAGAAGGGGGGAGATGGAATCCTTAAATGTGGGGTCTGTCTGCAGTCACACGCCCTCAGGGAGCTACAGGGTTCACACAGTGCTGGCTTAGGGCGGTGCGACCGGTGCCACTGCACCGGGCGTGGACTTCAGGAGGTGCTGTGTTTTCACGTATATTCAATCAATCAATCAGCATTTGTAGAGCATGGCACTGTCCCCCCTGGGGGTATCTGGGCGCTGTGGTGCGAGGTCTCCCTCGTGCCAAAATATTATGAATACCATGTTCCTTGCCTCAAACAATTTTCAGGCAGCAATAAAAATGCCAAAATAACTGGTGGTTATTGGACAAGTTGGAGAGAGATCAGAGGTTTGTCTAGTGGCCATTTTGACTCATCTAAGGTAGCGCAGAAGGTTAATATGCCTGCTGCAAACCACGTGTACCATGCAGCCTACAAAGTGCAGATAATGTAGCTTGTTCAGTGGGTTACTGATTTTGCGAGAGATCCTTTTGTTACTTGCAGTTTATAGGTTAAAATCCTAATATAGAATAGTGAGCTTTTAACTGTCATCAAAGACCTGCATGCAAACTGCAAGGTATAGGTTAGAGAGTTATGACTTTTACCCCAGTCTTTCATTTTCCTAATGTTGTAAAAACGGTTAATTCTTATTAGTAAGGACAACCCCCAACCATGGTGTTATGTTTTAAATTCTGAGTTCATGCTTCTCCTGACCAAGCACCCTCAAACTATACTGTCTACCAGCATGGATGAAATGTGACTCCTACTCCTTGAAGTCCTCTGTCTTATGTAACATTTCCTATACACTGATTTACACATGTATGATTCATTGTCTCTGTGTACTGCGTGTGTGATGTAAAGTGCTCTGACACCCTGCACTGGTATGAGTGGCGCTATAAAACAAAAGAAATGCATGCGAGACAGAGAGTGGTTATGGAGACTTAAGGGGCACTGTTAAAGGGTGGTGGTGAGGGAATCTGCAGAGAAGGAGGTCATTGAGGGGGCTCCAACAAACATTGTCGCACAGGGCGCCGCCATCGCTAAAGCCGGCCTTGTGTTCACAGAGGGCAGAGGGCAGGGAGAGAACTTTACCCGTTGCCTTGAGTCTGCAGAAACCAACAGGAGTTCAGACTCAGGGAAAACTGAACATAAACAGAGAGGGGCAGATTTACAAGAAAGTGACGCATCTGTACAGATGCGTCACTTTCCCTGCGCCACCCTGAGAAACCCTTGCGCCACCATGGATTCGCCGTATTTACAATATGGCGTACCATGGCGCAAGGATTGACAGATGCGTCAGAAATTCTGACGCATCTGTTGACGCAAAAGTCACGCATTGCTGGAGTCATGTCGCAAGCACGACGCAACTCCAGCAATGCATGGGGAGGCCTATCCTCATTGTGCTGCGTCACTCCTTACGCCTGCTTCAAGCAGGCGTAAGGTTTTGATGCAGTGACGTCCTAGAAGTGGCACAGTGAAATCTTGAAGATTTCACTGCTTCACATTTACGAGGCTTTCCTGCATGGGAACGCCCACCCTGCGTACATTATACCTGCCACAGGTATAATGTGACGCAGGGCTTTACAACGTGACGCATCTCCCTAGATGCGTCACGTTGCAAATGGGCCGAATAGGTACGCCGCCGCTGCGTCACAAAAAGTGATGCAACGGCGGCACAAAAATGACACAAGGGGCTTGTAAATCTGCCCCAGAGACTTTTGGAACACTTCGTCAAACAGATCCTTCAAAGTGTTGAGCAGGTTGTAAAATGTGCCCTTAGTCCCCTGTTCACCTACCGTAACCTTCATGGTGCGAAGCCTAGGTGCCGCTTGCATGATCATGGAAGGAAGGATCGCAGGTGACGCGCAGCATCCTCTCTGACGGTTTCAAAGATGATTTTTAACAAGAAACCCCAGAATCCTCAGTGTGGAACTCACAGGAGAAGGGTCAGTAAACTGGATATCACAGGAGATGGGCTAGGCTCTTCTGAATGAAAGTGAGAGGAGAAGGTCCACGTTTATCATAATAAGTACTCAGGAGATAGTCACGTGACAGGGAAGGTCCAAGTTCTACAAATTGAGATTCACAGGAGAAAGCTCAGGATCTTAAGACTGATACACCAGGAATCACAGGAGAAGGTCCAGGGTCCTCAGACTGATACACCAGGAATCACAGGAGAAAGCTTAGGATCTTAAAACTGATACACCAGGAATCACAGGAGAAGGTCCAGGGTCCTCAGACTGATACAACAGGAATCACAGGAGAAAGCTTAGGATCTTAAAACTGATACACCAGGAATCACAGGAGAAGGTCCAGGGTCCTCAGACTGATGCTCCAGGAATTGCAGAGGAATGTCCAAGGTTCTTGAATTGATTCTCCAGGAATCACAGGAGAAGGTCTAAGATCATCATAGTGGTACTACAGTGGGGACACTGAGGTTGGGACTTGAGACATAAAACGTGTTGAGACTCATGGGAGGAGGTGCCAGAAACAAGAAACTCCAGGATCCTCCGAATGTGACTGAATGACGTCCAGGATCTTCATACAGATGCAGTACCCTAAGATTAGATGTACACAAAAACGTCAGTATCAGCAGATTATGATCCAAGGCCCTTATAATTGGTCTCAAAGGAGAACATTGAAGATCATTGGAGTTGGATTAATGGATTTTTGTTCAGCATCAGAAGAAGTTCCAAGATCCTCAGATTAGACTGACACAGGATGTCCAGGGTCCTCAGATTACAAGTCACAGGAGAAGATCCTGAGATTAGACCGACACAGGATGTTCTAGGTCCCTCAGATTACAAGTCACAGGACAAGTTCCAAGATCTTGAAATTAGACTGGCACAGGATGTTCTAGGGTCCTCAGAGTTGGCCTCACAGGAGAATATCTAAGATCCTCAGAATAGGCATCTGAGGAGACATTCCAGCATCATTCTATTCCACTGCTGAGAAACCAGTTGCAGTTCTTCAGTAGTGGCCCAGAGTTCACTGTTTTTATAATCAGGAAATGGATTGTGGCATACCACCAGCATCAGTGCCTCGGTCAGTTAGTCCGCTCTCTGCAGATATGAGTGATAATGCGTACACCGAGTCACTGGGTACTGTGCCCCATGAGTGAGAGCCAACACCCTGTCCTGGGGACCATGTGTAAGGACCTGCAATGGATTCTGGGGTCACAGTAGGGGCCCTGAACTTGCGCCTGTGTGCCACAAGTGGAATTCTACTCCTGGTGTTGGGTGCACCAGGTAGTTCTCTGTACCCAGTCCTGGGTGCCACCTGTAGGGCCTTTCGTTCGGTTCTGGGTGGTTCAGTGTATCTAGCCCATGTGCGACCGGGAGGGCCCTACGGTCGGTCTTGGGTGCCACAGTTGGAGCTCTTCATGCAGCCTTGGGTACCAGCAGTAGGGCACTGCCTTCGGTCCTGGGTGCCACAGTTGGGGCCCTGCCTTCAGTCCAGGGTGCCACAGTTGGGTCAATTCACGCAGCCCTGGTGCCACCGGTAGGGCCTTTAGCTCGGTTTTGGGTGCCTCAGATGGTTCCCTATACCCAGTCCTGGTGCCACCGCTAGGCCCTACGGTCGGTCCTGGGTGCCACAGTTGGGGCCCTTTACGCAGTCTTGGGTGCCAGCAGTAGGGCACTGCCTTCGGTCCTGGGTGCCACAGTTGGGGCCCTGCCTTCAGTCCAGGGTGCCACAGTTGGGTCAATTCACGCAGCCCTGGTGCCACCGGTAGGGCCTTTAGCTCGGTTTTGGGTGCCTCAGATGGTTCCCTATACCCAGTCCTGGTGCCACCGCTAGGCCCTACGGTCGGTCCTGGGTGCCACAGTTGGGGCCCTGCCTTCGGTCCTGGGTGCCACTGTTGGGGCCCTTCACGCAGTCTTGGGTGTACCCTTTATAGCTCAGAGTGGTGCCTGGAGCCACTGCCCCATGTCCCAACCATCAGATGAAGAGCAGGTGAAACGTCCTCCCAGCACTGCCGAGATGGGAGCCTCAGTGATTTACCTATTTCTGATCCTGCCCTCAACATTATGAATATGCAAATCACCGAGCGCCCACGAGCACCGCCCGGGGAAGGATGGTCCGGGGAGGTCGGGGATGGCACTAGACCAGGGCCCAGTGCAAACACAGCCACATGGCTTTGTTTCAGGACGGCGGCTTGTAACTCAATCCGGCCGCTGTCAGCACAGGGCAGGTGCGCAGAGCTAGGAGCGCCCTGACAGAGGGGGGTCTGGAGAGGATGAACGCCGAGCCTGGCTCTGCGCACAGCTCACTCTGCGCGCTGCGGATGCGCCGACGGTGCACGCACGGCGACCCCAGCACTGCCCCCCTCTCAAGAAGGTGGTCCCCTCCTTCGCAAAGCGCATCATGTCTGTTTTATTAAATCAAATCTCTAACAGTCGGACTCAGAAGCCCACCCGGAGGCCCCTGTCCTATTTGTTCCGAAAGAACTGTCACTGCACTGGTGGGGACCCCATGGTTCTTGCTGTCCGCCCGCCTCAGTACGCTAGGAAAAGCATACATGAAGCTGCAATCGCGTCTGCAAAGTGATACCTGCCAATGTATCTGTTTGTATGTAAACATGTACACATAAACATACATGCATACCAAGTCATACTAAAATATTTTAAATGACACGTGGGCCCCTGCATAGCCTCAAATAATGGTTGCTTTGCAGTGAAATCAAGCTGGGAGCGGTAACTTGTGTGGCAAGGTGTGGCGTGTGCTCTCCAGCACAGCCAGGCCAGGACAAATTGTGCTGTGGCACGTGCCCCATCTGACCCCACTAGTGACGCCAGTGTTGCACTGATAAGCTTCATAGCGCCTCGTGTCGGAGGCTGCCCCACGTGGGAGCTATTCTGATGGTTAGCAGTGGGGTAGCAAGGGGTCCCCGGGTCCTAATGCATACCTCAAACCTTTGGGCCCCGGTTCTACTGCACCTTTTGCACTAATGAAAACTCGGCCCCGGTGGTTTGAACGTCTTAACTAGTATGGAAAAGAAAGCATGACCACATATGTCTGGTTAACTATTCAAGAGTCTGTAAAGTGCTAACGTGCTTCCCTCCTTAGTCACTGCTCCCTGATACATTGCAGGCCCCTTCTCAAAAATGTTTTTAACTTTTTGAGTGTAGAAGAGTTGTTATTTTAAAATATATATATATATATATATATATATATATATATATATATATATATATATATATATATCTACTGGCGGTCGCCAGTAGATAGTTATAGTTACAACCTATTATCCATAGGAAATCCGCGACATTCTATTTGAAATAACTCTCTTGCCGGTTGACGTATCTTCGCGAAATTTTCAAACTTCGTGGGCGCTCCGGTCCGCTCCTACCCTGAAAGTCTCGGGGTGATACGTCAAGCGGGGGCCGAGAAAAAGGGGGGTCCCAAAACGCGTTTTCCCCATGCATTTTCCCATAGGAAACTTTAGACACGGCTACAGCTCGAACTGCTGAACGGAATTACACCAAATTTGGCAAAGAGGTAGTTCTTGGTTCAGAAAGAACCCTTTTTGTTAAATGGTGTAAATCCGTTCAGTAGTTGCTGAGAAAATGAAAAGTAAAAAGTTAGTGATATCTAGGGACGAGTAGGGTCCGCGTACCCTCCCGATCACGAGCTGCATGTTAATTGGTTGTCAGCTGGCTGTCAACATTCCGATTCAGGAAATGTTGGCAGCCATTTTGTCCTCGGTAGAACCGAGGGACAGAAACAAGTGCGCAAAGCGCACAAAGGGGGCAGGGTAGAAACACCCTGACCCCCTAGGTTTGCTCAGGGGTCCCACAAGGACCCCCTGGGCAAAAAATAATAATTTTTTTTTTAAATCGGCAGGATGCGCTCAGGGTGCGTGAATCCTGCCGAAAAAAAAAAAATCGAAGCCTGGTCTCCCGCGCTTCGATGTTAATTGGCCCCCGGGTGGCCCAAGTCCCGGGGGCATGGTGGGGGGATAATTTAATGTGTGGGGCCTCAAAGGGCCCCCAAGCCCCGGGGACCGCCACCCCCGGGGCTTTTTTAAAAATGGTGCGGGAGGGCTCTGAGCCCTCCCGCAGCCCCGGGGACCACCACCTCCCCGGGGCTTTTTTGACATACATTATTAAACTCTGTGGGGGGGCCCAGCCCCACACGCCCCGGGGACCACCACCTCCCCGGGGCACTAAACATTTTAATATGGGGGTCCGTTACGGACCCCCAGAGCCCCGGGGACCACCACCTCCCCGGGGCTGTGTACTGAATGGGAGGGGGCCGCGCGGCCCCCTCCTGGAGCCCTTGATGGCCCTGGGGACCACCACCCCCAGGGCCGGCTCCTGCAGTGTCCCGGGGTGCCTACCCCCGGGACACTGTAGTTTGCTATGGCAGGACGGAGCCTCGCGGCTCCCGTCCTGCCATAGCAACTGCTTTGGATATTGGAAGAGAGAGCAGGAAAACCTGCTCTCTTCCAATATCCAAAGCGATTGCTTTTCCACATGGGGAGCAGCATGTCAGCTGCTCCCCATGTGGAACAGCAATGCCGGCTCCCAAGGGACGTGGGGAGCCGGCGGGACTGTGGGGGATTGGGGACCCCCCACAGTCCCCAACGGAGAGGGCCAGCCCCGGGGGATGGGGTCCCCGGGGCAAGTAGTGGCCCGGGAGGGGGGCCACGCGGCCCCCTCCCCAAAAAAGAGGAAAATCAAAAAAATAAAATAAATGGAAAGGCCGGCCCCGGGAGATGGGGTCCCCGGGGCCTTAAAATGCCCAGAGGAGGGGGGCCACGCTGCCCCCTCAAAAAATAAATATAGAGGCCATGCCCCGGGGGATGGGGTCCCCGGGGCCAATACAGGCCCAGGGAAGGGGGCCACGCGGCCCCTTTCCCGTTTTTTTTTAAAAGGTAATTTAAAAAGGTGTAAGGCCCTGGGGAATGGGGTCCCCAGGGCCCAAAAAAGAAAAAGGAAGGGGGCTACACAGCCCCCTTCAGGGGAGGAAAAAAAAAAAAAAAAAAACGATCGGGCCCGCAAGCCCCGCCCCTTCCTTCACCACTCTGCAAACGCGCCCCTGGCGCGTTTGCAGAGGGGAACGAATTCCCCTTGAATACTGGGGGTCCCTGGGGCCAACTAGCCCACCAGGTACCTCCAGTATGCGCCAGGGGCTGCCTTGCAGAGAGGTGTACAGAGGCCACGCCCCTTTTACACCTCTCTGCAACGCAGCTCTGTGGTGCTTTTTGGAGGTATATGGTGGGCTAGTTGGACTCCGGGGACCCTCAGGATTCAAGGGGACTTAATCCCCCAACTTAAAACGCGCCACGGGGCGCGTTTGCACAGTGGTGAAGGGAGGGGCGGGGCTTCAGGTGACATGTGTGCAAACAGGCCCCTTAAGATGGGGAATTAAATCCCCTTCAATCCTGAGGGTCCTGGGGCCAACTAGCCCAACAGGTACATCCAGAATGCGCCACAGAGCTGCGTTGCAGAGAGGTGTAAAAGGGGTGTGGCCTCTCTACACGTCTCTGCAACGCAGCCCCTGGCGCATATTGGAGGTTCCTGGTGGTCTAGTTGGCCCCTAGGGACCCTCAGGATTCAAGGGGACTTAATCCCCAACTTAAAACGCGCCACGGGGCGCGTTTGCAAAGATGTCACCTCAGGCCCCGCCCCTCCCTTCACCATTGTGCAAATATTCCTCTAAAATCAGCCGAAATAGGAATTCCGATTTACTCACCTGTTATCAGGAGAGACCTCAGTGCTGCATCTTTCAGCCCAGTACTGATCCTGAAAAGTAATTTTAACCGTACTTACCGGTAACTTGAATTTCCTTCATAGGCTAACATTGACTGGTTTCACTTGGAAATTCTTCTAAGTGTTGATTTTTGAAACATACAAATATTCCTCTAAAATCAGCCGAAAACCGAATTCTGATTTACTCACCTGTTATCAGGAGAGACCTCAGTGCTGCATCTTTCAGCCCAGTACTGGTCCTGAAAAGTAATTTTAACCGTACTTACCAGTAACTTGAATTTCCTTCCATAGGCTAACATTGACTGGTTTCACTTGGAAATTCTTCTAAGTGTGGAGTTTTGGAACTTTAAAATATTCCTCTAAAATCAGCCGAAATACGAATTCCGATTTACTCACCTGTTATCAGGAGAGACCTCAGTGCTGCATGTTTCAGCCCAGTACTGATCCTCAAAAGTAATTTTAACCGTACTTACCGGTAACTTGAATTTCTTTCATAGGCTAACATTGACTGGTTTTCAGCAAAAAAGTTTCAAAGTGTTGATTTTCACAAACTACAAATATTCCTTAAAAATCGACAGTATGACTTAAACGCATTCTTTCAACTGTTTACAGGAGATGCACCAGTGCTGGATCCAGGATCCAACACTGAGTAAGAAAAAGTAACGATAACAGTTTTTACCTGCTAAGTGAATTTCCTTCCATAGGATAACATTGGTGATTCTATGAGAAAAAGTTTCAAAGTGTCAACTTTTAAAATACAATAATATTCCTTAAAAATCACGACTGTAACCAAAACGCTTTTACTCAACTGTTTACAGGCGATGTACCAGGACTGAATCTAGGATCCAGTCCTGTGGTTACAAAAGTAATCCATAAAGTAACTAATTGCATTTAACTAGAAATTCACATTGAGCTGAATGTTGCATTGTGTTTGAAAATGTGTTGCCCATTGCAACAACTGTAACTACTGTACTTAAAAGTCTATTGCCTATCTGCAAAGTATTCATTCTGAGAAAGTATTTTTTGTAATGTAATGTATAATGTAATTACAATGTAATTTAAAAAAAAAATATGTAAAAAAAAATTGTTTCTAAAAATGTAGTAAATCAGTATGAAAAAAATTAATATAACAATTAATACATTTAAAAATTGTCATTTACAAAACCTTTGAAATTCACTGAAAAAACCGTAGGTTTCAGGCACGTTATAGTTAGAAATGAGCATTTAAAAAACCATTGAAATTCACTGAAAAAACCATAGGTTTCAGACACGTTATAGTTACAAATTAGCATTTAAAAAACCTTTGAAATTCACTGAAAAAACCATAGGTTTCAGACACGTTATAGTTACAAATTAGCATTTAAAAAACCTTAGAAATTCACTGAAAAAACCATAGGTTTTAGGGACAGTTATAGTTACATGGACATTGCACTCGTACAAAACCCGTGAAATTCCCCGTTATAGTTAGTTCAGCTAACTATAACTCGCGCCCCGCAATGCACTGCTGATGACGTCACATATTACATCACTCATGACATGGTCAGTGACATCACTGATGACATCACTGATGACATCTCAAATGACATCACTGATGACATCATCCACGTGATAATCTGATGCACCTCCTCACACCCTAATATAACCTTTGATACACCCACTCTAAATTACAGACTGCCATTCGCAAAACCATAGACACTCCAACACCAATAACTACATACCCACTCACTGATTCTTAGGTCTACACACACACATCCACTCACTCACCCGTACAGTCACTCATACTTACGGTCACTCAGTACAGGACTATCATATGCACTCTTACTCCTATATAGACACTCAAACAACGCCACTCATCCATAGAGATACTCACACACCTAGTCAGTCATGCAAATAATTAAACACACTACCATTTACTCACCTATACAGTTATACACACACCAGCTCACTTACTCATACAAATAGTAGCACATTGTTACGCTCTTATACAATCACTGATACAAGCACACAATCATCCATACAGCCACTATCACAATCACTCACTCTTGCTTATAGCTATTTATATACTCCAACACACATATATACTGCCTTTCACATATGTAGTTACTCACACATGTACCACTGGGACATACATTCACTCACTAACACACTCTTACACACACTTACCCACCCATACAGTCTATCACAGATGCACTCTTGAAACCATCCACCCAGTGAATCACCCACTCACACATCTATGCACAGAGTTGCACACACCCCTCCCACACAAACACTCAGGCACCCATACAGATACTCAGACAAGCATTCAATAATTCATATAGACACTCATTTAGCTATTCACAAACACATGCAGCCACTTACACAGCAACAGACAGACGGATACAGACATACACCCTGTTTAGTCACTAACCCATGCATTCAGTAAGATACGTTAAATCGCTCACTTATAAAGTCAGTCACGCACCTACTAAATCATCCATACAGACACTTACACACCCACTCATTCTTCAATACATCTTTTCCTATATATTTTTAAAATATTTAAACTTTACAGAAACACACAGTCACTGGATGATGTCATCAGTGATGTCATTTGAGATGTCATCAGTGATGTCATCAGTGATGTCACTGACCATGTCATGAGTGATGTAATATGTGACGTCATCAGCAGTGCATTGCGGGGCGCGAGTTATAGTTAGCTGAACTAACTATAACGGGGGAATTTCACGGGTTTTGTACGAGTGCAATGTCCATGTAACTATAACTGTCCCTAAAACCTATGGTTTTTTCAGTGAATTTCTAAGGTTTTTTAAATGCTAATTTGTAACTATAACGTGTCTAAAACCTATGGTTTTTTCAGTGAATATATATATATATATATACTTTTATTGCATAAGAGGGTAGTTATACCCATTCACATTGTTCGCTTGTTTTTCTTGGCGGTAGCTCATCTCTCTGAGCAGGTCTTCCTGCAGACATGGGCTAGAGAGGGTCTGCTTGCTGCACCAAGATGCTTCCTGGGGTCAGTGTAGCAAAGAATGATGATGATTGACATTTATAAAGCGCACGCATACTCCAAGGAGTGTCCCGACGCCAGCTGTAGAGAAGAAGACATCCAGGCGGCTCTCAAAAGAAAAGAAGACATCCGGCGACTCTCAAAAGAAAAGTAGACATCCGGCGACTCTCAAAAGAAAAGACACCCGGGCGACTCTCAAAAGAAAGGAAGACACCAGGCGACTCTCAAAAGAAATGAAGACATCCAGGCGACTCTCAAAAGAAAAGTAGACATCCTGGCGGCTCTCAAAAGAAAAGTAGACATCCGGCGCTCCTCAAAAGAAAAGAAGACATCCGGGCGGCTCTTAAAAGAAAAGAAGACACCAGGCGACTCTCAAAAGAAAAGAAGACATCCTGGCGGCTCTCAAAAGAAAAGAAGACATCCGGGCGGCTCTTAAAAGAAAAGAAGACATCCGGGCGGCTCTTAAAAGAAAAGAAGACATCCTGGCGGCTCTCAAAAGAAAGGAAGACATCCGGCAACTCTCAAAAGAAAAGAAGACACCAGGTGACTCTCAAAAGAAAAGAAGACATCCGGCGATGAAGACATCCGGCGATGAAGACATCCGGCGACTCTCAAAAGAAAAGAAGACATCCTGGCGGCTCTCAAAAGAAAAGAAGACATCCTGGCGGCTCTCAAAAGAAAAGAAGACAACCAGCGACTCTCAAAAGAAAAGAAGACATCCTGGCGGCTCTCAAAAGAAAGGAAGACATCCGGCGACTCTCAAAAGAAAAGAAGGCACTAGGCGACTCTCAAAAGAAAAGTAGACATCCTGGCGGCTCTCAAAAGAAAGGAAGACATCCTGGCAGCTCTCAAAAGAAAGGAAGACACCAGGCGACTCTAAAAAAAAAAGAAGACATCCGGCGACTCTCAAAAGAAAAGAAGACACCAGGCGACTCTCAAAAGAAAAGAAGACATCCGGCGACTCTCAAAAGAAAAGAAGACATCCTGGCGGCTCTCAAAAGAAAGGAAGACACCAGGCGACTCTCAAAAGAAAAGAAGACAACCAGCGACTCTCAAAAGAAAAGAAGACATCCTGGCGGCTCTCAAAAGAAAGGAAGACACCAGGCGACTCTCAAAAGAAAAGAAGACATCCGGCGACTCTCAAAAGAAAAGAAGACACTAGGCGACTCTCAAAAGAAAAGTAGACATCCTGGCGGCTCTCAAAAGAAAGGAAGACATCCTGGCAGCTCTCAAAAGAAAGGAAGACACCAGGCGACTCTCAAAAAAAAAGAAGACATCCGGCGACTCTCAAAAGAAAAGAAGACACCAGGCGACTCTCAAAAGAAAAGAAGACATCCGGCGACTCTCAAAAGAAAAGAAGACATCCGCTGACACTCAAAAGAAAAGAAGACACTTGGGCGACTCTCAAAAGAAAAGAAGGCATCCAGCGACTCTGAAAAGAAAAGAAGACATCCGGCGACTCTCAAAAGAAAAGACACCCGAGCGACTTTCAAAAGAACAGAAGACATCCGCTGACACTCAAAAGAAAAGAAGACATCCAGCGACTCTCAAAAGAAAAGAAGACACTTGGGCGACTCTCAAAAGAAAAGAAGACATCCACCAACACTTAAAAGAAAAGAAGACATCTGGGCGACTCCCAAATGAAACTAAGACATCCGGGAGACTACTTAATGAAATGAAGACATCCGGTGACTCTCAAAAGAAAAGAAGACATCCGGCGACTCTCAAAAGAAAAGAAGACATCCGGCGACTCTCAAAAGAAAAGAAGACATCCGGCGACTCTCAAAAGAAAAGAAGACATCCGGCGACTCTCAAAAGAAAAGAAGACACCAGGCGACTCTCAAAAGAAAAGAAGACATCCGGCGACTCTCAAAAGAAAAGAAGACATCCGGCGACTCTCAAAAGAAAAGAAGACATCCGGCGACTCTCAAAAGAAAAGAAGACATCCGGCGACTCTCAAAAGATAGGAAGACATCCGGCGACTCTCAAAAGAAAAGAAGACACCAGGCGACTCTCAAAAGAAAAGTAGACATCCTGGCGGCTCTCAAAAGAAAGGAAGACACCAGGCGACTCTCAAAAAAAAAGAAGACATCCGGCGACTCTCAAAAGAAAAGAAGACACGAGGCGACTCTCAAAAGAAAAGAAGACATCCGGCGACTCTCAAAAGAAAAGAAGACATCCGCTGACACTCAAAAGAAAAGAAGACACTTGGGCGACTCTCAAAAGAAAAGAAGGCATCCAACGACTCTGAAAAGAAAAGAAGACATCCGGCGACTCTCAAAAGAAAAGACACCCGAGCGACTTTCAAAAGAACAGAAGACATCCGCTGACACTCAAAAGAAAAGAAGACATCCAGCGACTCTCAAAAGAAAAGAAGACATCCGGCGACTCTCAAAAGAAAAGAAGACACCAGGCGACTCTCAAAAGAAAAGAAGACATCCGGCGACTCTCAAAAGAAAAGAAGACATCCAGCGCTTCTCAAAAGAAAAGAAGACATCCGGCGACTCTCAAAAGAAAAGACACCCGAGCGACTTTCAAAAGAACAGAAGACATCCGCTGACACTCAAAAGAAAAGAAGACATCCAGTGACTCTCAAAAGAAAAGAAGACACCAGGCGACTCTCAAAAGAAAAGAAGACATCCGGAGACTCTCAAAAGAAAAGAAGACATCCACCAACACTTAAAAGAAAAGAAGACACCAGGCGACTCTCAAAAGAAAAGAAGACATCCGGGAGACTACTTAATGAAATGAAGACATCCGGTGACTCTCAAAAGAAAAGAAGACATCCGGCGACTCTCAAAAGAAAAGAAGACATCCGGCGACTCTCAAAAGAAAAGAAGACATCCGGCGACTCTCAAAAGAAAAGAAGACATCCGGCGACTCTCAAAAGAAAAGAAGACATCCGGCGACTCTCAAAAGAAAAGAAGACATCCGGCGACTCTCAAAAGAAAAGAAGACACCAGGCGACTCTCAAAAGAAAAGAAGACATCCGGCGACTCTCAAAAGAAAAGAAGACATCCAGCGCTTCTCAAAAGAAAAGAAGACATCCGGCGACTCTCAAAAGAAAAGACACCCGAGCGACTTTCAAAAGAACAGAATACATCCGCTGACACTCAAAAGAAAAGAAGACATCCGGCGACTCTCAAAAGAAAAGAAGACACTTGGGCGACTCTCAAAAGAAAAGAAGACATCCACCAACACTTAAAAGAAAAGAAGACATCTGGGCGACTCCCAAATGAAACTAAGACATCCGGGAGACTCTCAAAAGAAACGAAGACATCCGGGCGACTACTTAATGAAATGAAGACATCCGGAGACTCTCAAAAGAAAAGAAGACATCAGGCGACTCTCAAAAGAAAAGAAGACATCCATGCGACTCTCAAAAGAAACGAAGACATCCGGGCGACTCTCAAAAGAAACGAAGACATCCGGGCGACTCTGAAAAGAAAACAAGTCATCCGACAACTCCGAAAAGAAAAGTAGATATCTGGGCGACTCTCAAAAGAAAAGAAGACATCCGGGTGGCTCTCAAAAGAAGAGAAGACATCAGGGTGGCTCTCAAAAGATGTCTCCTACAGTCTATTGAGCATGGTCGAGGGACTGGGCAATGAATGCAGCCTCCATGATTACTAGTGGAGTTCACGCGCTTATGAGCTGGCATCATTATGTGAATGAACAAACGGCCTCCGCACATTGTGCAGCTGTCCTGGGCCCTCCTTGCCATTTTCCTTTGTCCCTGAATGCTGGGCCTCATTTACAACATTTTGGCACAGGTCAGCGCCGCAAGGCCTCTTGCGGTGCTGCCCTATGTCAAAAGAAAAGGGCAGCAATGGTCCGTATCAATGAGATATGGTGCATTCCTATCCTTTTTCACTGCACTCGAGCACCAATGGCTGCCTTGCACCAACGCAGGCACCCTTGTACCAGTGGGGGCTGCCACCTATGGGGAATGGGAGGGGGTGGGCAAACCGTTGAGTGGAGAGGGGGAGGGATAGAAGACAGGGCAGGAGGAAAAGAAAAAAAATCAATTACCTGTCTTGTACGTCCTCGCTCTTCCCAATCTTCTCCACTCCAGCATGGGCCCACCCAACTCCCTTAACCAATCCTGGCACTGCTCTCATGCTGTGAGAGCAGTGCCAGGGTTGGATGGAGCAGGCTGGCTGGACGCTCCTTCAGACCCTGTAGGCCTGTGCTTGGTCGCCACCCTGCTGTCTAAGACAGCTAGGTGGAGAGCTTCAAAGTGCGCATGTCACTTTGGCTGGCGCAAGAAAGCTGGCCAAAAGGGTGGGGCCAGCGACCAACCAAGATGGCAGCACTGTGAGGGAGCTCCGTCGGGCACCCACCCAAAACCCCCAATATCGCCGATCAATATCCGCCGCAGTACAATATACCACTATCAGAAGGTCCAGATACCCTGTAGAGTAGCCCGTTGTACCTAGGGGCACAGTCGTGAAGCAGAAACCAGCGATCGACGAGTGCGGCCTACAGCGGGGTAGAACCGCGGAGACGGCACGAGTGGCGTGCGCCTAGGGAATGATGTGATCTGGCTCCCCAGCGACATCAGAGACAAAGAGAGCGGAGACTCGTCAGCCGGAACACCCAGCAGCGTGGAAGAGACACGGCCGTGCCGACCGTGGGGGCTGGTGAGCGGAGCGCGCCGGAGGTATTGCTAGGCCGCATTGAACATCGGAGGCAGCCGGCGACCGCCGCGCCTGCTGACTGAGCCCTCGTGGAAGACTATCGAACAGCGAGGACCCGCTGGTGGGTGCTGACCAGAGTAGCCTGCTCTGCCCCGGTGTGGGGGAGGCACCAACGAGGGACATGGTGGTGAGCTGGCCGCGACCTGCTGCAGTCGCGATCACCGCCTTATCACGGAGCTGGTGGTTGAGCGGCCGCGAGGACACTGAGGGGGCGTGGGAGAGCAGCGCGCCTATAATTGGCTTGGTTGCTGCTGACATAACCCGTCAGCCTGGGAGCTGCCCTGCTGGGTTAGCCTTCACATTAACACAGTGAGCCGCCCTCTGAGAGAACACAAGAGCAAGACTGCTCTTAATGTGGGAGACAGAATAATAAAAGTGCTGTTTCTACCCGAACCCGAGTGCGCAAAGACTGTGACCTACCTAGTGCAAAAAGTCCGGCATTTCTGCAGTTACCCAAGACAGGTAGGTCAGACTGGGGTAGAGCCAGAAGCACAAGATACAGGCCCGGGTGGCAGCAATGTAGTGGCGGGGAGGCCTTCGAGGTGGCTGACGACCACGCTCAACACAGTGGCACAAGGGAAGCACGACAACCGACCAGCAGGAGACGAGGAAGAAGTCCCCAACCCACCCGTGGGGAAGGTGGACAATGGCAGCCCATAAAGGTTCAAAGGTGTCCCATCAAACCAAACTGGACAAGTTTACCCATGCTAAAGCAGACTCCCAGGTAATAGAAGGGGAGGAGCAACGCCCCAAGTCAGGACCGGGAGAAATCAGCCCCACACTGCAGGACTTGATGGTTGCCATTCAGGGAATCTGCTCAACACTCGAAGGCAAGATCGACACTGTGGCCACGGACGTTTCGCTGATGCACGCTGACCTGCGGAATCTGGGACACCGAGTAAAAGCCACGAAAGACTCTATAATCACACTCAATACGACTACCAAAGAGCTCGAGACGCAGGTGAAACAGCTTCAGGCCACAGCGGCTGCCTTTGATGTGCGATTGGAGGATTATGAGGGCTGCAGACGCAGAAATAATGTTCACACCCTAGGAGTACCGGAGAAAGCAGAGGGCACGGCAACTGATCTGCTTGTAGAGGAACTTATAATGCAGCAATTGCAGCCGTACGCCTTTTCAACTATTCCTCCGTGGAGCGTGCCCATCGAGTACAGGGGGGCCCACCACGACCGGGCATGCCTCTCCGGCCCATACTGGCGAGGATTTTCAATTTTAGAGACCGAGATGTTATATTGCAGGTGACCCGCTCTGCACCTCCACTGCGTTACGAAAATGCTACAATCACCTTCTTCCCGGATTTTACAGTTAAAGACCAGAACCTACTGTGCTCATTCCTGGAGGTTAAGAAACGGCTGCGTGAGAAAGAACTGAAATATGCAATGCTCTTTCCTGCCAAGCTTCGAGTGGTGGCGTAGGGGAAAACGTGTTTTTTCAACTCTCCCGAGGAGGTGGGCGACTGGCTTGACGGCTGGAGGAAACCGGGGGACTATAGGAACCACTCCTGCAGATGTCGGGAAGAGAAGGAATGGCGCCAGCCGGGACGATATCGCAATGAAGACACAGAGATAGCCGACAAGAGAATTACTGAAGGCCAACACCTGCCTAATGTGCAGTTGGCACAGATGGGCGACGATACAGAAGGGCATTGAACTGTTGGTATGCGCCACCATTACGAAAAGATTAGGATTAGTCTTAAGAGACTCCCACCAGTGTACGTGACCTGGCCGGATGAGAAATGATATTCCGGTTTGACACGAAGAGAGAACCCGGAACTGTCGATAGAACAACGCTGGAGGCGATTTGAGACCGAACTGATCGTAACTATATGAATATGCTGCGGGGACACTTATTACTTGTTGGGGGGAAGGCGGACTCCGACAAATGGGAGGGTGATTGGCCGCGCTCCCCGTTACTGAGAAATGGGGTACAGGGTCTACAGGTACTCTGCAAAATTTGGGGGGTGGGCAGTTTTGAGTCCACATTACAGGGAGGCAGGGAGGGGGGTGGCGAGGGACAGTTTTGTTTTTGGGAAGTTTCAGTTTAGTACTTATATTATCCAGATAGTGCAGACATTGGAACAGGCCGTGCACCACAACCACTGAAGAGACATGATACAAGACACCACCTTGACCGACTTGGGAATGGACTACAGGTCTTCCACCGACTGTTCCCCTCGAGCCACTATGAGGCAGATTATCGCATCCCATGGGATGGACGTGACCCTGACCATATCTCCACATAATCCAGATGCAAGATAACGTCAATAGAGGGGTACCCCCTAGCCAACTGGTGATCCTCTTCTGGAATGTAAATGGATTAGGGGACAAAATTAAGAGGGGAGTGGTATTGCAATACATCAAGCGGCGAGCACCTGATATTGTCCTGCTACAAGAAACTCATATACAGGGTACATCCTATTGCGCACTCAACAGATGGGGCTACAAGCTGGTGGCACATGCAGGATGCACTAGAGGCTCTAGAGGGGTGGGCATTTTATTACGTAAGTCCCTTCTATTTACGGTTCGAGCAGTGACGCATGACTCACTAGGACATTTTGTGACATTGTCGGGAAGCTGGGATGGTAGACTATTACATATTGTCTCGCTATATGTCCCCCCGCGGCTCCACTCCTCTGCACTGATTGACTTGGGTGCCCATCCAGTAGAACTGCCACAGGGTGAATTGCTGATTGGGGGAGATTCCAACGCAGCCCTAAATGGAGAAGTAGATCATTGGCCGGCCAGACAAAAAGATAGTGCCGGTAAAGCGCTGGCAGAGTTCCTATCAGCTATAGGCCTTATAGATATGTGGCGTGTATGTAATCCCTCTGCCCGACAATATTCCTTCCATTTAGGAGTACATGGGAGCATGTCCCGAATTGATTATGTATTCGGGTTGGCAGACCAGTTGTCACAATTTCGTGAGATAATTCTCCTCCCAAGGGGTATTTCCGATCACTCTCCAATTACCGTGACCTATGGCGGCATTCCCCCAACTTGCAGACCTCACATGTCATTTAATCCGTGGTATCTCAAAATCCCAAGTATCAGAGAAGACTTATGAAAAAATCAATTAACTATTTTGAAGAAAATAAAGGATCCATGGACTCGCATCAAATCCTATAGGAGGCCTTCAAGGCTGTAATTAGGGGACAGGGCATCTCCCTGGTTTCCGCACACAAGAGGGAAAAGGCAAGGCAGCTCACGGAAATAGAAGAGGAGATTACACAGCTAGAATTAGATCTGCTGCTTTCGGACACCCCAGAGGCGCAGCACAAGCTACAGATTAAGCAGAAGGAATACAGGGACATAGCCGAGGATCAAGCTAAAGCGCTTTTTCGGGCGACCTCGCATCGCCTATACGAAGTAGGCGACAGAGCAAGTAAATTGCTGGTGTGGCTAGGCAGGCGAGAGCAGGCCTTGCAGTGGGTCTTTGAGGTCATCTCTGAGGAGGGGAGCGGATCAGGGATAGGCAGGGAATTGCAGATACCTTCGCAACCTATTACCGACAATTATACACGTCCTCAACTCAGATCACCCAAGGTGAGGCGAAAGAACTTTTAGCCACGCTCAGTATACCCTCCCTCGATTAGTCAGATAGAGATAGTCTAGAGTTGGAACTGACGGACAGTGAAGTGATACAGGCGATCCATGCGCTGAAAACAGGGAAAGCAATGGGCCCCAATGGCCTGCCGATTGAATTATACAAGGTGATGGCCTCCACAACTGCACCGTATTCATTGAAAATGGTTCAGGAAAGCGTCCTGGTGGGGAAATTGCCCGAGAACCAAAGACTTGCCAACATTGCTGTGATCCATAAAGTGGGAAAGCCTCCAGAGGACTGTGCGTCATACAGACCGATCTCTCTGCTCAACGCAGAAGTAAAGGTTCTCGCTAAGATCCTTGCAACTCGCCTGGCCCCATTGATGCATAAATTGGTCCACCCCGACCAATCAGGATTCATGCCAGACAGAAACACAGCGTTCAACCTAAGGCGGTTGCATGGAGTGCTAGGAAGGGCCGGGAATATTAGAGAAGAGGCTGTGGTAATATCACTAGACGCCAGAAAAGCGTTCAATATGATAGAGTGGCCCTTCTTGTTTGCCCTCCTTCAACGAATGGGCTTCGGAGATAGCTTTGTAGCATGGATCAGACTCCTATACTCTGAGCCCCTGGCGCTGGTGACGGTGAACGGGGGTCGGTCGTCAATATTCCAACTCCAAAGAGGCACGAGGCAGGGCTGCCCCCTGTCCCCGCTGCTATTTGCCCTGGTGCTGGAGCCCTTAGCTGTGTGGATACGGGGGGATCCCCTTATCAGAGGACTTAGATGGACGGGAGACTGGGAGGATAGAATCTCCCTCTGTGCAGACGATATTCTCCTTTATTTGGCCAAGCCTTACTCCTCCTTGCACAGAGTGTTACATATTTTCACCCTATACCAAAGGCACTCGGGGTGCACCATAAATTGGGATAAGTCTCTTATATATATCCTGTGGGGTGCGAATTCGAGACTTCCAAGGGATTGTGTGGCCCGAGTGGTGACAGAAGGCTTTGAGTACTTAGGAATATTATGTAACCAGAGACCAGGCAGTCTTCCATAGTCGGAATCTAGACCCCCCGCTACGTCGTCTTCAGGAGGATGTGCGACACTGGAGGTCACTACCCTTGTCACTGTTGTGTAGGGCAGCCCTCTACAAAATGATGGCGCTTCCTCGCTTTATATACGTTTTACAGAATACGCCATATGTGGTGCCCCCAGGGTATTTCAAGATGGTAGAGGCAGAACTAAGGACACTCCTCTGGGATGGTGGTACGCCGCGGATCGCACTGTACAAACTGACCAAGAGCTGGTACGATGGGGGGATTGCGCTCCCAGAGCTGCAAGCCTACTACTGGGCAACACAACTCGTAGTAGTTATTAGATGGGTACACGTAGCCCATAATGATCCAGCCTACAACATGGACAGGAATAATATGAAGCTAGGGGGATACCTCAGAGCCCTTTATGGTGGCAAACAGGCATCACCACTTCACTCCCCAACATCATCGACAACTAAGATATGGCACACAGCATCAAGGGCGCTGGGCTGGAAAGATAAGATAACCTTAGCTACACCACTGTGGGAATCTAGAGTACTGGGATTGCTGGGGAACCAGCCGGGCATCGATAAATGGGATACAATCGGCCTCTCCAGGGTGGGCGACCTTTGGGCAAAGGGGAAGGTTAGACCCTTTGCCGACCTTCAAAAAGACTACGACTTAGCTCCCACAGAGACCTTTCGATACCTCCAAGTCGGACACGCATTAACCCAAGCTATTCCGAAGGGTGCTGATCTTCCGGCCTCCTCCCCTTTGGAAGATAGGCTCCTAGATGATTATCTCAGTAAGAAAGCAATATCATTAACCTATTGAAAGATATTAAACAATTCCCCAGATAGGCTGGAGAAATTGAGATCCCGCTGGGAGGAGGATGTGGGCAAGCTGGACGATGAGGATTGGCTGGAAGCACTGGCGTCGCCCAAAGAAGTGGCGATCCGGTCCCGATTCCAACTGGTTCAATTGAAACTACTCCATAGGACATATTATACACGCATTACACTAGTTAAAATGAAGTCTTAACTCTACACTCTGTCCAAAACATGCAGCCAAGAGGGCACCTTTCTACATTTATGGTGGAACTGCCCCATAATAGGTGAATACTGGAATAAGATCGCCACGCACATGCAACAACTGTGTGGCAAGGACCTGGAGATGTCACAGCAAAAGTGCCTATTGAACGTCTGGGATAAAACAGACCTAACAATAAGAGAGAAACTTTGGGCCACACTGGGCTTTATGATAGCTAAGCGCAACATAGCGCGCAAGTGGGGGGCCGAGTCCAGTTCGACGTTCAACGACTGGGCAAAAGACATGGACTGGTGTATGCAAGCAGAAAGAGTGGTCTACGAGAGTAGGGGGTGCCCACACAAATGGACAAAGATCTGGGGGAAGTGGAACGAGAGCAAGGGGATGCTCTGTCAACCAGCTCGAACTACCAACTCACCTGAAGACACTGCGGGGTGAGCACTCTGGGTCCGGGGTTAATTCCCGTGATGAGAAAAGGGGACTTGTGGTCAAAGTAGAAACCTGCATTTGTTTGCATATTACAAGGTGTAAGATGATTGTCTTGCAATGTATATATCATGTCACTTGTAAGGATATGTTGATCCAGATGGTTGTTGCTGTCTTAATGGTGTACTGTTATAAAATAAAAACAGTTTAAAAAAAAAAAGAAATCCGGCCAAAGTGACATGCACACAGCCACTGCTCCTGTCCCATGCTGTCAATCGGCGGTAGAGGACATGCCCCCATGTCTCTGGGCTCGGGCTGCTGCAGTGAGGTGAGTGCGCACGTCTGAAAAATAAAATGGCAATGAAATCTTTTCATTGTCATTTTCTTTTTCCTGTGAGGCTCATAGCTTGCGTGGGCGACGCTCCCCTGGCCACGTGAAGAAACAGCCCCTGCATTGCACCATGGTGCAAGGGTGTCCGCATTGTAGGAATGATTGTTTTTGTGCAGGAAGGTACGCCTTCCTGCACAAAAACAATCAATGGCGGTGTTTTCCTCTTTCTACGTGTGCTGCAGAATGCGGCACACATATAGGGCCTCATTTACTATATTTTGGCTTGGGGCAGTGGCACAAGTCTTCCTGCGGCACTGCCCTACATCAAAAGAAATGGGCAGAAATGCACCGTATCTATGAGATAAGGCGCATTCTTGTCCTCTTCCACAGCGCTGGTGCACAAATGACTGCTTTGCACCAACGCAGGCAACCTTAAACCATGGTGCAAGGGTGTCCGCGTTGTAGAAATGATTCTTTTTGAGCAGGAAGGGACACCTTCCTGCAAAAAACAATCAATGGAGGCGTTTTTCTCTTTCTATGTGTGAATGCAGCACACATAGTGGGTCTCATTTACTATATTTTGGCGCAGGGCAGCGCTGCAAGCCTTCCTGCTGCGCTGCCCTACATCTTACTTCCAAGGTCATGGATCAAGGCTGTATCACATGGGGAATTGATAAGGGGCTGGGGGACTTTCACAGGAATCTGTTAGACATGCAAGCCAGACTTCACACTATTGGGTGTAATAACCAAGTGATAACAACAGCTAGGAGCAGACAGACGCCTTAAAGTAGACAAGCAACACTACATCCAAGGAAACGGAGTAAAAGAGGGGTAGAAACATGAAACACGTATTGGCTAGAATGTCAAACACCAGAGGAGGTCTGGAATATCAGAAGACTGTGGATAGGTTGTGTGTTTGAAGTGCTGTGCTGGCACCGGTATTATGCACATAGGCAGTGTGACTCCTGCCTTGCATTCTGGGGAGAGGATGTTCCAAAACTTTTTTCTGAGGAGGAAAGTGTGAGTGACCCAGCCAGACTGACTGGAACCTTTGAACTTGTAGTAGGCACTGACTGTGCCTGACAGTGTGATGTGCCTCACTGCCCCGATCTGTGATCCGCACCAATACCGGTGTGGAACCCACCGCTGCCTCTTTCCTCCTGGTTAGGAACAGGCTTAAGGTCACCTGTGGAAGCTCTGAGTACCGAAAAACAGTAAACTTACACAAAAATATACATTTACCTTTGTGAATACCGAAAAGTAGTAAAGTAACACAAGAGTGTAAGTTTTTCTTTGTGAATCGGGCCCTGAGACACTGCCCCCTTCTTGTGCAGGTCACCAGGTAAACTTTCTGTTATTTACCTTTGCTTTTACTTTCTACTGTATCATTAGAGGCGTTCACGGACCCCCAGGGCTGGTAACAGTAAGCGTTACTGACTTGTAATAAGGTATCTTCCCTTTGTAATGAGCTTTGCAAATTCTCCTTTTTGCTTTGTATTGATCATGGTCTTCTAATGATCACAAACATGAATTGTTTGAGAACATTATTCTCTCTTTCCAACAGTACAATTGTGATGTAGTGCTAGTGTGTTTTTGAGGCAGAGCTGTGCTGATGCATGCAATCATCTCATGAGCCCCCACGGGATTTAGTGTGCACAGCCTGGTGTTAATGCATATATTGTGCTTCATTAGGTTGTGTATTTTCTATCATTTGACTTCCCATTTATACTGTATTTATTTATGTATTTATTTATTCAGTGTTTTATATAGCGCAAACTTGACCCCGTGGGGTATCAGAGTGCTTCACAGTAAAAATGTAAACACGTAATTCTTTAGTTATGCACCTAGAATCACCCCCACCACAGGTCCTGTCTGCTCACCCGTCTACCTGGAGAGGCAAAGAGGTATGTGAGACCGGCTGTTCACCACAGCCCGGTTAACTGGAGTCCTGAGTGTTTGTTGCTCTCTGTAACTTGTGGCCTGCAGAACAAGCCTGCCAGATGTGGTTTGTACTCTTACTTCAGACAACTACACACCAGACTGCAGATAGGTAGGTGTAAATATACTGATAGATGGCTAAATGTTTCAGCAAGTACCTCTAGAGGTGGGAGTACAAGGCGGATGCAGTCCAAGATAGGCCCATTAACACAACCCATAGCAATGATGACGTCATACAAACAGTTTTTTAAAGGAAAGCAGTCAGCCTTACTGGAGCCCACCGAGGAAGAGATCATGTAGATCTCAGTGAATCAAGGAAGGAGTCCGCGAGTCGTAAAAAGGGGTGATGACCAGAAGCCTTGTGTAGGACAACACAACACATGCAGCCATGGCTGACAGTCACTGCAACTGCTGTAGGACAAGTTGTGGTCAGTGCATGCTCTATTCTCTCTTCCATAACATGGTGACTGAAATTAAACTCAGTATCCTAAATGCAGTCAGTATTCAATAAGGTGTCATTGCTGCACTGCTTTTAATACCTCTTTCCACATAACATCTCCTATTATTAGGTGTAAGGCTAAATTGCTTTTTCTTTTGCTGAAGAATATTGAATTTGTAGATTACATAATTTCCATAATATTTAAAGGAATTTTATTTTTAATTTCCAGAAGATTTATAAATATTGTTACGTTGGCTAACGTGTTAATATGTGGGGTGGTACTGACATAAAAATATGTCTTGGGAGAAGAGTGATTAATATTAATTGGTTCTTCAACGGAGATGGACTCAGAACTAAAAGCAGACCTGGAAAAGTTTTCATACTGCCCCATATTTCACCGAATGAGACAAGCCCAGTTCTCTCCTTTGGGGTTTTAGTAGCTGAGCTCACACACCATCAACACAACACACACACTGCACAACACACACCTCCCAACACATAAAGAAAGGAGCTTCTGGATAGCTCCTTTTTGCCACTGGCTGTCCTGGTTGAATAAGCCGGCTTTAGGGGATGTCCATCAGCGTATCAGCACACAGCATTTCACGGATGTGAAGTACTTAAAAAAGTACTTCACACACACACATTGCTGATCGCTCGTGTATCATGTGTATTTCATGTCGTATTGCATGCTCCATAATGCAATCTGGCGGCAGCCATTTTAGCCTGTACTGTTCCAATATGGCTGTTGAACATGCTGGAATGGTACCAAAGCAAAAACTGCTTGGGAAGCCAATAGGTCAGCAATCGCCTTCTAAAGATGAGACTTATTGGCTTTGCCAATGATTCTTTATAAACGGGGTCAATCAAATCATTTTGCAGCATACGTTTTTAGATTTATTGGCAAAGAATATTGGTTGTTGAGTCAGTTCTGAAGAAAACATATAAATATATCAACTTTTCAGGGTCTGTCACATACCTGGCTCATCATTTCTATGCAGCAGCAAATTAAGTATGTGTCCAAAAGAACACTGTGTACCAAAATGAGTTCATTCAACACCACCTAAGGCAGAGCCCAGGCCTCTGTCACAGGGGCTGTCCCAGTGTCTCCTATGGCCAGCCAATGCACTCCAGAGTCGGCGGTTGTTAGACCTGGCACCATTGGCATGGGTCTCCCTTCCATTTTTTGCCTTTACCTCCTGTGTTTTGCTGTGTGTTGGACTCCATTTTTGCTGGTCTAGATGCTTTGGGCACTTTGCCACTGCTGTTCAGTGCCAAAGTGCAAGTGCTCCCTTTGTAAAGTATTGTTATGGATTAGTGATTCCATGATTGCCTCATTTGATTTACTTGTCAGATCCTAGTACAGTGCACTATGTGTGCCCAGGGCCTGTAAATCAAATGCTGCTGGTGTGCTTGCAGCACTGATTGTGCCACCCACAGAAGCAGCTTGTAAAATGTGACTTAGGCCTGCCATTGCAGAGCCTGTGTGCAGTCTGGGACTGCCATGTCGACTTGGCAAGTGCACACACTTGCCGGTCCCTAAACCTTCCCTTTTCTACATATTAGTCACCCCTAATGTAGGCCCAAGGTACCCCTGTGCGCAGGGTGCATTGTATGTGAAAGGTAGGACATGCACTGATGTGTGTGGCATGTCCTGATAGTGAAATACTGCCAATTTTGTTTTTCACTATTGCAAGGCTATCTGTTCCCATAAGCCAGAATGGGGAGTTTGTTTATAAGATCTTATAAACATAACTGACCCTGGGAACAAGATAGGAAAATAAAGTTTAATATGCCTTAACTCAGAATGTTAAGATGCATCTTTTAGTGAGGGTGATTTTTAAAATGTAAGTCCGTTTTTATATAGCGCAGCTACTCACCCTTACGGGTCTCAAGGCGCTGGGGGCCGTAGTGGAAATTAAGTGAGCTATTGCCCAGAGTCACATGGTGCTGAGCTGAGCTGCCGCCGGAGCCGGGGATCGAACCGTGAACCCTGTGCTCCGAAGTCAGCTGCCCTGGCCGCTGCACCACACCTCTCCACTTTACATTCTGTGTTTGAAAATACCACTTTTTAGAAAGTAGGTATTTTCTTGCCTAACCATCCAGTGTGCCTCTGCTAGGTTTGTGTATTACATGTCTGGCTCTTGGATGACAGGGGCTGGAGAAGGGCAGTGGCTCCAGAAGTCTGATGAGTCAGGGCTGGGCTGAATAGGCCTGGTCTGCATTTGGAGTGATGGGAGGAGTAGCACCTTCACCTGAATAGGGCTGTGCCTGCCTTCCACAATGACGGCTCCCCCCCCTGTGGTGTGTCTGGAGCCAGGGCTCACACTGACAATGGAGGTTGTTGTGCACTTGCAAAGTGCCCCACAGAACTGGTTTTGGCTGGGTACAGACACTCTCTGCCTTCAGAGAACAAAGGGTTTTTGGGTATAAAAAGAGGGGCCCAGACCCCAGACTTTTAGATCACTTCTGGGAATCAAGAGAAACCTTTGCCAAGGAGAAGAGCCGGATAAGCTGAGGAGGAATACTGCCCCTGTGCTGTTTGCTGTCTGGGGTTGGCCTGCAGTGGCTGCTTGCTGCCAAGGAAAGGAGAAAAGGACTTTGCTGTTTGCTTTGTCATTTTGAGGAAGATCTCCAAGGGCTTGAAACTGAGCTGGCCTCCTGTTCTGAAGTCTCAGGGACACAAAGACTTCACCACCAGCTCCCCTGAATTTCCTTGCTGGGAATTCCAACCTGCAAAGAGGTGCCTGTTGCTGTTTAGGACCGCTGGGAGCTTGAAAATCGACGCAACACCGAAGAAGCGTGTCGCATCCGCACTGTTTTCTGTCGGATCGCTGAAGAAACCGTTGCAGCGCCTGCGGCGGCTCGAAAAATTGCCGCACGACGCATCGGATGTAACGATCTCCGAAGTCCGAGATCGCTGCACCGATTCCGACGCAAGCCTGCTGTGCGGCTGCACGAAACCACGTGTCGTACCGGATCGACGCATCGCATCGAGGCGCCAAGACTGTCGCATCGTTGGGGTCCGCAGTAAGAAACAGACGCATCAACTCCCCACGCAGTAAGGAATAGACGCATCACCTCCCCTGCGCTTCATTAAGGAACAGACGCATCACCTCCCCTGCGTGTAAGGAACCGACGCATCACCTTCCCTGTGGCCATTTTGTTTGCTTTGCGTGACGCATCTAAGGTACTTTTGAGAAAAGTGTCGCATTTACAACTTGCATTGAACTGAACTATTTCTACCATTTGAAAGCCTTATTTTTAATACTGTATTGTGGATTTTTGTCGTTTGGTCTTGTTTTTGTTTAGATAAAGATTACTTATTTTTCTAAACTGGTGTGGTGTCCATTTGTAGTGTTTTCACTGTGTTACTGTATGTGTTCACAAATGCTTTACACACTGCCTCTGAGATAAGCCTGTCTGCTCGTGCCAAGCTACCAAGGGGGTGAGCAGGGGTTATTTTAGGAGTGTATCCCCTTTACCCTGACTAGAAGCAAGGGCCCCTATTTGGACAAAGGTACCTACCTCTGCCAACTAGAGACCCCCATTTCTAACAGCGGTGAGCCACCGGCTCCTGGCTGTTGCCTTATCGCACACAATTCCACAGTTGGGTCAGATTCTGGTATATTGTCAAGTAAACTAACTTTTAAATCTAAGGGCCTGATTCAGGAATGTACGTAAGTGTAGTAAAGTTATAAGTGCAGAGTCTCCGCACTCGGGGTGGAGTCATCTGCACTCGGGCGAAGTCTCCGCACTCGGGCGGAGTCTCTGCCCTCGGGGCGGAGTCTCCACACTCAGTGCAGACTCTCTGCACTCGGGTCTGAGTCATCTGCACTCTGGGGCGGAGTCTCCGCACTCGGGGCGGAGTCTCTGCACTCGGATCTGAGTCATCTGCACTCTGGGGCGGAGTCTCCGCACTCAGGGCGGATTCTCTGCACTCGGGCGAAGTCTCTGCACTCGGGTCTGAGTCATCTGCACTCGGGGCGGAGTCTCTGCACTCTGGTCGGAGTCATCTGCACTCGGGGTGGAGTCATCTGCACTCAGGGCAGAGTCTCCCAACTCAGGACAGAATCTCTGTAGGCAGAACTACAGTGTGGAGATTGTGCCTCAAGTGTTGAGGCTCTGCTACGAGTGCGGCGACTCCGCACTCATAACTTTAAAACGCACAAGTACCTTCATGAATCGGGCCCTTGATCCACACGAGCGATTAAAATTCTACCTCACACAAATCCCAGGAGGTTGAACTGGTGTTGATGTCTACAGAATTATTGTACTCTTTCTTACCCGTCTGATATCTGTATCTCTTTTGTCCCTCTCCTTTAGTGTTGACTTCGAGAGTGCTCACCATCGTGTTGAGTGCCACACATGAATGTGGGCTCCTGCTTATAAAGAATATGTTTCAATAATTATACCTTGTTGTGATTTCTTGTCTGATACCACTTTTAATTCTTGCTATCGTTAAATATTTCACAAACAGTTCTCTGTACTGCTTACTGTTTTTTCCTTTTTCTTCTTCCTCTCTACTTGCCTTTTCATTTTATTTGTTACGTAAAAGATTGTTGACTCAAGTTTAAGCTCCTTTCTCCGCACGACGAACGACTCATGTGTACTATATCTCATATGTTGATTCTGTAACTTTTCTTTGTGCTTTTGCACCTCAAGTCATTCTTACATATGTTACTTCTAACTAGTCTTAGTTCTGTCAAATAGGTTCAGTGTTCCTCTTGAATATATATCACTTACCTTTTACTTTCTTATTTTCACAGGTAATTGGGTCTTCAATGTGTACTAGGCATTGGGTTGAAGATGAAACCACTAAGGTTGCTTGATCGCCTAACAAGACAATGAATAAAGAGCATGGTTTATATAGAGTGGCCTCTAAGAAGCCGCCGATATCTCAGTGTTCTCAAGAGAACTCAGGAAGTCCTAGTTCAGAGCTGGACTGGGAACCAAACGCAGTCCTGGCAATTTTCTTGGACCAGCCCCTGATGAAGCACTGGTTGGCCCCGGGAGGCTGGTAACATTTGCTTGCTGCTTTTGTTACTGGGGGCCGATATTGCAGCACCCCTACAAAACTGGCCTCCAGCAACAAAATCAGCCCCCACTGCTGCAAAACTGGCCCCCACTCTTCCAGCCTCCTGGGTAAATGTCTGATGCCCGGTATAGCCAGTCAGCCCTGTCCTAGTTCCTCAAGAACACCGATATCCGAACCCAGTTCCTCTGTAACTGAACATCTCAGCAAGACCTGAGAAGAAGGCTCATTGTAAAAGCCAGTTTCTTTCTCCATCTGCCACCGTTGCCCAACACTGCCCTGCCTTCTTGCTTGCCTCCAGCTGGGAACTTGATTTGGCATGGTGGAGGATGCAAGTTCTCCCTTTTCCTGGGAAATTATCTTGGGCACATCTAGAAAGGAGCTATGGGTCTCAAGAATAGCAGTGTAACTACATGAACATGATAGTATTCTCCTTAATGAACACCAACCTGCTGGTTTTCCTGGTTTGTTGGGAGAGCGAACATGGAAGAGGCGGATTATGGAGGTTGACCGCTGGTTCCCAATATATTTCTCCTGAGCGAAACCCTTCCCCATCTATCAAGTACTGCACAACGTTGCAGATGTTTTTGACTCAAGAATTTCCTTGCCTTCATACTCATCTTCCAATTGATTTACAAAGGAGGAGGCTTTGGAGAGTAGGAATAGCTGAATTACAGGGTGAGTATGCATTGGGCTTGGTAGTTACAGGCCATTGCTACGGGATTGCTACATTTCTCCATTTCAAAGGGTCCAATGGTACAAGGGTTTATCTTGGATGAGTGTGAAGGGTACATATTCTTACTTACCAAC
The DNA here is from genome assembly GCA_963921515.1 of Calotriton arnoldi. Lineage (NCBI taxonomy): Eukaryota > Metazoa > Chordata > Amphibia > Caudata > Salamandridae > Calotriton > Calotriton arnoldi. The sequence continues at coordinate 1,596,204 of CAWUFW010002291.1, forward strand.
CGGACTTTGACCTCCCGAATGCTTGGGCACTGCTGATCATATTTTGCCTGAGTGCATCTTTTTTTTTTAAACTTCTTTTTATCAAGTTTGCAGTTCAGCATTGTATGGTGTATGGTACAGTCATGTATATCATTAGGATCTCATACAGTAGGCAATGTCACAGGTTGGTTGTCCTTACATCTCAGCAATAAAATATGTATCCACACTATTACCATAGATAGTTCTGCCTCCAATGTTTGCTTTTCCCCAATCTGCTCAGTATCCTCTTGTGTGTTATCTTGTGCGATTTGGGGGGTCTGGGTGTACACTTCCTCAATGTACTGCGATCCCCTCGCCCTCCTCCCCTCCGCCGCCCCCGTGTTCAGGTTTCCTCATTTATCCTGCCTCGTGATCTCTGGTTCAGTTGAGTTCTCTATCAGATATGTCCGCAGTGGGTCCCATATATCATGTGGTCGTGAGGTAACTGGCATTAACTCTGCATATGCAAGTAGTTGCTCTTGGCAGAATATTAGGTCGCGCATTCACTCCTTAAACTTAGGGGCTCTTCCCCTCCCCCATCTGCAGGCCACTCTTCGCTTAGCTAATAATCCATCGAAGCAAATTTTCTGACAGAGGATTCTATCTTTTCAGTGTACCCCAACAGCGTCATTAGTGGAGTGTTCGGGATTGGGGAGCCGATCATCTGTCCTAAGACTTCCAGAACTTGTTGCCAATATCCCAAAATGGGCTCGCATTCCCATGCCAAGTGTAAGAAGCCAGCTCCTGCTCTGCCGCATCTGTCACAACAATCGTTATCTCTAAGCTGGAATCGATGAAGCCGAGCAGGGGTATAATATAAGTGGTGCAAATATTTTAAATGAATTATGCGCAGTCTACTACTGGCTGTTATCTTCCCAGTTTGTTGACAGCAATATTGCCATTGCTCATCACTAAGGGGGGTCCCCAATTCCTCATTCCAATGAGCTCGTGAGTTCTGTCTCTCTTCTGGGTTTGCTGCTTGAGTAGCTCGGTAGAACATGGACACTACGTGTATGGGTGCAGATCGCTGTAGCAGAGCGTGCAAGGGGGCTAGGATCATCGGCTCAGCGGGGAAGTCAGGGGTAGCGGTTTTGACATCCTGACGCAGTCTGACATGCAAGAATACTTCCATTGGGGTTGGCTGATGATCTCGGAAGAATGCCTCACGAGTGCGGAAGGTTCCGTTCTCATATAGATCCCCCCAGGTCAGTGCTCCGAGTTTCCAGAGCATTTGTCGGCAACTCGCTTCATGTGTGACTGGGAGACCTGGGTGATACTGTGTTTCCAACAGTGGGGAGTATAACATGGGCACTTGTGTTCGTTTGGCAATGTTCTGCCAGGCTATGTTTGTACAGTCAACGGTCGTTGGGTCTTTACTTCTGGGTTTCGTGGAAGAGCCTAGAAATGCTGTAGTCGGAGCGGGAGACATGAATCCCTGCTCCACACCTAAGTGTGGCATATATGGTGGCGGTCGCACCCAGTATGCGCAAAGTGTGCTTGGGCGCACAGGAAGTAGAGTTCCATATTGGGTGCCTCAAATCCTCCCCTCGTAAAAGGTTGAGTCATGACCTCCCACTTCAGTCTAGGATGTTTCCCTCCCCATGCTAATCGGCTCAGCTGAGTTCTGAGATCTTTAAAGAAATGTTTGCTGGGTGCATAGGGAATATTGATGAAGAGATAGAGCAGTTTCGGAAGGATTATCATTTTGATCAGGGAGATTCATCCCGCTAGTGAGATGGGCATAGAAATCCACCTCGTGATGGAATCTGTCAGGGTCTCTAGTACTCGTCCATAATTATGTCGCATTAGCTCTGCCCTGTCTCTTGTTATCGTAATTCCCAAGTCTTTTACATCTGTCTTGCTCCAAGTCAGCGGGTAGTCAGGGGTATATCGTTGAATTGACTGGGTGAGGGGAAAGATTTGGGATTTTTCCCAGTTAATGTTTACTCCTGAGAGCTTTCCAAATGTATAAATTCTCTGAGTATTGGGTTAAGACTGACTTCAGGGTTTCTTAAGTACAGCGTGATGTCATCAGCATAAAGAGACACTAAGGGGTATATTCACAAGAACGCGTGATAACTACCGCAAGAGTAGCGTAACGCAACTTTCAATAACGCAGCCTATCACGGGAAAATAACCCTGTGTCAACGTGGAATTCACAACAAGGCGGTAGCATGCGATAGTCACCAGATAACGCGTCAAATGCCAGCGTGAAAATCAACACCACGCCTAAAAAATGCGAAACGCGAGAAATCATGCAATGAGGCCAATCGCGGTACAAAAAGCTGCGAAAAGCAGCCGCAGGCCTGCAACTCCCACGCGTCTGGCGGGCAATTGCACCATAAAAACCACAGGCACAACACACTAGAAACAAGCCAAAGCACGTAGCAACATCCATGCACCCTGACCCAGCGCAGAGGGCAATGTGAACACCACAACCCCCACAGACCACCAGCAAGGAACAACTGGGTCGGGGAAGGACAAGGAGAAAATGGAGAGGAAGACGGGGTGCAGACCACAGGAAAAAAAGACCACAGCCACGGAGGCGACAGAACATTACCAGCAAATGACCCACAAGCAGACCACCTGGAATGCAGTCGCAGAGCCCAGGAGGCCAATCCAGGAGGCCAAGAGGCACCGGCAGGACCTGACAACCTAAACCAGGTACAAACCCGCTGCCAACAGGAAGGCAGCAACGGCGACAGGAGGTGGCAGTCCAGCGCCACAGGAGGAGCAGGAGAAAACCCAGGCCACAGTCATCAGTGTGGAGAGGGTGCAAGGAGTAGGGAGTACGGACACAGCCCGACAGGACCTGACACAACAACAACAGGGTGAGGATCCAACAGGGACTGGGGGGACGGGGGTGATGGGCACAATGCCACACATGCACAATGAGGTGTAACACACTGCACACCCACAATTACCCAGGGACATGTCCCCCATCCCGTGGCACACTGCAGCACACACACATAGCAGTCACAGCACATACCATGACAATGTGGCACAAAGAGCAACACCCACACTGCAGAACAGGGGACACAACTGGGTCCAACCAGGCACAGTAACAGAACAATCACATCGGACAGAGCAGAGAACTGTGAGATGCACATCTACCCCTACAACCCCAAATCAGCCATGTAGGCCAAATGTACACTGTCCCAACTCAAATAGCCACCACCGCCCAAACACTCACAATGTACATCATCACACAGTCTGCATGTCGACAAGAACAAGGCACCAACACAATGCCAACATGCACCTCCCCTTCACAATGCAGAGGGACAAACAACACCTCCAGCAGGTCAGAACAGACAACCCATCAGTGATGCCGGAGACGAACACCACACCTTCGACACCGACGCCCTACAACAGCCCATGGACATCCCACACAACCCACCACCAGGACCAGGGCAGACAAGCCACTCAGAGGAGAACCCAGCCCCTGCAACAGACCACACAGCATGAAGCACCCGCAATCAGGGCTGGCTCACAACACTTCACCGACCCACACATGGCACCCCAATGCCAGGTGTCAGAATGCCAAAAGGAGGTGGCCCAACAGGTGCGGGCGTTGCCTAACCCATGGAAGGCGAACTAGAACACATACGTGGGTGTCCAATACCCTTCAGGGAACACCTACACCCCACAAAGGAGACCCACACTGCCATAGAGACACATGCAGATGCACATACCCAGTACAGACCAACGCCCAGGGGCACGCACATATCAGTCACACACCCACGTTGGCTCTGCGTACGACGGCACAGTCCACTCCCCTTATGAATTTTGGCTCACGGGGCACAGAGTTAGTGACACAGTGGAAGTTGTCGGTAGTGTTTAATCACCTCCGTAACGATGATCCTGTTCCTTCCGGACTGCAACGCGTCATCCTCTTACGCCTCTCCGTGCGTGCGATGAAATGTATTCTGTCCTTTGAATTACCGATGTTCAGTTCCAAATCTGTGACCCCACTCGTGCGCAGCGTAGGCCGAGGGCAGTAGTCCGCGTAGGCCCACAGACACGTGTGGTTGTGATGCCATGCACAGACTTGTTGCCACCACATCGAAGTGTGTATTGGGATTTGTTCTCTGCCTTAAATAATGTTCACTGCCATGGTGTAATCAAGACTCAGTTCCAAATGTGTGACCTACCTGACCGTGGTGTAGGCCTGAGGCAGCGGTCAGCACGGCCCATTCACCTTGTGTCGCCGGCATAGTATGGATGGCCCCACCGGCCTGCGTTGTTCAGGTTCAGTGGCACCACGTGTAGCCGGCTGACGTTGAACAGGGTTAGTGGCACCACGTGTAGCCGGCTGGCGTTGAACAGGGTTAGTGGCACCACGTGTCGCAAGAAGCCCATATGGAACTATGCCTCACTGATCGGGGGGGCGTCTGGTACTGTGGCCGCTGGCCCGGATTTGGGGTCACTGCCATTCATGACTCAGGACACAGTTTCACATGTGGGACCTGCTGGTCCGAGGAGTGGGCCGTAGGAGGCAGTGCAGTACGTCAACTAGAAAGGACTGAAGCGGGCCTGTGTCGTGGATGCCTGGTGGTCTGAGCTGACTGCCAAGTTCGCGGGACTCGGGTTTGGAGCTTGCGCCGGCACGTGGTGTGCCCTCCTTGACACACGCCGGTGTCGGCACGCGATCAGTGTGGCCTGGCTGCGCAGGGGCAGGCCTGACGTGTTCATGGTCCAGCGTGCCGGGGTCCAGCAGGCGCACTGCATTGCAGGCAACTCCGCTCATGAGGACGGCGTCGGCCTCGTGGTGGGGTGGGAGGCGCCGCCCTGGCAGAGACGTTGGTCTTTCCGGAAGGGGACCACGCCCAGGCCTACGTGCTTTTTATTCACACCCCCTACGCTGGCGTGGCATACGCCGGGCCATCACACTCCGGTGACGCTTAGGGGGGGCGTGACAGGCAACATTTCCGCAAGGTCCCCCACTGGCTGGGGTGACATGGTGGCGTCCACTACACTCCATATGCCAGAGGTGTATGTCGCTATGGATATGGGTGTGTTCGGCATACTGCGGTTTGTCCAGCACATCTCAGCCACTCTTGGCATTGTGTGCTTTCCGGATCATGGTTCTCCTGCATCCTGCACACATGCCTGGTTGCCACCTCTCCCCACATTCGGCTAGTATGTGGCTGAGGTGCCATGTTGTTGCTGGCTCATGTTCAGGGCTTGCCCATGTGGACATTGTAAGTTGTTCTGTCGTGTCTGGTGGTTGGGCATCTTGTTGTGCCTGTTGTATGTGATTTTGTGACGTGTGCATTGCCAGCGTTGTGAGTTGCATATTTGGGGAGTTGAGGTGTGTGGGGTGTTCATTTGTATGTTGCCAAGGGGCTGTGCATTTCCCTTGTTGCCATCCTGGGAACGCTGGTTGGTGATGGACTGTCGGAGGATGAAGGTATCATGCACACTGGCTGTGTATTTGAAGGCGACATTGTTGGGTGTTCCACAGTGTTCTGTTGTTGCCTGCACATTGGTGTGAGACGTGTGCTTCCTGTTGCGGTGATTGAGTGCTGTGTCACCAGGGGGCACAGGTAGTACATGTGTGCTGTGTGTTGCCCCCAACACGTGCGTGCATCCTGCTATGGCGTATGGTCCTGCGCATTGTGTTGTACGTATGGGGACTGGGGTACCAGGGTGATGGTGATGTCCAGGACAGGTGTGGGGGACTTGGATGTGGCTGGCTGTGGGACTCCTCCAACTCTGGCGGGTGTTGGATGGGGGTTCTCAGGGGCCAACAGGTGCAGCCACGCCATCAGCTTTGTGTGGGGTGGGATGTTGGTTGTCCGCTGTGTTGTTGCCGTAGGCCTGTTAGGCGATGATGGTCAGGATGCGTAGGTTGGTTGTCCCTTTCAGCCTGGAGTGGAAGGTGACATTGTCAGATGTTGGGTCTGTGCGGCTGGTACGTTTCCTGGGGTTCCGCTGTCTTTGTCTGCACTGCGTCTCTGTTGATCCGGGGGGGGTGTTCCGGGTGTGGGATGGGGTCCTGGGGTGGTGGGGTTGGGTGTTGTGGCCCTCTTGGGTGTCCGGGCTGCCTGATGTGTGGCTCCATGGCATCTGTTGCCCTTCGGTTGTGGCCCTGGGCTGTGCTCCCTTTTGTGGTGCTGGCTGCCGTCCGACTTTACACCAGGTCAGAGCAGGTGTAGATTTCCTGGTGCTAACGCGCCTTATCGCCTGTTTTGTGTTTTTATCGCGGATGTGGCTGGTCGTTCTGAATGTTGATGTGTGCTGTTGTCTCGGCTTTTGTCACGGGAACGCCTACTCTGCATCTCATTAGCGATATTTGCGAGGGTCCTCTGTGGCAATGTTTTTTGCGGCTGCTATCGCGGGTATACTGGTGCTGTGGGCTGTTAACACCGGCTTGTGAATGGGGGGGTAAATTTATCACGACTTTGGCTGCGATAAAGTGCCGTTAATTCGGCGATGGCTCCTTGTGAATATGCCCCAAAAATGTGTCTCGTGGGGTATGGCAGTGCGTATTCTCTATGGTGCTGCCGGAGTTTGGCTGCTAACGGCTCTATGGCCAGCGCAAAAAGAAAGGGATACAACGGGTATCCCTTCCTTGTTCCCCTCGTGATATGAAAGGGGGAGGAGCAAATTCCGTTAATCAGCACCTTGGCCTGCGGCTGATTATAAAGCAGCTGGACCCACGATAAAAAGGGGGGCGGGAAGCCCATTTGGCGGAGCACGCTCGTGAGATAATCCCACTCAAGGGAGTCAAATGCCTTAGTGGCACCTAAAAAAATCGCTACTGCCGCCTCACTAGGGTCTATATCCTGCATAAGGGTGAAGAGGGTGCAGAGATTATGAGATGTCGCCCGTCCGGGCACAAATCCTGACTGGTCAGGTAATACTAAGACGTTCATAAGTAAACTCAGCCGATTCGCGATTACTTTTGCTAGTATTTTCGCATCGCAATTTATCATCGACAGGGGTCTATACGAATCGCATCTGTCTTCCGTCTTTCCGGTTTTGAGAATGGAGATAATGAGCGCTTCTCGCATTGTCTGCGGGAGGACTCCCAGTTCTCAGGCCTCCTCGTATAGATTTTTCAGTATTGGGACTAGGCACTCACTATATGTCTTGTAAAATTCTGGAGTGAGGCCATCTGGGCCCGGTGCCTGTCCAGAGCGCATCTGCATTATCGCCATTCGGATCTCCTCCTCTTCGAGCTCAACAGAGAAGAATTCTCTTTGGGCATCACTCAACCAGGCCAGTGCTGTGTCTTCAAAGTAGGAGTCAAATTCTACAGGGTGTGTCCCGTGCGTGGCGCATAGGGAATTATAAAAGGTATGAAAGGCTATCAGTATATCTGGCGCGTCCCTGCACACCCTCCCATCGAGGTCTGTTATCTCTAGAATAGTATTGGGGAATCTCGGTTTGCGGATGAATACCGCAAGGGCTTTCCCTGGCCTCTCTCCCTCCCCATATCTCCGAGCTTGGTGGTATTTCCCTCAAAACAAGCATTCTCTTTCTGCTGTGTCTTGGTATTCAGACAGCGCATCTCTGATTTTTCCTCGCAAATCATCACCAGAGGTGGTCTCCAGTTGGGCCTCCATCTGTCGGACATCGGTTTCTAATTTTCGGAGTGTAGTGCGAATGTTTCTCAATATCCCCCTTCCTTCGCTATGCACACCCCTCGGATAGTGACCTTGAAGGCCTCCCACACCGTGGCCCGCGCGGGCACCGTACCTATGTTGCGCTGAAAGAATTCTGTAATTTCCTGTTGCAATTCTAGTCTAAATGGGGTGTCCAGGAGAGCGTTGGAGGGTAATCGCCAGGACTGATAAGGCATTGTCATGCATGGGGGGGGACAGTGTCACTACAACTGGTGAGTGGTCAGAATATGTTCGAGCTAGGTGGGTCGCTTGTGTCAGCCATGGCCTCATTCCTTTAGAAATTAGCCAGTAGTCAATTCGCGACCACGAGGAGTGTGCTGTAGAGTAACATTTGCCTCTCTGTCGGGTGGGTGTAAAGTGTGCCAAGCATCTAATAGCGCGTGCTCTTTAAGTATCTCTTGCATTTTCCGTTGGGTATTGGTGTAGTGGTGGGCCTGGGGGTGCGATCTGTCTATCGAGGGGTCTAACTTTATATTAAGGTCCCCTCCCCATATCACATGAGTGGATCCTATGTCAGTTATTTTCCCCCCATAGTATGTTAAAAAAAGTCAGGATCATCATTATTGGGTCCGTAGAAGCTCACCATTGTAAAGGACTGCAACGCTAGTTTGCCCCACATAAGGCAGTAACGGCCTTGTGGGTCGCGCAGGGATCCCATGGCCACATATGGGACATGCTTCTTTACTAGGATCGCTGTTCCTTGGGCATACGTGGAATAGGCGGCAAAGCTTCGGTGCGCCACCCATCGGGAGGCAAATGTGAGCGGGGTAGAGGGGCTTAGATGTGTTTCTTGGAGCATAGCACAATGGATGTTGTGTCTATCTAAGTAGGCTAGAATATGTCGTCGCTTACGCGGGTCACCCAGTCCCCGGACATTCCATGTTGTAAAATTATATCTAGGTGAGTCTGGGTGTCCTGTCATTTCCTTATAGCATTGGATGACTAATGTGGAGATTCCGTTTATGCTTTGCTGAGCTGTCTATATTCTGTACCTTATTGGTTATCAACATGACTATTTTAGATATCCAGAAAATTTCCTATTCCCTCCCCCTCCCACAACAGCAGCCCAAACCTGCCGTAGTACATTTCCCCATCCCACCCCCCTTCCAAAAAACCTCAACTGTAGTGAAAAACCAGAACAGGTTAGGTATGTCCTTCTGGGGTGTCACAGGAGTCACAGGAGGGCACATCAGGTCCACCTCGTGGGTACGAGGGTGCCCGGGACTCATTCTGTTGTCCCATAAGTCCAATGTTTTTGCTTACTTGTGCTCAGGTGCTACAGGCGCATCAATAGCCCAGGATTCTATGCGCTCTTAGTTACAGGTTACGTCCTGGTCAGCATCGGCCTATTCAGGCCAAATTGTCACATTCAGGTGTGTCTCGGGATTTTTCAATCGTGCGTTTCAGCGCCAGTGTCCTTAGTCGCATTTATTCCTGATCCGACATTGACGAGGGTGAGCGGGAGCGGCCTGAAGTCGTCTCCGCCAGGGGAGATCGTCTGCTGATGCTTTTCAGGAAGTCTGCGACCTGCTGGGGGTTTGTAAAAAAGTCTTGTTTCCCCTGATGCTTTATTCGGAGTCGCACCGGATAGAGCATGGCGTATGTAATGTTCGCCTGTTGAAGCTTCCTTTTGATCAGCAAGAATTTTCTTTGGGCCTCTTGCACCGTCATGGTAAAATCTGGATATATAGCGATCGGTGAACCCTCAAAGGATATTTGTCCTTGTTCTCTCGCCAGCCGGAGGGCTCTGTCTCGGTCGCGGTAATTCAGCAACCTGACGATGATGGGCCTCGGGGGAGCTCCAGGCGGAGGCCGTTCAGCCATCATTGAGAAGGCATCTTTTCCAAACACCGTTGTGAGGAGGCACTCAACGTAGTCCTCCATCTTCCCGGTATTCGTGGATTCTGCTACTCCTAGGATCCTTATATTGTTGCGGCGCCATCTGGATTCTAAATCTTCATTTTTGGCCGCTATCACTTTCAGCATCCTATCCATGTTTAGTAGTTGCTCCTTCGTTCCGGCAGCCTTATCTTCCAGTTCAGAGGTTCGATGTTCGGTTTCTTTGATGCTCTCGCTATGCTGCTCTAGTTTATGAGTGATTGTGTCCATCCTAGCGCTCATGCCATCCATTTTGGTTTCAATAGATCTAAGGCTGCTTTTCATTGTAAGAAGTAGCTCTTTTAGGTCATTCACTGACGTTTGGCCATCTGAATAGGGGCTTTCCACCATATTGTCCTCTAGCTCGTTGTTATGCACGCGAGTAGATTTGCGGGCCTCAAATTGCAATTTAGTCTGCTTGCCGTCGGCTTTGCCCATGTTTCAGATTGGTCTCAATTCTGACCCGTCGTTGTGTGCCTTTTAGGGTCTCTTTTCTCACTGGTCCCGGCTGCCTGTTGCTGGCCAGAGCGTGGGCCGAAAATGGGAAGGGGTCTTCTCCTAGGCCTGGATGCGGCTTGGTGCAGCAGGGAGTAATATCGCGTTTCTGGCACGTTGCAGGGTATCAACTGGCCCAGTCTCTGCGTTTTCTCCTTTGTGGCCGGGGGTTCCTTGCCAGTGAATTTCCCTTTCACTCTCCTGTCCCCTTCTAGTTGGCCATCAGCATTTTTTTTCCACCTTCCCCTATAAGGGAGGCAGGATCATTTATCCCCTTCAGTGGCCCGTGTCAGGCCAGCAAGGGGGGGGTGAGGTCTTGCGCGCCCTGTGCTTGTGCCGCGCGCTGCTGCCCTCGGCCTCCACTCTGCGTCCTACAAGGGGGAGGAGGAGGGATCCCAGTGGCCTTTTCGGCGTAGTTCTTGGGCCCTCTGTGGGAGTTCAGCGGTACTTACAGGTCTCGCCGCTTCCTTCCGATCTCCGGGCCCCAGGCGCCCGCACCAAGGCAGCATGCAGTTGTCTGGCACCAAGCCGCTGTTCGCCGTGGGTGCAGTCATTGATGGCTGGGCGTTGATGGAGCAAGGTAAATGAAATAATTTTGAAACCCCCTTAAATAAGAATAATAAATTAACGGTACTAATTGTTTGATGAAAATAACCAACAAAATGCACCTTTAATAAACATTTACATAAATGGTAACTGCCCTTTTTGTGCAAAATCTAATTTATTTACCATTGTGAAGTAAAATAATATTAATATTGTGATCTGCGTACTAATTAGAGCAAAATCGCATGATTTGTGCTGTGTAGTGAAAATTGTATTGTGGCAAAGAACATGGATGGTAAGTAAAATGGCTTTAAATGTCGCTTCTGCTAGGTAACACCTAACACGGGTTCTTAGAATGACGGATGGTAAACAGAAAGGCTTATTTTCTTTGTTTTAATTACGATTGTGTTTGTTTTTATGATAGTCCGTTTGGGCCTGTTAGGCCAGGCTGGAAAATGGCTGCCGGCATAGATGAGGTCATATCAGAAACCAAAGATGGCCTCTAAGCGAAAGAAATAATGGAGCTGAACCACGTGGGTACGGCCTGTATATGGAGTGAGAAAAGTCAAGGACGGAGTAACCTTTTATGAGGAGAGTGCCAAGAAAGACTCAGCACGTATCCGTGAGAAAGGAAAGAAGGAAGTATTGAGAAACAAAAAACTGTCCAAAATGTGACCATCAAAATCGCAACAAAGTGAATAGACAATTTGGACTGCTTTTACCCAAAGCGCATGGGAAACAGTGAACTCTTAACCATCCCCGAAACCAGTTTGAGCAAGGAAGGCGATGAGACAATCTTCGCCACCCCTCAAATGGACCAATTAGCGTGATTCCTGCCCCAAACATTGCAACTTTTTGTGTAGTAAGCTAGAAGAAAGGTATAAGAGGGTCTGCTCTTATGTGGGAGGGGCTGCTGTCGTTGCTGCTGCTACTGCTCGAAGCTGTTATTATTGCAAATGCCGATGCTGATGTTAATGCGGATGCTGCCATTGACTTCGAACCTGACTGGGGAAGGAACGAGACCGTTGCGGCAAAAATCTGTATGGGAGGTCCCGTCGAGGAGGCCATCTAGAGGGACAGTCAGTCAGTTTGGGAGTCCATTCTGTGATTTACGGTTTATCTTCTTTTGGTGAACCATTCCTATCTGCATCTAAATAGGTAATGCATAATTTCGATTTCTTTACAGAATTTCCTATATAAATGTAAAAGAATGTATTAAGGTGATTAATAAACTAAGAATCTCACTCGTGCAAATTTGAATTTAGATAAAAATTTATTTCTAATTAATTTTGAGTCTGTGGTTCTTTAGTTCATTAATAAATTTGACATTTACTAGGGTTTTAAATTATTGAGCTGGTCTCGATCACCATCAACTTATTCTACTAGTTGGTCCATCGACCAAAGAGCGGAGTACCTTGATGTTTTAGAGCCGACAGGATTAAAAACTGAATGTATATGATGTTTAAGGTAATAATCTGTCAAATTTAATAAGGTATTCCGTTCCTCCAGCAACTCGTTTTTCTCCTTAGCGAATGTGGGTGTGATCCAGGGAGTGTGGGTGTGATCCAGGTGAAGAACCGGACATACCCCTCTTACTGGGTCTCGGCGGCGGGGGAACCGCCCAAGTCTTCCATACCCTTCATACGTAGTAAAAGGAGACACAGGAGCCTTCGTCTGCAGGAGGAACCCAGATTTATTCAGATAGCCCGGTCTATGGAACAGAGTCCCAAGCTCGTTAGAAACAAGACAGAGGAGGCTGCTGCTTTACTCCGCAGCTTACAAGCCTTTTATACTTTTTCATTCCAGTCTTTTGGCTGTTAGTCCATTGTTCAATCAGGGCAGTGTTTGCAGTTGATAACCAGATCCAGACGGTGTTTGTAGTTGGTGACCTGATCAAGGCTTGGTACTCAAAGTATTGTTCACTCAGCTTGATCAAAGCACGGTCATTCAGGTCATTGTTCGATCAGCTTGATCAAAGCTCGGTCATTCAAACCATTGTCCAATCACCCTGATCAAGGCCCAGCAGTCAGACCATTGTCCAGATAACCTGATCACGGGGTCAAGGATGTTTACCAGGCAGGGAGCAGGAGATGGGAAACAAATCATTTACACAGGGCGTGAGTGTCTCATGGTTTTCTGTCGAACTGCAAAGAACAGGGGGTTGGGTATGCGACAGTTCCTGGGCAGAAATGCAGGCTGCAAGATGGTTTTTGTCGTGTTAGTTAGAATTTCCTCAGGCATCAGCAGAAACGACCAGGTGGGTCGTGTGGAAGTGTTTGACACGAAATGGCAATGAAAAACAATGGAGTCCCGGTACAAATGATGCCGATCAGAAGAACACTTTTCCTCAGACCCTCCTTTTGCCATTGAGTGGCAAATACTTTAAGAAATGTCAATGTTCATAAGGCCATCGGTTTCTTGTTGGAGCATCATCATCATATTGGTGTTGTGAATGTTGGAGGGTGGAGGCTGGATGGTCTGGACACACATTGTACAGAGCACTGGCAGGCACTGAAAGCACAAACAGCAGGAGACCAGGACAGTTATTCCCAAGGCAAGGAAGATGAGGACCCTCCACCCCCACTGGGAAAGGAGGCCCCAGATCCAGCCTGTGAGGGACCAGTTGCCTTCATCCAGATGAATTTCGGAAGAAAGGCGATGCAGGCGTTGGATGGCATTGTATACTGTAGGTGCGTTGTCTGGGATGTACACGCAGCAGCTGGAGCCGATCAATTTACACACACCACCACGATCAGCAAGGAGGACGTCTAGGACCATGCGGTTCTGCAGTGTTATAAGGCGGTCCGCCTGTAGTTCTGCAGTGATGTTGGAGAGGGCACCAGCCGTTACTGTGATGGTGGCTTCAAGGACCCTGGTCAGTCCTCGTACAGCCCGACTGTTTGCCATGGGGCCCCAGAATGGAAGGAAACCTTTAAGGAAGTCCCCGGTTTCCTGGCCTGCTGTATCCTCGGCTGATATGGCGCCCCTACGTGAGCGACGCAGAGCGCCCTTCATCAACAGGTGGTAACTCCCATGGGTAGAATACGTTGGCGGAAGGAGGAAGGCCAGATAGCAGGTACCAGACCAGTTACGGGGGAGCCAAGTGTAGGCGGCAGTGCCACAGATAAAATAGGTGTTGGGGGATGCCACCAGCTTCGGAGGAGATGTAGAGTTTAAAGATTTTGTGATATTACAAGTACTGGTACCAACTTTCTTAGTCCCTAGGCCATGGATGCAGACACGGCCTTGCACATTTATGACATTCACAGTGTCTCGTTCATCGGGCAGTATCCTTCTTGTGCGGAATCTGGAAAATGTTCGTCGAGTGGTTGAGTTGAATACTACCATCTCACCGAGTTCATCTGGTGATAGTAGCGATGTGGATGAGCTGGTCGGGCAAAAGGAGCATTGGCATGGCCAGATCTGTTCCGCCAGAAGTCATCCTGAAATGTTCCAAGGGCAGAATTGGCAGTACCATTGACAGTGTAGGCCTCCTGTATCAACATCCACCATGCAAGACAAGACCCAGAGATGGAAAAGGGGTAGGGAAAGAATGGGACAGGGTGTATCATGGAATGCGGCATCAGTCCGCAAACCCAGCAGTTGGAAGTGTTCATGATCAGCTGATGATGATGCAACATTTGGATGAAGGTGTTATTGAAGAATTCTGCACGGCGGGGTAATTCGTGGGCTGGTAGCGTGTAATACTGGTGCTCTGCAGGAGTCGGGATAGGGGTTGGTGAGGTAACAGGATGGTAGATTAGTAACAGCCAACCAAGGATAGACAGGATGAGGGAGACAAAGAGCGTCACCACGGTGGCCATGAAGCATTTACTATGTCGGAGACTGACATATTGTTTCTGGATTCGAGTGTTTTGGACGGCAGCCATTGTGCTAAGCCAGGGACCTCTAGTGGCTGTCTGTGATTGGTGGTTGCTTCACTGGGCGCAGGTGCCAAGAGCCCTATGGCGTACCTTAGTCTGACACACCAGCACTACTCTCGGCCGGGAGATCACAGCTCTACAGCCTATAGGCACTTGGCGAAGTCAAAGGGCAAGCTTTCCCTCGGGGGCGTAAGTTATATCGGTCGGAAGTAGGGACAGTATGGTCGGGAAACAATTGTTCTTGATGTTCAGCAGAGTTAAGGGAGGGTTTCACCCTTCCTTTCAGTACGCTGTCACTCTCTGCTTCTGTAGATGTAAAATGCAGTCTGGCATCGCTGAATGGGACAAATGTCGGGACTGTTTCTGTTTCTGAGTCTCCTTGTCCTTCCCTCACCCACTGATCATAGGGGAGGGGCAGAGGCACACGCCTACAGTGGGACGAATGCACCCAATTCTTCCGACCTTCTACTTTCACGGCGGTGCGGGTGGCCAGCAACACCTGACGGGGCTGTGTCCAGCGGGGTTCGAGGCTCTTAGTCCGTTGAAAATTCCTCACTAAGACCCAATCTCCAGGTTGGATAACGTGTCCTGGGCCCTCGCTTTTGTCAGGTATGGCCTCATGCACCTGGTGATAAAGAGTACGAAAGGTATTAGTTAGACTGTACAGGTAATCAGTTAATACAGGGTATTCAACATCAGACAGTTTCTTAGGCCGCGGGACACCCCATACATTGGCAGGCCTCCCGAACACAATCTCATGGGGGATAGCCCTATCCTGGTGTGGGCTGTTGTTCTTGTAGACAATAGGGCCAAGGGCAGAGCATCAACCCAAGTGACACCTGTCTCGGCTACTATTTTGGCCATTTTAGTTTTTAGGATGCCATTGTACACCTCCACTAGACCTGCTGACTGGGGGTGGTTTGCTGCATGAAATTTTTGTTTTATACCCAATGCTGTACAGATATATTCCATAATTTGAGCCGTAAAGTGTGTCCCGTTGTCACTCCAGACCAAGCGGGGCAAACCGAATCGTGGGAGGTACTCTTTTAATAGCATTTTGGCGGTAGTGATAGCGGTGCAGTCTTTGACGGGGTAGGCCTCCACCCATCGGCTGAAGGTACAGACCACCACTAGGACATATTTTAAATTGTTACATCGGTCCATCTGGATGTAATCTATTTGGAGGACTTCAAAAGGGAAGGTAGGAGGAGAGAATCCTCCCTTAGGAGTAACTGTGCCTTTTCCTGGGTTATACATTAGGCAAATCATGCATGTTTTAACCAGCTTTTCAGCATATGTTGGTATCTTAGAGTTGTACCATGTAGGTTCCAACAGTTTACATATCCCTTTTGCACTAATGTGAGCAGGACCATGGGCCATCGTAACTACTGGTAGCACATGACTGTCAGGTAACATCCATTGTCTTTCCATAGTCGTGCGGACCCAGCAACCATCAATTCCCTCCTTTGCTAATTGCTCCTTCCACACCCGTAGTTCCTCAGGAGTAGTATGGGACTGAATATCGATCACACTTTGTACTGTGTTTTCAACCATGCCCTCGTCTGCCACCCACCTAGCGGGACCTCCTACATACATTCCTTCCCTTTTTCTAAGAGCTGTTTGTCTGGCCGTCTGGTCAGCCAGGGCATTGCCTTTCCCAACATCATCTGTCACTTTCTTATGGGCCTTACATTTTATAATGGCCACCTTTCTGGGGAGTGTCAGGGAGTCTAACAATCGGTGAATTAGGGGGCCATGTTGAATCTTGGTCCCATGGGAAGTAAGGAAATTCCTTTCTTTCCATAACCTCCCGAAGTTGTGGGCCACCCCGAAGGAATATTGGCTGTCAGTATAAATATTTACCGTCATCCCTTTGCTTAACTCACAGGCTCTAGTGAGGGCCACTAATTCTGCTGCTTGAGCAGAGCACTGCGGAATCTGAGCTGTTTCTACTACTTGTCCTAATGTCGTGAGGGCATAGGCGGCTGAGGTGTTACCATCTGGCCCTCTGAGACATGATCCGTCCACATATAGTGTACCTTCTGGTTCTGCTATCGGGGTATCCTGTAAGTCAACCCGTCCCTTCGTCTCCTCCTCTGTCCTTAATATGCAGTCATGTGGGTCTAAGCGGGCATCCTGAGTATCCAGTGGGAGTAATGTTGCGGGGTTCAGTACAGTGCATCTCTTGATGTTAATGTGGCTGGAAAAGAGTGTCAGTTCATATCCTGTGAGTCGTGCGCTAGTGAGGTACTGTGTCTTGGTGTTATTAAGGAGGGTATCTACAGAATGGGGGACCATCAGAGTCAGGGGAGTTCATGACGATCCCCGCACTCTGACGGACCATGAGGGCGGCCGCAGCGGTCGCCCGTAAGCATCCTGGGAGAGCCCTTGCAACAGGATCTAAGGTGGCTGAAAAATAGGCACATGGCCGATGGTGACCTCCGAACATCTGGGTCAAGACAGCGCATGCACAGCCGTCTGTCTCATGTACAAAAAGAAAAAATTGCTTGCTATAATCAGGAGTACCGAGGACTGGAGCAGTACACAGAGCCCTCTTTAAATCTTGGAAGGCCTGCGCATGCTCTCTAGTCCATGGAAAGGAACTGTCTGATATGTCTTTAGTGGTGAGGGCAAGAAGAGGTTTGACCATGGCCGAAAAGTTGGAAATCCACTGTCTACAGTATGAGGTTAGGCCCATGAAGGCTCGCACCTGCTTTTGTGTTCGTGGGGCCGTCATAGCATTGATAATGGCTACACGATCAGCGGTGAGCTGCCTTCCCTCCTTCGAGAGGAGATGACCTAAATAGGTCACCTTCTCTCGACAAACCTGAAGCTTTTTTAAAGAGACTTTGTGATTATGGAGGGCAAGGTGGCGTAACAAACAGAGAGTAGCTTCTTTACATGATGGGGCAGAATTTGCAGCAATGAGGAGGTCATCTACATATTGTAATATTGTGGAGTTATCAGGGAGTTCCAAGGAATCTAGTTGACTTTTGAGGGCTTGACTATAGATACTGGGGCTCTCGGTGAAACCTTGAGGGGCGCGGCAGAATCTAAAGCTTCGCCCACCAAGGGAGAAACCAAAAAAATGTCTGCTGTCAGGATGTATAGGAATGCTGAAAAAAGCATTCTTCAGGTCTATGACAGAAAAGTATGTTGCGTCAGAAGGGACCATCGTTAAGAGGGCTGTAATGTCGGGGACAACAGGATATTGGGAGATTGTTATTTTGTTACGGGCTCTCAGGTCAATCACGAATCTGTATATTTTAGGGGAGAGAGCATCTCCATTGGTCTTTTTAAGAACGGGAATAATGGGACTGTTACAGATATTGCCACGTGTTTCCTCCACTACGCCCTTGTCCATTAATTCAGATATTATTGTTAAAAGGGCCATTTCTCCTTCCGCGGGTAGTCGATACTGCCGGAGGCGGGGAGAAGTGCACCTGGCTGGATGCGTACCACATGAGGGGATATGTTGAGACACCCTACATCAGTGTCTGATGATGCCCAGAGGGGGAAGGTAAAGACTGCAATTCTGGTGGGAGGGGACCAGACAGATACATATAGGAAGCTGCGGTGGGGGAAATTGTTAGGGATACACCTTGGGGACTACATGATATGGTCGCATACAGAGCTTTCAGTAAATCCATGCCTAACAAGTTTTCACTGCAACCTGTAGTAAGGACCAAGGGAGCGTCAACATGTGCAGGGCCAATATCGAGAGGGAGGGTTCAGAGACAGGGCTCGTCACAGGTGTTCCTGCAAAACCCACGGAGACATTTATTTTGCCAGAAAGGGGTGCCTCCGGGACTGACAGACGTGCAATAGAAGACCTGGTGGCCCCAGTATCCAAAAGAAAATTCTGATCGTTCCCCACAACTGACATTTGAACATACGGGCCCCTTTGATCCACTGGAATTTGCACTCTGGTAATACCCCTTTCCTGGCTGTCCTATGCTTGGTAGGACCCTATCTCATCAACTTCGTCATAATCATCCTTGTAATAAGTGCGTGTTGCTTCGTACCCATCAAACCTATTGGCCGGGCGCGGCCGGACGGGAACGTGATCCCTGGGCCTACGTTCTTTATCCTGTGGATGGGGCAGGCCATGGTCCCTAGTCGGCCTTCCCTCCCTGGGAGCGCGAGGCCGAGTCTTCCCTGTTCGGATGTTTTTCAGCTAACACGGGACACTCGTCTATCCAATGGCCGTACCCCTTACAATAAGCACACTGATCTGTTTGGAGGGCTCCCGTATGTTGAGGGCTGGAGGGGGTAGACTGGCGAGCCCTCGGAGGGTGTTGGGGTTGAGGTCTGAAATTCCCTTCGGGCATCGGGACCTCTGGGAGGGTAAGCCTGCTGCAGAAGTGCCTTAGTCTTAAGATCCCTAACATTCTTACTTTCCTTGTCTCTATCTTCATTCTCCCTATTCTCATGATATTGTGCCATAGCCAAGATACCAGTCATAGTTTGGGCAGACCACGTACTTTCAACTTTCTTAAGCCTGGTGGAAATCTCAGGAAGCAAGTTGCTGACAAACTTATCGACAAACACTGGGCCAGAACCTGGGGTCCGGGGATCCAAACCACTATGTCCCTTGTATTCTGTCTCAAAACGGGTAAAAAAGTCAGCCACATTCTCATCTTTTCGCTGCCTACAGGCGTTTATTTTATCCCAGTTAATGACAGTTTCCGGCAAAAGTGTTTTCATAAACGTTATTATTTTACCGGGCAAAGTCAGGATGGCAGCTTCTGGTTTAGTCCCTCCTACCCTTGCTTCTTCCATAGCCTCTAGGTCAGCCCATTTACCTCCCAACGCCACTTCATGATCAGTATGTCGAATCTTGTCCCAAATTTCAGTGGGGACAACCGTACCAAAAAGTAAATCTATATCCTCAAGAACGAGAGTACCTGCAGATATAATCTGACCTAATTCTCTGTAAAAGGCAGCCGGATTCTTCCGGGGATCTGGTAATTGTTCTTTTAACTGCATTACTTCTGACCTTTTCCAAGGAACATGAACCCAAAGCCTGCGCCAGTGTGCCTCAACAACCCCTCGGCCATTATTTTGGGCATCGGTAAGTGCGTTAACAAAGACAGGGGCCGCCTCTCTCATTGGCATAGCTGTTTCTAGAGGGTGTTGGAAAAAGCGGTCATATCACGGTAAGCCATTAAAGCAGACACAGCACCAAACATCCCCTCTCCCTAAACATCGCCTCTTCTTATTTGTGACCTAAGGTCCATTAATCCAGTGGGTATCTGCATAAGCGCATTCTCAAATTTTGGCATGACCAGCGTACACATGTATTCAGCCCAGGTGGTCTGTTCCATAATCGTCCACTGGGAAAACGTGGACCATATGTCTTTAAAGGCATAAATATTCCCGTTCTTTATCCAACATTCACACTGTTGCTTCTGTAGGTCATTTTCTCGAAGGGATGAAAAGCTGATTGCAGAGCGCAAGGAGGCCAGTCGGGGGGAATTCAACATTTTATATAAATCCTGCTTAACTGTAGACCACGGGGAAGTAGGAAAAGGGCGGGTAGGGGTAAAGCCGCAGGGGTTGGGCGGATGGAGACTTGTTGTCATTCCCGTAGTGAGGACAGGGTTAGCGGCAGTGGTCGGTGTCATAGGAAAAATCGGGAGGGTTGGTGTGACAGGAAGAACAGTAGGAGGGGCAGTGGGGGCAGGAGTGGGCGGTGGCGGGGGGACATGTGGGGTGTGAGGCGTCAGGGCAGGGTACATTGGGGCATATGCAGGAGGGCTTTCTAGCATGGTATCAAGCAAGGAATCACCTTCTTCTCCCCCATCCATATGGCCCTTTCTTTTCTCCTCACGAGCTGGATAGCATTTTTGTACCCGGGCCCCATGCTCCCTGTTGGCTATTTCTACCGATTTTGTCATTTGATTTTGTAAATTTACTCTGGCGTGGTCGGCCATTGACATGCGTTCCTGTTTTCTTTCTTGAGCCTTCTGCTTTCTAGCTCTCTGCTCTATCTCTTTCCTCCAAAATCGGACAGATTCAAACATAGACGGGCGCGTTTTTCTTTTCATTAATTGTTCCTCTAAGTTGGCGAGAACTTGGGAATTAAAGGAGCCGAAAAGTGGCCACTGTAATTCCGCGTTACTTTGTTTCGTATATTTTACCCAGAATGAGGAAAACATTATGGCAGAAGGGCCATGTTTAACATACATCGTATGGCCAGGGGTCCCTTCTGGAGGAAGCGGACAAGCCGCCTCCAGCTGGGAGTCCTGCGTACACATACAACAACATAATTTCTTGAACTTACTACTGACTGGCATGCTTGTAAATAGGTAACAGACACCGGCGGGTTTTAAAATTCACCTCGCCTGCTTGGCTTTTGCAAAGGTCAATAACAGCAGAATCATACAGACTTGGTGGGTGATCAGTCCACCCTTACCTTACAGGGGTAGTTCTCTTCTGCAGACGTAGGGCTGTGTCCTGCTCCAGAAATTATTTGCTAGGGGACTCCAGCGAGGACGCGGTCATGTGGCCCAGACCGGGTGGGGAGGAACAGCGGGCGAGTCGTTCGGCTTACCGGATTGCAAGAATCCCTCGGGTAGGGCGCCTCCGTCGGAGTCTCTCCGTGCACCTCCTCACATCCACCGGGCCTGACCTTCGTACTCGTGGAGTCCCTATTCGGGCGCCATTTGAAGAACCGGACATACCCCTCTTACTGGGTCTCGGCGGCGGGGGAACCGCCCAAGTCTTCCATACCCTTCATACGTAGTAAAAGGAGACACAGGAGCCTTCGTCTGCAGGAGGAACCCAGATTTATTCAGATAGCCCGGTCTATGGAACAGAGTCCCAAGCTCGTTAGAAACAAGACAGAGGAGGCTGCTGCTTTACTCCGCAGCTTACAAGCCTTTTATACTTTTTCATTCCAGTCTTTTGGCTGTTAGTCCATTGTTCAATCAGGGCAGTGTTTGCAGTTGATAACCAGATCCAGACGGTGTTTGTAGTTGGTGACCTGATCAAGGCTTGGTACTCAAAGTATTGTTCACTCAGCTTGATCAAAGCACGGTCATTCAGGTCATTGTTCGATCAGCTTGATCATAGCTCGGTCATTCAAACCATTGTCCAATCACCCTGATCAAGGCCCAGCAGTCAGACCATTGTCCAGATAACCTGATCACGGGGTCAAGGATGTTTACCAGGCAGGGAGCAGGAGATGGGAAACAAATCAATTACACAGGGCGTGAGTGTCTCATGGTTTTCTGTCGAACTGCAAAGAACAGGGGGGTTGGGTGTGCGACAGTTCCTGGGCAGAAATGCAGGCTGCAAGATGGTTTTTGTCGTGTTAGTTAGAATTTCCTCAGGCATCAGCAGAAACGACCAGGTGGGTCGTGTGGAAGTGTTTGACACGAAATGGCAATGAAAAACAATGGAGTCCCGGTACAAATGATGCCGATCAGAAGAACACTTTTCCTCACAGGGAACAACTGAGTGTATGATTAAACACCAAAAAAACAGAAGTACTCATCATGGGCCCAAACCCTGATGCCTGGAGCGACACCTGGTGGGCCCCCGCCCTCGGAAACCCGCCAACCCCCACAGACCACGCACGCAACCTGGGAATCATCCTGGACTCCGAGCTCAAAATGGACCACCAGATCAACTCTGTCTCATCTTCCTGCTTCCACACCCTCCGCCTCCTTCGTAAGACCTTCAAATGGATCCCCTCGATCACCGAAAGACCGTCACTCACGCCCTGGTCACCAGCAGACTCGACTACGGCAACGCACTCTACGCCGGAATAAACAAAAACCTCATCCGCAAGCTACAGAACATCCAGAACGCCGCCGCAAGACTGGTCCTCAACCTGCCAAAACAATGCCACATCTCCCAGCACCTGCGCACACTCCACTGGCTCCCCGTCGAGGCGAGAATCATCTTCAAGATGCACACCCACGCACACAAGGCCCTCCACGGCACTGGAGCAGCATACCTGAACAGCCGACTCAAATTCCACGCACCCCAAAGGACCCTACAATCAGCCCAGCTCTATTACGCCGTGGTCCCCCGCACCAGAAAGACCAGATCGGGAGGCCGCTCCTTCTCCTTCCTCGCGGCCAAAGCATGGAACGCCCTTCCGCTCCACCTCAGACAGACAACATCGCTCCCCATCTTCGCAAGAAACCTCAAAACCTGGCTTTTCGACATACCCCTCCTTGATGGAATGGAACCTGCACCCCCCCCCACCCCAAGCGCCTTGAGACCCTTACAGGTGAGTAGTCGCGCTTTAACAAACCCCTGATATGATATGCGGTGTTATGGGCCCCACCGTCATATAGTATAGTGGATGTGAGTGATTTCACCAGGATGTCATATCCGGAGAAGAATTTATATTAGCCGCGCTGGATCAGCGTCTCCTCTCTTTGCTGTAGCTGCAAGCTGGTCGGGACTGTGCCTGCTTTATTTTGGCCTCCGGTCCTTGCTGCTCGTGAGCTCGTCCCTCTCCGTCTGGCGAGCCCCGCTCAGCGCTCGTTCTAGCTCCGAGCGGCTGCCATCTTAATCGTGTCTCGTCTGCTGCCCGGCCCGGAGTTGTGTTGCTCCCTTTTCCGGCGCTTCCTCGGGGCAAATTTCACTCGTCAGGTGCGCAGCAAATCAACTGCGCTCGCACCGTAGCTTTTTTCCCCTCAAATTCGGGTCTTAGGGACAGGATTTTTATGTATGTTGCTCCCGGGTGGCAAGAGCCTCACGTAAGTGTGGCCATCTTGCTTGTGGGCCCTCTAGCGCTCCCCGTCTGCGTGCATCTTATACGCTGATTTAGCCTCATATAGATGTGTGCCCACCTAACATATCTTGTTTGAGATGGGTATGGTTCTGAAGGCAAACAGTTGTTTTGAACTTGTTCGAGTGGTATGGAATTACAGGGAGATACCTTTAAATACAATAAAATGGTGTTGCTCCTAATGTTGCAAGGTTTTCATTATTGTAGGTAAAATCAGTTGACAACAACAGCTTACTCCATTCCTCTTTCTGTTTAATACTGAAACGTCTCAAGTATTGTTCTAAACACTGGTTTAGATGCTACGTCTAGCCCACTTGGCAGCGGGTGATAGCTTTGATAGAGGAGCCTCTATCCCAGGACAGTACAAAGAGCAGACCAGAAGCAGGAGGTCAACTGAGATCCCCGATCAGTTATTGTTACCGTGGGCACTCCATGAAACCTTTTTAGAGAAGTAAGTAGCCTACCTTGGGGCGTGGCCAAGCTGCCGACCGCGATGGCCGTGCAGCTCTGAAGCTCCTCCGATACACCCAAGCAATGCTGCATTTATCCACTCCAATGACGCCCTCAAAACAGCGGGAGACTTCATTCAGCCTCATCTGACGGGGACGTGTGCCGCTTGGTCCCAAAAATTCGGACGCTGGAGGTGAAATACGGTCCCGCCCGGGCCCTGCGCACATTGCCGATCGGAGAGGACTGCTTAGCTGAGCTGCATTCCAGGCCCTGGCTTGTGGCCTTGTCATTCGAGGCCCCGGTCCAGCTTCAGGGAGCAGTAATCCAACTACGCATGGGGCCGGAGTGCCCCTGGAGGTGAGAGGGGCTGCATCGAGCCGCACCATCCCCCCCCCACCTAATAGCAGTGACTCCGGATTCTGAGTGCTGTGTAATTGCTATTTTCAAGGCCTGCCCGGCTTAGATTCCCGGAGGCCCTGCGGCGACAGGGGCCGTGGGAGAGCCTGGGATCCGGCCACCCGGCCGGCCGGGAAGACGCGGAGGGAGGGGACCGGCGGTGATTACGCCCCTCTCCCTATTCCTTCTGCGGCAAATGTTCCCTGCGCATAGGGCCTACCAAATCGATGCACAATAAGGTCCTGCATGCAGCCATAACGTCAGAGGGGAAATAAATCCAGCCCGTGCGGGCCCTGTGAACTTCCTTTTGCTAAAATGGGCAAAGTGGCGTGCAGGGAGTCAAGGTCCCAACCCGCGGTCTTGCGCACTTCCAATCCACTACCACTGAGGTTGGCCCCATACTAAGCTGCTTGCTTGCCTCTGTCATCGGTGGCGGCGCATACGCTTGGAGGTTGATCAGGATTACGATGCCCTGCTTGGCGCAGTGCTTGTTTTCACAGAGTGAGGCTATCTACCGTCCAGGACTGCATCAGGGAGTCTACACGAGTAATACGGTGGCCTCCCTGCCCATTAACTTTCCCTGCGCCACACTTGCACTGCGCGTGGCAATTCCTGAGATCCCTTGCGGAGCGGTATGAGTGGTGAAACATAGCTGATGTGATACAACTCAATGGATGGCAGTTGACGGTGCATTGGGGTTGTGCTGATGGTATCCCTGCGGCCTCCTGTCCTGTGCTTTTATTAGCGCCCCTTGTTTGTCTGCTATGGCGATTAATTAGCATGTTATACATCAGGCACTCCCGGCAAATGTGGATGTGGCGGCATGGGCAGTAAAGACCCTACGTCTGGGCATACCCTAAGCAGCGTATCTTACATTTTCCCAAGGTTACAGAAAAGGGCCCTGTCACGGATACAACCATGGCGGCTGGAGGCTCAGACGCCATCCCCACGACAGATCAGACAACAGGTTCTAGCTCCATGCTGCAAGAGTTAAGAGCCGGATTTAAAGCTTTAGATAGTCGCTTTGATTCCTTAGATAAGCGTTTGGACAGTCTAGGGGCTAAAATTGATATACATGACAAGAGATTGGACATGGTGGAGGGTAGGGTGTCCGACCTGGAAGATGGATCAGCTCAGTCGGCCTGCAAACTTGAATGGTTTGAAAAGATTCTTAAAGATGTGGCAATTAAAAATGAGGATTTGGAATTGCGCAGTCGGCGCAATAACCTCCGCATTCTAGGTGTACCGGAATCCTCCAACACTGGCCGCATGGACCAATTTGTGAAAAATCTTTTAGTCGACCTTTTTGGTAGAGAAGCCTTCACCTCGGCGTTTGTTGTAGAGCGCGCCCATCGTTCACTTGGCCCCCGTCCTAACCCTGGCTGCCCTCCTCGGCCTATAATTGCGCGCTTATTGAACTTTCGAGACAGGGATACAGCACTGCGCTTGGCAAGAGAGACGGGCGCTCTCCACTGGCAGGGATCTACGCTATCATTGTACCCGGATTTCACACTCATGGTGCAAGAGGCAAGACGTAAATACAATGGTGTAAAAGCTACGCTTCGTAACCTGGGACTCCGATATGGTTTATTATACCCGGCACGCTTGCAGGTTGACATTGAAGGCAGGTCCCGTATCTTTGACTCTCCCTCAGCGGTGCAGGAATTTTGTAGAAGCTACAAGGGGGAGGCCCTCAACACAATAGGGATGCAGATAGATCCTCTCCCCCTCACAGTGGCTCGGTTGCCAGCGTAGAGCTTTTCTCCACCGAATGACGGAGGCTCAAAGTTGGGATCTTCGATATCCCTCACGAATGCCATGGCGCGGTTGCTGTTCATAGTCTGGCATTGGACTAAATTAGATAAGAATAAAGTTGGGTGTCCAGAGTTGCGTTGCCACCCCCTAAGTGTTAAGCACACTATACCTGTAAAATGGTTCTAATTTGTTTGGAATTACAATTATCAACATGGTTGAAATGTTTGCATGGGGTAGATAACTGTATACTACAAGGGGTTGTTTCCTGCATAAGAGAGGGCAGGGCTGGGAGCGGGGTAGGGGAAGGGGAGTTTTTCCTTATACGTCTGCATTTGATACTGATCTGTTTCCTTAGATGCACTTCACGCTGTAATAATGTTGCTGCCACTTCAAAATCATTGTCAAATAGAACAATATGTCAACTATAGATAGCTTATCCATCTATTCCAACCTAAAGCTTATCACTTGGAACGTTAGGGGGTTGAATAACGCCAAGAAAGGGAGGAATGTTATGCACTACTTACAACGACACGGAATTGACATTGCGTTTTTGCAAGAGACTCACCTCCCTAGAACAGATACCACTTAGTTTGCTAAAGCCTGGGGCCCACATAGGTATTTTGCCGGATTCAGCACATATGCACGAGGCACTGCGATCCTAATACACAAGCGGCTGCCATTTCAACCACATAAAGTACATAATGACACAGAAGGACGATACACCATAGTTACAGGGCAATTAATGGGTCATCGTATAACATTTGTGAATATATACGCTCCTAATGTGGATTGCCCGGAATATTTCCATGATGTGCATTCCCACATTCTGCAACTGGGTGCTGACTTTATCTGCATGGGGGCGATTTTAATTTATTGATGGACCCAACATTGGACAGCTCGTCCACTTCCTCAGATACCAAACCACATTCCAGGCAGGCTCTAATTGATCTTTGCGATTCCGTTGGGCTATGTGATACTTGGCGACACCGAAACTCGTCTACCCCCTCTTATACCCACTATGCCGCTCAGTATGATACATGGCCTAGGTTGGATTATTGGTTAATCACCTCCAACTTGTTTACATGGTACAAATCTATCAAACTGCTCCCTTGAACGTATTCAGACCATGCCCCGGTGGTTCTGGAGCTACTAGCTCCTAGGCCGGAGGGCGTTGAAAGACAGTGGAGATTCCCCAGTCGCGCACTTCTGGACAGTCTCTTCCACGCTGAACTTCAGACGGCCATCGAAGACTATTTCGGACTTAATATAGGCTCTGTCACCACCTGGGCTATGCTTTGGGAGGCCTTCAAGGCTTACATTTGTGGTGTATGCATCTCTAAACACTCCGGGGTATTGAAAGATCTTAGAGCCACGTTATTGAACATTGAGCGTAAATTAGATGCATTAGACAGAGACCAGGTATGCGTCCGGACACCGCAAACTATACCACACGTTTGACCCTCTTGACAGAATTTCGGGAGGCGGCCGGAAGGGAGACACTTTTCCTGACTAAATATAACACTGCCCGCCGTTATGGTGAGGGAGACAGACCTGGACGGACCTTGGCCCGACTGCTAAAACCCCATGCAGGACGATCCTACATTACCGAGATTCGGACCCGTGAGGGTCAGGCCCTCACGACTACTTTGGACATACGCGATGACTTTTTATCATTTTACACAAACCTGTACACCTCCCCCAGAGACGACAATGACTCGGCCCAACAGTCTTACCTTTCTGAGATCGCGGTGGTCTGGCTGGAGAGATTCATGCAGGAGTTCCTCGTGGAACCTTTTTCTAAGGAAGAAATCTACAGTGCAATAGACGCCATTAATGGTTCCACTGCCCCTGGGCTGGATGGCTTTTCGGGAGACTTTTATAAAGCCTATAAGGACTTGCTGGCCCCGCATTTACTGGAAGTCTACAGTGAGGCCCTTGAATGGGGCGAATTGCCCCCCACACTGCGAGAAGCAGTAATAATTTTACTTCCCAAACCGGGGAAAGACCTGCTTTCCTGTGGGTCATATCGCCCCCTTTCACTCCTCAACTAAGATTACAAAATATTGGCCAAAATGATAGCGTCCCCATTAGCCCTTCTACTAGACTGCATAATTTCTCCAGCCCAATCGGAATTCGTCCCTCACAGGTCGACCACCCTTAATCTAAGGACACTATTCTCTGTCCGACATAGAATATCGCCGGAGGTTCCAGCTGCTGCAATACTACTTGACACCGAAAAGGCCTTCGACTCTCTCAAGTGGCCTTTTTTCCTGGCGGTAATGCGTAAGATGGGAATGCTCAGAGGATTCATTGCCCTTACTGCGTTATTATATCAAAACTCCACTGCTAGACTTGGGTTAAATGGCACACTATCGCGATCCTTTCGTCTTTTTCGTGGCACCAGGCAGGGATTCCCCCTCTTGCCGTTGCTTTTTATTATAGCAATGGACCCCTTGGTTCGGCACTTCCAGGAGTGCCATCTCCACAGAGGATTGCAGTTCAATACAGGCCCCTTACTTGTCTCCCTATATGCGGATGACATTATCCTTTATGTGAGGACCCCTGAAGAGAATATTGATCCTCTTATTAGGGAAATTATTCGATTTGGTGTCCACTCGGGCTTAGGAATTGATTGGAGCAAATCTGTGATATTTCCGATCACTTCCAGTACTAAACGTTGGGACTGCGAATTCCCACTTACCTGGTGCTCAGATACGACACGATATTTGGGGATCCACATCCACATAGACCCAGATGAGATCATCAGATACCCTCGAAGAACAAGTTGAAAGATGGTTACGCCTCCCCTTATCACTTGCAGGGCGCATGGCCTTGATTAAAATGATCGTTCTTCCGAGATTCTTGTATCTTTATAATAATATTCCGATCCCACTCCCCAATAGCTTCTTTCTTACACTCCGATCTCATCTGATTAGGTTAACATGGGGTGGCAGGAGACCTAGGGTTAATTGGGATGCCATGACATTGCCTTATAACAGGGGAGGACTTGGGGTTCCGAGTTTTCAAGTATACTATCTAGTGGCGCAGTGCAGCTTTGCACATTCCTGGTATCACCCCGATGCCCGACTTCCTTACTCAAAACCCGAGGCCGACCTTGTAGTGTCCGTGTCCTTGCATACAATCTTGCCCTAGGGGTTCCCAAGGGACCCAAGAGATATCCAAACAGTCTCTACCACCAGCTGGGATTTGGCAGAAATTGGTCCGAGTCACAGCAGCAACTGCACTATACTCCCCGGACATACTGATACTGAATACCCCTTGGATCCCCATTATGACGAGAAAATAGTTCAGCGCACGTTAACCAAATTTGAAATAAGCAAAGGGGGTGACCTATTTCTCGATGGCCATGTTTTTGCCGGAGAGGAAGAAGTTAGATTTAGCGATGCGACTTTCATGGACCGATTCATACTCAGTCGAGTACGAAGTGCGCTTAGGGCTGCAATTACCGAGTTCCAGTTGGCTCCGGCTGACTTTGGCCCGTTTACCACCGTAATTTCTACACCTGGCAGTGAACGCCTGGTCTCCAAAATCTATCTAGCATGTATGTCACTTGTTCCCGGCAGGGATACCAGGGTTCAGGAGGCGTGGGAGAGGGATTTGGGGCATCCCATTTCAGACTCACACTGGGACTTTTGCTGTGCACAAATTAAAGAAATCTCACTAAATAGTAAGCACAGGTTACTACATTTTAAGATCCTATGGAGGACCTACATGTCCCCAGAAAAGTTACACAACATTGACCCTAACCGGCCGCACACTTGCTGTAAGTGCGGTGCCCCGCACGCGGACTTTGCACATCTAGTTTGGAACTGTGCTAAAATCGGGGCTTACTGGTGATCAGTGTGCAACGAACTCACTAAAATGATAGATCTGGAAGTGATTCCCTCCCCAAAGTCTGCTTTACTGGGCTGTGTATTAGATTTTCCTAAAGATGTTCGGAAATTCACGGCGATGGCCCTTTTGCTCGCTAAACGCGAGATAGCCCTTAAATGGGGCTGTAAGGCATTACCCACGACTAAGGCATGGCTCCAAAGCCTAGCCTATTGCAACACGAACAGCGATTTATATGCTGACACCTTATCTTCTGCGTCTCGTCCAAAAGATATATGGGGCCCATTTAAAGCTTACCTGAATGACACGACTACCCCCCCTACTTCACAGCCTCTGGATGCAGTGGTCCCCATGGGGGTAGGGTGACACATAACATGGCGACAAGCATATCATTGATGTACCTATAGATAAATGCAACTAAATGTACCACGGCTTGCAAAAGTTGTTTCTTACACTGCTAATAGTTGGGGGAAGAGGCAGGTTGGAGGGTGATGTTTAAGGTGTAGAAAGAGTATTGTATTGTTCTTTACATGGAATTAAGCAGCGTATCATTCTGAGGTGTGGCAACACATAACAAATGTGAATTGTGATATATTTGTTTTTTGGTAATGGAAAAATAAAGTTTAAAAAAAACAAAAAAAAGTAGCCTACCTTGGTGAGGTGATCTATTATCACTAAAATGGTAGTGAATCCATTTGTTTTAGGTAAATCAACAGTGAAGTCGCTGAGCAGAGTAGATTGGTATTAGTCTAATAAACCCTACAGATTTCATGAGGTGGTTTGGCTTACACGCAGATAGCATATGTGAAGATAGATGAGAGTCCGTCGGCTCTCCGCAGCCTCGGCCACATTATTCGTCAACAGCAGTACACCCTGAAGACAGTGGTGGGAGTGACAGAAATCAATGCTCTGTCCGCCGTGTAATTTCCATCAACAGGAACATGTCAGTTTATCCTCCACACCTGGGTGGGATGAAAGAGAGTATAAATAGGCAAACTATGCCCACTACAATCACAAACCTACTCTATCAACGTGTCCCTGCTGCTCCAAACCCTGGGACTCTATCTGACAGTGGTGGATGAACAACAAGGCAATGCACAACAAAATACATAACAGCAGTCTACCCTGTCTCCCAGTCTGACCACATGCCTCACACTGCATAGCCACATATAATTCTCCCAACACAATTTCATTACCCACCCCCTCCATGTCCATGCTCAGACAGACATACAATGCTAACACACCACAATTAATCTGTTTAGAGATTTTTAAATGTATCTGTTAGACCTGTCAGCCCTAGGGTGGTCTTGCCCTGTTTTTTTTCCCTTTTGCGCCTCATTTTTGCCACCGTATTTTTACTGGACCTAGGTCTCCGGGCGCCTTGCCACTGCTAACCAGTGCTGAGGTGCAGGTGCTCTCTCACTCAAGATGGCTGCCACAGGCCCCTGCTACTGCAGAGGGGCCTTGCACACATACACACTAGTAGCCAGGGTCAGGCTGGGACATAGGGATACAGTATCCATTCCGTCCCCGCCTCTGGGCCACATAGCCAGACATGTAGAAGGTTCCAGAACCTTCCGGGCTGTGGGAGGAGTTATGTTTTGCCGCCTTTAGGAGGGTCACCTGACCTAGGGGTATAAGAGGCTTGGAGGGAAATCTTTTAGTCAGTTGGGGCACCACTGATCCTGGGAGAACCTCTGCCGGAGTACAGGCTTTAGGGCCTAGGGGGGAGACCTACACTACTGCTGCTGACAAGGCTTAGGCCCTGCTATAGTAAGTTAGCTGAGGAACGCCCACCACCCACTGACCTTGCCCAGCGTGAGGGGACCCAGGGAACCACCTTCAGCATGCTGGGAAGTAACATCAAGCACTCCCAGAACCACCAACTCATTCCCCCCCTCATAAGAAGAAACTTCTGACAAGAAACTTTTGACAAGAAACTCATAATAAGAAACTTCTGACAAGAAACTCCTGACAAGAAACTCCTAAGAAGCAACCAATCTGGAACAGCCGCAAGAAACCTTAATTTGGGGAGGCCTGACCGTCCAGCAAGGCCTGAAACCTGAACTGCCAAACTGGGGATCACCAGGTAAAGCGCCGTGCCCTGAAGCGCTAGACCTTCACCCCTATCTATTCCTGCCTGCTGCTGGGCTGCCCCCCAAGCACCTTTCCAGTCAGCCCTGCCCACAGGCTGCTGGTGCGCCCCGCGTTCTGTCTCCACGAGGGAGAAACTGCCCCCCCCTCAGGTCACTGACCTCGTGAAGGAATCACCGCCGCGGCCGCCGCCGCGTGAGGAGAAGTGCTGTGGTGAGGGAAGCCCTCCTCGAGGCCGTGTGGTGAGGTGCGCCGTCCGCGCCCTCACCGAAGGAAGTGCTGTGGTGAGGGAGGCCCCTTGAGTGAGCGTGGTGAGGTGCGCCGTCCGCGCCCTCACCGAAGCCTCCAAATTGCCCCCAAGAGATCACCGCCGGGCCCGGGGCCCCACCGCCGAAGTCGCGGCCGAAGAAATCACTGCCGCAGCCCAAGGGGGCCGCGTGAAGAGGCCGCGGCCTAGCGCGATCCGCGAGGCCTCCAGGCCCCGCCGACACCGTTGTTGGGCAGCCGGGGACGCCGGCTGCGCCCCCGGGAAGGCCGCGCAGCGATTGGGCGCCAGCTCCCGCCACGCCCCCCAGCGCCGACGGAGGCCGAGGAAGAGCTCCGGCTGTGCAGAGGGAGACGGGGAGCCGGCTGGAGAGGACTGCCGGCTCCCGCTCCCCTTCCCGAAGTCCCGCAAAGCCTGCATCCACTTACCTGATCCCGGGGGCCGGAGGAGGGTGATACCGGCCCCCGCAACGACCCGCAATTCCGGCCAAAAGGGCCGAGGTACCCCGACCGGGCCCCGCCCTCCAGAACACGGGCCGGGCCTGGAGATCGCCAGTCGCAAGGAAGCGCGACCAACGACCGACACATCAGGTGAGCCCAGGAGGCCCCTAGGGCCCGCAGAGACGCCACTGGGGGCCGGGGGCCACCATTAACCCTTGAATTAACCTGTGTAACTTTCCCCATGAGGCGAGGCCCCGGAGAGGAGTGGGCCTGGCCTGAAATTAACCCTGAGGGACACAGAAGCCCCAGAATACAGGACATGTTGAGGGGTTCCCCACATTGTTTATTCATTTAATGATGACGCCTAATGTAATTACTGCCTAGGCCTATGCTTATAACTGCAAAGTCTTTACCTAAGGGGGAAAGTGATTAATTGAATTGAGCTGAAGTGTACACCGCCAAGAGTTGAAGTGTTCTATGTTACAGGTGTACTGGAGTTGCGACGCCCACTGTACTGAATGTGGGTGCGCCTAGATTAATGCAGGCCTATTGAAATGTAACGTGAAAAGCCTTCTTTTAAGTAATTGAATATTCTTGAAGTGAACTGCATGTTTAGGCCCATGTTTTATTAATGCACCTTGTGATCATTATTGGTGCTACGTTTAGGAGATGATTCCTGCGGCCTTTTAGTGGCCTACAATGTTGATGAGCTATGATGCTTTAATAAGAATGTGCACCAGTTGAGTAATGCAATGATTTTAAATGTAGATCTGAATTAATCTGCCTCATCTGATGCTACCTTGATTTATATAAAAGATCTTGATTTTAAATACACAAGCCTGGTGTGGTGTCCTGTTATTGCGTCCGCATTCCTCAGTCAATGTAAGAGTGTGCTGCACAACTGCCTTACACATTGCCTTCGCGTGCTTTCCCGCCTCGCGCCATGCTACCGTGACGGACTCGGTAACCCCGTTTCCAACATTTGGTGTTCAGCGGTTGGATAAGGACTGGTGTTTGTGCAGCACCTTACAGTGACTCAGTGTGCGCCGCAATTGGACACCTATTGTAATGCAAGTGCTAGGAATTCTTTTGTGATTGCCGATTGTGTACATTCCTGCGTTAGACCTGCTACCTACAGTCTAGAACCCTTTCCCTAAATTGTCTGGGGCCCCACCTAGGAGGATGGAGTTTGAGTTGGCCAACCTAGAAAGGTATACGGTGACACAGCTCAAGGAGTTCTGGCTAGAGAGGGGGGTGGCCGTCAAGCGAGGCGCCAGGAAGGAGGTGCTTCAGAAAGCTTTGAGGGCATGGGTAATGGCCCACCCAGAGGGAAGAGGGGACGAGGAGCAGGGGAGGCAGACAACCCAGGAGAACTGGACCTACTGCACATTGATGTTAGCGAGAATGTGTTGCCAGGAAGACGTTCCAGGGCAGGCAGTAGTGCGTCAGGGGGAGTTTGTCGGCAGAGGAATTTGAGGACAGGAGGGAGGAGAGGCAATTAACATTAGAACTTGCTAGGATGGAAAGAGAAGGAGAACAGGCAAGGCTAGCCATGGAGGAAAGGAAGCTTGCGCATGAGCTTAGCCTGAAGGAACTAGAGGTCCGAGCCTTGCAGATGGAGATGCAGGGCAAGGTGAATGGTGGCAGCGTACCTGCTGGGGTTCCACAGGAGCCCAAATTTTATCTACCAAGAGAGGTGATAGCCAGTTTTAGTGTAGGAGATGACATCGATAAGTGGTTGGCGGCGTACGAGGTGGCTTTGGTGGCCCATAGAGTTCCTGAGAGCTACTGGGGGAGGTCTCTACAGGTACATACCTCCACCAGTAAGGGACACACTTTTAACCTTGGATAAGGGGGATCAGACCAACTACCCTATCATGAAGGAGGCCCTGCTCAAGAAGTTTGGCCTCACCCCAGAGAAGTACCGCCAAAAGTTCCGCAACAGCCACAAGCTTCACACACAAAACTGGGTGGATTTTTTGATTATGCCCGGAACGCATTGGAGGGTTGGGTGCGTGGCAGCAACGTTGATAATTACAAAGGGCTGTACGACTTGTTCTTGAGAGAGCACCTCCTAGAGAAATGTTTTCCGGAGCTGCGCCAGTACTTGGTGGACCGCAAGCTGACCAATCCTAGGGAGCTTGCAGAGGAGGCAGACACGTGGGTCAGCACTCGGGTGTCCCACAAGGGAGCCGGGGCGGACCCCCCGAAAGGTGGACAGGGGTTCCCCCAGAAGAAAGAGGGGGGAGATAAAAAGAGGGAGTTCTTTAAAGGCCCCCAAAATAGACCACCTGGGAGAGGGGTAGGTTCCCCATCCCAATCTGGATTCCAGAAACCCACTTATCCTGACAGGAGTCAGCAGCCCAGAACTGTCCGGTGCTACGAGTGCGGGGAGGTTGGACACTACAAGGGGGATCCCCAGTGTCGCAAGAGAACCCCAGCCCTCACAGGAGGTAAGAGCCCCGGGGTGGCCAGTGTAGCGCTTGGGGAGGAGTTGTCCCTAGGTAGGGGAGGTGAGTGGACAGGCTTGACCTTAGTTTCCCTGGGGGATAGAGAGATCATCCCACGGGTTCAGGTACCCACGAACACTGCCAAGTATCGGCAGAGGGTCCTGGTGAACGGGGAGGAGGTGGAGGCTCTGAGGGACACAGGTGCCAGCATGACGATGGTGAGACGTCAGCTGGTGTCCCCAGAGCAGGTGATTCCTGAGGTATTCCACCCGGTTGTTATGGCTGATAATAGCCTGGGTCATTACCCCGTGGCCCAAGTTCCCTTTG
The DNA here is from genome assembly GCA_963921515.1 of Calotriton arnoldi. Taxonomy (NCBI): domain Eukaryota; kingdom Metazoa; phylum Chordata; class Amphibia; order Caudata; family Salamandridae; genus Calotriton; species Calotriton arnoldi. The sequence goes on from CAWUFW010002291.1 coordinate 1,631,434, forward strand.
AGTGGGGAGGAGTATCAGGTCTGTTGAAGGTTGCGGTGAGCCCTGCCATGCCAGTTGACTGTCTGCTGGGTAACGACTTGGAACATACTGCCTGGAGGGAGGTAGAGTTCAATGCCCATGCTGAGATGTTGGGATTACCAGGATGGACTTGCGTCGTCACGCGGTCCATGGCTGCCCGACAAGGAACTCAGCCCGGGTTGGAGCCTGAAATAATGGCCCAGCCCACTGCTGGACGAGGAGATGTCCAGGAGGAGACACCCGGTGAGATGGATGGGGAGCCCGTGGAGGTGACCCCGGAGTCCGCTGAGGTTGTTGGTGTTCCCGTGGGGGACCTGCCGACCCCTGCAGAGTGGCAGGTGGAAGGAGGGCCTACCCGGGAGGAATTTTGCCAGGCGCAGAAGGAGTGCCCTACGCTTGAAGGCATGCGGCAACAGGCCGAAGCCCAAGCAGCTGGAACAGAGACTGGTAACTACCATGTCTACTGGGAGGATGGTCTCCTCTACAGTGAGCCTAAGGCTCCGGTGCATGGGTCATCAAGGGCCGTGGTGGTCCCCCAATGCTACCGAGCCTTTCTGCTAGAGTTGGCACACGAAATACCACCAGCAGGACACCTGGGCCAAGACAAGACGTTTGCGCGTCTGGTCCCACATTTTTACTGGCCCAGGATGCGCGTCACTTCTGACACTTTTTGCAAGACTTGCACCACTTGCCAAGCGAGCGGCAAGACAGGGACTAAAGTGAAGGTCCCTCTAGAACCTCTCCCAGTTGTCGATACCCCTTTTGAGCGGGTAGGGATTGACATTGTCGGGCCATTGGACCCACCGACTTCTGCAGGACATAGGTTCATGTTGGTGCTGGTAGACCACGCCACCCGGTACCCAGAGGCAATCCCTCTGAGGACCATCACTGCACCGGTGTTTGCGCGGGCCCTGATGGGGATTTTTACCCGAGTGGGATTCCCCAAGGTCGTGGTGTCAGATAGGGGCACGAATTTCATGTCGGCCTACATGCAGGCCATGTGGAAGGAGTGTGGAGTGACCTACCGGTTCTCCACTCCTTACCACCCCCAGACGAACGGGCTCGTGGAGCGTTTTAATAAGTCCTTGAAGGGGATGATCTGGAGCCTACCCGAGGACTTGAGAAGAAAGTGGGACGTCCTCTTACCCTGTCTGCTCTTCTCCTACCGAGAGGTGCCGCAGAAGGGAGTCGGTTTCAGCCCCTTTGAGCTGCTCTATGGCCACCCCGTTTGGGGCCCCTCAGTCTTGTCAAGGAGGGGTGGGAGAAGTCTTCCTCGAAGCTTCCCCGTGATGTGGTCAGCTATACGCTGGCATTCCGCAGCCAAATGGCCAAGCTGTGGAAGGAAGCCTCGGACAACCTAGAGGCTAGTCAGACCGTCATGAAGAAATGGTATGATCGGAACGCTCGGACGGTAGAGTTGGATGCTGGACAGAAGGTGTGGGTCATGGATAAGCCTGGGCGTAGTTTGCGTAGTAGCATTTCACGTAGCTACGTGAAGTACATTTTGAACTACACGTAGCTATGCAAATTGCGTAGCTGTGTGCTTGACTGCACTGTACAATAATTGCCAAAAGCATCTTGCACAGTGCAAGTTAAAATAAAATAAATACCTCCGTATTTATATGCTTTAAATGCATATAGTCATTTCACAAAAGTGAAAACAATAAATTAATAAGCAGTGAGAGAGGTGATGATTTTGGGATCCTCCCTAACCTAGGGAGAGAACCAAGCAGATGCCTTGAAAACAAAAAGCACATCTTTCGAACGATTCAGTGGTGGTCCCATCCTCTTAGGACCACCCCAAGCACAGTTATTGGCAAAAATACAATCCCAACCAAAGGCCCTGCAAAGCATTATGGGACGAGATTAGCAGTGGGCAGTGAATATTATAGTATCCAATATCAAAATAATTCTACAAAGAGCTGCAGTTCCACTAGTCATTACTAGATGTCCCTCACGAGTCAAATGCAAAAGCTTCATGAAAGGGTTTCAATGCTTTTGCATTTGACTCGTGAGGGACATCTAGTAACGACTAGTGGAACTGCAGCTTGATGTATTAATAATTTCAATGCTTTTGTATTTGACTCGTGAGGGACATCTAGTAACGACTAGTTGAACTGCTGCTCTTTGTAGAATTATTTTGATATTGGACACTATAATATTCACTGCCCACTGCTAATCTCATCCCATAATGCTTTGCAGGGCCTTTGGTTGGGATTGTATTTTTGCCCATAACTGTGCTTGGGGTGGTCCTAGGAGGAAGGGACCACCACTGAATCATTCACATGATATGCTTTTTGTGTTCAAGGCATCTGCTTGGTCCTCCCCCTAGGTTAGGGGGGACCCCAAAATCATCACCTCTCTCATTGCTTAATATTTCCATTGTCAAAGTTCACTTTTGTTATATGCTTTTTAGCATAGAAAATTGCTTTAACAAAGCATTTGTATGTGTTTAATATACTGTTGCTATGCTATGTCGATTAGCACAGTTTTTTTACTCTGCTACGTGCAATTTGGCGTAGTAACACAAACTTTGCATGCTCCGTGAGTGTAGCAAAGTATTATGCCCAGGGTTAGTCATGAAGCCAGAAGAGCTTAGTGCTCTCCAGGACCGGTGGACTGGACTGTTTGAGATCGTGGAAAGAAAAGGCCAGACCACTTACGTTGTCGATGTGAAGACCCCCCGTCAACCCCACAGGGTGTTCCACGTCAACCGCCTGAAGCCACATCAGGAGCGTTCAGAGCTCACTCTCCTGATGATAACAGATGGAAGTGAGGAGGAGGAGAGTGAGCCTCTTCCAGACCTTCTGGCGGCCCATGAGAAGGATGGCTCGGTAGAGGGAGTGGTCCTCGCCCCATCCTTGACCCCAGAGCAACAGAGGGACTGCCGCCAGATCTTGGGGCAGTACGCCTCGTTGTTCTCCCTCACACCTGGGATCACGCACCTGTGTACCCATGATGTGGACACAGGGGACAGTCCGCCCGTAAAAACCAAGTCTTACCGGCTGTCCGATAAAGTCAAGGCTAGTATCCAGGGTGAGGTTACCAAGATGCTAGAACTGGGGGTGATTGAGCCTTCCAGTAGCCCTTGGGCTAGTCCGGTGGTGTTGGTGCCGAAAGCGGCCCCACCGGGCACCACACCAGAACTTCGGTTCTGTGTGGATTACCGCGGACTCAACTCAGCCACAAAGACCGACGCTCACCCGATCCCTCGGGCGGATGAGCTCATTGACCGGCTGGGAGCAGCCCGGTATCTGAGTACCATTGATTTGACGTCAGGCTATTGGCAGATCGCCATGGCGGAAGGAGCAAGGGAGAAGACTGCGTTCTCCACCCCCGAGGGCCACTTTCAATTTCGGGTGATGCCCTTCGGGTTGAAAAATGCTCCAGCCACTTTCCAGCGGTTGGTGAACCAGGTGCTGTCTGGCCTAGAGGCCTTCTCTGCTGCCTACCTGGATGACATAGCTGTCTTCAGTAGCAGCTGGGAGGACCATCTGGAGCATCTCCAGGAGGTGCTACAGGCTCTGCAACGGGCTGGTCTAACCATCAAGGCCAGCAAGTGCCAGATTGGACAGGGATCTGTCGTGTACCTGGGACATCTGGTGGGCGGAGGTAAGGTGCAACCCCTCCAAGCCAAGATCGAGACCATCTTTGCCTGGGAGCCCCCAAGACCCAAACCGAGGTCCGAGCTTTTCTCGGCCTCACGGGATACTACCGCCGGTTCGTCAAGGGATATGGAACCATCGTGGGCCCATTGACGGAATTGACTTCAAAGAAGCAGCCACGCAGAGTCATCTGGACGGCTGCCTGCCAGGAAGCCTTTGAAACCCTCAAACGTGCAATGTGCACCGCACCGGTGCTCAGGACTCCAGACTTTGGACGGGAATTTATCGTGCAGACAGACGCTTCTGAGCATGGCATAGGAGCTGTGCTCTCACAGCTGAATGACGATGGCCAAGACCAGCCAGTGGCCTTCATTTCCCGAAGACTACTCCCCGGGAACAGCGGTGGAGTACCATCGAACGAGAAGCCTTTGCCGTGGTTTGGGCTGTAAAGAAGTTGAGGCCATACCTTTTTGGTTGTCACTTCCTGATCCAGACCGACCACAGACCTTTCGCTGGCTCATGCAGATGAGAGGCGAAAACCCCAAATTGTTGAGGTGGTCCATTTCCCTCCAGGGGATGGACTTTCGGGTGGAACATTGACCCGGTGTAGACCACGCCAACGCTGACGGTCTCTCCCGGTTTTCCGCCTTAGCGACGAGAACTCCCTAGAGGTTGGGAAGCTCTCCCTCTTTCGGCTGGGGGGACGCGTGTTAGACCTGTCAGCCCTAGGGTGGTCTTGCCCTGTTTTTTTCCCTTTTGCGCCTCATTTTTGCCACCGTAGTTTTACTGGACCTAGGTCTCCGGGCGCCTTGCCACTGCTAACCAGTGCTGAGGTGCAGGTGCTCTCTCACTCAAGATGGCTGCCACAGGCCCCTGCTACTGCAGAGGGGCCTTGCACACATACACACTAGTAGCCAGGGTCAGGCTGGGACATAGGGATACAGTATTCATTCCGTCCCCGCCTCTGGGCCACATAGCCAGACATGTAGAAGGTTCCAGAACCTTCCGGGCTGTGGGAGGAGTTATGTTTTGCCGCCTTTAGGAGGGTCGCCTGACCTAGGGGTATAAGAGGCTTGGAGGGAAATCTTTTAGTCAGTTGGGGCACCACTGATCCTGGGAGAACCTCTGCCGGAGTACAGGCTTTAGGGCCTAGGGGGGAGACCTACACTACTGCTGCTGACAAGGCTTAGGCCCTGCTGTAGTAAGTTAGCTGAGGAACGCCCACCACCCACTGACCTTGCCCAGCGTGAGGGGACCCAGGGAACCACCTTCAGCGTGCTGGGAAGTAACATCAAGCACTCCCAGAACCACCAACTCATTCCCCCCCTCATATCAATCAATCAATCAATCAATCACGGCATTTATAGAGCGCGCTACTCACCCGGGAGGGTCTCAAGGCGCTGGGGGAGGGGGTAAGTTACTGCTCGAACAGCCAGGTCTTGAGCTGCTTCCTGAAGGAGAGATGGTCCTGGGTTCGCCGAAGGTGAGTGGGGAGGGAGTTCCAGGTCTTGGCTGCCAGGTAGGAGAAGGATCTTCCTCCGGCGGTGGTTCTGCGGATGCGTGGTACGGTGGCGAGGGCGTGGCTGGTTGATCGTAGCTGGCGGGTGGGCGTGTAGAAGGTCATGCGGTCGTTGAGGTACTTTGGGCCCAGGTCGTGGAGGGCCTTGTGTGCGTGGATGAGGAGTCTGAACGTGATTCTCTTGCTGACGGGGAGCCAGTGCAGGTCTTTCAGGTGTCCGGTGATGTGGCTGTGTCGGGGGATGTCCAGGATGAGTCGTGCGGAGGCGTTCTGGATGCGCTGGAGTCTTTTTTGAAGTTTGGCTGTGGTTCCGGCATAGAGGGTGTTCCCATAGTCCAGTCGGCTGGTGACGAGTGCCTGGGTGACGGTCTTCCTGGTTTCAGTGGGGATCCATCTGAAGATCTTGCGGAGCATGCGCAGGGTGTTGAAGCACGAAGATGAGACGGCGTTGACTTGTCTGGTCATCGACAGGGAGGAGTCCAGGATGAAGCCCAGGTTTCGTGCGTGGTCCGTTGGCTTGGGCGCGGTGCCCAGGGCCGGGGGCCACCAGGAGTCGTCCCAGGCGGAGGGTGATGAGCCCAGGATGAGGACTTCCGTCTTGTCTGAGTTCAGTTTAAGGCGGCTGTTCCTCATCCAGTCGGCGACGTCTTTCATCCCGTCGTGTAGGTTGGCTCTGGCGGTGGTGGGGTCGTTGGTGAGGGAGAGGATCAGCTGGGTGTCGTCGGCGTAGGAGATGATGTTGAGGTTGTGTTGGCGTGCGATGGCTGCGAGGGGGCTCATGTAGACGTTGAAGAGGGTTGGACTGAGTGAAGATCCTTGTGGAACGCCGCAGATGACTTCGGTGGCCTCGGATCTGAACGGGGGAGGCGGACTCTCTGGGTTCTTCCGGCGAGGAACGAGATGATCCATTCCAGTGCTTTCTCTCGGATTCCGATGTTGCTGAGGCGCTTCACTAGGGTGCGGTGGCAGACGGTGTCGAACGCCGCGGAGAGGTCCAAGAGGATGAGGGCTGCTGTTTCCCCGTTGTCGTTTAGGGTTCTGATGTCGTCGGTGGCTGCGATAAGGGCGGTCTCGGTGCTGTGGTTGGCCCGAAACCCGGACTGCGAGGGGTCGAGAGATCCATTCGTCTCGAGGAAGGCGGCAAGCTGTCTGTTGACGGTCTTCTCGATGACTTTGGCCGGAAACGGAAGGAGCGAGATGGGACGGTAGTTCTTGAGGTCGGTGGGGTCCGCCGTTGGTTTCTTCAGGAGGGCGGTAAGCTCGGCGTGCTTCCAGCTCTCCGGGAAGGTGGCGGTGTGGAAGGAGGAGTTGATGATGTCCCGGAGATGGGGTGCGATGGTGGCGTCGGCTTTGTTGAAGACGTGGTGTGGGCAGGGGTCGGTTGGTGATCCGGAGTGGATGGAGTTCATCGTGCGGGTGGTGTCTTCGGTGCTGATCGGGGTCCAGTTGCAGAGGGTGGTGGTGGCGGGCGTTGGTTCGGCGGTAGGGTGCGTGGTTTGTGCGTCGAAGCTGTTATGTATGTCGGTGATCTTGCGGTGGAAGAACGCGGCGAGTGAGTTGCAGAGGTCTTGCGAGGGGGTGATGTCGTTGTTTCCGGCGCTGGGGTTGGAGAACTCTTTGACGATGCTGAAAAGTTCCTTGCTGTCGTGGGCGTTGTTGTCCAGTCGTTCTTTGAGTGCCGACTTCTTGGTGGCACGGATCAGCTGGTGGTGTTTGCGGGTGGCGTGCTTGAGGGCGGTCCTGTTGTCTGTGGTCTGGTCGAGTCGCCAGGTTTTCTCGAGAGTGCGGCAGTTCTTCTTGGATTCCTTGAGTTCGTTCATAAGAAGAAACTTCTGACAAGAAACTTTTGACAAGAAACTCATAATAAGAAACTTCTGACAAGAAACTCCTGACAAGAAACTCCTAAGAAGCAACCAATCTGGAACAGCCGCAAGAAACCTTAATTTGGGGAGGCCTGACCGTCCAGCAAGGCCTGAAACCTGAACTGCCAAACTGGGGATCACCAGGTAAAGCGCCGTGCCCTGAAGCGCTAGACCTTCACCCCCTATCTATTCCTGCCTGCTGCTGGGCTACCCCCAAGCACCTTTCCAGTCAGCCCTGCCCACAGGCTGCTGGTGCGCCCGCGTTCTGTCTCCACGAGGGAGAAACTGCCCCCCTCAGGTCACTGACCTCGTGAAGGAATCACCGCCGCGGCCGCCGCCGCGTGAGGAGAAGTGCTGTGGTGAGGGAAGCCCTCCTCGAGGCCGTGTGGTGAGGTGCGCCGTCCGCGCCCTCACCGAAGGAAGTGCTGTGGTGAGGGAGGCCCCTCGAGTGAGCGTGGTGAGGTGCGCCGTCCGCGCCCTCACCGAAGCCTCCAAATTGCCCCCAAGAGATCACCGCCGGGCCCGGGGCCCCACCGCCGAAGTCGCAGCCGAAGAAATCACTGCCGCAGCCCAAGGGGGCCGAGTGAAGAGGCCGTGGCCTAGCGCAATCCGCGAGGCCTCCAGGCCCCGCCGACGCCGTTGCTGGGCAGCCGGGGACGCCGGCCGCGCCCCCGGGAAGGCCGCGCAGCGATTGGGCGCCGGCTCCCGCCACGCCCCCCAGCGCCGACGGAGGCCGAGGAAGAGCTCCGGCTGTGCAGAGGGAGACGGGGAGCCGGCCGGAGAGGACTGCCGGCTCCCGCTCCCCTTCCCGAAGTCCCGCAAAGCCCGCATCCACTTACCTGATCCCGGGGGCCGGAGGAGGGTGATACCGGCCCCCGCAACGACCCGCAATTCCGGCCAAAAGGGCCGAGGTACCCCGACCGGGCCCCGCCCTCCAGAACACGGGCCGGGTCTGGAGATTGCCAGTCGCAAGGAAGCGCGACCAACGACCGACACATCAGGTGAGCCCAGGAGGCCCCTAGGGCCCGCAGAGACGCCACTGGGGGCTGGGGGCCACCATTAACCCTTGAATTAACCTGTGTAACTTTCCCCGTGAGGCGAGGCCCCGGAGAGGAGTGGGCCTGGCCTGAAATTAACCCCTGAGGGACACAGAAGCCCCAGAATACAGGACATGTTGAGGGGTTCCCCACATTGTTTATTAATTTAATGATGACGCCTAATGTAATTACTGCCTAGGCCTATGCTTATAACTGCAAAGTCTTTACCTAAGGGGGAAAGTGATTAATTGAATTGAGCTGAAGTGTACACCGCCAAGAGTTGAAGTGTTCTATGTTACAGGTGTACTGGAGTTGCGACGCCCACTGTACTGAATGTGGGTGCGCCTAGATTAATGCAGGCCTATTGAAATGTAACGTGAAAAGCCTTCTTTTAAGTAATTGAATATTCTTGAAGTGAACTGCATGTTTAGGCCCATGTTTTATTAATGCACCTTGTGATCATTATTGGTGCTACGTTTAGGAGATGATTCCTGCGGCCTTTTAGTGGCCTACAATGTTGATGAGCTATGATGCTTTAATAAGAATGTGCACCAGTTGAGTAATGCAATGATTTTAAATGTAGATCTGAATTAATCTGCCTCATCTGATGCTACCTTGATTTATATAAAAGATCTTGATTTTAAATACACAAGCCTGGTGTGGTGTCCTGTTATTGCGTCCGCATTCCTGAGTCAAAGTAAGAGTGTGCTGCACAACTGCCTTACACATTGCCTTCGCGTGCTTTCCCGCCTCGCGCCATGCTACCGTGACGGACTCGGTAACCCCGTTTCCAACAGTATCTATACTAACAATAGCTCTAAACTGAAGTGATTAGAATAAATGAAAAAAACAGAATAGACAACAAAACAATAACGAGGCTAGTCTGGATCACAGTTTATCCACTTACCTCACACTGCACAATAATATGTTTCAACCATGTACCCCAAGTAGATATTACCACAACCCACTAGCAGTTATGGTACGTCTTTAGATCGTGCGCATAATATCAAGGGAAGGTCAGACACACATGCCAGGCATTGTACTCATGCACTCAACCTAGGTGTAGGTATACTTAGTGTACAGCATGTATTCTATCTGAATACCAATATCTGAAGATATTCATACATTTTAACACAAAACATAATATAGTAAAATGTATTCACACGTAGTCCCACTCTAAATGCCACACACACCCTCACAGTTCCATTAACACTAATGGAAAAGGGAATGAACTACATGTTCCATATGCAATACATGGGAAATCAAAATGAAAATGGAAGTAAATGTTTACCTTAAGCAACATATTGGAATATACAATCACATATGGCAAACATTATCACTTTTTCAATAACAACCAATATCTACCAGTATACAACAGACACAAAATGTTCAAGATTAACATTTTCTAATTTTTTTAAAAAATGGAGACAGAAAAAATCTTTTAAAAAAATTAATAAAAGAAAAAGTCTGGGGTTGTGGCAGAAAAAAATAGTGTCCTTTCATAGTCTGTGCCCAGTTGCATCCAGGCGTTGTGCTTGCCTCTAAACATTTGCTGCACTGTCCTCGTCAGGAGGCTCTCCATCCTCCTGGAGCAGATAATAGTCTGGGCACCTACTTTTTGGGACAGGATGGAGATGTAAGATTTTTTTAGGGAAAACAGGGCCTTGGGTTTCTGGGAAGGAAGGTTTATGGGAACAATGAGGTCTATGGGCATGGGAGTGTTTCAGGGTATGAGGTGATTTGGGAACAGGTGGAATAGTGAGCAGAGAAAATTATGGTGGGTTTTGAGATGAGGTCGGTTGGTGGAATAGGAGTCATGGGGGTTAAAATGGGGGCTAACGGAGGTGTAGGGGCAGATGCACTGGAAGCATTGGGGTCAAAGGAGCCACTACCAGAGACGGGACCTCTCTGTGTGGCAGAAAGGGCAGAGTGCATGTCATCCAGGGTGTTAATCACTTGAGACAGTTACTGACGGACACCCTCAATGGAATGCAACAATGTCGTCTGTCACACAGATCGGTTCTCAAGAACCCCTAGTGCCTCCTCTAACACTAGGGCTGACGGAATGGGGGCAATAGGATAGGTGCTGGAGGTGAAGGAGACAACAGTCCGTTTATGGACTGGGTGCTGCCTTGTTAGTTGGGAGACAGGAGTGAGGATGTTGGTGTTGAGAGAGGTGGTGGCAGCAACAGGAGCAGATGTAGTGACCTGTCATGGTTCAGCCGCCACCATGAGGGACCGGCCAGAGTCTGAGGCCTCAGAAAAAACAAAATTGGTGACGCTTCCTAATGGTCAGCCCCCTCACCCTAGTGACCCTGGGTCTGTCAGTGTTAGTGGCTCCATCTAAAGAATCCGGATGGTGAAGCCCCCTCCTGGTCACCTCCCTCACCCTGAGTGACCCTGGGTCTGTCAGTGTTAGTGGCTCCATCTACAGAATCCAGATGGTGAAGCCCCCTCCTGGTCACCTCCCTCACCCTCAGTGACCCTGGGTCTGTCAGTGTTAGTGGCTCCAGTTACAGAATCCAGGTGGCCCTCCTGATGGTCCCTCAATGCGTGGCCAGCATGTTCCTTACTTGCTTCGGAGGAAACTGAAAGCAGAGATATGCACACATCAGTTATACACTACAGAATGAATTAACACAATCTACACACATCAAATAGGGCTTCAATGTACACACTGAAGGTTAGTCTTGTAAATAAAGGGCACCCAATGTGACATCATCTGATTTAGAATTTGGCAAACCGGTTGTTCTGTCACAAACCTCATGGCTATCCTGTCTGCATTTCTACAAGCGCATTATATTCTACAGCACTTATACTAAGGTGTAGAGGATATCTGTAACTTCTGAGACAGAGTATCCATACACAATACTCAAAATTAGGCCCAATATCTGGCAATGTATAAATCTGAAATAAAAGTAGCATTTACAAAGAATGCTAAATTGTATATGACTCAAAAACACTGGGCCCCATAAATAGTGTTTGACAGAAGGGACACTGTCACAAATGTGACATAAATTTGGCCCACCATATTACAAGTGTCGTGCACTTTAATGCACTTGTTATATGGCGGTATCTTTTCTGCCATGTTTGTGAATGAGTATTCCGTTTGCTAAACTCAAAATGAGGCACCTATTGTTGTTTTTAGTTTTTGAAATTTATTTATTTATAAAGTTTTATATAGCGCGAACATGACCCGTGAGGGTATCAGAGCGCTTTACAGATGATCGGAAGGAAGAACCAGAAAAGCAAACAACATAAACAAGAGAGGTACAGACTGTGTAAGCTCACAAATTGAGGAGAGTTACCTCCATAGGACCAAGCCGACATGACAATAGGCATGATCCAACATTCAAATAATACCATGTGTAGATACTGAATCAAATTGTGAGACCTAGAGCAGAAATTTGTTCATAAGTAATATTTTAACCTCTTTTTTTTTTCACCACAAAATTTTATTGTCGATAGCCAAATCAGCCCTGGAGTATCCAAGGTTTACAGTATTACAATATACATAGTAGCGGTAATAATGTCAACATTTACCGTATCAAAATAGAGCAGTTTAGAGAAGACTGTATTGGTGATAGGAATGTTCCCTGCTTGGTGTAGACTCCTGGTTAATGTGCTGTATTCACATTTCTAAGTATCAACTATCTCACATTCTGTGCTTAATGGACCTAACCTCAACTGCTATCAGACTTTCTGGACTATATGGACCAAACCTAGAACACAACCTGTGTGTATGTGTGAAGGACTAGCTTTATTAAAGTAGTCTGCTCATACACTTGCCCCAGACCTGGATGTCCACTACAAACTTGCCCTCAAGTACTGGGCAAGGTGTGTTATGTTATGTGTATTTGTAAAGCTCGCTATCACCTGCACTGGTAGCCTGGTGCATAGTAGGTGTGTGTGCGTAGTCCTGCCTATGGTAAATTAGTTAATTGAAAAGCCAGGTCTTCAGCTTCGTGCGGAATTCAAGAAGAGAGGAAAATATTCTAATTGAGAGTCCATACTTTAGGAGCAAGGTTAGAGAGCACCTGTCCCCCTGATGTGGTTCTGTGTATGCGTGGGATGTGTGTCAGTAGGAGTCCTGCAGAGGTGCTGGGTCTTTAGTGGCAGGAGATACGCATGTTCAGGTAGATGGCCTAAAATGTGTAGTGCCTTTAATGTGTGTGTGTGAGCAGCTTGAAATTAGCGCCTTGTGTATTTGGACATAATGGAGCTCCCGGAGGTGTGGTGTAAGTTCTGTGTGGGAGGATGGGTTTGGTGTTTGAGGGATTGTGCAGAACTCGGCCAACTGGGCCGTGCAGTTGATGGAGCAGAGAAAATAATTTTTTTTAACCCCTAACAAATTTATAAATAATTAATAAAATGTTCGTTTAAATGTATTAATCAACACTGTACGTGTGGGAAGGGTAATACGCAAATGTGTGTGCTAAATAATCTATTAATGGATGTACGTGTGTCTAATTATAACGTAAAAGTAAATGCGTACTAATTTAAAATCAATGCATGTTTTTGTGCTTCATAGAAATAAAACGTGTCGTAGCAAAAACAATAGTGATGGTAAGTAAGAAACAGCTTAAATGTTGCTTTCTGCTAGGTAATAACTAATTAGGGTACGTAGATGACGGGAGGGAAACGAAAAGGCTATTTTTCTTTATTTTAATTATGTTTTGTTTACTTCAAATTAGTGCTTCTAAAGTATAACCGAGTGACGATATAAAATGGCTGCCAGTGGGTGATGTGCGCAAGCGCAAGGGAGACATGTGACACGGGAGAGAAGTCGGAGAAAAACTAACCTCGTGATGTTGCTGAGAGGCTAGGATGCGAGAAATGGTCAAGGCTGATGTGACCTAATTGAACTGATAGTGTGCCGTGGTGATCAGCAGAGACCCGTGGGAAACCAGTTTAAGAGAAAGGACAATGACTGCAGAGTTCTCGAATGTATCGAAAGAAGTTACAAATGTACTGATCGAAGCGGATGGAAACATGTCTTGAACTGTGAGAAAGGAAATGATCCAAGGACCATTGGATCCAAGAGAACTTGATTAAAAGAATGAATAAGATGACATGCATGGACCAATGAAAGAAAAGCGTGTTATTAATGTTGCAACAATTAGTTAGCAAAGTTAGAATTAGGGTATAAGAGGGCCTACTCTTAGTGGGAGGGGGTCAGTCGCAGTCACAGTCAGGAGCAGAGTTGGAGAGTCGTGTTGGTGTTGGTGGCTTCCAGTGCTGGGTGGTCCTGATCGATCCCTTACTGAGCGGGAGATGCTGAAAGACTGTTAGATGAGACGGGTTGCAGGTAGCTGATGCTGACGAGCTGAAGTTTCTGTTGCTGTCTTAATTTTCCAGTTGAGTATGAGAATCAGGTTATTTCTAATTCCTAAGCTTAGGTTAGAAATCATTAGGCTAAATTAGGAAAATAGGCAGGTAATTAGGGTTTTGCTTCATGACGAAAAATGTCCTTTCTGCAATAAATTGATTATGCTTAATAAATATTTGAATTAATAATGAATGAATAATTGAATAAAAGTTTAAATTCTTTCTCATGCTTTTAAAATTATATAAAATTTAAGATTCTTTAAATCAAATGACTCAGTGGTTATTTTCCTAAATGATTGTGACATCAGTAATTGGTTTTTGTGATTTAGCTGGTCTTAGTCACTATGAACTAATTTCTTACATGAATGATTCATCGACAAAACAATGAGCAGGAATATCTTAGGAAATAACTAAAAGAAAGCGATAAGTTAAGGTAAGAAGATATCCCGGCTCCTTCCAGCGGTACATAAATGGTGTTTTCCATTTAGTTCTCATGCTTCTCCTAGGAGTACAGAATTTCGTAAAGGTGTAAAGGAAATCCAGGTATGTGCGTGTGTGTTAGGCGATGTTTATGGGCCCCATCGTCATGTGGATGTGAGAAAATATAGTTTGCCCCTGGATGACCTATAAGTGACCTAGGAGGAGAATAGTTTTTATTGTACGCGCTGCATCAGATTTCTTGGTAGCAGAGTTATGGTTTTCTATAGATTAGTTTAGTGATTATTGTTTATTGATTATTGATTATATTTGATGACTAACACTATATGTTGAGTCGTGTTATGTTATATGTGAGTTTTCACGCTTCTGGGATGTAGGAAGTGGAACACGTGTGGCAAGAGAAGTCACATGGAATTTGGTACATGGTCTGAATTCATTTTGGTAATAACACAGGTTGTGTTATGTTAGGGATTTTCTGTACGAAAGGTGTGTAACTGAAATAGCAAATCACGTTTTCTTGTGAAACTTTGGCCTTAATTCTCAGGAGCCTAGTCTCCACATGTGTCTTATCCCCAGAGAAACGAGTAAATTGTTTGCTTGAAAGAAGGGTAAGGTAGAGGGAAGTGCTACTTTATCGGCGAGAGTAAATAATTCTGTGGTAGCGTAGAGGTAAGCGCTGCCTACTGGAAATACAGGATTCTTGTGTAAAAGGACAAAGCTGTCACTTTTGTTTAGCGAATCAGACTATGGAATTGTTTTAATTGTTGTAACTAACGGAGAAAACAGTGAAAAGAAAATTGCCGATAAATTTTGTAAAGGAGGGGTAAAAGAGCAGAAGTGACGTAGAACAGTGCCGCGCTAGGATTGGATAGTGCGCCAGTCACGTGAACCCAGAGCAGGGGTGACGTAGAAAAGGGCCGCGCTAGGATTGGTTGGTTCGCGGAAGAAGGGAATTGTTCTGATTGGTACGTTAGTGTGAGTCGCGCTGTAATTGGTTGAAGTTCCGTACACAGAACAGCGTTAGCGTAAAGAGAAAAACAAATAGAAAACATGCCGTATTACGAGTATGAAAGGGAGAGAACGTCATGGACGACAAAATTAAAGAATTTCTTTAAGAAAGACAAAAAGGTCGTGACTAGAGAGGGACAAGTAATTCCTCCGCCGAAATCAGCAGCTTCACATATGATGCTGAAATATGGATATCATACGTGCATATGGTTGGAAAATTGGGCAAAGTATACGAAGAATGATGGTGCTTTAGCTTTTCCTGAGAATGGTTCATTTAGTGTAGCGGTTTTGCGAAATTTGCGAGAAAAGATGACAAATCTAGAACCTAGACCTCGACCGACACAGTTTGAAGCGTTGACGGAATGGGAGGATGAGATGTATGAGCGAGAGAGATTCAGAGGTTTAAGGGATCATGAGTTTATGCCTGGAAGGATGTGGGGAATAAATCATGAAGACAGAATAAAATGATGGAGATGTGCTAATATGACAGGAGGTTTGTTTCCAGCTTTTACAGTTGAGGAAGGGACTAAGAAAAAACGGACTGAGAAAAAGAAACATATGGAGAGGGAAAAATATATGCATGAGAGCGAAACGGATGATGAATTGCTGGAAGATATTCTAAATAGAAATCCACCTCCGTATCAGCAGAGTTCTACAGTGGTGACACCAAATGCGCCGCTAATAGAGACTATGCGAAATAAAAGTCCGGAAAAAAGAATTGAAATAAATAGGTCACAAGAACAAATGAGAACTTCACAAAATGAAGGAATAGAAAGTGACAATGCCAGCGAATTAGCAAGGACAACCAAAGAACTAACTGAAAAGATTAGAGAGTTAACGAAAAATATGGAAGCAGTTACTGTGCCTGTAACAATAGGTCCAGTGATACCAGTTTTTGAGAATCAGAAAGTTGATGAAAGATCTTTGGTGATTCCCATGAGTTCACAATTTCAGAGAGAAAAAGAAAGAATGGAACAAAGTGCAAGTACAAGTAATTTGGCTAGTACTTACAGACCAAGTCCACCTACAAATTTGACGGTGAATGAGTGCAATGGTAGGAAAATGCAAATGGTAACAGAATCTGCAACAGAAACACCTGAAAAGAGTGGTAATTGGGTAGAACTAAATAATACACCCATAGGTCCGACTCCTGATGAGTTAAATGAGTGGATGAAGGCATTTAAAATAAAAGAACCAGAAGAAAAACCATTAGATGTAATTAGGATAAAAATTGACATGGAAGAATTAATTCTAGGAACGATTGGTACAGAAAAGATAAAAAATTACCAGGATGACGAAATAATGTTTTTGTGCAAAAGTATTACATGGAGAGCAAAGAATTTACATGACAAACTAGAAGAAGTAGCCAGTGAAATTGGAATAGACTTTGCGAAAGTGAAAACGTTGCAGAAACCATATAGAGTAGACTTTTGTGAAAAGGATATTGAAAATTTGAACACGGCAGGAAGGCTGACACAGATAAAAGAGTTAATTGTGTTGTTGAGAAAATGGGGTGATGTGGACAGATGGAAGGTTAGATGGACGAAGAAGAATGAGAAAACTACAGACAAAGGTTCATTGGCTTTTATGATAACTGAAAAAGAATCTGTTGCTAAAGAATACCCTATGAGAGAAACTCCAGGTGGTAGTTATGTGCATGTTCCCTGGACTAGGCAGGACATACTGTCATTTACCAATGACTTTCCAAAGCTAAGAGAGAAGCCAGTTGAGTGGTACCGACAAGTAGAGAGGTTTGTAAAGGTCTCAAAAGTGTTGTGGATAGATTTAGATGGATTGTTTGACATAGTGGTACCAACAGATTTGTGGTCAGAATGTAAGATTACAGTTGACTGGCCAACTACAGAATATCCAAGAGATCCTAAGACAGGAGCTCCAGGTCCTGATGTGATGAAGAAGTATGATAAGGTAATTACCTTTTTAAAGAATAAGATTCCTCCTAAAGAGACAGATTGGGTAAAAATCGATAGAACTACACAAGAAAGTAAGGAGTCTGTACATGCCTATTATGAAAGGTTGTTGTTGGTTTTCAAGCAGTATAGTGGATATGAGGAATTAAGTGAAAAAGATATGAGTCATTTTGTGTACAGATTTCTGGATTGAAACCAGAGATTAGTGAAATGATTAAACAGCATATGATTAATTGGCAGAATGGCACAGTCGATGATGTGCTGAGGTATGCTAAGTATTGCAGTGATGATATTGAGAGTAGACAGCGTAAATTGAAAGAGAAGGCAATGTGGGCACAGGTGAAGGTGGCAGAAAAACAAGAAGCTCAATTGGACAATAATAATGGAAATGAAACAGGACAGAATAAAATGCGACCTAACATAGGTAAAGGAAAAGGTCAAGTGAGTCTAGAAGAGGCAAAGAAGAAATGGCCATGTCATAATTGCGGAAAATTAGGGCATTGGAGAAACGAGTGTAAATTCCCACCTAATCCGGAAAATCAATCATTGACTCCACAGGTGCAGAATGAGGTAGTTGTTCAACAAAGTCAGGTGCCGCAACCACCACTTCCCAACACTGTTAACCAGCAAAGATACAGTACAGAAACAGGATTCTACGGAGGAGAGCAGGTAACACAGTTGCCGCGAGCAGCTAACATTTCTCAGTATTGGTTGCGTCAGAGTGAGGATGACCCGGATGAAAGATTCTGACGGTGCCCAGGAGAGGGGAAAGAGTGCGTACTTGGCGCAACTCTAGAGGTAGATCAGTCTGGTCCCTTTGTGGATGGAGAAGTGAATGGTGCAAATGTAACATTCCTTGTCGATACTGGAGCTACCCGTTCTACTGTTAGATCAGTGGAAATTCCAAACCTTCCTCTCTCAGGTGAATACATCCAAGTAGTAGGAGTAGCCAATCAGCAGATTAAAACACCACTTACTGAATTGGTGGAAGTAAAAATTGGTTCCTTTACCAAAATGCATAAATTTGTAGTGTGCGATTGTAGTCCTGTAAATCTTTTAGGTCGTGACCTCTTGTGCAAGATGAATTGCACAATTTATTGTACGCCAGAGGAATTGGATTTCAGACCTCAGATGAAGATGTCTTGTATAAAGTAACTTTGATGAATCAGGAACCTGAAATGAATGGTTTGTTTCCTGCATTTGATGCAGAAAAACTTCCAGAAGAACTAAAAAGTGCAGTGAAAGAAAGTGTGTGGGATTTTACAGGAGAAGACATTGGATTAATGAAAGAAGTTGATCCCGTAAAAGTAACAGTAAAAGAAGGAACAACTTACCCGAATACAAATACAGTACAAATTAACTCCAGAATAATTGAAGGAATAGCTCCTGTAATAAATAAAATGATTGAACAGGGAATTCTAAAAGAAATAATGAGCAGTCCATGTAATTCACCTATTATGGGACTGAAAAAGCCAAATGGAACATATAGAATAGTACAGGATTTGAGAAAGATCAACAAAATAGTTGTGCCCTGTTGTCCAATAGTGCCAAACCCTGCAGTAATTCTATATCAAATTCCACATGAAGCTGAGTGGTACACTGTGATAGATTTGTGTCACGCATTTTTCTCTATTCCTTTGCATCCAGATAGCCAGCCATTATTTGCGTTCCGGTTCGGAGAGCGTATTTTGGCATGGTGCCGAATTCCTCAGGGGTATACAGAAAGCCCCTCAATCTTTAATCAGATTCTAAAGAAATCTCTGGAAGATTTGAAAATGCCAGAAAAGTCAGTGATGGTGCAGTATATCGATGACCTGTTGGTGGCATCGAAAACAAAAGAAGCATGTGTAAGTGATACAATTGCTTTACTGAACCATCTAGAGAAAAGAGGACATAAAGTGTCTCCTTCAAAATTGCAGTTTTGTCAGAAAGAAGTCCAGTATTTAAGGCATAAAATTGAGAAAGGAGTGCGAAAGATAGCGACAGAAAGAGTAAGAATGATTCAAGGAATGAGAGCACCAATGACGCAAAGAGAGGTAAGAATGTTTCTGGGAATGGTTGGATATTGCCGACAATGGATAAGTGGTTTCTCTTTGATTGCAAAACCAGTACAAAAGTTGACCAAGAAAGATGTAAAAGACCCTTTTGAGTTAAACAATGAAGAAATGAAATCTTTCAAAGAATTGAAAAAGAAATTATGTGAGGCACCTGCATTAGGCATGCCTGATTATGAGAAGGATTTTGAGTTGTACTGCAGTGAAAGAGATGGATGTGCGTTTTCAGTACTGGTACAAAAACATGGAACAATGAAAAGACCAATTGCTTATTTTTCAGCTGTTTTAGATCCTATAGCAAAAGCATTGCCCGGATGTCTGAAAGCAGTTGCTGCTACTTGTATAAGTCTGGAACAAAGTGAAGGTATAGTGATGGGGTATCCACTGAGAGTATATGTCCCCCATTCAGTAGAAATTCTTTTGACAAGAACAAAAACACAGTACATGACACATAGTCGGCTGACTAAGTACAAAAAAGTCATCTTGAGTGCTGAAAATTTGACCATAGATAGATGCATGAATGTGAATCCTTCAACATCATTGCCAGATGAGGAGAGTATAATTGAACAAGACTAACCCTGGGCATAATACTTTGCTACGCTCACGAAGCATGCAACGTTTGTGCTACTACGCAAATTGCACGTAGCAGAGTGAATAACTGTGCTAATCAGCGTAGCAGTAATATAATAAACTCCTTCAAATGCTTTGATAAAGCAATTTTCTATGCTAAAAAGCATATAACCAATTCACAAAAATGAATTTTGACAATAAAATATCAAGCAATGAGAGAGGTGATGATTTTGGAGTCCCCCTAACCTAGGGGAGGACCAAGCAGATGCCTTGAACACAAAAAGCATATCATGTGAACGATTCAATGGTGGTCCCTTCCTCCTAGGACCACCCCAAGCACAGTTATGGGCAAAAATACAATCCCAACCAAAGGCCCTGCAAAGCATTATGGGACGAGATAAGCAGTGGGCAGTGAATATTATAGTGTTCAATATCAAAATAATTCTACAAAGAGCTGCAGTTCAACTAGTCGTTACTAGGTGTCCCTCACGAGTCAAATGCAAAAGCATTGAAATTATTAATACATCAAGCTGCAGTTCCACTAGTCGTTACAAGATGTCCCTCACGAGTCAAATGCAAAAGTATTGAAAACCTTTCATGAAGCTTTTGCATTTGACTCGTGAGGGACACCTAGTAACGACTAGTGGGAACTGCAGCTCTTTGTAGAATTATTTTGATATTGGATACTATAATATTCACTGCCCACTGCTAATCTTCTCGTCCCATAATGCTTTGCAGGGCCTTTGGTTGGGATTGTATTTTTGCCAATAACTGTGCTTGGGGTGGTCATAAGAGGATGGGACCACCACCGAATCGTTCAATAAGATGTGCTTTTTGTTTTCAAGACATCTGCTTGGTTCTCTCCTAAGTTAGCGAGGATACCAAAATCATCACTTCTCTCACTGCTTGTTAACTTTTTGATTTCACTTTAGTGAAATGACTATATGCATTTTTAGCATATAAAGACAGAGATATTTATTTTATCTCAATTTGCACTGTACAAGATGCTTTTGGTAATTATTGTACAGTGCAGTCAAGCACACAGCTATGCAATTTGCATAGCTACATGTAGTTGAAGCTGTACTTCACATAGCTACGTGAAGTACTACTACGCAAACTACGCCCAGGCTTAAACAAGACGAAGTAGATCATGATTGTCTGAACGTGCTGGAATATTGCACGAAACCAAGAGCTGACATAAAAGATGAACCGTTAAAGGAATCTGATTATGTCATGTTTGTGGATGTTTGTGGATGGCTCATGCTTGAGAACGAAAGACGGAGTTTTAAGCGCAGCTTACGCAGTGTGCACAGTGGTCACTGTGATGGAAGCGTCTTGTCTGAAAGGAATAAGGTCTGCACAAGTTGCGGAACTGATTGCTTTGATTCAAGCATGTAAATTAGGAAGAAATGTACGAGTCACGATTGTGACCGATAGCCAATATGGTTTCGGTATCGTACATGACTTCGGTCAGATTTGGTCACAAAGAGGTTTTTTGACGTCTGCAGGAACACCTATCAGAAATGGAGATTTTGTTCAAAAGCTGCTTGAGGCGATACAGTTGCCTAAACAAATCGCTGTAGTGAAGTGCAAGGCGCATAAGAAGAACGAAGATTACATAGCCGTCGGCAATAATTATGCCGATGAGATAGCCAAATATTGTGCAGAGAACATGGTGTCCATGAACAAAAATAGAGAAAGGGAGCATATCTCTTCTCCTTTGCTTTTTACTAATACTGTCGAGACATGGGATGAAGTAAGACAGTTACAAGAAACCGCAAGTGAAGAGGAAAAAGATTACTGGATAAAAGCAGGATGTAGAAGACAGGAAAATAATGGTGTGTGGGTATACAGAGACGAAAGACCAGTTATGCCTAATAGCATGATTGCAGACATGGCACGGATGTACCATGGACAAGCTCATATTGGGAGAGATGCAATGATCAGACTTTTTAGACAAACCTGGTATAACCCAAAATTCAGAGCCATTGCTGAAAGTCTTTGTCAAAGATGTCTTATTTGTCAGCAGTTTAACCCAGGAAGAAAAACAGTAGTGAGTCTAGGAACAATAGGACGAGAAGGAGGTCCATTCACTAGAATGCAGTTAGACTTTATCGAGATGCCCCCTAGTAACAGACTAAAATATGTTCTAGTGGTCGTCTGTTTGTTCTCTCGTTGGGTGGAGGCATACCCCACTAGAAGGAATGATGGAACAACAGTGGCAAAACTTATGCTGCGAGAGTTCATTCCAAGGTATGGTTTTCCAGTCACGGTTGAGACAGATAGAGGAACACTTTTTCAAAATGAGTTGATCCAATTGATTTGCGAAGCATTGAGTATTAAACAAAAACTACATTGTGCTTACAGACCAGAGGCTTCTGGGGTAGTGGAGCAAATTAATGGAACAATTAAGAACAGATTAGGAAAAATGTGTCAAGCTACAGGACTCAAATGGCCAGATGCACTGCCTCTTGTTCTGATGACCATCAGAAGCATCCCTGAAAAGAAAACTGGACTTAGTCCTCATGAGATGATCATGGGACGAGCAATGAGACAAGCATACGTACCTGTCAATAAGTTATTGACTATAACTGATGATCTAGTACTGGATTATTGCAAGGGACTGGCTGATGTGGTGCGTTCTGTGTTTCATCAGGTTGGACCGGATGCGACCACTCTTGAAAGAAAACCAGCCCACGACTTGAATCCAGGAGACTGGGTCCGTATAAAAATCCACAGGAGAAGAAACTGTCTAGTTCCTCGCTGGGACGAACCACGACAGGTAATCCTAGTGACAACGACTGCAGTCAAGTGTGCAGGAGTGAAGAACTGGGTCCATGCCAGCCACACAATCAGAGTTCAAGAACCTACTGATCGACATGTGAGTCGACGTCTGGAAGTGTAGGATAAAAGTTTAACAGCTGGGACAACAAGGATAAGAGAAAGGGTGCCAGAACTTGAAGATCGACCTGAAAGTCGACATCTGGAAACCCCAACTGCAAACACCTCTAGAGAAGAAGAAGAAGAAGAAGAAGAAGAAAGAAATTCAGAAGTTCCAGAACTTGAAGATCGACCTGTAAGTCGACATCTGGAAATATCTGACACAAGTTCAGGATCTGATGATTCAGTTGCAAACTGTGAAGAATTCCGAAGGAGAACTTGGGGGTATAAACCAATTAGAGAAGAAAATGAGCAAGAAAATGATCTAGATGAACAACCAAGTACAAGTTATGGTGGAAATCCTTCAGAAATAATATTAATAGATGAAGTAGGGAAAGAAGTACACAAAAAGTTAGAGAATCGAGAAGAACCCCGAGGAGCAATAGGGACAGATAGAGAAACAAAAGAACAAAGAAATTTAGAAGTAGAGAGTGAAGAAAATACCAAATCGGAAGAACACCGAGGAGGGACAGTAATAAGGGAACACAAGAAGGAGAAGACAGATCCACCAGTAGGAGATGACGAGATCATAAGTTTCAAAATAAGAGACAATAGTGAAACAGTTGAAACAGAAACTGAAGAGAGTGGAGAAGAGGAGAAGGCAAAAACTGAATCAAGAAAAAGAAATTGGAAATCAGAAAGAGAAGAAAAAGAAGGTGAAGCCAAAAGGCCAAGAAAAGGAGATAATTGGCCCAACAGCTATATAAGAAAATTGAGATATAGAATAATAAGAGCAGGAGACGAAAGTGCTGAACAAGTGAATGAAATAACAAGTCAAAAGGGACAAGAAAAACCAAGTGGAAAAAGATTACAAAAATCCAAAAGAACAAAGAAAGTGAATGCAAAGTATAAGTCACCTGAGTGGCTGTATATCGCACTGACGGATTACAAAGAAGAAGAAAACACTCACGAGAACCAGAGACTAAGAAGTCGAATGGGAAAAGGTGAGATGCAACAAACCTGAAGTGAAGACTTATAGTGCTTCTGCCGGACATGACAATTTTACTGGATGTGACAAATCACCGGATGTGACAACGAAAGAATTCTGGAGAGAATTAAAAGAAAGTACCAAGCAAAGACTTTTTGAAAGCAGAGTGGCATCTAAGTCATTTCTGAGGTGTAGTGACACAATTTTCTGAAACTTAACAAATAGAAAAAGCAAAATGGAAAATACTAGGGATAGAAGAGATAAATGTGAGTTTATAAAAAGATGGTGCAAAATGTGCTGCTTTTGTACAGGGTTATTAATGACCATATGGATAGTTTTAGCAATCACAATTCCTATTAGTTTAGCTGTGATAGAAGCAAAGAATGATACTAAACCAGAAAAAGAAACTAATATTAAAGAATCAGTTATTTTAAGAATTAGTGCAGAATTACATAAGGACAAGTCAGTAACAGACTTTTCTAAAAATGTTTTTACAAAATTGTTGTACGAATATGTAGAGACAATGGATGTGAGAGATTGTTATGTTTGTATGCAGTTGCCTGCATCAGTGTCAGAAGGTGTGACTTATCATCACCTACCTCTAACTTATGGAATAACATGTAGTGTAATAGCAAGTTTATTTTATAAAACAGGTAGATTAGAATCTTATTATACTGACATAGATAAGATTTTTGCAAACATTCCAGTAGTACCAGAACTTAACAAAGTAAAACCAGCAAAAGTTTTAGGAGAATTCTTTTTAGAACATAGAAAATTAACGTTAGAAGAAATAGTTAGTAACAACCTTACCTGTGAGTTAAAGAAAGAAGAAAAGGTATTTTTAGAAATGGTTGAAGAAAGAAGAATGAAATTTCAAAAAGAAGCAATAAAAGAGGAAGGAACACATCTAATGACGTTTGAGGAAGGAAATCATGAAGGGAAAAAGATAAATGCAGCAATGACATTAGATTGGCCACAAACAGGAAAGTTGTGTATTAGGAGAAATAAGACAGTCTATGACAATTACTTTGTAGGTTCCAGTATCTGCCATGACAATTATCAAATTCCGGGAGGTTGGGGATTCAAAGGTGGAAAAGATCCAATATTTCCAGGTATCTATTATATTTGTGGGAATAGAGCTTATTACAGGTTACCGGACCATTGGTATGGAACTTGCTATGTAGGCCTGGTCTTTCCAAAAATCTTTCATATGGACAGAGAAGAAAAAGGAACATACAAGATGATTAATAGCTTTACACGTAGAAAGAGGGAAAGTTTTTCAGAAATTATAGGTGATATTTTTGGAGCATCAGTACCAGCAGTGGGAATATCTTTAAATGCATTTAAAATTCGGAAGTTATCCACAGTAGTAGATCGTTTGTCTACAGATACTGCGGGAGGGTTCTTGATGGTAAATACCGAAATGGTTGCCATGAGAGCTATGGTGATGCAAAATCGGCTTGCCCTTGATATTCTTTTGGCAAAAGAGGGTGGAGTCTGTGGAATGTTGAAAGTCCAACATTGTTGCACTTACATTCCTGATAAAAGTGAAAATATACAGAAGTATATTACAAATATTACAAATTTGCAAAAAGAGCTAGTTCCACTGGAGGTTGAAAGTGTTTTGGGAAAACTTGGTAGAGGGTTTTCTTCAGTAGCAAATTGGTTGACCAGAATGAGTAGACTAATGATAGGGAAAGTTATAATAATAGCAACTGTAGTAATATTGTTAGCCATGGTGCTGAAAATAGTAATAACGTGTATAAAAAGAAAAGTAAGACAAAATAAGATAAAAAGAAATAACAGAATAATGAAAGAGAGAGAGAGAGAAATGGGTGAGATTGAGTTAGAGAAAATGAAAGAAAGCATGTATAAGGAGACAAGGAGACAAGATGAAAGGGAAACAGATGTGTAACTAACAAAAAGCAAAGGATAAAAGACATATACTGCCTGAAAAAGAAGTATAACTTGGGTTTTATGTGGTGATTTAAAAATCACCAAAGGGGGAGTTGATGGAGCAGAGAAAATAAAATGTTTTAACCCCTAACAAATTTATAAATAATTAATAAAATGTTCGTTTAAATGTATTAATCAACACTGTACGTGTGGGAAGGGTAATACGCAAATGTGTGTGCTAAATAATCTATTAATGGATGTCCGTGTGTCTAATTATAACGTAAAAGTAAATGCGTACTAATTTAAAATCAATGCATGTTTTTGTGCTTCATAGAAATAAAACGTGTCGTAGCAAAAACAATAGTGATGGTAAGTAAGAAACAGCTTAAATGTTGCTTTCTGCTAGGTAATAACTAATTAGGGTACGTAGATGACGGGAGGGAAACGAAAAGGCTATTTTTCTCTATTTTAATTATGTTTTGTTTACTTCAAATTAGTGCTTCTAAAGTATAACCGAGTGATGATATAAAATGGCTGCCAGTGGGTGATGTGCGCAAGCGCAAGGGAGACATGTGACACGGGAGAGAAGTCGGAGAAAAACTAACCTCGTGATGTTGCTGAGAGGCTAGGATGCGAGAAATGGTCAAGGCTGATGTGACCTAATTGAACTGATAGTGTGCCGTGGTGATCAGCAGAGACCCGTGGGAAACCAGTTTAAGAGAAAGGACAATGACTGCAGAGTTCTCGAATGTATCGAAAGAAGTTACAAATGTACTGATCGAAGCGGATGGAAACATGTCTTGAACTGTGAGAAAGGAAATGATCCAAGGACCATTGGATCCAAGAGAACTTGATTAAAAGAATGAATAAGATGACATGCATGGACCAATGAAAGAAAAGCGTGTTATTAATGTTGCAACAATTAGTTAGCAAAGTTAGAATTAGGGTATAAGAGGGCCTACTCTTAGTGGGAGGGGGTCAGTCGCAGTCACAGTCAGGAGCAGAGTTGGAGAGTCGTGTTGGTGTTGGTGGCTTCCAGTGCTGGGTGGTCCTGATCGATCCCTTACTGAGCGGGAGATGCTGAAAGACTGTTAAATGAGACGGGTTGCAGGTAGCTGATGCTGACGAGCTGAAGTTTCTGTTGCTGTCTTAATTTTCCAGTTGAGTATGAGAATCAGGTTATTTCTAATTCCTAAGCTTAGGTTAGAAATCATTAGGCTAAATTAGGAAAATAGGCAGGTAATTAGGGTTTTGCTTCATGACGAAAAATTTCCTTTCTGCAATAAATTGATTATGCTTAATAAATATTTGAATTAATAATGAATGAATAATTGAATAAAAGTTTAAATTCTTTCTCATGCTTTTAAAATTATATAAAATTTAAGATTCTTTAAATCAAATGACTCAGTGGTTATTTTCCTAAATGATTGTGACATCAGTAATTGGTTTTTGTGATTTAGCTGGTCTTAGTCACTATGAACTAATTTTTACATGAATGATTCATCGACAAAACAATGAGCAGGAATATCTTAGGAAATAACTAAAAGAAAGCGATAAGTTAAGGTAATAAGATATCCCGGCTCCTTCCAGCGGTACATAAATGGTGTTTTCCATTTAGTTCTCATGCTTCTCCTAGGAGTACAGAATTTCGTAAAGGTGTAAAGGAAATCCAGGTGTGTGCGTGTGTGTTAGGCGATGTTTATGGGCCCCATCGTCATGTGGATGTGAGAAAATATAGTTTGCCCCTGGATGACCTTTAAGTGACCTAGGAGGAGAATAGTTTTTATTGTACGCGCTGCATCACAGTCTCCAAGAGACTGTGAGTGCACCAAAGAGGACATAAAATGCCATCTTTCATTGAACCTATGACAATTGCGCAAGCAGCTGAATAAGCCTCCTTGGAACCAATGGCTGGTTGAGCCGAACCATCAGTGTAAATGAGACATTTGTACTCATCCAGAGGAAGAACGGAAGAAGGCAGAGGGTGAGCATGATCATACTGAACAAATTCTTGTGTTTGCAAAGGAGGGTCAAAAACAAAACTGACATCAGCCGACGTCAATGACGTAGCCCATTGATTCCAAGGGGGAGCTGAAGGCCTTTACAATTAGGTACACTGGCTTTCGAGACCGCTTCCAGAGTGGGCACAGAAGAAATGACAAAAATTTGTTTACCTTGTGCCAGAGAGCTTTCTGTCAGGACAGCCACCTGCACAGCGGTGAGAATTTTTTCAGTAAAAGAGAAACGCAACTCCGCAGGAGTATACAGATGCGATTTCTAAGTGATTGGGACTGTCTCACCCTCATTAAATGTCACATAAGTGAAACCGATCGCTCCGGGAAGAATCCAGATGACCAAATTCGTAGTACTCAATCTAGTTTGTAAGTACTGCATCCTAAGTAAGTCAGACTGCAAAGCACACAGCACTGCTGTGTGTTCCAGAAGCCAAGCGGAAGCAGAAAAAGAGGGGTGTATCAAAGCATAAAGAGGTTTGATACGCTGAGCATAGTCAGGAATGTAAGTCCTGCCACAGTTAAAAAAAAAACAGCAGTGACTGCAACTTCTTGAGGGTAGATGGAGGTTGTAATTGAGCACACTTTTCCAAAAAATGGGGGCAAACCCCTACCTTCATAGTTCAATTCATAACCAAGAAAGAGAACGGCCAAAAACGAAATATGTGATTTCGCAAAATTGAATTTGTAGCCTAAAGCTGCAAAGTGTGTAATGATGTGATCCACCCGCGCAAGATGAGGATTCAATTAATCGTCTATCAGGTATATGTCATCGACATATGAAAATGCATCAGGGTCAATTTCATTTAAGAGCGACACAATACGTGCCGAAAAAACACTGGGGCTATTCTTATAACCCATAGGCAATCAAGCATAGCGCCTCTGAGAGCCAAGGGTGCTGAGTGCGGACAAGTCCCAGATCTCAGGAGCCAGGCTGTGACTAAAGAAGCCATTGGAAATATCCAAAGTCGTTTTAAATCTTTTACGTATGATATTATTAATCATGCTGTACTATGCTTG
Organism: Calotriton arnoldi; assembly: GCA_963921515.1. Lineage (NCBI taxonomy): Eukaryota > Metazoa > Chordata > Amphibia > Caudata > Salamandridae > Calotriton > Calotriton arnoldi. Next base: position 1,659,597 of record CAWUFW010002291.1, read on the forward strand.
TTTTGCACTGCATATGTCCGGGTATGACTATTCAAATGTCTATAATCCAAAACAATGCGATATGAACCGTCAGGTTTCAAACCCGGAAAAAGAGGGTTATACATCGCAGAGACACAGGGTTCAATCACACCCTGATACACTAATTGAGTCAGAATCGCTTTAACGGACGCCTTTGCATCACGTTTTATTTGATATTGAGGCTGTGGCTGAGGAACAGAGCAAACAAGCACAACATGCGAGGGAGAATCCTTATCCCAACCAGCCTGGTCCCGGGCTCACTGTGCCACTGGATTCAAGCTAGCCTGGCTGATGAGGGGTGATGTCCCGAAACCGGTCCCAGGATGTTTGTTTCTGGTCCAGTGAGGACCTGGCTTGGCAGTTCAGGCTGGACTGTTCCCATGAGGCACAGGGTCAAGACTGATTTGCCTATGGCTGGGTTCTGAACAGGGGTGGCGAAGTGAGCTAAAGAACGATGATGGATTGAACCCAGATCTGTGACTGGGGGTGAGTGTCTGAAAAGTTTCAGCGCTCCGTCTATCATCTCCTTGTGTTTGCTTAATAAGTGTAACTGACAGGCTACTTTGTAAGAAATATGATATATGTAATGGGTCTATTTCCTTTCCCTATCTTTGTTTTAAATTTCACGCACAAACACTCTTTCTGACCACCTTGTCACAAAAGGTTTTGGAGCGACCATATGTTAATAATGTATTTATACTATCGATTTTCAAATACAGGCTGAAATTCATACATCTAAGTGTAATTTCTTTGTGTGTTATGAAACTTTATATTGCTTTGTATACTCTTTCCTACCTTCATAAACAATACTCACCCCTATCCTCAAGTTAGATGAGTTGGGATTATGTAAATAAAATCAGTTGATGTTGACTTGTAGAAATACTTTTTAAACACCAAATGACAATAGAATGTTAGGCAAAGACATAATAATATATTTTCTTAATGCTGCCTATGTCATGCCATCCTGTCGTCTGCTGGAGCACCAGCAAGTCACTGGTAGATACTGTGGAGTGTTGCACAGAAAGTGGTTTTAGAGAGACTTGCAGTGCAAGTTGCCTGATCATTGGCTGTGAAACAATTAGCGATACATCTTCTCTAAATCATGGAGTGACGCCAATGTACTCGAGTTTCATCAAAGGTACTCAACACATGTGCTGTCTGCGTCAAAGTCTAGAACTCAAATTTGGTGTTCTCAGCTGTAGCCAACCTATGGAGATCTGGTGCAGGTTATACCTATGTCTGAGCATAGTTTCTGTGGAAAACATGAGGACAGCCCAATGTGTGGCTGAAGACTATCATTTATGTTACTACTGTATTTAGAAGGCAATTTGTCACCAATATGTAGCACTGAGTTTATCTCTCCACAACAGGTGGATTCACTGTATACCTTGCCTTGGAACAGTCATATTTCATTGTTCATTCGGCCCCATCCAACTTTTTCTATTTAGGTCGGTACTTCCTCATGTTGTGTCTTCTCTGCATGGTCTGCATGTAGACAAGTGTTTGTACACATTGTTGTCCTTCTCCTTAGCTGGGATTTTGAATGTCTAACACTTTTAAAATACATTTTTATTTTGACAAAACACTATTGCTGTTATTTTCAATACTGAACTTTGTTTTACTATAATTTCTTTGTATGAAATGTGTATTGTGTGTGTAGACTACATGAGGACCAAAAAATGTAACTTTAATGTTAAGTATGTATGGTTTGTGAAGAAATCTATTCTTTAAAAAAATAAGAATGAGGGCTTTGCACACATCATTTTTATTCAATAATTTGTTTATAGTTGGAAAAAAATTGTTTAGATAAATTTGTTCCCATTAAGGTTCTCAGAAAATAAGTTAACTTGTATGTTGGATGAGAAAATAATGATTAGCCAAAAATAGTTTTGAGGCCTTTTCCCAACAACAGTCCATGAGCGGATGGGAAAAGCGTGGTCATCAGGTGAATAAGGAGAATAGTTCAGACTCTCATATAAGGAGAACACTTTTTGCGTCTCTAAGTGGTAGGCTCTGCGGTGTTGTCCTCAACCCAGCCAGATGAATAACCCCTCCTAAGGACACTGAAGCAGGCTGAGTTCAACAAGAGGGATGGTGACAGGTGGCTCCCTGGGCAGCAGTGTCCCACTGTTAGACCTGTCAGCCTTAGGGTGGTCCTCCCCAAATTGCATAACTTTCAATTGAGAGCAGGTAGAGAGCTCGATTTTGGTGTCTAAAGAATTGTTGTTAAAAGCCCCCTTCAATGGTAAAGTCCAGTTTTAAGTTATAGTTATGAAAATGCTACTTTTAGAAAGTTGCAATTATCTAGTCCTAACTATATGGTACCTGCAGCCTGTTCCTGGATCACAAGACTATGGGCCCAATTCTGATGCGGTTTGGAAAGCTTCCCAACCGAATGGGTTTGGGAATGGTTTCCAACCGAATCGGATCGGGAGAGTCCACCCGACCGAGTACGATGCATCCGGATGCTTTCAGATACGATTTGGTTGGACTCCCATTGACTTCAATGGGAGCCTTTGTTCCGACCGAATGCATAGGCTCCCATTAAAGAAAGGGGTGGCTGGGGAAAACCGGGCACCCTGTGGCGGGCACCCCTTGGTGCCTGCCACACTGTGCATGGCTGGTAAGGGAAGACCCATGGGTAACCCCACGGGCCCGATTGGGAAGGCTCTGGGTGCAGGGGGGACCACTACGGGCCCCCTAAGTCTGATTCCGACTGCCGATTCGAGTCGGATGGCATGATTCGGAAAGGCTGTCCAAATGCAGCATCGTACTCAGTCGTTTGGAAACGCGGCCCGTAGAGACGTACAATTCTGCTCTGTACCGCTTGGTCATTCCAAATGCCATCGGGTTTGGATTGGGATATTCCTAACGCCTAACTCGCATCATACTCGGTCGGTTGGAAACCTTTCCGAGTCAGTTGGAAAGACACATTCCCGATCCGATTTGGACAAAGCAATTGCTGTTAGGAGGCCTTCCTAACCTCATCAGAATCAGGCCCTATGTGTAGCTGGCAGTTGGTCCTTATTTATAGCTCCCAGATAATGAGACAAAGGGAATATATGTGTTGGCAGGATGGTGCACTCTGATTTAATGAAGAGGCGGAGCTGTCACCTACCACACATGCACAAATGCCCTGCCTGAACATACTCACAAAGGGTTTATCACTAGTCTTTTGTGTCCCCAAACAAGCTGGGGCCAGGGCAGGGAGGAAGGGGAAGCCTGACACCTTAGAGGGTGGAAACCTCCAAAACCTCCTCCTACTTCAAAGTGGGTGGCAGGTTTAAATAATACACCCTCAGTACACATCTGGACCTGTGGAAGACTCTGAAAAAGGACTGCTGTGCTGTTTTGCTGCACGAAAGGCTGTCACTCTGCTGCCCCACTGTGCTTTCCTGCTGCCTTAGTGACTTACATCTTGGACCAAAGACCACCAGAGTGACTCCAAGGGCTAGTTGGCTAGCCTCAGGGACACAACATAACATGTGTATTTGTAAAGCGCACGTTCACCCCTAACGGTGTATCTTGGTGCTCAATAACATATGTTTATTGTTACCCAACTCAATGGTACTCATTTTATCAACCTCAGATGAATGAAAGGCTGAATGGACCCGCTGGGATTTGAACCTGGGACCATGAGGTCAAACACAGGCTCCTGCAGTGAATGCATTAGTCCACTGAGCCACCAGACAATAGGCTCCAACAACGTTGAACCCAGCACCTGGACTCTGTCTACTGTTAGTCCTGCCCTCCCAAGTGGTGCCACACCAGTTCTGGACCCATGGAAGTGGGCTTAAAGATGCTCTGCCAGCCCTTCTGTGGCCCCAACATAACCTACGAAGCACAACGCATCGCCTCGCAAGACTATGCATCAAAACTGCTGTGCGATGCATCCCCAACACAGGGCTTCACATCGCAGCTCTGCAGCCCATTGGAACTGCCACTGCACAACGCAGGACCTCACATCCCAGCCCACAGCCCTCAGAACCACCGCTGCGCGATGCATCTGTATGCAAATACCTCACATCGCAGCTTCCCAGAACCGCCGCTGTGCAGCGCATCTCCACGCAAGGACCTTGCATTGCCTCTTCTGCACGAAGCATCATCAACAAAGGGCGACGCATCGCCCACAGCAGCTCATTGAAACTGCTACTGTGCGATGAATCTCCACACAAGTACCTCACATCGCCATCCCAGTGTCCCAGATCCAGCACTGCACATCGCATCTCCATGCTAGGACCTCGCATCGCCTCTGCTGTGTGATGCATCCTCGACACGGGGCTCTGCGATCAAGATGTAAGGTGCTTTGTTCAGTAGGTCTAACTGGGTCCCTGTAGCTAGCCCAGGCTCTATCATGGTTAGCCTGAACTTGTGACTTCGTTCCAGTCTAGCAAGACCAGATAACCACAGTTGGCACTTTGTGCTTTTTGGTGCTATTTTCACTTAAATCTTTAAAATTGCATATCTCCAGTTCTAAATTATTTATTAAAAGTTACTCTATTTTTGTAACTTAGTGTGGGGTTTTTCTTGTGTGGTGTTTCACTCTATAACCTTTTAAAGTGCTGCACAAATACATTTACAGGTAGCGTCTAAATTAAGGAAGACTGCTCTGTGCCAAGCTACCAGAGGGCTGAGCACAGGTTAATTTGAGGTTTGCTTATGACTTCACCCTGACAAGGATTATGGTCGCTGCTTGTGTAGAGTTCTCACCCCCCTCAACCAGTAACCCAGTTTCTTACACCCACTTTCTGGGAGCTGCCAGCTGTAGAAGTTTCTGGGACAGAAGTGACAGCAGATGGCACTCGACCTCGGAAAGCAGAAGCTAAATCAGACACTGCTGTAGTAAATGTTCTGCAGCCATCCTGCCCCACCCCAGAATGTAGAATTACAACACTAAGGTGATGCTTCAGGAGATCATTCTTGGCTCCCTGGATATCATTCAGTGGTCTTGGTAGATCGTTCTGGGCACTTAGGAGTTCAATAATCTGGCCCAGCTACAACCATCAGGTCTCTGCTCATGATCTTCACATTGGTGGCCACACCCTGAGCCTCATTCTCCACAGCAGGTTCTACCCCAGCGCTATCCAAACTGTCCTATGACGTTGCAGCGGCGGCTAGTATGTAATGGCGCTAGGAGGGTGGGCCACAGGGCCAGGAAGGGGGGAGCAGGGAGGAGGGGAGAAGGGCATGAAGAAAAAAAAACACTTACCTGTCTGTCGCTGCCGCCGCCTCCTCCTCTCCCTCTTTGCCCGCGTCCAGAGCAGGAAGCACCTGTCTCCCAGCCTCCCGACAGCCAATTGCAATGCAGCGTTGTGATTGGTCTGAGTGCTGTGGATCGGCGCTCAGCCAGAGAATGGAAGGCTGGGCATGTTCTCCATGCAGGCTGTAATGCAGCCTGCATGTAGAACATGCAAAGTGCGCATGACGGTTTGACCGGCCCGGGACGGCCGGCCAAAGTGTCCTGCACACTTGGAGTGGGCAAACCACTCCTCCCATGCCCTGCTCTGTGAGCAAAGCAGCCTCGCCCCTACCCAGCCGAGCAAAGGGAAGAATAAAATGCTAATAACAATGAGTTATTATCATTTTATTTTTTCCTCTTTGACCTGCTTAGTGGAGCGATGCTCCTCGACCTTAGCGGAGAAGCCGCCACTGTGACGTTGCCTGGGTGGCCACAGGTGTAGTGTGTCCTGGCTGTACAGCAGAAGTTATGGCTGTGGTTATCTCAATTGTTGGGGGTAACAGGGAGATTATGGGGACACTGACGTACATAACGCGGAAAGGATTCTGCTGGGTGTTGTTCTTGTGTCCTCAGGGAGAGGGAGAGGGCTAGAGAACAGGCCACACAAACCTGATGGGCCTGAAAAGCTGCTCCCACTAAAGGCATGAGATCCTGTATCCTCAGGCAGAGTGAACATCGCAGTGGAGGCTGATGACGGTCATCTTGCTGCATCACCTTGGAAGAAAACAAATAATATATTGTGACTTTTTGGAAATGAGGGTTGTTACTGTTTTACTTGATATGATATGCTGTAGAACGTTTGCTCTTTACTGATATTTATGTCAGGTGGCTCATCAGTAACTTTCCTCGCCCTACTGATGGAATTTGGCTCCTCTGTCCCAGTGTCCATCCTACTATGTGTTAGCAACAATGTGTCAAGTACAACATCTCAAGCACTTGACTGTCCCTGTTAGTAATGGTGATCAATCCAAGGCTTTGTATGGATATTCGGGTGTGACTACAGCACAGTAAGAACACACAACACAGATACAGTGCATTATAGAAATTGAGCTCCTCAATTATTCATTTTGACTTAAAAATGTGCTAAATTGTAATAATTATAAAATTGCAAAAACTACACTCATTTTCTGATAGGCAATGCGCAGGCGTGTGGCAAAGCCAAGTACAGGTGATGAGTCCCTGCAACTTAACCCGCCAGCTTTTGTAAAGCTGGGTCTAGTACCAAGATACACAGTGTTGCTGCAGCTTGACCCCTCTGTATCTCTGAGAAGATTTGTCATACAGACAACCTCTGGGCAGCAGCAGGCAATGGTGCCCCATCCACATAATATCTGTAGTTTCCAGGAGTATGTTGTGCCACAGTTGAATGAGACAGCCGAACCACTCTGGTCAGCAGGCAAGCCACCTTTCAGGCTCTTTAGTGACTAAGACATACATCACTCTATTTCCACTTCAATGTAGATGATCCAAAGGATGTGGGTTGGTTGGTTGTCACTATAACGTAACAAAGTACTGCTCTACTGAGCACAAACTTTCCCACATGGCAAAAACTGCAACACAAACACCTTTATTCAACAGAAGCACACAGCATCTGGTTGGTAGAATCAAAGCCCCTGTCTCAGTCATGCTTCTTAAAGCTATTGTTCTACTGCTCACATAAGGTAAAGAGACAGCTGCACTGTCAAGCCAGACCTACAAACCCAGTGGAAATGAACAAGAGTCAATAACAATAGGAGTGAGATTCGTCACCACAGTCCATGAGAGACAGCGATAACAACGCAGTCATCACATCGCAGTTCCTTTACAACGCGGTCGTTACAACAACGGCGTTGCTAGAACACGATGCGTTACAACGCAAGTCATTAGATCGACTTGCTGTAGGGGGCGCTCTAACATAAGGAACTGTTGCGCAGGCTGGAGTTGCGCAGGCTGGAGTTGGAATAGTAAATTATACTATTCCTAAGTCCAGCGCGCCCCCTACAGCAAGGCGATCTAATGACTTGCGTTGTAAAGGTATCGCGTTCTAACAACGCGGTTGTTACAACGACCGCGTTGTTAGAACGCGATACCTTTACAATGCAATGTGATGGCATGCGTAGTAACATGCTATATTCCAGTCCATACATCACCCACTACTGGGATGCCATACAAACAATGATAACAAAAAGGAAACACAAAATTTGGAAAAGGAAAGTGGCCATATTAATCTGAATCCATCACAGAAAGTGAAACAGACCTTAAATTTGAGGAGTGATTGTCTTGACAAGCCAACTGCGCTTTGTCACTTGATGCTATTCGGCATTTAAATCCACTTTGCATTACGAACAAATAAACAGTGTTTCTTAAAACTGGAAGATATACAAATATATCAAGATTACGATTGTAACTAATAAATATAGCATCATAAATAACAAACAAAAGCACACATTGGAACACATAGCAAAGATGGCACACCAATCCAACCAAACTTGTACAGAAATAAATAAAAAACAAATAAAAATCCACATAGCTAGGTTACTCCAATTATGTAGAATAGTGCCCTTAAAAAAGTCAAGACACTCAGGGGCTTATTTACAAGCCCATTGCGCTGCTGGTGTGTCACTGGTGTGTCACTTTTGTGACGCACCGGCGGCACAGAGTGCAGACCCATATCTACCATGCCACGCAAAAGCACTTTGCGTGGCTTTTCATGGCCTTGTAAGGCAAGTTGCTGCATTGCCTTACACTGCATCAAAGAGGCATTCCCTGGGCGTTGCGGTGGGTGTTCCCACGCAAAAACCATGGATTTTGATGCATTCCCAGATTTACAAGGACTTGTAAACCTGGGAATGCATCAAAAGCCTACGGCTCCCTAGGGGAGGAGTAACGAGGAGAAATTACTTTATTTCTCCTAGTTTTTTCCTCCTTCTATGTGTGCTGCATTCTGCAGCACTCATAGAAGGAGGAAAACTCCTCCATTGCCTGTAAGGGACACATTTCTGCACAAAAACAATCATTCCTCCAAGGCAGAGACCTGCACCATGGTGCAAGGGTGCCTGCATTGGTGCTAGGCAGCCAAAAAGGCGCCAGCACAGTGGGAAAGGACAGGAATGCGCCGTATATCATAAATACGATGCATTCCTACCCTTTCCTTTTGACGCAGGGCAGTGCATCAAAGTGACTCTCTGCGCCGCCCTGTGTCGAAAACTTGTAAATAAGGCCCTCAATTCTGTTTAAATACCAAAAATTCTACTTCAATCCATTAAGTCGAGAAACACAATCCTGTTTCAGTATGGTATATTATAGTGCAACACAAACTGCTTAAAATGATGAAAATACTTCAAAGTTAGGAAAATTTTCCACCCAAACACACAATTAGAACAAGCATTGGAAATGCAATAGGTCTCGCATTTGTTTGAGTTAGAGCTATTGGCATTGTAAATGGCAATGTCTTTTACCAGTGTGTTATGGAGTGTATGTATGCAGTTGTTAGAACTGGGGGGTCTCTAGTTGGCAGAGGTAGGTACCTTTGTCCAAATAGGGACCCTTGCTTCTAGTCAGGGTAAGGGGGATACACTACTAAAATAACCCCTGCTCACCCCCTTGGTAGCTTGGCACGAGCAGGCAGGCTTATCTCAGAGGCAGTGTGTAAAGCATTTGTGAACACATACAGTAACCCAGTGACAACACTACAGATGGACACCACACAGGTTGTAGTATAAAAATAAGTATTTTTATATAGACTTAACACAAGACCCAAACGACAAAAATCCACAATACAATACGAGAAATATGACTGTCAAATGGTAGAAAACAGCTCAGTTCAATAAAGATGATAAATGTGACACTTTTCTCTCAGTGTACCTTTGGATGCGTAACGCAAAACAAACAAAAGGGTCGCAGGGAAGGTGATGCTTCGATTCCTTACACGCAGAAAGGAGGATGCGTTGGTTTCTTACTGCGGCACGGTTACGATGCGTCGAGATGGCGCTTCGATGCGATGACGATCCGGTGCGATGCGATAAAATGGCGTCTTGCTTACGGTGCGACAACGTAGACGGGATGCGTGCACGCCCGACGGCCGTGCGGCGACTCGGCGATCTTCTGAGCCGCGACAGGCCCTGCGACACGCTTCTCCGGTGATGCGCCGGCATCCTTTGTGGCGGGGCCACGCTTCTCCGGTGATGCGAGGCGCTTCGGTGATGCGATGGTGACAGCGGCAGCGGCGGCACGCTTACTCTGCGATGTGACGACAACTGCTGCAGTGGCACGCTTCTCCGGTGATGCGGGGTGCTTCGGTGATGCGACAGCGGCAGCACGCTTACTCTGCGATGCGACAACAACTGCTGCGGCGGCGACAAGCTTCCTCTTCGTTGAGTCGTGCTTCCAGCTCCCAGCGACACGCAGTCTCTCAGAAGGCCCAACAGCAGTAGGCACTTCAATTCCCAGCAAGGGAATTCAGGAGGGGAGCTGGGGGTGAAGTCTTGTATCCCTGAGACTTCAGGCAGGAGGCAAGCTCAATCTCAAGCCCTTGGAGATCTTCCTTAAGATGATGAAAGCACACTCAGTTCTTTTCTCCTTTCTTTGGCAATAAAGTAACCACTGCAGGCCAACCCCAACAACACGCAGCATAGGGGTAGTCTCCTCCTTCAGCTTCCTTGTTCTTCTCCTCAGCAAAGGTTCGTCTTGATTCCCAGAAGTGATCTAAAATCTTGGGGTCTGGGCCCCAGTATTTATACTAGCAAATCCTTTGTCCTCTGAAGGCAGAGGGTCCTGTACCTAGTCCAAACCAGTTCTGGGTGCATTCTGCCAGTGCACAACTTCTTCCTTTGTCAGTGTGGGCCAGGGTCATCAGACACACCACAGGAGGTGGAGCCAGCATTGTGGAAGGCAGGCACAGCCCTATTAAGGCCCAGGTGCTACTCCTCCCACCACTCCTCATGCAGTTAGGTCTATTCAGCCTAGTGCTGACTCACCCTTTCTCCTGGAGTCCCCCAGCCCCTGTCACTCACAAAACCAGACATACAATACACAAGCTAGCAGAGGCAGGCTGGATGGTTAGGCAAGAAAATACCTACTTTCTAAAAGTGGTATTTTCAAACACAGAATGTTAAAACCAACTTCACTAAAAGATGTATTTTATCATTCTGAGTTCAGGCATACTAAATTCGTTTTTCTACCATGTTCCCTGGGTCAGTTAGGATTATAAGATGTTATAATCAAACTGCCCATTCTGGCCTATGGGAACAGGTAGCCTTGCAATAGTGAAAAACGAAATTGGCTGTAATTTAACCCTGGGTGTAGTTTGTGTAGTAGTACTACACGTAGCTAGGTGAAGTACACTTTGAACTACGCGTAGCATGCGTAGCTGTGTGCTTGTCTGCACTGTGCAATAATTGCCAACGGCATCTTGCACAGTGTAAGTTAAGATAAAATAAGTATCTCTGTCTTTATATGCTAAAATGCATATAGTCATTTCACAAAAGTGAAAACGATAAATTAACAAGCAGTGAGAGAGGTGATGATTTTGGGATCCTTCATGAAAGGGTTTCAATGCTTTTGCATTTGACTTGTGAGGGACATCTAGTAACGACTAGTGGAACTGCAGCTTGATGTATTAATAATTTCAATGCTTTTGCATTTGACTCGTGAGGGATATCTAGTAACGACTAGTTGAACTGCAGCTCTTTGTAGAATTATTTTGATATTGGACACTATAATATTCACTGCCCACTGCTAATCTCGTCCCATAATGCTTTGCAGGGCCTTTGGTTGGGATTGTATTTTTGCCCATAACTGTGCTTGGGGTGGTCCTAGGAGGAAGGGACCACCACTGAATCATTCAGCATGATATGCTCTTTGTGTTCAAGGCATCTGCTTGGTCCTTCCCCTAGGTTAGGGGGGACCCCAAAATCATCACCTCTCTCATTGCCTGGTATTTTGATTCTCAAAATTCATTTTTGTGAATTAGTTATATGCTTTTTAGCATGTAAAATTGCTTTATCAAAGCATTTGTAGGTGTTGATGGTTTTGCTGCTACGCTACATCATTTAGCACAGTTTTTTCACTGTGCTACGTGCAAAGCGTAGCATAGTACTACGCCCAGGGTTACTGTAATTCACTTTCAGGACATGCCACACACATCAGGGCATGTCCCACCTCTTACATACAATGCACCCTGCCCGCAGGCCTACTTTAAGGGTGACTAACATGCAGAAAAGGGAAAGTTTGGAGACTGGTAAGTGGGTGCACTTCCCAAGTCGACATGTACCAGACTGCACACAGGCTCTGCAATGGCAGGCCTGAGGCACGCTTTCCAAGCTGCTCCGGTGGGTGGCACAACCAGGGCTGCAAGCCCACCAGCACCATTTGATTTATAGGCCCTGGGAACACGCGGTGCACTATACTAGGGTCTGACAGTAAATCAAATAAGCCAATCATGGAGTCACTAATCCATACATCAATTTATCATAGGGAGCACTTGCACTTTGGCACTGATTAGCAGTGGCAAAGTGCCCAAAGCATCTAAACCAGCAAAAATAGGTCAACAACAGAGGAGGCATAGCGAAAAAATGGAAGGGAGACCCACGCCAATGGTACCAGGTCTAACACGTGTCCCCTCCAGCTGAAATGTGGGGAGAACTACCCTACCTCCTGGGAGTTCTCATCACTAAGGCGGAAAAATCTGGACAGACCATCAGCATTGGCGTGTTCTGTACCAGGGCGGTGTTCCACCGTAAAGTCCATCCCCTGTAGGGAAATGGACCACCTCATCAGCTTTGGATTCTCACCCCTCATCTGCATCAACCATCTGAGGGGCCTGTGGTCTGTCTGAGCCCGGAAGTCAATCAATCAATCAGGGAATTGTAAGCGTGCTACTCACCCGTGAGGGTCTCAAGGCGCTGAGGGGGGGGGGTCCGCAGATCTGTTTAGCCGAAGAGCCAGGTCTTGAGGGTCTTCCTGAAGGTGTTCAGGGAGGGGGCGCGTCTGATGTCTGCCGGTAGCTCGTTCCAGGTCTTGGCTGCAATGTGAGAGAAGGATCTTCCGCCTGCTCTGGCTTTGTGGCTGCGCGGGGTTTTGGCCAGTGCGAGGTTGGAAGATCGGAGGTTTCTTTTGGGTACGTGGAAGTTGATTCTGTCGTTGAGGTATTTGGGTCCGTTGTTGTGTAGGCATTTGTAGGCGTGAGTGAGGATTTTGAAAGTGACTCTTTTCTCCACGGGGAGCCAGTGGAGACTTCGTAGGTGTTGGCTGATGTGTTCGTCTCAGGGGATGCCAAGGACGAGTCTGGCGGCGGTGTTCTGTACTGTCTGGAGTTTGCGGAGTAGGGACTTGTTGATGCCGGCGTAGAGTGCGTTTCCATAGTCCAGTCTGCTGGTGATGAGTGCGTGGGTGACTGTCTTCCTTGACTCAGGGGGGATCCACTTGAAGGTCTTGCGGAGGATGCGGAGGGTGTTGAAGCAGCTGGAGGTGACGGCGTTGACCTGTCGGTTCATGGAGAATGATGAGTCGAGTACGATGCCGAGGTTCTTGGCGTGGTCTGAGGGGGTAGGTGGGCTTCCGAGGGCGGTCGGCCACCAGGTGCTGTCCCATGCAGAAGGGGTGGTACCGAGGACGAGGACTTCTGTCTTCTCGGCATTGAGCTTCAGGCAGCTGTTGGTCATCCAGACTGCGACGTCTTGCATTCCTTTCTGGAAGTTGAGTTTGGCAGTGGTGGGGTCTTTGGTGAGGGAGAGGATGAGCTGGGTGTCGTCGGCGTAGTATACGATGTTGAGGCCCTGTTGTCGGACGATGGCTGCGAGGGGGGCCATGTAAATGTTGAAGAGGGTGGGGCTCAGTGATGAACCCTGTGGGACTCCGCAGGTGATTTTCGTGGGGTCGGAGAGGAAGGGTGGGAGTCTGATCCTTTGGCTTCTTCCGGTGAGTCCCAAACAGGTATGGTCTCAACTTCTTCAGTGCCCAGACCACAGCAAATGCCTCACGCTCAATAGCACTCCACCTCTGTTCCCGTGGAAGTAACCTCCTACTGATGAAGGCTACAGGTTGGTCTAGGCCCTCCTCATTTAACTGTGCCAGAACAGCCCCTATACCATGCTCTGAAGCGTCTGTTTGAACAACAAATTCTTTTGAGAAGTTGGGCGCCTGAAGCACGGGGGCCGTGCACATGGCAGTCTTCAAGGCGTCAAAAGCTCTCTACCAGGTGTCAGTCCAAATCACTCTCTTGGGCTGCTTCCTGGAAGTCAGCTCTGTCAAGGGTGCAACGATGCTGCCATACCCCTTGACAAATCTCCTGTAATACCCAGTGAGTCCTAGAAAGGCTCTCACCTCTGTCTGGGTCTTGGGGGGTTCCCAAGCCAGAATGTTATCAATCTTGGGCTGTAGGGGCGCCACCTGGCCGCTCCCAACCTGGTGTCCCAAGTACACTACGGAACCCTGCCCGATCTGGCACTTACTCGCCTTGATCGTGAGGCCTGCCCTCCGCAGCGCCATCAACACTTCCCAGAGGTGGCGCAGATGTTCTTCCCAACTGGCGCTGAATACTGCGATGTCATCCAGGTAGGCGGCACTGAAATCTTCCAGTCCAACCAACACCTGGTTGACCAACCTCTGAAAGGTGGCAGGGGCATTCTTCATCCCAAAGGGCATAACCCGGAATTGGTAGTGCCCATCTGGTGTGGAGAATGCTGACCTCTCTTTGGCCCCATCAGTCAAGGCGATCTGCCAGTACCCAGACGTTAAGCCAAACGTGCTGTGGTACCGGGCAGCCCCTAACCGATCAATGAGCTCATCAGCTCTGGGGATGGGGTGCGCGTCAGTCCTGGTGACTGAAATTGAGTCCTCGGTAGTCCACACAGAACCGGAGTTCGGGCGTGGCACCAGGCGCGGCAGCCTTTGGGACCAAGACCACTGGGCTGGCCCAAGGGCTGTGAGAGGACTCAATCACCCCCAATGCAAACATCTTGGAGACCTCCTCCTTGATGCAAGCTCTCACCCTGTCAGTCACTCTGCAAGCCTTGTGCTTGACAGGAGGACTGTCCCCAGTGTCCACATCATGGACGCACCAATCATTGACACTAGGAGTCAGGGAAACCAGGTCAGGAAACTGTCCCAACAGTTGGCGACAGTCTTCCTGCTGCTCAGGTGTCAGGGAGGTAGAGAGGTTCACACCCTCCACTGACCCATCTTGCTCTGTTGCAGACAGGAGGTCAGGAAGAGGTTCGGTCTCCTCTTCCATTCCATCATCTGTTGCTAGGAGCATGCCCACTTCGGACCTCTCAAAATGGGGCTTTAGGCGGTTTACATGTAGGACCCGCAAAGGGTTCCTGGGAGACCGCAAGTCCACCAGGTAGGTGACGTTACTCTTGCGCTCCACCACCTCAAATGGTCCGGTCCACTTATCCTGGAGCGCACAAGGCTCCAAGGGGGCCATGACCCAAACTTTCTGCCCAGGCTGAAACTCGATCAGAGTGGCATTCTGATCATACCACCGTTTCATCTCCTCCTGGCTGGCTTCCAGATTCGCCTCAGTGAGTTGCCTGAATCACCTAGTCTGGTTTCTAAAGGCCAGCATGTAGCTAAATACATCCTGGGGAGGTTTACTGGGAGCTTTCTCCCAGCCTTCTTTCACCAGACTCAGAGGTCCTCTTACCGGGTGACCATAGAGCAGTTCAAAGGGACTGAACCCTAAGGACTTCTCTGGCACCTCACGGTGAGCAAACAAAAGGCATGGCAAGAGGACGTCCCACTTACGCCTCATGGGTTCTTTCAGACCCATAATCATGCCCTTCAGGGTCCGGTTGAATCTCTCAACCAGCCCATTACCTTGGGGGTGGTAAGGAGTGGTGAACTTGTACGTTACACCGCACTCCTGCCACAGGGACTTCATATACTTGGAAATGAAGTTTGTATCACGGTCAGACACCACCTCCTTGGGGAACCCCACGCGTGAGAAAATCCCCATCAGTGCACGTCCCACCACGGGGGCCGTCACTGTCCGAAGAGGGATGGCTTCCGGGTACCGGGTGGCATGGTCCACCAAGACCAGGATGAACCTGTTGCCCATGGCTGTCTTGGGGTCCAGTGGCCCCACAAGGTCAATACCCACCCGTTCAAAGGGGCTGCTGACCACAGGGAAAGGCTGGAGGGGAGCCTTGTGCTTCCTCCCACTTTTTCCACTTGCCTGGCAAGTCTGACATGTACTGCAATGAGTGTCTGAACTCTTGCACATCTGGGGCCAATAAAAGTGGGCGACAAGCCTTTCAAAGGTCTTGCCCTGCCCCAGATGTCCTGCTAAAGGCACATCATGAGCCAAACCCAGTAGGAAGGCTCTGAAGCGCTGGGGTACCACCAGCACACGGGCTGACCCAGGCTCAGCAACCTTAGGCTAGCTATACAGGAGACCATTCTCCCAGTAGATCCAATGTGATCCAGACTGATCACCTGCTGCCTGGTTTGTGGCCTGTTGCCGCAAACCCACAAGAGAAGGGCACTTGTTCTGCTCCTCGCAGAACTCCTCCCTGGAGGGTCCTCCTCCTTGCTGCCAATGGGTCAGCTCAGGCAGGTCCCCCAGTTCGGCCACTTGCTCCCCTGTAGGTTCCAGAGCATCCCCCTCAGGTTCTGCTTCCTCCTGGACCGTGGGAACTACGGGGGCTGGTTTCCTGTGCCCCCTGCCTCTTCTCTTCAAGGCAGGCACCTGGGCCACCCTCTCAGGCTCCAGGTCCTCTTGAACACCTCTACTGGCTGCCATAGACCGAGTGGTCGCGCACGCCCACTCAGGCAGACCCAACATCTCTAGATGAGACCTTCTCTCCACCTCTGCCCAAGGTGAACTTTCTAAATCGTTGCCCAACAGACAGTCTACAGGCATGGCTGGCCTCACAGCTACTTGAAAGTACCGGAGACCCCCCCCACTCAAAGGGAACCTGAGCCACTCTGCAGTGGCTCTCTGAGTTGTCCGCGGCAACTACTGGGCAGAATGCATTGGGGATCACCTGCTCTTCAGACACCAGCCGACAACTGACAGCTGTCACACTGGCTCCGGTGTCTCTCAGAGGCTCCACCCTTTGGCCATTGATGGTCAACCACTGCCTGTATTTCTTAGTGTTATCAGGCAGTTGGGTCCTGGGGACCATCTCACTGTCTCCTAAAGAGACCAAGGACATTGTTACGGGACCCCACCCACCTTGGGCACCCATCTCCTCCCCCAGGGCTACACTAGCCACCTGCCGGGGTGGTGCACCAGTGGGTGCTGTCTTCCCATACAAGGGACATCTAGAATCATAGGAGCAGTGGCCCACTTGACCACACTTAAAGCAAGTCCTGGGCCCCCTGTGAACAGGCTTATCTGTCGGGCCCCTGGCTTCTTCTCAGGGGGAGGCTGGGAACCTTTCCCTTGGTTCCCTTGGGGATTACTTTGGGGCCCTTTCTGGAACTCCTTCTGTTTACCCTTGTCCCCCCACTCCTCTGCTGGGGACCCTGCCCACGTTTGGCGGAGTCTCCCACTTGACCCTTGTGGACCCGGGTGCTCACCCAGTGGTCCGCCTCCTCAGCAAGCTTCCTAGGGTTAGTCATCCTACTATCAATAAGGGGCTGGCGTAGCTCTGGAAAAAATTTCCTGACAAGTGCTCCCATGCAATCAAATCAAAGAGCGCGTCAAAATCATTCACTTTGCTACCCTTCACCCAACCATCCAATGCTCTGCAAAAAAAAGTCACATATTCCACCCAAATACTTGACTCCAACTTTTTGCAATTCCTAAACCTCTGCCTATACAGTTCAGGAGTCAACCCATACCTAGACATCAATGCTTCATATGGCTATAAGAATTGTGGACTTCAGAGGGCAAGTCTAACAAGATATCCCGTCCCTCACTAAGGAACCGTCCCCACAACCCCGCTCCCCAATCCTTCTCAGGGACCCGGTGGGAGGACATAGCTACCTCATAGGCCTTGAACCATTGACCAATATCATCATTCTTATAAAACTCTTTCACCACATCTTTAGGTATATACACCCTGACTTCAACAGGCATGGACGGTGTGCTGCCACCAGAGGGAGTAATCTCTAAGCTCCTAGCTTTCAAATCCAACTCCCTCAAACTCCTCTCATGCTCCATTTGCATCCTCTTTTCCTCTAGGGCCAATTTCTTAATTTCCAATTCTAACTGCCCACCCATCTTAAGCTTGGTCAGCTCCATTTCATGCATCCTACTTCTCTCCCTGTCCTCCAGCTCTCCTGGGGACAGGCCCTTGGAAGAAACACTGCTACCTGCTGGGGAAGGTGCTTTCCTCCCCTCTGGCTCCACTGGCCCACCTGGCTGCCCTTCTTCATCCTCAGCCCCCTCCACCTGCTCTCCCACAGGCTCAGGGGTATATCTTGGTACTCCTCCTTCTTGGTGAGACCTGTAGTAGTAACTTAAAATTTCCTGCAGAAGTACTTTAGCAGTTTCACAGTGTAACTTTCCAGCTTTTCGTCTTCAAAATCTAAATCCACAGATGCGATGGACGCTGTGTTGCTCATGGTGACTAAACTTGGCAGTTCTTGGCAAAAAATAGAAATCCCAGGAAAAACAATCTACCAGAAATGTATGTGGTTGCGTTTGGTCTGCACTCACTAGTAGTGTACACCAATTACTGTATATGAGTCACAAATGCAAGTCCAGAATCCTCACTGCTGACCACCAATGTTAGAACTGGGGGTCTCTAGTTGGCAGAAGTAGGTACCTTTGTCCAAATAGGGACCCTTGCTTCTAGTCAGGGTAAGGGGGATACACTACTAAAATAACCCCTGCTCACCCCCTTGGTAGCTTGGCACGAGCAGGCAGGCTTATCTCAGAGGCAGTGTGTAAAGCATTTGTGAACACATACAGTAACCCAGTGACAACACTACAGATGGACACCACACAGGTTGTAGTATAAAAATAAGTATTTTTATATAGACTTAACACAAGACCCAAACGACAAAAATCCACAATACAATACGAGAAAAATGACTGTCAAATGGTAGAAAATAGCTCAGTTCAATAAAGATGATAAATGCGACACTTTACTCTCAATGTACCTTTGGATGCGTAACGCAAAACAAACAAAAGGGTCGCAGGGAAGGTGATGCTTCGATTCCTTACACGCAGAAAGGAGGATGCGTCGGTTTCGTACTGCGGCCCAGGTTACGATGCGTCGAGATGGTGCTTCAATGCGATGACGATCCGGTGCGATGCGATAAAATGGCGTCTTGCTTACGGTGCGACAACAAAGACGGGATGCGTGCACGCCCGACGGCTGTGCGGCGACTCGGTGATCTTCTGAGCCGCGACAGGCCCTGCGACACGCTTCTCCGGTGATGCGCCGGCGTCCTCTGTGGCGGCGGCACGCTACTCCGGTGATGCGAAGCGCTTCGGTGATGCGATGGCGGCAGAGGCGGCACACTAGCTCTGTGATGTGACGACAACTGCTGCAGTGGGACACTTCTCCGGTGATGCGGGGCGCTTCGGTGATGCGACAGTGGCAGCGGCAGCACGCTTACTCTGCGATGTGACAACAACTGCTGTGGCGGCGACACGCTTCCTCTTCGTTGAGTCGCGCTTCCAGCTCCCAGCGACACGCAGTCTCTCAGAAGGCCCAACAGCAGTAGGCACTTCAATTCCCAGCAAGGGAATTCAGGAGGGGAGCTGGGGGTGAAGTCTTGTATCCCTGAGACTTCAGGCAGGAGGCAAGCTCAATCTCAAGCCCTTGGAGATCTTCCTCAAGTTGATGAAAGCACACTCAGTTCTTTTCTCCTTTCTTTGGCAATAAAGTAACCACTGCAGGCCAACCCCAACAACACGCAGCATAGGGGTAGTCTCCTCCTTCAGCTTCCTGGTTCTTCTCCTCAGCAAAGGTTCGTCTTGATTCCCAGAAGTGATCTAAAATCTTGGGGTCTGGGCCCCAGTATTTATACTAGCAAATCCTTTGTCCTCTGAAGGCAGAGGGTCCTGTACTTAGTCCAAACCAGTTCTGGGTGCATTCTGCCAGTGCACAACTTCTTCCTTTGTCAGTGTGGGCCAGGGTCATCAGACACACCACAGGAGGTGGAGCCAGCATTGTGGAAGGCAGGCACAGCCCTATTCAGGCCCAGGTGCTTCTCCCACCACTCCCAATGCAGATAGGTCTATTCAGCCTAGTGCTGTCTCACCCTGTCTCCTGGAGCCCCCCAGCCCCTGTCACTCACAAAATCAGACATACAATACACAAGCTAGCAGAGGCAGGCTGGATGGTTAGGCAAGAAAATACCTACTTTCTAAAAGTGGTATTTTCAAACACAGAATATTAAAACCAACTTCACTAAAAGATGTATTTTATCATTCTGAGTTCAGGCATACTAAATTCGTTTTTCTACCATGTTCCCTGGGTCAGTTAGGATTATAAGATGTTATAATCAAACTGCCCATTCTGGCCTATGGGAACAGGTAGCCTTGCAATAGTGAAAAACGAAATTGGCTGTAATTCACTATCAGGACATTCCACACACATCAGGGCATGTCCCACCTCTTACATACAATGCACCCTGCCCGCAGGCCTACTTTAGGGGTGACTAACATGCAGAAAAGGGAAGGTTTGGGGACTGGTAAGTGGGTGCATTTCCCAAGTCGACATGGCAGTACCAGACTGCACACAGGCTCTGCAATGGCAGGCCTGAGACACGCTTTCCAAGCTGCTCCGGTGGGTGGCACAACCAGGGCTGCAAGCCCACCAGCAGCATTTGATTTACAGGCCCTGGGCACACGCGGTGCACTATACTAGGGTCTGACAGTAAATCAAATAAGCCAATCATGGAGTCACTAATCCATACATCAATTTATCATAGGGAGCACTTGCACTTTGGCACTGATTAGCAGTGGCAAAGTGCCCAAAGCATCTAAACCAGCAAAAATAGGTCAACAACAGAGGAGGCATAGCGTAAAAATAGAAGGGAAACCCACGCCAATGGTACCAGGTCTAACAGCGGTGTGTAGTGGAATTATGTGGGTTGGATTGTATTAGTTAGTAGTGTAATTGTGTGGCATGGAATTGTGTGGTGTGGATTTGTGTAGTCGAACTATGAGGCATGGTGTGCTGTGGAATTATGTGGATAGTATTTATGTGGTATTAAGTGCACTGGAATTATGTGGAGTACGATTTTGTGTTATGGTGTGTAATTATATGGAATAGTATTTTGTGTTGTGAAGTGGGATGTAGTGCAGTTTAATTATGTGGTATGCTGTTGATTTTTGTGGCATGATGTGGAATTCTGTGGTGTGGATTGGATGTATGTGGTGTATTGTGTAATTGTGTTGCTGAGTTGTATAATGTGGTTTGGTGTTGAATTATGTTGTGTGGATTTGAATTGTGTTGCCCAGAGCAGTGGAGGAGAGGAGGGGGAGTGGAGGAGAGGAGAGGAAGGGAGGAGGGTGAGGCAGGGGGATGGAGGAGTAGGGGAGAGCAAGGAGGTGGGAAGTTTTGTAGGTTGCAAGCTGTCAATAGAATCGGTTCAGAAAGGACATAGTTCATCGCAGCATTTGAAGTCTGCCAGGTCATAGCTTGGAATAGGTGTGACATTTTACAGTAACACATGAGAAGTGGGATCGTCTTTTTCGCAGAATATTATAATCTCCAGAAAGGGAACCAATAAATGCAATCTGTTCAGCTTGGCTGGGTAAACGGTTCTTAACCTTGCTTTTGCACCTGTATATGTGGAGGATTATCAGTCGTTCCTTGAATAAAGTAGAGAAAATTGCCCAAAGTAAAAGAGTTCCTGACAAAATTGCAAAAAGAAAAAAAAACAGAGGCGTGGCTATCTATCTGTGGTGCAGCAAGTACAGTGGCACCGAGGTCCAGTACATTAAAAGGCCCATTGCGCCACAATTATTGGTAGTTTTACTAGCCAACACGTTTATTTAAGTGGTCCATTTTGCATGCTTCCACTAGGCCTTATGGGATCCTTTGTACACCACTGACCGTGGCAACACTAACTCTCCAAGGTTATACTAACCGAGCACTGCGATGGCTGCAACCACCCTGCATGCCGCCAGTAACGGTGGACAGCAACTCAAACACAATGAACATTGAAAAGCGCGTATCAACCCTCATTCAATTTAACAAAATATGCTGGTCTGGTTAAGAACGCCAGTGAGCTGCAGACAGAAACCAAGACGTTATCTCATGCTGCATTCTTCAGTCAGAGCTGCTGCTTTCAGAACGTGGTGGTTCTCACAAAGGATTCGTGATTAAGCACAACAGACGAGGAGCTCAGATTGCACGGCATGGCTTCCGTAGAGGGGGAGAGCAGAGGTGGACCAGGGGTGCATAGCAGCGCTAAGGTGCAAGGCAGCACAAACACCGACGCGCGCTCGTCCTGATTTACTAGTGTGCACGGCATGGCTTTCGTGGAGGGGAGAGCAGAGCGGGCAACATGGTGAGTGTCCAGTGGCGCTAGAACTGTGTACCTCAGTGCTCTAGTGGGGAGAAAGGGCAGCGCTACAATGGGAATGCAGATTGCAGGGTAGCTTGGAACTGGTGCGGGGTACATAGCAGCGCTAAGGTGCACAACAGTGCTGAAGATCGGTGCACTCTCATATCTGAGGTACTAATGTGCACGGCATTGCTTCCGTGGAGGGGGAGAGCAGAGGTGGACATGGGGTGCATAGCAGCGCTAAGGTGCAAGGCAGCACAAACACCGACGCGCGCTCGTCCTGATGTACTAGTGTGCACGGCATGGCTTCCGTGGAGGGGGAGAGCAGAGCGGGCAACGTGGCGAGTGTCCAGTGGCGCTAGAACTGTGTACCTCAGTGCTCTAGTGGGGAGAAAGGGCAGCGCTACAATGGGAATGCAGCTTGCAGGGTAGCTTGGAACTGGTGCGGGGTACATAGCAGCGCTAAGGTGCACGACAGTGCTGAAGATCGGTGCACTCTCATATCTGAGGTACTAGTGTGCACGGCATGGCTTCCGTGGAGGGGGAGAGCAGAGGTGGAACAGGGGTGCATAGCAGCGCTAAGGTGCAAGGCAGCACAAACACCGACGCACGCTCGTCCTGATGTACTAGTGTGCACAGCATGGCTTCCGTGGAGGGGGAGAGCAGAGCGGGCAACGTGGCCATTTAAAACAAAAAGCCAAAGTAGTCCCTAAACGAAAATGACAAAGCCCTACCGCGCTATAAAACAGTCGTTGGTTGGTGCTGCTTCCGATAAAAACGGAAGTGATGAAACGGGCCAGCAACCAATAGGGAGGCCGGAAATAACAGTAACGCGTGAATAAGCCAATTACAAGCAGGAGGCAAGCAGCAGGCGGGATTACCCTCGCTATACAGATTACTAGATGTCTCGGAGAGACAGCGCATGCGCGCTGCCTACGCGAGACCTAAAAAACTACAGTATAGAAACGTTTCGGTGACATTTTCATACCAAACGTTAATATGCAGACAATAACATGTATATTCCATCAGCAACTGCAAGGAAAATATTTCCACTCTTCTGAGGCCAACTAAAGATAAATAACACACGAAAGAACTACAAGAAAAGTTTTACCATTAGTGTAACAACTCCGAACATAAACCATTACAAATTAAAATCTGTGCAACAAACATCTTAAGAGCAGAAGAAGTAAAATACATGTTCACTACATCAAACTCTCCACAACCAACTAGACAGAGAGCGATCTATTGAGATTCAACTCAGTGTATATTCACAAATCGTTAATAGAAGTTTAATAGTTAGAAACCTTCCTTCATTCACAAACATTGTAAATATTATGCTTATGTGTTGCAAAAATATTGTACTAACAAAATAAAAATACACGGTGCTAGAGCAAAATAGTGAAAAGGTGCATAAAAAACACCTGGGCTTAGAGTCTCAAAGGTGTCACAGAATGCAGTGCAGCCCCCAAAGAGGCTGCGTTGCATGACAGGGAGAGAGCAGGAGAGCGCCATATCTACAGAGACATGGGTCTCTCCTCCCTTCTCTCTAGCGCCGGCGCTGATTTCAGCTGCCATGCACCAGGCACACACCTCAGCGCCATAGTGCTAGGGTGCGATCCTGAGTCCACCATAGGTTTTGTACAGGAAGGGTACCCTTCATTTACAAAATACTATGGCTAGATAAGTGAAAAACCATTTCCTACTTTGCATGCGTGCTGTACAGCGCAGCACACATGCATAGTCAGAAAAGAAAGGAGAAATGAAAACATTTCTCCTTTTAGTGCCTGCTTTTCAGCGGCGTTAACTTTTGGCGCTAAACCCAGTCTACTAATGTTAGTAGATAGGGTTTAGCATCAAACAGCATGGGTGGTTGCATGGGAATGCCGATGTACCACCTATGTAATGCCCCTTTGATGCAAAGTCATGCAAAGCAGCCTTTCACGCTTCTTTGCGTTACTTTTGGGTACTTTCCAGCGCAAAACAAGTTTTGCACTAGAAAGCCAATCAGGAAAAAAACATCACTTTTGTGATGCTAACCCAGTGCAAAATGTTTGAGACTCTCCCTGTTTCACAGTGGTTCACGACTAAAAGGCCAGGCAAAACATAAGACTGTGAACAGACAACAGGGGATGCTTTCCACCCCCAGGTTCTGAATTGACAAGGCATGCATTGCGCCCACTACCTAAAATGTCACTTAGAACCACTTGGTAGATATCCCCTTGGTAAAACATACCTTCCCAGCTTTCTCGGTTTTATTTTCTTCACAGTGAGTTTATTCCTAATGAAAGGTTTGTTGGTGGATGAATTAAAAGACATTTGACCAAAGATACTCGCGGTATATAATGGGGAGCCAAAGGTATTGACACAAAGGGCCAGATTTACCAGTTTCTCACACAGCGCAGGTCAGCAGCCGCAAATGCTGCACTGCGCTGCGTGAGAAGGAGAGAGCAGGAGAGCGCAATATTTAAAGAAATATGTTACTCTCCTCCCCTCTCCCTAACGCCGGTGCAGAAATGTGCACCCGTGCTTCATGCACACATCTTTGCACCATGGCGCAAAGGTGTCTTTGAGTCTAGCATAGGATTTGTACTGGAAGGATGCCCTTCCAGTACAAAATACTATGCTTAGACTAACTTTAAACATTTTACCACTTTGTATGTGTGCCTTGCAGTGCAGCACACATGCAAAGTCGGACAATAAGGGAGAAAAAAAGCATTTCTCATTCATAGCGCCTATCTGAAATGGGTGCTATTTTCTGATGCTAAACCTTATCTACTTTTTTAAGTAAATAGGGCTTAGCGTCAGAAACCTTGGGTGGTTGCATGGGAACGCCCATGGACCACCCACGGTACGCCCCCTTAACGCTAAGTAATGCATAGCACTGCTTTTCATTACTTTCAAGTGATTTTCCAGCGTAAAACAGGTTTCACGTTGGAAAGTAAATAGGTAACAAAAGATTTAGCGTCATTTTGCATCAATTTTGTGATGCAAACATGGTGTTAAATGTTAGTAAATAGACCCCAAAGCACCTTATGCATGCACGATAGCGCCTTGAGTGTCTTGAGTTTATTCTTAACTCCACCAAGAGCCAACAGTGCAGCCTTATGGCTTGAGGCATGTGTTTGTATTCCATGGACTCATTCACAACCTGGCTGCCTGATTCCTCAGCCTTTGCAGCCGCCACTGAGCAGCAGCATCGCCAGGGTGTCATGGGCCCTAGTACAAGAAAGAAAATGGAACCCTTGGCTGCTGTTCAAACCGTGAGATACAGCAGTAATCAGGCATCTGGGCTCCGGTGCCACTGCACCTGCTGCACCAATGGAAGCTACGGCGCCAAGCCTTTTTGAGGGACATGAGTGACTTCAATAACAGCGGGTTGGGCAAGAGATGTTGTTTTGCAATCATAAGTGTATTTGTTTGTCGAAAGGATACACTGTGGAGAGACATGTGTTGTTCTTGGACATGTCCTCAGTGGTTTGCATAAATGTTGAACAGTGACAGAGAAGGAGGGTGGCTGTGGCGGTCGGAACAGCACACACATGGGAGGTTCACAACGACTAATTTGGATGTTCTTGCTCTGAATCAACAGACACGGGGGAGCATTGGACTGATGACAGATACATGTGCATAATAGCATACTGGGCTGGCTTAAACCTATCCACCCCCGGGTATCCCTGGACTCCTATCAGTGAGAACATCCATCTGTGTGCACCTCTTACTGCACCCGGTGAGGAGAATCCAAACACTCCTGCGAGCTGCAAATGAGTTTTAATGAATGAAACCAAGGGTTCTGACTGCTGTGTTCATGCCATCTGACAATGAAAATGAAATTAATATCATGCGTGTGCTGGTGGAAGTGCAGGTTCATCAGTGTGCCTACTTCTCGCATCGCTTGAGCCTCACTGTGCACTCCTCCCCCCTCCCAGATAAACCAGAGCTTCCCACATAATGGTGATCAATTTCAAACCGTGTGGCCCTTTCAGCCATTAATTAGTTTGAAATGAGTTAATAAATAGCTTCAGGAAGACAATTGCATACCTTATATGATGTCATACATGTCTTGCATAACCTCATACATGACTTATATGACCTCATACGTGCCTTGGATGACCTCATACAGGAGGCTTTGGCACAATGAAAGTTCTATCTCTATGCGCTTCAATGCGTATTTGGCCAACACAAAGGCCCTCAAGAACAGTTTGGGAGACAGGGCCCGGTACATGATACTCCATACTACACGGAAAATTACATTTTAACCTAAAAGACCAAACAGACCCCTGCTCCACAGCACTCCTCAAAAGCCTAGAGAACATCAGACTTACCCAGCTCATCACAGACCCAACACACATCACATGGCGCACACTGGGCCCAATCTTCACCACCGGTGACAGCATCAAGTACAACTACACTTCACCGTTCACATGAACACAGACCATTCAATCATCCGCTTCCAAATCACCACACCACAAGTCAACGCACCCACCAGCATCAGCCTACCCAGGTGCAGCTGGGGCAAAATCACAGAATCAGGCTGGCTCAACACCCTCAGCATGGACCAATCCCAGCACCTCTAACAAGCTCAACAAGGACATCACCAACTTTAACAAATGGATTGAGAACTACGCAGACTTCCTCTCACCCGTCCAAACCTATGGACAACGAAGAACCAACAAACAAGCCAGCTGGTGCACAGAGGACCTACAGGACTGAACACTTCACTGCAAACAGTAAGAAAGGAAATGGAGAACTAGCCATGAGACCACCGCCAGAATCACATACAAGGCTGCGCTCAAATGCTACCACCAGCAACTGAGAAACACAAATCAAAAGAGCACCAGCTGGACACATGGAAGTGAGCACCAACAGCTGCCAGGAGATCTCTCCATTGCCAAGGAATTCACCACACCCGAGAATGCAGTCAACAGCATCACCCCCTTCCAAGAACTCTACAACAACCTATCAAACTTCTTCCACAACAAGAAAGCAAACATCTACACCAACTTCAAACACCAACCAGACTCCAGAGGTCTCATCGCCAACCTGCCCACCACCAACCAAGAAGGTCACCTGACCGAATAAAAAATACTCACCAGAGAAGACTCAGCAACAATCATGCAGACGGTCAACTCTGGGGCCCCACCAGATCGATACCCCCATCACATCTACAACCACGGAGGATTACCTATCAGCAACACCCTCACACACATCATCAACACCTCCATCACATCCACCGCTTTCTCGAAAGACTGGAAGCATACAGCAGTCAACGCCCTCCTCAAAAAGCCATCTGACTAAAACCAACTGAGCAACTTCAGTCCCATTTCACTGCTCCCCTACCCAGTCAAAGTGATGGAGAAGGCCATCAACAAACAACTCACCAGCCACCTCTAAGTACACCACTTACTGGACACACAATCAGGATTCCGAAGTAACTATAGCACGGAAATGGCACTCATAGCAGCAACAGACGACATCCGAACCATATTGGATGAAGGAAAGACTGCTGTCCTCATCCTGCTCGACTTCTCTGCAGCCTTCTATAAGGTTTCTCACAGCACACTCATCAGAAGAGACCACGACATTGCTATCCAAGAACCCGTCTTCAACTGGATAGGCTCCCTTCTCACGGAAAGAACACAGGGGCATATTTACAAGTAAAGTGGTGAAGCGTGTCGTTAAGCCAAGAAGGCTAAAGACACACTCCGTCACTTTAGAAATGCAGGGCTGCACCATATTTACAAGAATATGGTGCAGCCCTGAGTTTCCCCCTGTGCTGGCGCTTAACTTAGCTGCCTAGCGTCAACGCAGGCAACCTTGCACCATAGTGCAAGGGTGTCTGCATTGCAGGGAAGGATTGTTTATGTGCAGGAAGGTGTCCCTTTCCGCACATAAACAATGTTTAAATGGTGTTTTGTAACTTCTATATGTGCGTCTTAATGCAGCACACATAGAAGTTGCAAAATGTAATTTTTTATGGGACATCATCCTGCACATAAACAATCATTGGCGTTTTGCAGTTTCCATGTGTGTTGCACAACGCAGCACACATGGAAACAGCAAAAACAAGGAGAAATTAAACATTTCTCTTCGTTTCACCAGGGTAAGACCAGGTTTTCCCTGGTCTTAATTTTGGTGCTGCCCCATATTTACGCCACATTTGTAAATATGGGGCAGCATAAAAATCAATGGGTGTTGCAGTCATTTAATATCCAAAAAGTCTCCTTTATTTTCCAATATGTTTTTGACTTAATTCCAGAGGCAAGCAGAGGGGTCAGGCAGAAGACAGAGAGGAAGGCCGGAAGCAGCAAGTCCTTATCTGCCGCTCCAAACCCAACCAACAGCCATGAACTCTATGTTCGCTCCTGTCCATGCGCATTTCAGTCATTTAGAGTGAAGGGTATTAGGGGAGTTGACGTTTAGAGAGGTAAGCAGGGGCCTCTTGGAATTGAGGGTAAGCAAAAGCCTCTGGCAACTATGGGCCTGATTTAGATGTTGGCGGATGGGAAACTCCATCACAAACGTGACTGATATCCCCTCCCCCATATTACAAATGTATTATATCCTATGGCACTTGTAATACGGCAGACAGGATATCCGTCACGTTTGTGATGGAGTAACCCGTCCGCCGAGATCTAAATCGGACCCCGAGACTAGAGCCTTGGAGACCTGAATGTAAGTTGGAGCCTCAAGGACCTACATTGAGAAGGGCTTTTGCATGGAAACTTTGTGTGAGAAGGGGCCTGTGGGACTTAGGTGTAAGCAGGAGTTCGGAGATTTATTTTAAGAGTTTTATATAGCGCTGGCTAGACCTGGAGGTATCAGAGCGCTTTACATTAGGTTATACAATGTTACAGACAATGATAACAGATGACAATTTACATCAAAAATAAGCAACAGATTGAGAGAGGAAGGAAAGGTGAGACAGATAGAGCGGAGGGGGAAGGGGGAAATGTGAAGGGGGAGGATGGGGGAAGAGACGGCAGGTGAGACGAAAGGAACTTTGCCCAAAGACCGACTGGGTAGGTGACGTCCGAGGAGGGAATCCACAGCCCATCTCCCCTATAGCTAAGCAAGGTAGCTCCATCGAGCATAAGTCAAAATCACTAGGTCTCAAATGACGAAGGAAAAGTTCACAAAAGAAAGTCAGGTGGATAAAAGAGGGTGGGAACTATGAGCAAGGATGGGTGAGGGCAAAGGTCAATGGCTACAAAGAGGAGAAGAGTAGAGCGGAGAGGGGTAGGGTGAAGGGAGGAGGGAGATTAGGTCCAGAGAGACATAGGAGAGTTTGCCCAAAGATCGGCTGGGTAGGTGATGGTCAAGGAGGGAACCCATGGCCCATCTCCCCTATAGCTAGCGAGGTAGCTCCACCGGGCATCAGACAAAGTGGCTATGTCTCAGCTGTCGGGGTGAAAGTTCTCATAGTAAATGTCCTAGTAGGTGAGCAGGAACAGGGTCGGGCGAGGGCTGATCAACATCGGGACGATGAACAAAGATTTTAGACCAGGAGAGATAGAGCATCGAGGAGGGTCCCACGGAGGCGGCCATCTTGAAGTCAGGCAAGGGGGATGGGTCATTGAAGTTCGAATTCAGTTGGTCTCCATTATTCTCTGGTAAAACAGTGCATGACATAGCAACAACAGCAGTCCATTTAGTCCTGCGATGTATACAGCTAGCGCTAACCGTCCTGGAGACCCACCGATGTTCTTGTGGTCCTGCAAGTCCTCAAGCATCGACGGTTCTTTGCAAATTCCCTGTGACTGTACTCTTCACTCCCATACAGTCAACAGTGCACTGGATCCACGAGTGTTACTCCCACTGTGAGGCCCCGCCAAGCAGTTATTACAATAGTTAATGATAGTTGAGGTAGTACTATTGTCGAATGCAAGATGGCATGGGTGTTAGTACAGATAAACAACAGGCTTTGAGGGGTGTAGTGCCTTTTAAGTTCTGCCCAGACTCTCCAGTGGTGTCGCTGTCTCCCAATGGACACGCAGCTTTCACCACTCTTTCTTCCCTGCAGGAGCCCCCTGGCATATAGCTGACCCGAGATCTCAAATTTGATTAAGCAAGGCTGGAATCCGGACTTCCCATTTCCACAGGTGCCACCCCTCTCGACCCGCGGCGTCCCAGGTATGCCGCCGGGGGGTCACAGCCAGACAGAGACGCGCTAATCTGGGAGGTCAGGTGCGCTCCACGCCTGCCTCAGCCTCAATGGTGTGTATCGGGCAGGCTGTGTATATTCAACGCAGCGTCTTCGGCCATAGAAGTGCCATTTCCGTTTCAGGCACTCAGTTAAAGAGGGGGTAGTTCCAGGTCTCGCTGCTCCTCCGACATTGCCATCTGACATTGGAGATCTAGCAGTGAGTGAGAACCTCAGGGCCACAGCGTGTGCAGAGGACAGTAAACAGAAGCCTCAAGGAATATCATGGTGAACATGGTTTCCATTGACTTGAGGGTGAGCAGGAGCTTCAAAGTAAGCAGGGGTGTGGGGGTGAACACAAGTGGACCTAAGGTGGGAAGGATTCCAAGGCACCTAGGAGTGAGCGCAGTTGCAAGAGCACCTGAAAACGAGGAGGAGCCTCTTGGATTCTCAATGTGAGTATGAGCCTCAGGGTTGTGAGTTTGAGCAGGAGCCTTGGAGGACCAGCGAGTTGAAATGAGTTTAAGGGCCTTGAGGAAGAGAGGGTGATTTTAGGACCAACTGATGATGAGCAAGAACCTAAATGTCTTAGGTTGAGCAGGGCATCCAGGTCCTTGTGAATGAAGAGAAGTCAGATCTAAGGGTGAACATCATCCTTTGGGGAGCTGTAGGTCAGTAGACAGTGAGGATCCCCATAAATGAGCAGGAGCTTTAGGGCCTAAGAGCGGGGATGTCACTCGGGGATCCGAGGGTGAGTACAGGTGAAGGGAGATTCATGCACCTGAAGATGAACGTGAGATGTGTTAAGTAATTAAGTTTTCAGTCCCTTCCACATTACTGGCACTACAGGATAAAAAAGCCTTATTTACCACAAAGTTCTGCTAACGTTAGCCCCCTGATACTAACCAAGCAATGCTTCATGTAAGGTCGCAATCCACAAATGAGGGCCCCTTTTGTTTTTGGAGTGCCCAATCCAAATCTGATAAAAAAGGACCCTGTTAGTGTTGTTTGGTGTAAAGTCCATACTGGAAATTGGGTTATAGGTTGGGGGGGGTGGAGCTACTCAAGCAGCAACCACAATCCTCGTCAGAGTGAAGTCACAAGCAAACTCCAAATTAACTTGTGCTCAATCCTCTGGTAACTTGGCACAGAGCAGTCAGGCTTAACTTAGAGGCAATGTGTAAAGTATTTATGCAGCACTCAAACAGTAACAAAGTAAAGACACAACACAAAGAAAATTCCACAATAATGTAGAAAAATAGAGTAAGCTTTAATAAATAAAACAAGACCATAATAAAAAAATGTAATCAGTAGAATCAGAGCTATACCATTTTTTTAAGATTTCAGTGGTCAGACCGGGACAAAGTCCTACGTTCAGGCAGACCTCGATGGAGAGCGGGCCGGCTACAGGGATTCCTTAGGTCCGTTGAACACAGTACTGTAATCTCAGCTAGGAAGAGACACAGAGTTCCACGTCGAGCCTGCTTCGCACCACAGAGGCGATGAGAGGTCTGGGCGAGAAGATGTGTCGTGCAGCAGTGGTTTTGAGAGAGCTGCAAAGTGCAATGTGATGTCCTTGCATGGAGATGCATTGCACAGCAGCAGTTCAGATGGGTTGTGTTGGGCGAGGCAATGCCCTTCCAACAAGATGTGCCGATGAGCAGCGGTTCTGATGGGCTACCGTAGGCAATGCAGAATCCTTGTGTTGGGGAAATCAAGGCAGCAGAGGCAATGTTTCAGTTTCAAGGGCGATGCATCGGGCAGTAGAGGCGATGCACTGGTTCTGCCGTGTACGCGCAGCGCCGTGGAAATGTGTTGATTCTGCTGATTCCACAGATGGGCTGGCAGAGCACCTTCAGCTCCACTTCCAAGGGTCCAGGAGTGGGATGGCACCACTTGGGAGGGCAGGACTCACAGATGGCAGAGTTCAGGTGCTGAGTTCTAGGTTGTTGGAAGTCTGTTCTGTCCCTGAGGCATCTGATCAAGAGGCCGATCAACTTGCTCTTAGAGTCACTCTGGAGTCCCGGGATTACAGATACAGGTCAAGTCCTTCTTACCCAGGCAAGACCGCAGCAGTTCAGCACAGAGGTGCAGCAGTCCTTCCGTGCAGCAGTCCAGTAGAGTGGCAATCTTTTCAGCAGCACAGCAGTCCTTCTTCCTGGCAGAGTCCATATGTCCAGACGTGTACTGAAGAGTTGGGTCTTCGGGTCCATTTTTATACCTAATGCCCACTTTGAAGTAGAGGAAGCTTCTAGAGGTTTCTACGCCCCTGTTGTGTCAGGCATCCCCTTGTTCTCTGCCATAGCCCCAGCTTGTCTTGGATCACCTGTGTCAAACCCTTGGTGAGAGTGCCCAGGCAGAGCCTTTGTGAATTGCAAGTGTGGTAGGTGACAACTCCTCCCTCTCGTTAACTCAGAGTGGCCCATCCTGCCAACACATAGCTTCTCTTTGTCTCACTGTCTGGGAGCAATACAGAAAGACAAACTGCCAGCTACAACTAGTCATGTGACCCAGGATCAGGCTGCAGGCACCAAATGGTTGACACAATCAGTGCTGCCGGCCCACTAGATATTTTAAGAAAGACAAAGGTTACCTACTCACATGGAACCAGGGCATATAATGTATTACAAAACAACGGTTCTCGTGGACAATGTGCGAATAAATGATAAGTAACTGCAGAATAGCTAATTTAAACCAGAGCCTAAGATGTCAATAGGAGAACTTTTTATACACAATCCAAAAAGAGTCAACTTTGTGTTTTATACAAGTAATATTTGTGTTGAAAGCTAGGAAGTGCTCTGTGTTCCATGTGAAAAAGAACCAAAAGAAGTAAATGAGACATATTACAATGCGCAATAGAGTATCTTAATGTACAAAAAACGATCAATCAAAAAATGAGCAATATCCTAGAGGGGCCTCTTTTGAATATCAAAGTGGGCCAGAATGGTTCATTATGACAACAGTTGATGACGTTTCGATCCCGTGAAGGATTTGGGGTCTCATCAGGACCTTAGGATAAGGGACATCTGGTGATCCAATGGGCAATATGTCCCAAATATTGAAGTGTACACCATGCGAAGTGAGAGTAAAATGAGGAAATCTTACTCACGTATGGCTCAGCCGGGCGTCTAGTGAGGGTGGGAACGGAAGTAAACCCGTGTGGAAATACAGGAATCCAAAACAAATGGGCTGCACACCATCCAGACTGGTTGCAAGTCACCATGGGTCTGGCTGAAAACTAGGACACTATAATAATGACAACAGCACAAAGCCCATAGCTAAGTAAGCAAGCGCAGAGCACATATTGCCTTTCATCCTTCTCAAGTCAATACAATGAGTACCATTTAGATAACAACAAACATCAGTCAATAAAAGGGTCTGCTGTGTGGGAAGTCTGGGCAGACTGGAGCTGTGATGGGCCAGGGCAGGGCTCTCTCACCTGCTGACCCCACAGCAGCAGCTTTAGCACAAACAATGATGCTCTTGTGAAGCCGATCTGGCCTCCTCCCTGCT
Organism: Calotriton arnoldi; assembly: GCA_963921515.1. Classification (NCBI taxonomy): domain Eukaryota; kingdom Metazoa; phylum Chordata; class Amphibia; order Caudata; family Salamandridae; genus Calotriton; species Calotriton arnoldi. The sequence continues at coordinate 1,692,908 of CAWUFW010002291.1, forward strand.
TTCACTGAGTAAACATCTCTTGTTCTATGTATCACAGGCTGGCCTGGAGGTATTGATGTAGGGAAATGGATTAGTGTGAGAGGTCATGAATCACCTGAGGGCATCACCCCCCTCCCTCCCTGCACCCAGACCCCGGTACCTGGAGAGGTCTTCATACACCCTTACACAGCCCCCTGCAGGGAGAGCCCATGTGAAGCACTCTCTTCTTTATAGAGAGTCCCTGAGCAATGCATGTACTATGACAACATATAACACCCCCTGGGACACAGGGACATCACCCTAAGCCCTAATGGTGCTTTCCCCTGACTGTGCAAGCTAGCCTGTCTCTTTAAAATACTGTCTCTCTCTGTTCTCAAAATGCTCTCCCTTGACAGAATCCTTTCTCCCAATGGACACCAGCCTATCTCTATAGACCTCTCCATTGGCTGTGAACATTAATTGTCGCTACGTAGCACTGACTTCTTCCAGTGCACCGAAGGTGGTCTCTTTACAGTCTGTTTCTCTCTCGGTCCCAGCATTCTATTTCCAATAAGCACAATTCCCCACCTGTGAACAACAGTCTTTCTTTGTATCTCTCATTTCACATGCACACATGTATGTCTCTTAACAGGACCCTCATATTCAATGTGTAGCAGTCTACCTCTTTGCAGCACCCCGCACTCCCTTTGCATGGCAGCCTGTCTCTTGACGGAACTCTTCTATTCCTATTCACAGCAGCATGTCTCTTTACAGCACACTCTCCCCCTGCATGCAACGGTCTCTTTATGGTACCCTACTTTCTGTTTGCATGCCAGCCTGTCTACTCACCACACCCCTCTATACCTATGCACAGCATCAGGCATCATTACAGCTGTATGCATGTTAGCCTGTCTCTTGACAGCACTCATCTAACCCTTTGCACAGCAGCAGGCATCATTACAGCACCTTCCTCTCTGTATGCATGTTAGCCTGTCTCTTCACAGCACTCATCTAACCCTTTGCACAGCAGCAGGCATAATTACAGCACCTTCCTTTCTGTATGCACGTTATCCTTTCTCTTGACAGCACTCATCTAACCCTTTGCACAGCAGCAGGCATCATTACAGCACCTTCCTCTCTGTATGCAAGTTAGCCTGTCTCTTGACAGCACTCATCTAACCCTTTGCACAGCAGCAGGCATCATTACAGCACATTCCTCTCTGTTTGCACATTAGCCTGTCTCTTCACAGCACTCATCTAACCCTTTGCACAGCAGCAGGCATCATTACAGAACCTTCCTCTCTGTATGCATGTTAGCCTGTCTCTTTACAACACTCATCTAACCCTTTGCACAGCAGCAGGCATCATTACAGCACCTTCCTCTCTGTATGCATGTTAGCCTGTCTCTTTACAACACTCATCTAACCCTTTGCACAGCAGCAGGCATCATTACAGCACCTTCCTCTCTGTATACATGTTAGCCTGTCTCTTCACCACACCCCTTTATCCCTATGCACAGCAGCAGGCAACACCTTCCTCTCTGTATGTATGTTAGCCTGTCTCTTGACAGCACTAATCTAACCCTTTGCACAGCAGCAGGCATAATTTCAGCACCTTCCTCTCCGTATGCATGTTAGCCTGTCTCGTCACCACACGCCTCTATCTCTATGCACAGCAGCAGGCAACATCTTCCTCTCTGTATGCATGTTAGCCTGTCTCTTGACAGCACTCCTCTTACCCTTTGCACAGCAGCAAGCATTATTACAGCACCTTCCTCTCTGTATCCATGTTAGCCTGTCTCTTGACAGCACTCCGTTAACCCTTTGCACAGCAACAAACATCATTACAGCATCTTCCTCTATGTATGCATGTTAGCCTGTCTCTTGACAGCACTCCTCTTACCCTTTGCACAGCAGCAAGCATTATTACAGCACCTTCCTCTCTGTATGCACGTTAGCCTGTCTCTTGACAGCACTCCGCTAACCCTTTGCACAGCAACAAACATCATTACAGCATCTTCCTCTATGTATGCATGTTAGTCTGTCTCTTGACAGCACTCCTCTAAACCTATGCAGGGCAGCCTGTCTCTATACAGCTCCCCTATATCTGCATGCACTTTTAGCCGGAAAAGGTAAGGCAGCTGGTCTTTACAGCACCTTACTCTACCTTGGCAAGACAACTAGGCTCTTTATGGAACTATGTTATTCCTTATGCTCGGCATCTTGTCTTTTTTCAGCAGCCTACTCTCCATATGCATGGTGGCCAATGTCTCTATAGTACCCTACACTCGGTATGCATGGCTTCCTGTCATCTGACAGCGCCCTACTCTCCCTATGCACATTACGGATATCTTTCTAGTACCCAACTCTCTTTATGTAAGGCTGCCTGTCGTTCAACAGCCCCGTGTTCTCCTTATGCATAAACTCTACTCTCTGTATGCATGGAAGCCTGTGGTTCGGCAGCGCCCTGCTCTCCCTGTGCACAGTACTGACTTTTTTACAGCACCCTGCTCTCTGTATGTATGGCAGCCTGTCATTCGACAGCGCCCTGCTCTCCCAATGCACTGTAGCCGATCCCTTTACAGCACCCTGCTTTCTGTTGGCATGTCAGCCCATCGTTCGACAGCACCCTGCTCTCCTTATGCACAGTACCTGATCTCTTTATAGCACCCTACTCTCTGTATGCATGGCAGCCTGTCGTTCAACTGCACCCTGCTCTCCCCATGCACAAACTCTACTCTCTGTATACATGGTAGCCTGTTGTTCGTCAGCACCCTGCTCTCCCTATGCACAAGCTCTACTCTCTGTATGTATGGTAGTCTGTTGTTCAAAGCCCTGTTCTCCTTATGCACAGTACCTGATCTTTTTATAGCACCCTACTCTCTGTATGCATGGTAGTCTGTTGTTCGACAGCACCCTGCTCTCCCCATGCACAAACTCTAGTTTCTGTATGCATGGTAGCCTGTTGTTCGTAGCACCCTGCTCTCCCCATGCACAAACTCTAGTTTCTGTATGCATGGTAGCCTGTTGTTCGTAGCACCCTGCTCTCCCCATGCACAAACTCTACTCTCTGGGGCAGATTTACAATAACTGGCGCATCCCTGCATATCAGCAGGGATGCACCAGTTATTTTGCGTGACTCAAGAAACACCTTGCGCCACCATGGATGCGCCGCATTTACAATGCGGCGCACCGTGGTGCAAGGATAGACAGATGCGTGGCGCATCTGTCGGCATAAGGGTGACGCAGTGCTGGAGTCGTGTCGCAAGTGAGAGGCAACTCCAGCACTGCTCAGGGGTGCCCTTTAGTTGCTGTGCTGCATCACTCCTTACGCCTGCTACAAGCAGGCGTAAGGTTTTGACGCAGCGGGGACGTAAAAGTGACTCAGTGAAATCTTGTAGATTTCACTGTGTCACTTTTACGGGGCTTCCTTGCGACGGAACGCCCACCCTGCATACATTATACCTGACGCAGGTATAATGTAGGGCAGGGCTTTACAACGTGACGCATCTCACTAGATGCGTCACGTTGTAAATATGTAGCATAGTGGCGCATTGTTTAAGCCGCCGCTGCGTCACAAAAGTGACGCAACGGCGGCATAAAAGTGTTGCAAGGGGCTTGTAAATCTGCCCCCCAGTATGTATGGTAGTCTGTTGTTCGACAGCACCCTGCTCTCCCATTGCACGGTAGCTGATCTCTTTATAGCACCCTACTCTCTGTATGCATGGCAGCCTTTCGTTCAACAGCTCCCTTCTCTCCCCATGCACAAACTCTACTCTCTGAATGCATGGCAGCCTGTTGTTCGACAGCGCCTTGCTCTACCTATGCACGGTAGCTGATCTCTTTACAGCACCCTACTCTCTGTATGCATGGCAGCCTGTCATTCGACAGCACCCGGCTCTGTCTATGCACAATGGCTGATTCTTTTACAGCACACTGCTCTTTGCTGGCACAGCAGCCCATCGTTCAACAGCATTCACCTTACTCTCTTTCTTCAAGACAGCCAGTCTCTTTAAGGAACTATGTTCTTCCTTGTGCCCCATATTGTGTCTTTTTACAGCGCCTTCCACTCCATATGCACAACCATGTCGTTTTACACTTACATCAACCCCTCACTCCATGCACAGTAGGGTGTTTCTTTACGACACCCTTGTCTCCCTATGCAGAGATGCCTGTCTCTCACAGCGCCCTCTTCTCCTAGCACCCAGCGCCAGTGGCGTAGCTAGGCACTCTGCCGCCCGTGGCGGTCCCTGCCTTTTGCTGCCGCCGCCGAGCGCCTAAGAGGGGGGCGGTGGGGGGGGGGTGCTGGCGATAAATTTACCTGCCGCCCCGAAATCTCGTGCCGCCCGGGGCGTACCGCCCCCTCCGCCCCCCCCTTGCTACGCCAGTGCCCAGCGCCCTCCCTCCTTCCAGGACACTCCTCTTGCATTAACCAGTAGCCTGTCTCTGTAATATAACCCTATGTGCCTGCTAGGCACGTCGTCTTTCCCTTCTACAGCACTCTCCTCTCCCCAAGCACAGCATCTAGTCTCTTCGCGGCACTCTCTTCTCTCAATGTGCAGGAGCCTGTCTCTCCAACACTCTCCTCTCCCTGACCACAGCAGCCTGTCTCTTTGCGGTACTCTCTTCTCCCAATGTGCAGGAGCCTCTCTCCGGCACTATCCTTTCCCTGAGCACAGCTGCCTGCCTCTCCCTGGCACTCTCTTCTCTCTCTGCGCAGGAGCCTGTCTCTCTGGCACTCTGCTCTCGGTGTACACTGAAGCCTGGGCCTTAGAATGTATGACATTACAACGCAAACATTTGCAACGCATTCTTTTACAATGTGGTTTTTACAGCACAGCATCCATCACAACGCATGATTTTACAACGCATGCCATCACAACGCATTTTTTGAAACTACATTTACAACGCATTCCATTACAAGGCATATCATTACAACACATACCATTACAACCCATAATACTTTTAGGGCAACAGTAGGGTAAGTGTTGGATAGTGTAGGGGTAAAAATTACTATTTCCACTCCAGTGAGTGTAACAGTAGGGTAAGTGTTGGATAGTGTAGGGGTAAAAAATACTATTCCCACTCCAGTGAGTGCAACAGTAGGGTAAGTGTTGGATAGCGTAGGGGTAAAAATTACTATTCCCATGTACCCCAAAACCCAAACCCACCCTAAAACTTAAAAAATCCTCATTACTTACCTTATAATGCATTGTAATGGCATGCGTTGTAGTGATATGCGTTGTAATGGCATGCGTTGTAGTGACTTGCGTTATAATGGCTGCGTTGTAATGGCATGCGATGTAAAGGCAGTTGCGTTGCAACAACTGCGTTGTAAAGGTAGTGCGTTGTAATGACTGCGTTGTAATGGATGTTTCCCGGGCCTTACCACATGTAGTGAGCACTGGGAGCGCTAAGTTAAGATAGACTCTGTCGCTGTTTTGGGAAGACTGGCGCCTTCCATAGTTGAAGACCTGGAGCAGTGTGATTTTACCACCGTAGGCAGTGGTAAATAGTTGCTTGTCATTGGAACTCTCAAGACGTGCTGCTTTTGGCTGTAAAAGTTACACCATTTGTTGATATCTGTAAAATAAACAACAGAACACTACACAATAACAGAAGGAAAGTACCATAATAACACAATTACAACATAACAGGGCACAATATAGCCAAAGTCAAACCAGAACGCAACGCAGCAGCTATAGTACAAAACAATAAATCACATCGCAATAATTCAGCACAAAAAAACAGCAGCACAAAAAACAACAGAGCAGATAACCACCACAAGGTGCCACACAACAAATATGCACAAATGACAAACATTCTTGTCACATATTACCACCTTCTGAATCCTGTGTTCTTCAAACTCAACAAATGAGTGAATTTCCACCAACCTACTAGGGAACTCCATTCCAGATTCCCCTCCCTAGCAGCTACCCAGCGCATCCGCCGGGTGAACAGTGGAGGCCGCTCCTTCTCCCACCTTTCGGCTAAGACATGGAACACCCTCCCCCTGCAGCTCAGAGCAGCACCGTCGCTCCAACAGTTCAGGAATTTTCAACCAATAGCACCAGGCAGCGTGATCCCGCAGTAGGAACCCACAGTGCCTCGAGACCCTCGCGGGTGAAGCAGCGACGCTACACATATCCTGATTTATTGATTGATATAATATGATGGTAAAAGGTGTTTTGAGAAAGCACTGCCTTAATTTTCTACCAAAGGCAGAAATACTGCCAGTTTAAAATGTTTTGCCCACAACAAAACAATGGACATTGGCCACAGAGGCGGACGGAAAATGTAGTCGTGCTTTTTTAATCGGCTTTTGGATGCTGAACTGCAGGGCAGCCACAGGGAGACTGAAAAGTAGAGTGGGCGAGACAACAAATTAACAGGGAGAGCCAAGCCAAAGCCGACCCAAGGGTCTGGCTCGGATCTTAGAGCCCGTGCATGAGCCGAGCCCTGAAAATATTTTCTATGTAAATCATACAACAAACCACATAAAATATTGTAAAGTCTCATCAAAACTCAAAATAGTGTATTTATTTTTAACATGTGGGAGCTTTAATGTCCATGAGGCACATTATAGGACTACACTGAGAAGTACTTATTAAAAGTGATAGTTGTGTACAACTAGTTGTCTAAACTCACATATTTGAAAGTGCTTTTATACGCCATAATGAAAAAAAAGATTTTTAGTTAAATAAAGATTTTGCAGAATATCATACAATTTAAGCTGGGAGGCTGCGATTAATTCAGGTTTTCTGGTTTCACTTTGTACAAATCAGCCAGTAAACGGGCCTTTGTTTGTCTTATTATATTAAGGCTTTGTTTTTACCTCTTAGTTAATTTTCTGTAGATTTTAAATACAGCACAAACTCGACCTGAAGGCTGAGCGCATTACATGAACACCAGTCACATTGCACAAGGTCACATACATTATTTATAGGCACTGGGAAATTAGGTAATGTGCCCAGAATCACAGGATGTTGAGCCGATGCCAAGACTCAAACCTGGTTCCCCAGTTCCACAATCCGCAGCTCTGACAGTAGTGCTATATCCTGGATAGAGAGATGGAGGGAGGCAGGCAGGTAGAATTAAATGAAAGCTCGGCTCATTATGGGCTCGAGGTTCCAACAGGATCTTGAGCTGAGCCAGAGCCAGGCTTTAGGCTTGTGCTTGGGTCGAGCTTTCAGTAGCTCACCCACCTCTACTAAAAAGACATTCAGGGTGACCGTGATATGGGCATAGCACTCGCAGCCCAGGTATGGCAGGAGCCGGGCAATAGGTCAGTGGCCAAGGTAGCAAGTGAAGCCTAAAATCCTGCAAGCTGTCACCACTGAGGTGAGTCTGAAGGGTAAATTACACCAATAGTTATGGTCATAATTATGGTAAAAAAACAACAATGATAAAATCATGCCTCAAGTTTATTTCCACCTGTGAGTGGACAAAGATTTAATTAAACTGCAGCCATATAATTCCAGCATGGTCCCTGTTGTTTATTGTCAAGCAAACGGGACGGAAGTGTCCCAAGTGCAGGGATTTCAGCAAAAAGGCTAGGATTAGCTCCTTGCGCGTGGCAAGAACTAAGTAAGTGAAAAATATACAGTGAATAGGCTAGCACTACCCACACAGATGTAAGCCAGTGAATCACTGAGACACAGCGAGCATGTTACCTGCAACTACACACACACACACAGAAACATGATCAAAGAGTGGTCAATGAGTCCCTGTTTTATGGAGAGGACAGGCTAGCTGCAACCACACATGCACACATGTGAACACACAAATGCATACACACACACATACACAGATTGGTCAGTAAGTTACAGTATTATACATAGCCAGGCTAGCTGCAACCACACACATATGCGTGCACACACACACACACACACACACAGAAACAGTCACACATAGCATGACCAATGAGTCACTATATTATACAATGACCATGCTAGCTGTAACTATAAACTAACGGACGCACGTGTGCACCCACACGTGTTCACACACACACACACAGAGTGGACAAGTCACTGAATTATACAGTGGACTGGCTAGCTGTACCCAATAAGGTTGGCAGTAAGTGAGCCACTGTAAGAAATAATGAACATGGTAGCTGCACCTATACACACACACACATACACATACACAGACTGGACAATGAGTCACTGAATTATACAGTGGACTGGCTAGCTGTACCCAATAAGCCTGGCAGTAAGTGAGTCACTGTGAGAAATAATGGACATGTTAGCTGTACACACACACATACACAGAGTGGACAATGAGTCACTGAATTATACAGTGGACTGGCTACCTGTACCCAATAAGCCTGGCAGTAAGTGAGTCACTGTGAGAAATAATGGACATGTTAGCTGTACCTACACACACACACACACAGAGTGGACAATGAGTCACTGAATTATACAGTGGACCGGCTACCTGTAGCCAATAAGCCTGGCAGTAAGTGAGTGACTGTGAGAAATAATGGACATGTTAGCTGTACCTACACACACATAGTGGACAACGAGTCACTGAATTATACAGTGGACTGGCTAGCTGTACCCAATAGGCCTGTCAGTAATTGAGACTGTGAGAAATAATGGACATGTTAGCTGTACACACACACACACACACACACACACACACACACACACACACACACACACACACACACACACACACACACTGAGTCACTGAATTATACAGTGAACTGGCTAGCTATACCCAATAAGCCTGGCAGTAAGTGAGCCACTGTGAGAAATAATTAACATGTTAGCTATATGACACACTTACACACACGCACACTCACACAACGTGGTCAGTGAGTCACTGTGTGACACAGTAAGCACTCTAGATACACCTGAGCACACATGACGAGACTCAAGACAATGGATGTATAAACAGTGAGCAAGCACTGTGCAATATCAAAGTGAGAGCTGAGACAGTATTAGGTGTAAGGATTAGGGAAGGTGTAACTACACACAGGGCAGAACCAAGTGCACGGCCACAGGATACAGTTCACAGGCTACACACAGTAGCACAATCATGCAAGGAACTAGGGCCATATATATGACCTGTTTTGCGTTCCTCTTGCAACACGCAAAGTGGTGCAATAGTGATGTAAACCTAAAGTCATATTTTTTAAGCCGCGCAAAGCCACTTTGCGTGGCTTTGAATGGCTTAAAAAATATGGAGTACTGCAACACAGCGCAAATTGCTGCGTTGCATTACTCTGCACAAGGGAGCCATTCCATGAGTATTGGGTGGGTGTTCCCATGCAACTCCCATGGTTTTTGACTCATACCCAGAATTACCAAACCTGGTAAGCCTGTGAATGTGCCAAAAAGATATACCTCCCCAGGTGAGGCGTAACGAGGAGAAATATCTTTTTTTTCTTCGTTATTTCGTCTTTCTATGTGTGCTGCATTTTACAGCGCACATACAAAGAGAAAAAAAGCCTCTGCACAAAAACAATCGTACCATGGGGCAAGTGTGCCTGCATTGGTGCTAGGCTGCCAAAGCGGCACCAGAACAGGGGGAAGGACAGGAATGCGCGGTACTGGATAAATGCTGCTCATTCGCGCCCTTTCCCTGTGACACGGGCCAAGGTAGCAAGGTGCCTTGCTGGGCCGCCCTGTGCCACGCGGGTCATAAATATGGCCCCCAGTGAGTGCCAAATACGTACACGTGACGTGTTCAAGGAAGACAATGCATCCGTGTATGCGCATAGCGAGTGGCTTGTGTCCTACACACTAGGAATAAAGACTTGGGACTGTGGAGAACAGGGTTGTTACTTACAGAGAAACTACCGAAAATTGTAACTTTAGAACGTGGAAAATAGTTTTGATTCAGGTCATTTCACATAAAGATATTTGCTCCAGGAGAGTAACACAGAAATATTAGTTTGAGGCGACTGTATGAAGATGCGAAACACTTAAAACCGGTTTACAACAAAATACCGACCCATGGATATTTGTATGTGATTATGATGTTTCTGCAAGTAGAAATGTCTAACAAGGGGGCGTGGCTTGGGAGCCGAACTTGGCGGACGCGTCTCGATAGAGCTCCGTCGTCCGCCCTTGCCAGAGACACCATCCGTCCTCCATCCTGGTCCCAACTGACCAAAATTGTGGTGCGCCTTGGAGGGGCCACGCCAGACTTCAGGCGGTGTGCCCCGGAGGTTCGTGAGGGCCCGCTTCGGCCGCTGGGCCGGATCCCCGCCGGCGGGCAGATAACGCGGCGCCCGTGAGGGCGGAGGTGCTGGCTGGACTTCTCTGAGGCCGGGTTCCCTGGTGAGGCTAGCCGGAGGGGCCACTGACTGGTGTGGACGGCCCGCTCGCGGCGGGGTGGGTGCCCGTTTCCGTGGTCGGCGGCCGCTGTGTGGTCGCCGCGGTGCCCATCCCCCCCCTCGCGCATGCCACAGTGATCGGCCGGCGAGGCCTGGGCCGTAGAGTGCTGCCCGGATGAGTAGGCCTGGAGGGCGCGCATCGTCGGAGCGGGCCTGCATCTGAGGAGGAGTGAGTGACGGCGGTGGGACCCTCGCCCCCCCGGCCCACCCGGGGACCAGACAGACTGCGCCACGCACCGAAGAGGTGGGCCTGAGCCGGGGCCTGGACATCAATGGACCCCCTGCGGGCGGCTGGCAAGCTGTGAATTCCGGCGAGAGGTGGGTCCTGCATTGCCGCCGCGGCGCCCTCTTTGCGGGTGGAATCAGCTGCTGGGGCCTCTCCGGGACCGAGGAGCCCCCCCGTTTCGGGGGCAGGGGCTGGGCCGGGCCCCGGGAGGCGGTGAGGCCTACGTCGGCGCCGGCTGTGGGCCCCTGGAAGTGCCTGGGGCCTGTTCTGGGTCTGTGAGGGAGCCGGGCTCGCGGGGCCTGCCGGCACTGGGGGCCATTGGGGTGAGACCCAGGCCGACCCCCGAGGACGACTACGCCGCCATCGTGGTGCCGCCCTCCCCCTGCTGCGGCTGTGGAAGATTCCCTGGCGGCGGTTTGCAGGTGGGCCTAATTCTAACTGTAGAAACTTGCGGACCGTGCAGGGGCCGGGCCTACATCGTGATATAGCCGGGGGTGCCCTGCCTGCTGCGCTGCGGTGCCTGTTCTCCTTCCCCTGCTCCTGGGCCCTGTGGTTTACTTTGCCCTGGTCTGCCGGAGAGTGACCCTCCACACCATCATGGGTAGGAACAACCCCAGCACAGCGGCGCCTAAACAACCTACCATGGACCAGTACACCACGGCCGCCCCAGCCGGGAAGGAGGCCGCTGGGGGCGTCTCCTCAGACACGGTGATGCTCCTGGAGGCCATCACGCAGTCCCGCACGGCCCTTGAGGCCCAGATCGGTGCGGTGGGGTCCGAGGTGTCGTTTCTTCGCCAAGACCTCCGGAAGGCAGTTGACCGGATCACGGAGGCCGAGACGAGGGTCTCCACGGTGGAGGATACTGTGTCCGCCCTCCAGAAAAAGGTCGACAAACTGGCCATGGTCTCCAAGGAGCTTGCGGCTAGGGCCGAGGACGCGGAGGGGAGGGCTTGCCGCAACAATATCCGCCTGGTGGGCTTTCCGGAGGGATGCGAGGGGTCCTCGATGGTAACTTTCCTTTCAAACTGGCTCAAGGCGCTGCTGCCCGCAGAAGATATTTCGCCCTGCTTCATGATTGAAAGAGCACATCGCGCTCTGACTAGGAAGCCGCCGCCGGGCGAGCGCCCACGTCCGGTCATTGCCCGCCTCCTTAATTACGCTGACCACGATGCCATACTGCGCTTTGCCCGCACGCACAAAGAGAGAATGGTCTACGAGTCCCACCCCATTATGGTCTTCCCGGACTACACCCGGATCGTCCAGCAGCAGCGACAGTCCTTTGTGGCTGCGAAGCGGCGCTTGCGCGACCTGAACCTTTCCTACGCTCTTATGTTTCCAGCTCGCATGAAAGTACTCTTCCAATCCAAATCCTACTTCTTCGACACTCCTGAGGAAGTCTTTGCATGGACAGACGAGCACCGGCACATCAAACCACACACCCCGCCACCTCTGGACTCAGATTCCTCTCAGAGCTCACGTATGAGTGGCCGTCAGGGTGGGGACACATCGCGACGGCGACATCGCTCTCGTTCCAACTGGCGTTCCCAGAACAAGACTGACGCAGCAGAGTGAGGTACTGTGGGGTTGGTACTACCTCGGCTGCTCTATTTTCATTGGGTCGGCTGAAATGTCACACCAAGACCCCAGACATTGTGTCGTGGGACACAGTACGCTATCTCTGGCTAGGATGGACTGAACTCGCCTCCTTGTTCTCAGTTTATGTGTAGGGGTGGAAGGGAGGGATCCTTTGGAGGGTCCGCCGTGGTCTTCCCGTTGGAGGGCCTGGATGTGATTCTGCCGCGACAGATACTCCGAGTTCCAGGAAGTATAGGGGGGTGGGGGGTGGTGGGAGGGGGGGGGGGGTTGGGCAGGTTGTTTTGCAGTTTTGTTATATGTTGTTTGCACCGCACCGTCCCACATACACAGGTAGGCATCCGCGTTTTGCTCCACCCATGGCTCATGGCCCATGCAGCTAGGACCACTCCACTGGGGGACCTCAACATAGTGTCCTGGAATGTGCGGGGCCTGCTGAATAGGGTCAAGCGAGGGGCAGTACTGACCCAAGCCAAGCGGCACTCCGCCGATGTTCTGCTCCTACAGGAGACCCACCTGCTCGGCAACAAGGCCCCGTGCCTGTCCAGGTTCGGCTACAATGCAGTGCACCACTCGGGCTTCTCCAGGGGCGCACACGGAGCGGCCATACTCATACACCGCAGGGTTCCCTTCCAGGTTACGCGACAGTGGCTAGACCCCGGTGGCCGTTTTACGGTCGTTTCAGGTACCCTGGCGGGTGAGCAGGTAACGCTAGGTAGCATATACGCCCCACCCCCCCTTAGTCAGATGTTTGTGGACAGACTGACGCAGCTCTGGGGAGAACTTCCCGATGGCCTGATTATATTTGGGGGAGACTGGAATGACACTATGGCCCCTCTGGACAGATGGAGGGCGTGGCCCCCAACCGTCCCCCCCCCCCAGAACTAAACTCAATATCCTTGCGCACACCCTGGGCTGGACGGAACATGGCGGGCCTTTCACCCTTTCGAGGCGGGATACACATATGTGTCATCGGTACACCCTGCGCTTTCCCGCTTGGACTACCTGTTCCTTCCACATAGCTATACACATAGGGTAGTGACCGCTTCTATCCTCCCGCATGGCCTGTCGGACCACTCGCCTACCCAGCTCACGCTCAGTCTGCAAACTAGTCGCCCCTCCTATCGCTGGCGCATGTCACCGTGGCTGCTTCGGGATCCCGAGTATCGGGAGGCACTTCGCCGCGCTACGGAGGATTACTTTGCCGCCAACGTCGGGTCTGTTTCCTCCAAGATATCATTGTGGGAAGCCTTTAAGCCCACGATACGTGGGATAGATATCAGTTACCGCACGGGAGAAAAGAAAGGTCGCCTGGCGCAGGTACTGGATCTGGAGGAGCGACAACGTGCTCTCCAGGACGCTGTGGTGGAGGGTTCGGACGGTGGTGCCCGCCGCAATCTGCTTCAGGTTCAACAGCAGCTGCACCAGTTGCTTACGAACACGGCCAAGGACGCCTGGCTGGCGACTCAATATCGGATATATCAATGGGGCGACAAGTCCAGCCAGATGCTTCATAGACTCTGCCAAGCGAGGTCCTCCCCGACTCAAGTCCCGGTACTCCGTTCCTCTACGGGCGCCTTGTGCTCCTCCCCGGGGCAGTTGTACAGACTTTCGCTGAGTTCTACGCCGCGCTCTACAGTGCCCGCGAGGAACTCGCCGATTCGCTCATAGATGCCTTTCTCGTAGATATCCCTCCGAAGCGCCTTTCCGATGAGCAGCGAGACGCCCTTGACAAACCTATCTCGCTAGATGAACTACAGGCCGCCCTTACCAATATTCACCCAGGCCGCGCACCTGGCCCTAACGGGTTCCCCAGTGACTTCCTACGTCCCCACATGGGGACCGCTGGGCCCCATCTTCTCGGCGCATTACATCAGGCGCTCGAGCAAGAGATCTTGCCTCTGGACTGGCGTCATGCCGAAATTGTTGTTTTTCTCAAGCCGGGCCGACCGCCGGAAGATCCGGGCTCTTATCGCCCCATATCTTTGTTGAATTTTGAGCCGAAGCTGCTGGGGAAGGTGTTGGCTGATCTCCTCCGTACATGTATCCTTGACCTTGTCCACCCGGACCAGTCAGGCTTCATGCCGCACCGCTCCACTAGGCATAACATACAACGCGTACATAACGCCATCGCCGGGGCCCACCGTCTGGGACGCCCAGCGGCGGCCCTACTGGCCGACATCGACAAGGCCTTCAATTCTCTAGGTTGTCCGTACCTTTTCAAATTATTGGAGGCGGTCAATTTGGGGCCTCGCTTCCGAGCATATGTCAAACTTTTATACACGGACCTAACGGCTTCTGTTCGGGTGGCCGGGTTCCGCTCGGACCCCTTTCGTATCCAGAGAGGTACGAGACAGGGGTGTCCTCTTTCCCCGCTTCTCTTCGCCTTGGCAATTGAACCTTTAGCAGCTTGGGTGCTCCTGGACGCGGTATACAGGGGCCTGGTTTGGTCCCCCGAATACTCGGATAAAATAGCACTTTATGCAGATGACGCATTATTCTTTTTCTCAGACCCCTGGGTCACCGAACCGAGGGTGCTGCACATTCTGCGGGTGTTTGGTGAAACTACAGGGCTCCACGCCAACCCGTCCAAGTCGACGCTTTTCCCGATTTGTGGTGATCAGGGGAGTCAGGACTGGGCCTCGCAGCTGGTCAGGGCACAAGACGGCTTTAAATATCTTGGGGTTCACGTTACCAGAGACCCCACCATGGCGTGGTCGCTCAACATTGCCCCTCTGCTTCCTATTGTCCGGGAGGAGACAACGGTATGGTCTCATCTCTCCCTGTCTTTATACGGCCGGTCTGCAATTTTTAAAATGGTGTCCTTGCCCCGCTTGCTCTACAGACTACAGAACTACCCATACCCCATCCCGCCGTTCTGGTTTCGCCAGGTGAACGCTCTTCTGAACGGTTTTCTGTGGGGTGGCGGGCGGTTCGGGTGGCCTTGGCGACCTGTGTCCAATCTACCTACTGCGGGGGCATCGCGGCGGCGGATGTGCGGTCCTATTACTGGGCGTCCCAGTTGCTGGTCATCAATGATTGGTGGTACAGCCAGCAAGACGATCCGGCTTACGCGGTGGAACGACTCTTCTTGGAGGTGTATCCGCTATTAGATCTCCTATATAGTAATTCGGCTCTGGAGGCCCTCCCGCCGGCCAGTCGCACGGTGATCCAGATATGGAGACGCGTTTTGAGGTCCATGGGGTGGTGGGGCATGCTAACATGCGAGACGCCCCTCTGGCGGGGCACGTACCTCTGACCGGTCTCGGCTCTGCCCGGTTTCCGTCGTTGGGACACTATAGGGATCTCGACATTGGAGGATGTGATGCGCGGACCCACACTTAAAACCTTTCAAATGCTACAGGAGGAGTTTGATCTACATAAGTCCCAATTCCATAAATATCTCCAGCTTCGCCACGCCTTGTCTCCCCTGATTAAAAACCTTATGACGCTGCCAGAATTTCACCCATTAGAGGGTAGACTATTGATGGGGGATCTAGGGGGACATAAAATCCGTCAGCTCTATCAGACACTGACCACACATGCCAAGACGAACCTGGGTCGGACGAGGGCGGCGTGGGAGGCAGATGTACCGACCCTCTCTGACGACGACTGGACTGAGGCCCTGGCCAGCCCTAGGGGTTCAGCTGTGTCCACTAGATACCGACTGATCCAGTTTAAATATCTCCACCGTGTGTACTACACCCGCCTCCGTCTTTGGAGGATGGGGGCTATTTCATCCCCCACCTGCCTCAGATGCCAGTCGGATGATGGCTCCTTCGTACACACCCTCTGGGGCTGTACAGCGCTGCGGCATTTTTGGTCGGGTGCTGCCTAGGGCGTGTACTGGGTTGGGATCTCCCAGCAGATCCCCGTCTAATTCTTCTCCACAGCACTGACGATATAGGGGGGAACATATACAAAAGACACCTGCTCTTCTTAGGACTCACATTGGCCAAGCGTGACATAGCCCAACAGTGGAAGTCCTCTTCTCCCCCTGGGGTAGCGGCTTGGAAGTCCGCATTAGATAAATGTATGTCTGCTGAGGTGGCGGTGTTTCAGGCTCGAGGTTGCCCGCAAAAACATGGGAGGATCTGGGCTGTATGGGCTAAATACCGTGGCATTGACCTTTCTATCTTTCCCACGTCCACAAATCAGGATCTCATAGACAGGCTTACCATATAATGACTTCCAATCTCAACTGAGGTCTAGCTGGTGCGGAAATATGCCTATATGTTTTTACATCTGTATAATGTTTCAAGCGGGAAGTGCGGTGCAGGGGAGGGGGGAGTTGGGTGGTGGGGGTTGTTGGTTTGAATGTTTTATCTATCCTCAAGGGATTCCCTCTTCAGCGACTCATGTATCATTGATCCGCGCCCTGTATAAATACTGCCTGTTGGGGGCTCACCCCGTTGGATGTAAAATTTCAATCAAATCTATTGTCAAAAAAAGAAATGTCTAACAAGCTACTTTTGCCTCAAGCTTGTGACCTGTTTTACAGTTTGGTGGAATTGCACTCCTGCCATTTTCGGGGTCCCCTGCTGTATCTAGATGTGGGGGATCTAGCCCAAGCCTCTCCCAACACGGCCCATCCTCCGGGGGCCTCTGGGTCACAGTGAGGGTCACCCTGTCCCATTGAGGACAGGGCAGGCAGCCATGACTCATGCTCTCTGTCCGCGTCTGACTCAGGCAGGGAAAGTGTAGATTTGCATGCACGCGCAGAGAGACGAGTCACTGCTGGCGTCACCATTTATAGTTGTACAGAAATAACAAACTCCTGCGCTGGGAGTTTGTTTTCTGTAAACAAAAATGTTTGCTGAGTGGGTGCTTTAGACACAGCAACTGCTGTGCAACTCTCCAGTGAGTGCTATGAAGGGAGCCAGTGTGCTTCCCTTCACAGCACAGAGGTCATTGCTAGCAGTGCTTAATTTGTAAAACAAATAAGTGCCAAGGCCCTCGTCAGGAGGCCACTGCAGATTGCACCACCCATTGTCACTGCCTGCGCTGGCAATAACACAGACACTTCTACAAGGGTGGACCATTACAGGCCGCCCAAAGCTATAGGAATGGCTTGGGCGGCTGGTATTATTAATTTTTAATTTATAAATAATTATTAAACAACCGTTGTTGTGCTCATTTCAAAATTAGACAGACAGCGCCACCATGTGGTGGGCTGTCGTATGTACCGGTGCTGACAATGAAGTGCTGGTAAAAAGCAAACACAAGGAGATGATGGACGGAGTGCTGAAACTTTTCAAACACTCACCCCCAGTCACAGATCTGGGTTGAATCCATCATCATTCTTAAGCTCACTTTGCCACCCCAGTTCAGACACAGCTATATGCAAATCAGTCTTGACTCTGTGCCTCATGGGAACAGTCCAGACCGAACTGCCAAGCCATGTCTTCCCTGGACCGGAATCAAGCATCCTGGGACTGGTTTTGGGCTAACAGCCCTCATCAGTCAGGCTAGCTTGAATCCAGTGGCAAAGTGAGCAAGGGACCCAGCACCGGAAACCGCCGGCTCAAATTAACCACTGCCTACTAGGCAGGTAGAGATCTCTAAATAGGAGAGCAGTCCTCCACAAGAGTGGCTGAGGCCGTGACCTCTACCCCTGGTGAACCGTCGCACCCTCAGTCAGGTTTTAAACGACCCACTTGGTATTATTGTTGATATTTTAAAACCTGCCCTGAGGAAATCACAACAAGAGAGAGACAATTACCTATTTCAACAGACCTCTACAACAATATAGACCATTTACTTTATGGTTACACAAATCACCAACCAACAGCCTGACATTAAAACCTTCTTACTCAGCAATGCAATCAGCTCCAGAGAACTCACACAAGCACTGCACTTCCCAGAGGCACTGTCTAACAGGAGTGATGAGAAAATCCAGACTTCACCCAACCCACAGCCAACTACACATTATTATATTGTGGGTTAATGATTTACACATTTTACGACAATTTACATCACTTTGATCACGTATATGGTCCTTTTCTAGGTTCACCATGATTCTGATTATATAATGTACATTAGCTGTTGATGGGTCTACACAGACTTTCTATATTTCGTTTATATCAACTACTTTATCTCTTGTAATAATATATTTACATTCTGCTGTATCTATCAATCATCCTTGTATGTAAATGTGGGACTTTTTTCTTGTTTTGTCTTATACAGTTTTGTTTTTTTGTTCATTCTGTTTTTTGTTCATATCTCATAATGTATATTTGGTACCTTCTTTTCACATGAAAATAGTTAATTATTGATCATTATTTGTTCAATTTTGAGAAAATTTAATAAACAATTGAGATACTAAAAAAAGACCTAGGGAGAGTGGAAGGGGACAAGAGAGAGAAACAGATACTGGATATCGACACATAGCCTGGCTGCACCACAGCACTTGATCTGTGCGTCAGGAGTGCTGATATCTGAAAACAAGAGAAGACTTTCACAGGTCTACAGTGGCGACCCTGAAAGATACATTCGGATACTGTGTATATTCTGTACCTCCTAACTCTCTGCATTTCTCACTCTGCCTGTTGTTAAATGAAAATCAATATTTGTTTGGGCTGTAGTCCAATTAAAGTTGCTACGGTAACTGTGAACAACACTCTGGGTTGCTATACTGTGCTTGCTAGAGAGGGATACCTTCCCTTTTAAGCAATAACTTTCTATGATTCTACTTACATTCAATTTAACTGGTGGGTAACTGTAATATGACAGGCATTCGTCAATATCAAATAGATCACCTGCAATTTTTATAATCACATATTCACTACTAACAAGAGATTCGTACCAGACCTTCAGAACAACATTTCTGTGGCAACATGATTCCAGTGACTTCTCTTATCGAAGAATTGCTTTGACTAACTTGTGTCTATCAAAGCAAAAAACCTCTGGTGAAAATAATATAACGAAAGGCAGAGGGGCAGATTTACGAGCCCCTTGCGCCACTTTTGCGCCGCCGTTGCGTCACTTCTGTGACGCAGCGGCGGCGTAAACCATGCGCCACGTTGCGCCCTATTTACAACGTGACGCATCTAGGGAGATGTGTCACGTTGTAAAGCCCTGCGCCACATGAAACCTATGTCAGGTTTCATGTGGGCGTTCCGGCGCAGGGGGGGGCGTTCCGGTGCAGTAAAGCCTCGGAAAAGTGCCTGAGTGAAATCTACAAGATTCCACTCAGTCACTTTTCTGCTGCGTCAAAACCTTGCGCCTGCTTGAAGCACGTTATGTATGGGCAGGCCACGAGCATTGCTGGAGTTGCGTCGCGCTTGCGACACGACTCCAGCAATGCGCCACCCTTCCGACGGGAGATGCGTCACGCATCTGTTTATCCTTGCGCCACGATGCGCCGCATTGTAAATGCGGCGCATCTGTGGTGGCGCAAGGGTAAACTTGCGTGACGCATCTTACCTGGCGCATCCCTGCTGATTTGCAGGGATGCGCCAGTCGTCATAAATCTGCCCCAGAGTTTGTAATCCCAATGGAGGACTCCTGGTGAAGATAGCAAGGTGCAAAATAAAGTTCATTATCTTGTGGGGTGAACCTTGATGAAAATAAACAAAGTGCAAAATAGAGTTTGTAATAGTAATAGATGGCTCTTTATTGAAATCAACAACTTGAAGTGTGTACCTTAGGAAAAATACTTCTCTGATTCAAAGGATGTCTATTGTCAACTGCTGGAGGCAACAGGTTGCAGGAATTCTAACATCTAACGACAGTTTCCAGCTGCAGCAACAATGCATCATGATTGCCTGGCAAGGACACGATGAACCATGAGCAATGTATACTCTAGGCATTCAAGTTGGCTCCCACCACCAGCAAGTCTCATGAGAGTCCTGTGGCTCCATGGAACATGTAGCCCCTCTGGAGTTTAGTCCTGGTGCTTAAGATAGCACCTTACTCTGAGGAGTGAGGCTTCTGTCTGGACAATGCCCCAATTCTGCTCTCCCCTCCATCCTCTTCTGCTCTTGAAGACATGCAAGTTCAGAAGCTTCGGAATAGTGTGCTGTGCAGGACCGGCACGTGGAGGAAAGTGCATCTTGCATCCCACTCTGACATACACTAAAATCAAGGAAAGTACAGCTCTACACCGTACAGCACGAGGGCTACCAAGACCCAAGCGGACGAGCTAACTGGTACAGTTGACACAGACTGGATGGTCAGATCAGATCACCAGCCCTCCACTGCAATGCACCCCACAAGAGAACCCTGACAGCACCTCACCCTCACATGGGCTTGGTTGACAACTCTCAATGACTGACATCTTCAGAAGGGGCCCACAGTAAAAATTAATCACAACCCCATTCTCAATATAGTCAGGAGGGTCTGTCCACATGTCCACAGACTGCCCCTGGAGACTCTCCATGGGTACCCCCTGAGGGGGAGAGACATACGGCTGCAAGTAAAAGCGCTAAGGGGTGGAGTATACTGCAGATGTACAGTGCATAAAAACATGCAGCACACCATGACAGACAGAACATCGTTTTCAGCTGTGAGACCTGGTGTCTGCCTATGTCTCTGCTGAGTATCTGCTGCCCTCATGGAGCAGGAGGTCACATGTTTGCAAGGGTTTATGGGTTAAAAAGGGCACACTGGAGGAAAGCAGTGCCTGAACTCCTTCGGTTATGCATATCAATGAAATAGCTGCTTTACATAAGCATATGGATGTATGTGTAATGACATGTATGTATAATTACATTCATGGTTCGGGTGGTGCAACCTGCAGATATTACTTTAATTAAGGTTAATGTAATTCATTAATCCGATAATGCTGCTGCAATGTGCTGCGGCTGTGTAGGCGATCCCCGTTGACCCTAGGGGAGCATGGGCAGGACGAGGACAGAGTGTGGTCAGAAACTAACTAACCACAGCATGTCCAGAGACAGGATACTTACTGTGGGCAGCCTGTGGTTAGATCATGACCTTCTAGATTGGATACAACATGTCCACAAACAGGATACTTACTGTGGGCAAAATGTGTTCAGTGTGTGTTTAGAAAATGGCCTACTAGTATGGCCAAAGCATGTCCAGAGACAGGATACTTACTGTGGGCAGCCTGTGGTTAGATCATGACCTTCTAGATTGGATACAACATGTCCACAAACAGGATACTTACTGTGGGCAGAATGTGTTCAGTGTGTGCTTAGAAAATGGCCTTCTAGTATGGCCAAAGCATGTCCAGAGACAGGATACTTACTGTGGGCAACCTGTGGTAGAAAATGACCATTTAGCGTGGATACAACATGTCCACAGACAGGATATGTAGTGTGGGCAGAGTGTGCTCAGAAAACAGCTAACTAGCATGGCCACAGCATGTCTGCAGATAGAACCCATAGTGTGAGCAGAATGTGGGCGTGCCATCATATTGCCAAGTTTCCAGTTTGCATGTGTGACATTCCCAAGTTTGCAGAGTGTTTATGTGTGACATTTTAAACTTAAGTGTGACACTATGAGTGACATTTTATCAAGAGCCAAACAAGGCAATTGGTCCTTATAAAGAGATTATTTTGAGAAATTAGACCATTTTGGAAATGCAGTAGTATGTAAAAGGAGCAGT
The DNA here is from genome assembly GCA_963921515.1 of Calotriton arnoldi. Classification (NCBI taxonomy): domain Eukaryota; kingdom Metazoa; phylum Chordata; class Amphibia; order Caudata; family Salamandridae; genus Calotriton; species Calotriton arnoldi. The sequence continues at coordinate 1,714,600 of CAWUFW010002291.1, forward strand.
AAAGTAGCAGCAGCAGGAACAGTTGATGAGTACATTGCCAAATCAGATTCTGATCCCGGGTCAATAGGATATCCAGAAGATGAAACTGGGAGGCTTTCCTGCTGCATCTGTGTTTCAAGTAACCCTGGGCATAATACTTTGCTACGCTCACAGAGCATGCAAAGTTTGTGTTACTACACACGTAGCAGAATAAAAAACTGTGCGACGTAGCATAGCAACAGTATATTAAACACATACAAATGCTTTGTTAAAACAATTTTCTATGCTAAAAAGCATATAACAAATTCACAAAAGTGAACTTTGACAATGAAAATATCAAGCAATGAGAGAGGTGATGATTTTGGGGTCCCCCTAACCTAGGGGAGGACCAAGCAGATGCCTTGAACACAAAAGCATATCATGTGAACGATTCAGTGGTGGTCCCTTCCTCCTAGGACCACCCCAAGCACAGTTATGGGCAAAAATACAATCCCAACCAAAGGCCCTGCAAAGCATTATGGGACGAGATTAGCAGTGGGCAGTGAATATTATAGTGTCCAATATCAAAATAATTCTACAAAGAGCTGCAGTTCAACTAGTCGTTACTAGATGTCCCTCACGAGTCAAATGCAAAAGCATTGAAATTATTAATACATCAAGCTGCAGTTCCACTAGTCGTTACTAGATGTCCCTCACGAGTCAAATGCAAAAGCATTGAAACCCTTTCATGAAGCTTTTGCATTTGACTCGTGAGGGACATCTAGTAACGACTAGTGGAACTGCAGCTCTTTGTAGAATTATTTTGATATTGGATACTATAATATTCACTGCCCACTGCTAATCTCGTCCCATAATGCTTTGTAGGGCCTTTGGTTGGGATTGTATTTTTGCCAATAACTGTGCTTGGGGTGGGTCTAAGAGGATGGGACCACCACCGAATCGTTCAAAAGATGTGCTTTTTGTTTTCAAGGCATCTGCTTGGTTCATGTGCTTTTTGTTTTCAAGGCGTCTGCTTGGTTCTCTCCCTAGGTTAGGGAGGATACCAAAATCATCACCTCTCTCACTGCTTGTTAATTTATTGATTTCACTTTTGTGAAATGATATATGCATTTTAGCATATAAAGACAGAGATACTTATTTTATCTTAACTTTCACTGTGCAAGATGCCTTTGGCAATTATTGTACATTGCAGTCAAGTGCACAACTATGCACTATGCAATTTGCATAGCTACGTGTAGTTCAAAATGTACTTCACATAGCTACGTGAAGTGCTACTACGCCCAGGGTTAGTTTCAAGACTCAGAGTCAGGAGGAGCGCATCGAGCAGCAGGGCTTTACAGCTTAACGCCCGGCACTAGTGAACGAACAGAGTGACACAGAGAAGACCAGCAGTACTGCCTCTATCCTGTGCAGGAAATGAGGGGATCCAGCCGCCCCTGCAGCTATTACCGAGCCAGCTCCAGGATAGGGCCAGCCCCAGTGAAATATGCTCAATTTGACACCGAGACACATTTTGCATCGCCTGCACTCTGTCTGCTTTGCATTTGGAGAAGCAACCTGCAAGGTGCGAGGGTGGGTTTCTTATTTTCACTTTTAGCTGGGCCCAACACAAAGACCTCACTTAAAGGGCCATTAGCCCTCCATTTGTTCAACTCTTATCTTGGCTGGGGACTGCCTGCAGCCTCATACGTTCATGTTAATGCCATAGAGAGCTTGTTGTCACTTCATAAGGTACTCAAGAGACAAAATATTATTTGGAGGTACATTTTTAACTTGTTGAGTCCCTGTATATAAGAGATGTGTATGCACTTTAAGAATGTAAGATCAATCAATCAATTAAACAATCAGGGCAGATTTGTAAAGCGCTGCTAATCACCGGTGATGGCATCCAGGCGCTGCAGATGTATCTGATTGTAGGAGTAATTACATTCATTACCATTTATGCAGCACTTACTACTGGTTTCTTTTTTTTTGTATACGCTATTCAACCCTTGGTAGTCCTGTCAGAGAGCTTTTCATCACACAGATATCATACAGAGACAATAAATGATACAAGTGTTTAAGTCAGTTTACAAGAAATGTTACATAAGAAAATAAGGGCTACAAGGGGAAGGAGTCACATATTGTCCTATTAGTAGGCATTGTATGTTACAAATGTATGGTCAGGAGAAACAAAGTAGCGCAATGGTTGGGGTTGTCTGTGGTTTGGGGTTGTCTTCAATGATATGTAAATGACCCCTTTCTAGCAATCTTAGAATATCGAAATATTGATGAAAATAAACAATAAACCTATGCTGTGCAGTTTGCATATAGCTCCTTGGTGCCAGTTCATAGTTCTCTGTGCTACATTAGAATCATTGAAACTTATGAACTGCAAGTAACAAAAGGATCATTGTGACAAAAGTGACAAAAGCAGTAACCCGCTGAGCTACATACATAAAATGCAAACCTATGTTGTGCTTTGCAGCAGGCACATTAGTCCTCCGTACTAGTGTATGACGTGTCACAGCCGTGACTACACAAAACACATATGAGTCTAGCATGTTCTTTTCTGTCACAGGGAGACTGAATAGCATTGGATCAAGTACATGGCCCAGAGCGTCTGCTTCTAGAGAGCCTGAATCCAGAAGTAGAAATCCTGATAGTGCCAAGAGGGGGTCGAGGTAATCTCACTATAGCCTATTCATGCAGAGATGAAAGTAAACTGAGGGCGGTTGTGGGAGAGGCAGCAGGGGACTTGTGGAGTAAGGATTCAAGGACAATATTTAATGTACAAAAAGACAGATTTGTGTAATTTGGGACATGTAGAAATATGCATGTTTTGAATCATGATCAGATCGATGTTTCTCCATCCATTAATAGCTCCTCCAACTTGGCTCTCATAATGTTGTGTAGTTCCTATAGTACCCCTGCAGGACCTGCGCGTTTGGATAACATAAACTGTGGGCTTGGTGTTAGACTGACTCTGTGCACCCCCACCGCATATGTTAGCCGGATTTGCATTAGCTAGCTCACAGTGCCACTAGAATCTCCTCTTATCGGGGAGAGATTAGTTCCTGGCAACCTTAGATCATGACAACCCTGATCCCTCAGAATAAGGCCAAATTGCACTTTTTTGGTGCTTCTTACATTGGATTTAAGGAATCGCAATTTGCGATTCCTTAAATGCAATCGCAAAATAGGGAATCGCAGATTTTGCGATTCCTTATTTTGCAAGGCAGTTTTGCCTTAATACATACCACTAAGCAAAATTGCGTATGCAAATGCAATTTTGCTTGATACATCTGGCCCCAAATCCCTAAGTTTAGGGCAGGCTCTGCTCCGTACTCATTTTGTATCTGTCTCAATACGTCAGGTACTACTGCTAATGACGGGATACCATGTGTTCTGGTATATATGGCAGCAAAGACTGAACCCCAAGAGGTGCAGTTCTCTACTTGTGGTGTGATCCCCATGGGCAAGCAGATTGTTAGAATTCTCTGTTTATCATAGGTGGTAGTATTCGGGAATACTGCCTCAAGCTGAGTTATTTTCTGAGTGAATGGTATTTGTTCGTGTTTTGCGGGCATTTTGCCCATTACCGCGTGTAATGTTTGAGGAGTAATTTTAGTTGCTGTACCCTGGTATTGGGTCCCATTTGTTGCAACTGTTGTTGGTTGAACTGTGAGAGTCCTCATGACGAATTGTGTCAAGTTCCTGTAGATTTTTATTAAATCTTTGTGTTGTATGAGTAATTCTGGCTGTGGCATTGTGTTAATGTTAGGGTGCGATGTGTAAGCCGCTAGTATTGGCCATGTGGCCCCGTCTCCTCCGAGCGGGCCTAGTCTTACTCTTGCTCTTAAGTGGGGTAGGGCACCTTTAAACCAGTATAAGTGTTCCTGGTACGTGAGTGGAATCTCTATGTCATCGAATGGACAGTATTCCTCTGGTGCATCTCCTTCTATGTAGTAGTGAAATGTCTTTGTTGCGGCATCTGCTGCTGGGAATGTAACCCATGAATAGAATACCTCTGTTTTATTTGATTCGTGTGCCTCAATCACGAGAGCTGCTACGCAACCCCTTGGTGGTAAACCATTTTTTAATAGTTTCATGGTGAGCGTATGTCTGAATTTAGGTGCAATTTCAATTGCATTTTCGGGTTGTTCTCCGGCTGAGACCTGCAGATTTACTCTTTCTTCATCGCTCTCAGTTATTTTGAAAAGAAAATCTTTTCCAAGAGAACTAAGATAAAGGTTTTATGCACAATTTAGGAATTAAATGTCCTTCAAGCTTGATTAACCAACAGCCGATAAATAGGATATCTCGCCTACTCAGCTGTGGCGGAGTTTGTGCCCACCCACTCCAGACGTCTCTGCGTTTTGTGAGTAGGTTCTCTGAGAATAGCACGTCTGAACTACTCAGATTCTACTGTTAAATAAGTACCCAACCAACGTTGGCGGCGCCATGTCGTGTAGTTCCTATAGTACCCCTGCAGGACCTGCGCGTTTGGATAACATAAACCGTGGGCTTGGTGTTAGACTGACTCTGTGCACCCCCACCGCATATGTTAGCTGGATTTGCATTAGCTAGCTCACAGTGCCACTAGAATCTCCTCTTATCGGGGAGAGATTAGTTCCTGGCAACCTTAGATCATGACAACCCTGATCCCTCAGAATCGTGGAAACAATGTACTACTTTTCGCTCAGTCACTCGTGCTTACTTATTCGGTTTGTCTCAGAGAGATACACAGAATAAACAGTCTGGGCGTTTCAATAAGTATTTATTGAACAGTTGTTATTCTAGTGTAAAATATATGTGCTGCAGCAACCAGCAGACAATAGCAGAGATATATTATCAGCAGTACGATAAAAGTGAAGGGATAGAACAGTTCTACCATATTGCAATAATCATGAATACATACATGAATATAAAAAGTTTATGAAAGTGCTCGTACTCCTACGATGCCTAACTAGATGTACCTGAGTGTACCTAGCATATGTGTAGGTCTAAAAGCCTAAGAGCCAAGAATCCCTCTAGGATTTAGTCGAACCCCCATACCTGAATAGAGAGAGTGTGGGACCCCGTCCTGGTCTCGAGTTGGACACCCCGCAAGGGCTGTGTTAGACCGCTGTCAGCTGGAGCGACTGCATACTTTGTACATACATATTATGCGGGAGATGTAGCTGGTGAATCCTCATGCATAATTTATGAGTACATTGTAGGCCTGTGTTCGGGAAAGACCTTGCAGTGTTCTAACCACAGACTAGATAACGTTCATCCCTCAGAGTTCGTTGTGTACTTTAGGGAAGTAATGTAGGTGAAAGATCATGCCTATATTAGGGCATAGAAGATCATGACTATAATAGGGCATAGACGATCATGACCATAATAGGGCATCTACGAGTATGACCATATACGGCATATATGAACGCGTCTATATTAGGGCCTCTATACGAAACATAACACCCACTTCACTTTCGAATTGGATGACAATGACCATACTTAAAATCTGGACAATTTAAAATTCTTTCTTAAAAACAGCTAAAAAATGGTTTTAAAAGAAAAATAAAAATCTTTAAAAATGTTAAAAATCAGCTATTCTTTATTTGCCACTTGAAAAGTCAATTCTGTCTTACTCATAAAAGTTATATTACCATAAGCAGAATAAAGCCATACTTTCTCAAGTGAAAGTGTCAATTTTAGGAAATGTTCCAAATTTAGTTCGTTTATTTATGAAACGAAGTGGAGAAGCCAAATTCTTTTCCAGGACGCGATGAGCCAATTCAAGATTAAGTGTCCTGGCTTGGAGATACAGCATAATCGGTGTTAGCTACTGCAGACGACAAATCCAACGCCTCACAGAGAAAGTCAATTGCACATAGATGGAATTCAGCACTACCAGCAGTCGGTGCTGCAGCAGCTTGTGCGGCAGTTGCTACCTGAGTGCCTGTGGAGGAACCACCTAACCCAGCAGGAGCAAACGGCACCTGTGGATTCTCAAGGAATGCATTCATCAGAATTGGAAGACACTGGGGACAACGCAGAGCATGGGCCTCTAGGGGGTCCAGCACAGCATCCATGTCCGGAGGCGTATCTGACGGAAACGTTAGACAGAGATCCAACGTGCATTCTTCTCCGCAAAACAGGCATCGAAGAACAGGTAAGATGCAGTCCACCCAGACTGGTCTAAACGATAGAAACCAAGAGGGGTTCAGTTCTCTTAGGCAAGGTATTCCCAGAAGCTGTACCATGCGTTCACGGTACTTCCGCTCCATGAGTACGTTCGCCATTTCCTCTGAAATTGGGCCGTCCATTGCGTAGCAGTAAGATTACAATCAGGACTCCTGCAATTAGGAACAGGATAAGCGGGAGACCTCCAAAGACGCTCCCCAATACGGAGTATATAAAATTTGGGATTACTCCGAGGACTGTCTGAAAGGTGCTTAATAGTCCTGACCCTATGGTCTTAAATAAATGTACAATACCGCTCGTATCAGACATGTTAAAGATAGGACCCATCATTTCTGTGAAATGAAAGGGGCAGTTCGTACGTATAAGCGCCTGTATCTCAGTCGAGGTCCTTGCAACTTGAAGTTCAAAGGTTTCTCGAGCGGAGGTTAAGGGCACGGGTTGCTGTAAAAGCATGGCTTTCAGTCTGCTCAAAGTATCAAATTGTATGCAGGAAACATTCAATGAAGGCCATAACGGCGCCTCCCTGACTGTGTTCAGTGGCGGAAACAATACTTGCATACAGCAAGTAACCCTGGAGTTAACAGTGACCAGATAGGCGACGCCCGGAAGCATCCCACAGCAACCTTGATCGTTTAGCATCAAGTAACTCCCATTCGAGAGCAGCTGGAAAACCGGCGTGATCATGGCCACTGGGGTCTCTGACATGTGACAAGATAGATTCGCTACCGAACCACTACATGCTCCGTGTAGAGAAATATCCTGACACATGAGAGAACCGCTTAAAGCGTTCTTGCAGTTTGTACCACTCAGATACACTTCTCGATCCCCATTCCGGCATCGATATCTATATGGTAACTCCCAAGTTTCCTTAATGTACCCCTTACCCATTTTTTCATATTTATCTGCCTGCCTTTGCTCAAGGCAATATTGAAACTGAAACGTAGTGACCGGCAGAGTGATTTGGCCATGAATTAGCCATTCAGTTGATGGTAATTCGGCTACAGTGAATGGTAACCTTTCCAGTTTCTCAATACGCAGCATTGTATATTTGGCTCATCTTTGTGCCATTTCTGTCTGTTTATCAGTTAGATTGTATTCTGAAAACAGAGACGTGGTGTTTATAAAACGCCAGGGCACATAGCCTGCACGCAGAGATTGCAGCGTCCAGCTTAACATCATAATAGAACGTAATTGGGATTGCCCGTGTTGTAACAAGGCCAGATCTTGTTCTAATATGTCGATTGCCGAAGACACAATGTTGCCTAAGGAGTAAATCCTGGAGGTCAAAGTTGTTAACCACTTCAGCTAATGCCTTCTCTAAGTTAATACGGTCTATTTCCCGTATTCTTTCTGCGGCCTCCTGTTGGGATATTTTCCAGTTTTCATTATAGTAGGCATAAATGCCAGCATATATGACACATTTCCTTGTGCCTAGTAGGAAATCCCTAAGGTCTACATCAGGAGTGAGTAAGGTCAAGTGATGTTTTACTTCTGTGAGTGTTGAGGTCTCTAGCCAATCAAGGCACAACTTCCCAACACTATAGGATGTCACTACCCCTGGGTGTTGTCTTTGTACATAGCGTGTATCTGGCCTACTGATACTAAACCCCTCGGTTATCCCTAGGAATCTCTGTTGACATGTGTTTGTGTCAATGGGCCAAATCAGCCAATCTGTCCAATTGGGATCTGACCTGTTGTACTGGAGAATGTCATCTAATCCTACCCCATGTGTAGTTGAATTCTGCCCCCCACCCAACTGTGATGGTGCTGGAAACCCAGGCGAGTTCATTTCCTTGTTTTTGGCTAATCCAAGACAGGATGTCTGTTGCACAGTGTCATTTAGAAATATCATCTGCTGTGGAATGAGGCATGCTTTAAAAAGAGCTTCTATTCCCTGGACTTGCCAGTCCCTAGAACCCCAGATTGATTTTAAATCTATAGTGTCCTTCCATAGGTCGAAACCCTGTGTAGACAACAGGGCCATAAAGGAAGCAGAGTAAATCTGTTTGGTGTTAGTCAACATAATTTTCTGTGCTGATGTTGTTGCCACTTTGTAATAAAATGACTTCGGGTCAGATGTATTAAACCCTGAAAAGTATGTGAATTTCTGTGCAAAAGTTTACGAACTACCTTTTGGAGGAGTTGGGCAGTGTTCCCACTGGTGGTACTCAAATACATTTTTAGGTGATATGGATTTGTGCAAGAAATGATGACCATAGTGTTGGTAACAGTACAATGTATCATAGTCTGAAGTACCTTCTAACATTTCATTGTTCGGAAATGCTGCAGTTTTTTCTAAATCAGACATCATATTATTCACAGTTTCAGTGTCCCAATCATCAGAAAATGTACTGGAGGTAATGATATCACTTAAAGAAATTTTAAATACATGTTTAAGCTTTAAAAGGTCAGTCGGACTGAATATATCGAAATCAATCTTGTCCCATACTATACCGTCCGGTATAGGAACTGCTGTTCACTGAAGACAAGTCCCTTGGTTCACGATGTGAAGACTGGTGTGGTTTTAAAATCAAATTGACTCTTTGGGCTGTAGAGCTCTGCTGGAGATATCGTCCATTAATAAGCATACTAAAAGTTATAATTAAACCTAGCCAGAAAAGGAAAAATAGAATCCCAGTGATATACCATAGTTCTATCCAAGGTGACACCAGGCAAGTCTTTCTAAAAAGTTCAAAAAGTCAATGAGTTTCTGTTTGTGTGATTTTTTGGCTGGTGTCGTTCCGGCTCGCTTGGATCCAGTGAAAATGTATCAAAGTTCATGAAATAGCCAGAAGCAGTTCGATCAATTGTTGGAATTGCATCGGGATTTGTTGAAATTGGATTTTGCTCTTGACGAGGCTTGTTGACGTAGACGTCTGTATTTGGTCTTATTGCAACTTGGTTGTTAAGTTGATTTTTTTGTTGAAGTGGAACGAGTTCCATAGCATTGTTGCTTAGTCCTTCATTCCGTACAGGTGGCTCTTCAAACGTGATGAGTCTTTCTGTTTGGACTTCTTGGATTGTAGCGAGAGGAGGGTGTCTGCTACTGTGGAGTCCACGAGGCCTACTGTTTAGTATCGACCACATAGTGTGGTTTGATTAAGTCGATTGAGACAAATCTTTTCTCCTTTTTCCCGGCAAGAGGCGGCAGAAGTACAGTTCTTGTGCCTTGGATTGCTAGGACCGGTACAGCTGTTCTGTAGGATGGTCCGAATTCTTTCTTGTCTGCAATCTTTTCTCTGACCAGATCCCCGACTTTTGGGAACCAGACAGGGCTTGCCGATACAGCCTTGACTTCCTCAGTGGCGGTCTGTTTTAAGTGGACGTTGCTTTGTTGTGTCCTGGATTTATTTAGATCCTGTAAAACAGCCAAACGATCATGGATATCAAATGGTTTTTCATCCGCCACTGTGCCTTCACAATCAAGATCAGGTACCCACATTCTTGTCCCAAATAGGACCTCGTAAGGAGTGACACCCCTAGAGAGCTTCTTGGCTGATTGTTCAGGGCTCTTTGCACCCCATATAAGTGATCGACCCATCTAACGCCCTTGCCTAATACCCTAGCTGTTAAAGATTGCTTTAGGTCACGGTTTTTCCTCTCCACAACAGAATTTCCATTAGGATGGTACGGAGAGGAGTACTGCAATGCTATGCCCATTCCTTCCATGGCCTCTTTGTAAGCCCGAGAGCTAAACGCCGGGCCACGGTCAGAATGTAATGTGCCAACTGCGTATGTGCCGATAAAGACTCGCAAATCTTTTATAACAGTTCGAGCATCAGCTGAGCACTGGGGCCTAACCCATAGGAATCTAGAGCAGGAATCCACTGCAACCATGATATATTTCTTGGCTCCATCCGATTGTAGGGGTCCGCAGTGGCCCAAGTAAACACATGCGAGTGGTTTGTCTGATTTTAGTAATGGTGTCTGCGCTGGGCGTGTCACAGTGGAGCCCTTCATCTGCCGGCAGATGTCGCACTTTAAAACATAGTCTTTGGTCTGCTTTGTTAACCCTGGCCACCAGTAGCGCTGTTTCAATAAAGAAATAGTCGCTGTAACGCCTGTATGCGCAAAACCCAAACCCTCGTGTGCTGCTAGAATTAAGCCTTGCCTACGATCCATATTTGGTATTACTCTGTCCCCCACTCCAGGAATCTGAGCATATGGAATGTTTTGTGCATCTAACTTGGAGGAGTACTTGAGTGGAAATGTTTTAGGTACTGCTGTGCTGCCTTTGCGTGAAGCATTGACAGCTACCAAAATCTCGCCGTCTATTCTCGTTTTTGAATGAGTGATTGCAGCTACGGAGGTTGTGTACAGCCCCCGTTGCGGCTTCATCAGCCAATGAATTCCCTTCAACGTGAACGCCATCACGCTGATGACTCAGTGTATGTATCACGTGAGCCCTTGGTAGTTCGTTTCTCAACTCCACTACCTGTTCCCATAGCATTTTATGCTTAATTGTTCCACCTTTTGCGTCTTTAAACCCGTTTGGTTCCCAATGATGTAAATATTCACTGTACGACTGTACACAGTAAAAGGATTCACACACAATTAGTGTGGGGAATTTGTGTTCCGTATTTACAAGTGCCAGTATCAGTGCTTTTAATTATGCTAACTGAGCCGTGCAGTCTCCTAGAGATTGCGTTTTAGTGCAACTTGGATGAAACTTTCCATTGCGCATGCGACCTTTAACGATTGCACACGCTGCGCTGTAAGCTTGCTTACTCCCTATGGCCGGTTGAGCAGATCCGTCAGTGTAAATAATGTATTCATACTGATCTAGAGGCAAAATCTCATTTGGTAGAGGATATTCTAGTTCGCATTGCAGAAATGCTTGTGTTTTTAAACTTGGATCAAATCTGTATTCTAACTAACAACAAAAGAGCGAAAAAAGAAGAAAATCGCTGGGGCAGCACGAGGAGAAACCTCTTTATTTAAAAGAACCCTCACTCACCAACCTAGTTGGTGACATGCTTCATCATTGGGTTCCCACCAGAGGGACCGAGGGCCGAGGGGATCGTTTACCAGACCAGGACCAGACACCCCATGGCGGGTGAAACCGTGAGTTTTACCTTGCGCACACTCCCCATAGGGTAGGATACGCCTTAGCGTGCGTATACCGCCATGGGGTGTCTGGTCCTGAAGAATGCTTAGCTAAAAGTGCATCCATAAGCAGAAACATGTTGACCAACTTTCACGTTTAAATCGGACTCTCCTGGTTTACCTAACTAGCCAGCTTGTGTCCGTCTCACTGGTTTTAAACGATCACTGGTTCGCCACCATTAAAAATTATCTTGGGAGATAACCAGTGATCTTTTACTTTGCACATCCCGCACACTTACACTACCCCCCCAAAAACCCGCTCCGCTGGAATTCCAGGCGTCGTAGCACACCAGGGGGACACTCGGTCCCTCTGGTGGGAAACCAATGATGAAGCATGTCACCAACTAGGTTGGTGAGTGAGGGTCCTTTTAAATAAAGAGGTTTCTCCTCGTGCTGCCCCAGCGATTTTCTTCTTTTTTCGCTCTTTTGTTGTTAGTTAGTATATTCGTCAGGGGGACGAAGAGTGATTATTCCCTCACTCTTTAGTTGTTAATATATATCAAATCTGTATTCAACATCCGTTGCAGTAAGAGAATTAGCCCATTGTATCCATCTGGGATGTAAGGCTTTCGCATTTGGAATGCTAGCCTTTGTAACAGCCTCTAAGGCTGGTACTGGGGTCACGACTATTATGCGCTTTCCCTGAGCCAGAGCTCTTTCTCTTGCTACAGCGGTCTGCACTGCTGTCAGGATTTTTTCTGTTGAAGTGAAACGCATCTCTGTGTTTGTGTACAGGTGTGATTTGTATGCGATTGGTACTGTTTCCCCTTCATTGAAAGTTAAATAAGTGTACCCGCATTGACCCGCTATTACTCAGATCACTAAGTTGCGTACGTTTACGCGTGTCTGTAAATGTTTTGAAGCTATCATGTCTTCCTGTAGTGAACGTAGGATATTTGTATGTTCCTGTGTCCATTGTCTGACTGAAAAATCAGGTTTTATTAAGTCGTAGAAAGGTTTTACTCTTTCTGCGAAATCCAAAATGAATGTTCGACCAAAATTTAGGAATCCCAGAATTGATTGTAAATTCTTTAATGATTTTGGAGGTTGGAGCAGCTGTCAGGACTCACGGTAGGTTTCCTCCTTATTTAACTATGGCCACCAAGATTCCACTGTGCACTTCACCGAAGTACTTCAAGGAAGAGCAATGAATTTACATGGGCGTCGTGGAAGTCAGTCAGGGTAGTTTGCGTGCACACCGGGTTTAGATTCGACGGTTGGTAAAATTCTCAGAGTCAAGGTCAGTGAACTGTTTAGTTCTTGTCATGTAAAAAAGAAATACTTTTGTGGAAAGCTAACAGCATAGATTCTAAATATCACCGGGAGGATAGAGGTGAAATAAAAGTATTTAAAACTGCTTCCTCAGTTCCCCTCTAAACCTTCCGTGTATTCTCAGAGGCTTTCATTAGACAATTTCTGTCAGAACCATTTCGATTCTCCTGAACGCGGGCGTTTACCTTTCAACACGCAGCGTTTACCTTTGAGAAATGCAAGCATCCAATTTCAGCTGTGTTCAGTCAGCTGAGGCAAAATATCTATAACGCGGGCTTCTCTTTTAACACATTGCGTTTCCTCTCAACTAAATAAAAAGGGAATATTCTTTAAACCAAATACTTTTCAGCCAGAGTCAGAGTTATTCGAGTGTGACAATTAGCACACCATAAATCAAGGCTCTTTTCAAGGACATGAAGAGTTAATTAAAACTAACATAAAAACGACATCCCTTAAACAAATAACTTCCTACCAGAGTCAGAGATATTCGTGTGTAATAATTAGCTCCATAAATCAAGACGCTTTCCAAGCACACGAAGAGCTTAAGGGAAAATAGATAAAAACCACATTACTGCAATTTATACTACGAAGCTAAAAAGCCTTTACTAAATCTGTGGTATATGAAAGAAAGGCAGAGACATGAATTCCCAGAACCCCATTTAATACGGCCAGTTCAGTTCAACACACTGTAAGTACACTAATAGAAATTAGAGGCGCACCATTACAGAATTAAATAAATAAAACTTAGACTTACCTGTATCATTTCTTGTGAAGGAAGCTGAAGCAGGATAGGCGCTGGTCGTCCCTGAAAAAGAAGAAAGAAGATTACTGAACTGCACTTCTCTTCATAAATAAAGAAGAAAAGCAAAAGATAAGTAAGAAGAGAAGTAGGCTCCCAATCATATCCTGGTAAGGCAAGCAACCCTAAATGTTAAGGAAAGTAAGTTATTATTAGATAAATGGAAAAGTAAAGTTACATTACATATGTGTTTTAGCACTACAAGAACACTACGAAGAAGAATAGAAGATTGGCAGAACAAGCAGAGTGTTGGGAGCTGTCTCTTCTCTGTCCCATTCCCCTTTCCCCCCTTGGTACTTAGCTGCAATGGTTTATTGAGATACTAGCAGGGAGGTTCTGAGAGGGGCATTGGAAACTAGCGTCGTTCTGCTCCCGTGCCATTAGAACCATAGTTGCTAGCCTTGACAGCAGCGCACACTTTTCTAAAAAGTTAGCTCTTAGGCTTTTTCCTTCACTTGACAGCTCATACCCTAAAAATAGGACATTGAGATGGGCAATTTTTGATTTTTTGAAATTAAATTTATAGCCCTCAGAGGCGAATCCCATAATAATGGTGCTCACCCTGGTAAAGTGCCTCGGTAAGTCATCGTCCGTCAGATAAATATCATCCACATAGGACAATGCTTCTTCATCCAAATGTTGGAGTAACTCTGTTACCCTTGCTGAAAACAACCCCGGGCTATTCTTATACCCTTGGGGGAGTCGACAAAATTGCTGCTGCGACCCTAGCTCTGAGAATGCGGTCAGATACCTGCTTTCAGGCGCTATGTTTTGGCAGAAAAATCCATTTGAGATATCAAGTGTTGTTTTGTATTTTTGTCGCACAATGTTATTCATTAATGCGGCACTGTGTGCATTTTGTACTGCAAATGTCTTTGTGCAGGTGTTTAAATATCTGTAATCTAAAACTAGATGATATGTGTTGTCGGGTTTTGATACGGGAAACAAAGGATTGTTCATAGGTGAAGTGCAATTTTCTATCACCCCCTGGTATTCAAGTTGATCTAGGATCTCCCTGACTTGTTTTTTAGCTTCCTGCTTTATAGGGTATTGCCTTTGAGCATTTGGGGAAACCTTTAACGGGATCACGTGGTGGGTTGAATCCTCATCTCAACCAGCATGATTTTTGTACAATGCTGGAGCTAGGGCAACCGCCACTCCTGCGCAGATGCATGTTTTAAATATATGGGAACGAGGTCGGAAAATGCTGGAAAAATTACCTTTTTCCCTTAGGGCACTCCATGACGAATGCTGGCGGCCAGTCTTGCTCTGCTAATAGGATGTCATATCCAGATGACAGATTTTTCCCAAAATAGACCTTTAACTTTCCTGGGCTTGTCCCCCTCCATCCGGAGTGTTATCTCATGTAACTTGTGTGGGACACTTACCCGAGTATCAGGTGTTTCCACCGTGATATACTCACTCAACTCCGCTGTCACCAGAAATTCCTTCAGGTTCTGGCGAGCTATTGTTACTTCTGCCGCGCTGTCTAGCATCGTCAGAGCCCATTCCCCGTTCAGAAGCTGTGTCCTCAGAATTCTGGGCATGTCTGATCTTGAGACCTGCTACCTTCTTCTTTTTGAACTGAGGTTTCTGTTTTTGTTTATCTTCTTTTTTAGGTGCGTAGTCCACAGCGCGTTGCGAGTCTCTGGACTTTGTACGCTCCTCTGACCGTCCTTCCCTCTCGGAGTTTTTTGATGAACCCTGAAAGGAACGAGAGGAACGTGTATCAGTATCCTGATACCTTTCAGGTTTTTTAATATTATCCCTATTCCTGAGGTTATACCTCCTTTCAGAGGGCTCCTGTTGAGGAGACCTACCTCTGGATTGAGATCTGCTGTCTTTAGACTTTTGTTGTTTTTTATTTTCCCACTTCTTTTTAAAAGAAGTAGGTGTCTGCTTTGTAGTGTCCTTTTCAGGACTGCCCACCAGTTGTGGTTTTAGTGCTTTCCCACCTAGACTGTCTCTGCCTAGTTCTGCATATGCAGTTTCAATTATTTTGGGTAGTTTGTGTTGTTGATCTATTGGACTGAACTCCCTTAGGCGTTGGCGGATCGCCACTGAAGCTGCTTCCCCCTTAATGTTAGCTAGTATTATGGCTGATACCTGATCAAAGTTGTTTAGTAACTTCGGGGCAGATGTA
The DNA here is from genome assembly GCA_963921515.1 of Calotriton arnoldi. Lineage (NCBI taxonomy): Eukaryota > Metazoa > Chordata > Amphibia > Caudata > Salamandridae > Calotriton > Calotriton arnoldi. The sequence continues at coordinate 1,730,070 of CAWUFW010002291.1, forward strand.
TCAAGGATTGCATTTGCGATTCCTTAATAGCGAATTTTAGCGAATTGCTATTAAGGAATCGCAAAATGCTATGTATGTAGGAATCGCAATAATAATTGCGATTCCTTAATATTCCTTAATTGCGAATTGCAAATTGCGATTCGCAATTAAGGAATACCTTCCCATTCATTCCTATGGGCGTAGAAGCCCATAGGAATGAATGGGAAGACATTCTCAATTTGCGAATCGCAATTAGAGAATCGCAAATTGAGAATGCAATTTCAAGGGTGCCAGGGTGTCCTTTTGACACCCTGTTGCACCCCTGAAATATGTATGTGTGCACATGTGGCGCACATACTGTGCGCCACATGGCACTTTGAAAAATGCTAAAACGTGCATTTTTCAAAGAAATCGCATATTACCACCAACTTGAAGTTGGTGGTAATTTGCGATTCCTTAAGGCCAAATTGCACTTTTTTGGTGCTTCTTACATTGGATTTAAGGAATCGCAATTTGCGATTCCTTAAATGCAATCGCAAAATAGGGAATCGCAGATTTTGCGATTCCTTATTTTGCAAGGCAGTTTTGCCTTAATACATACCACTAAGCAAAATTGCGTATGCAAATGCAATTTTGCTTGATACATCTGGCCCCAAATCCCTAAGTTTAGGGCAGGCTCTGCTCCGTACTCATTTTGTATCTGTCTCAATACGTCAGGTACTACTGCTAATGACGGGATACCATGTGTTCTGGTATATATGGCAGCAAAGACTGAACCCCAAGAGGTGCAGTTCTCTACTTGTGGTGTGATCCCCATGGGCAAGCAGATTGTTAGTATTCTGTGTTTATCATAGGTGGTAGTATTCGGGAATACTGCCTCAAGCTGAGTTATTTTCTGAGCTATCCAGAATGGTATTTGTTCGTGTTTTGCGGGCATTTTGCCCATTACCGCGTGTAATGTTTGAGGAGTAATTTTAGTTGCTGTACCCTGGTATTGGGTCCCGTTTGTTGCAACTGTTGTTGGTTGAACTGTGAGAGTCCTCATGACGAATTTTGTCAAGTTCCTGTAGATTTTTATTAAATTTTTGTGTTGTATGAGTAATTCTGGCTGTGGCATTGTGTTAATGTTAGGGTGCGATGTGTAAGCCGCTAGTATTGGCCATGTGGCCCCGTCTCCTCCGAGCGGGCCTAGTCTTACTCTTGCTCTTAAGTGGGGTAGGGCACCTTTAAACCAGTATAAGTGTTCCTGGTACGTGAGTGGAATCTCTATGTCATCGAATGGACAGTATTCCTCTGGTGCATCTCCTTCTATGTAGTAGTGAAATGTCTTTGTTGCGGCATCTGCTGCTGGGAATGTAACCCATGAATAGAATACCTCTGTTTTATTTGATTCGTGTGCCTCAATCACGAGAGCTGCTACGCAACCCCTTGGTGGTAAACCATTTTTTAATAGTTTCATGGTGAGCGTATGTCTGAATTTAGGTGCAATTTCAATTGCATTTTCGGGTTGTTCTCCGGCTGAGACCTGCAGATTTACTCTTTCTTCATCGCTCTCAGTTATTTTGAAAAGAAAATCTTTTCCAAGAGAACTAAGATAAAGGTTTTATGCACAATTTAGGAATTAAATGTCCTTCAAGCTTGATTAACCAACAGCCGATAAATAGGATATCTCGCCTACTCAGCTGTGGCGGAGTTTGTGCCCACCCACTCCAGACGTCTCTGCGTTTTGTGAGTAGGTTCTCTGAGAATAGCACGTCTGAACTACTCAGATTCTACTATTAAATAAGTACCCAACCAACGTTGGCGGCGCCATGTCGTGTAGTTCCTATAGTACCCCTGCAGGACCTGCGCGTTTGGATAACATAAACCGTGGGCTTGGTGTTAGACTGACTCTGTGCACCCCCACCGCATATGTTAGCTGGATTTGCATTAGCTAGCTCACAGTGCCACTAGAATCTCCTCTTATCGGGGAGAGATTAGTTCCTGGCAACCTTAGATCATGACAACCCTGATCCCTCAGAATCGTGGAAACAATGTACTACTTTTCGCTCAGTCACTCGTGCTTACTTATTCGGTTTGTCTCAGAGAGTTACACAGAATAAACAGTCTGGGCGTTTCAATAAGTATTTATTGAACAGTTGTTATTCTAGTGTAAAATATATGTGCTGCAGCAACCAGCACACAATAGCAGAGATATATTATCAACAGTACGATAAAAGTGAAGGGATAGAACAGTTCTACCATATTGCAATAATCATGAATACATACATGAATATAAAAAGCATTATGAAAGTGCTCGTACTCCTACGATGCCTAACTAGATGTACCTGAGTGTACCTAGCATATGCGTAGGTCTAAAAGCCTAAGAGCCAAGAATCCCTCTAGGATTTAGTCGAACCCCCATACCTAAATAGAGAGAGTGTGGGACCCCGTCCTGGTCTCGAGTTGGACACCCCGGAAGGGCTGTGTTAGATCGCTGTCAGCTGGAGCGACTGCATGCAGGAGCCTCAGCGTCTCTGGTCAGTGTGTCAGCATGGAAGTCTCGGTTCCCTCTATCTTACCGTGGCAAGATGTGGTGTATTTATACCCTAAAGTGTCTCGTCCCTCAGTATGGTTTGTATTGGTCTTTGTTAGACATGAGGAAGACATCAGGGGTGAACTTTGTACATACATATTATGCGGGAGATGTAGCTGGTGAATGCTCATGCATAATTTATGAGTACAATGTAGGCCTGTGTTCGGGAAAGACCTTGCAGTGTTCTAACCACAGACTAGATAACGTTCATCCCTCAGAGTTCGTTGTGTACTGTAGGGAACTAATGTAGGTGAAAGATCATGCCTATATTAGGGCATAGAAGATCATGACTATAATAGGGCATAGATGATCATGACCATAATAGGGCATCTACGAGTATGACCATAATAGGGCATATACGATTATGACCAGATACGGCATATATGAATGCGTCTATATTAGGGCCTCTATACGAAAAGTAACAATAACTAACTCGCTTGTACTCGGATTGTTTTCCAGATGTATTCTAATCAAGCCTTCCAAGATAGACCAAGATGCATTCTCACAATCACGTAGATAATTGAACAAATTAATAAAATTTAAAGTGACTAGTTGCAATAATCCAAATTCTAATCTTATCCTTGCCAACGGTGTACCAACACGTAATTTAAAAATTTGCCATATAATTTTCATAAACCTGGAATTTAGTCTCTGTCTTTTGTTTCTTTAAAACTATAGCTCTATATAAAAAAAGAGAAAAAATTTCATATTTACAACCGTTAACGTGGTGCCCATTGACCCCCCCTGTATAAATGTGCAAAACGCGCAATAGCTCTTGCCGTCCTCATTACTCTATTCTTAATCCATTGTAAATGTGACGACCAGGAAAATTTTAGATCAATGGTAACCCCATCATATGTATATTCTGTCACTTGCTTTATTGCTTGCTCAACTTGCCACTTAAATCCACCTTTAGGATTTCTGAATAGCATGATTTTTGTTTTATTATAATTAATAAAAAGGCCATTCTCTGAGCAAAAATCTCCTAGTTGTGTTAGCTGCCTCTGCAAATCTTTCTGAGTGTTTGATATTAAAACCAAGTCAACAGCGTATGTTAAGTTTGAAATTTTTGCTCTACCAAATTTCAGTGGATAGCCATCATCTTTGTTGAGAATTGGGGTCAAATCCAGAATATAAAGTGCAAATAATATTGGTACCAGAATGCACCCTTGTTTAAGATCATTATGGGGCATATTAGCAAGACCCACGTTAAAATTATCGCCGTTTTAGCGGCAGGAAACTGCCGCTAAAACGGCGATAATGGGCTTGATAATATGCGTTATAGAATTCCAATAGAAGCCCAGGTTAGATGTGCAGGACATCTAACCTGGGCTTCTATTGGAATTCTATAGCATATTCTATAGCATATTAGCAAGCCCATTATCGCCGTTTTAGCGGCAGTTTCCTGCCGCTAAAACGGCGATAATTTTAACGTGGGTCTTGCTAATATGCCCCTATATTTTTTGATTTTTGGAGATAATCCTAGCATCTGTATTAATGTGACTTATATCCATGTATCCGGGTAAAATTCTATTTAAGAGTAAAAGGGGAACGTCTACACCCCAATTTAATAATAATTTAGTCTACAGCTTATGATTTAAGACCTTATCAAATGCGGTGGAAAAATTGACAAAACACACAAAAAGATTAGATGGTATTAGAATTCATCTGTGTCAGATTCTGGCTATGTAACTTCACTATTCTTGTTGAGGGGAAATTATGTATTGTCCCTTGACGCGCTTCTGCTTGCTGAAATGTTTTTTTATATCTTCATTCTTTTCATTGGCTTCAATTTGTTACGCAATTTTTTAATTTCTAATTATATTCTTAATCCTTTAGGCAATTTCTATTAATATTGCATTATTGCTCATGCTCGAGTCATCGCTGGATACAACCTGTGGTGCGCCCCTTGATAGTACTCTAGTTTGGTCAGTCCTCAAATCCTGCTGCTTTTCCTTAGTCGTCGTTATTTCCTGATCATATTTCGATCTTAGTAATTCTCCTTCCTTTTCTGAAATTGAAGAGGAGGAAGCATAAGAATCCCCCTCCCCTATTATATTGATAGGGCTGCTGTCACTATCCGCAACTCTTTCTTCCCTTTTTTCTGGTTCAACCTTGTTCTGATGCTTTGTTCCAAATATTGGAAACAAGGTCTTGCTTTTACTGTTACACTCCAGCCCACTTTTTGTTTTATTATTTCTTTTGTTTAATTTTCTCAGTTTTTTTATTCTTCGTTTACTTATGACTTTCTTAAATCCTTCTTCATCCTAGCCCCACCCTCTTCAACGTCTACATGAGCCCCCTCACAGCCATCGCACGCCAACACAACCTCAACATCATCTCCTACGCCGACGACACCCAGCTGATCCTCTCCCTCACCAACGACCCCACAACCGCCAGAACCAACCTACATGAAGGGATGAAGGACGTAGCCGAGTGGATGAGGAACAGCCGCCTGAAACTGAACTCAGATAAGACGGAAGTCCTCATCCTAGGATCATCACCCTCCGCCTGGGACGACTCCTGGTGGCCCCCTGCCCTGGGCAACGCACCCAAACCAACGGACCACGCACGCAACCTGGGCTTCATCCTGGACTCCTCCCTCTCAATGACCCGACAAGTCAACGCCGTCTCCTCGTCTTGCTTCAACATCCTACGCATGCTGCGCAAGATCTTCCGGTGGATCCCCACCGAAACCAGGAAGACGGTCACCCAGGCCCTCGTCACCAGCCGACTGGACTACGGCAACTCCCTCTACGCCGGAACCACAGCCAAACTTCATAAAAGACTCCAACGCATCCAGAACGCTGCAGCTCGACTCATCCTGGACATCCCCCGACACAGCCACATCGCCAGACACCTGAGAGACCTGCACTGGCTCCCCGTCAGCAAGAGAATCACGTTCCGACTCCTCACCCACGCACACAAAGCCCTCCACAACCAAGGCCCCAGATACCTCAACGACCGTCTGACCTTCTACACTCCCACCCGCCAGCTACGATCGACCAACCACGCCCTCGCCGCCGTCCCCCGCATCCGAAGAGCCACAACGGGAGGAAGATCCTTCTCCTACCTGGCTGCCAAGACGTGGAACTCCCTACCCATCCACCTCCGCCTTACCCAAGACCACCTCTCCTTCAGGAAGCAACTCAAGACCTGGCTGTTCGAACAGTAGCGGACCCCCTCCCCCAAGCGCCTTGAGACCCTCCGGGTGAGTAGCGCGCTATACAAATGATTGATTGATTGATTGATTGATTGATTGCTATTCATCAACTTTTTGCACTCAGCACTGGTGACTTCTTCAGTCTCATTAGGACTAACAAAAACTTCAGCACTTTAGTTTCAGGTATATCCACTTTAATATTTTCATCCTGTGATTTACTATTTTCATATCTATTATGGTTGGCAGCTCTTTCAGTAACTATACCCTCCACTGGTGTAATGTCCCCTGAAGCCTTAATATCATGGGTTAGGGGCTTAGGGTAGAGTACACTAGAGTTCAGGTGTTAGCTTGAAGCTGGTGGGTTGGTAGTGCCCCTGCGAGCACTGAGAGGAGCAAGTGTCAGTTTGTGCCACTCTGTGCATTACAAAGCACATCCGGTTGCAGCCCTGCTTCCACTGAGGTTCCCTCTCCCTAATGAGATACCACAGTATCCTGGGAGAAAGAGGCACTGCTTTGACTTCTCCACACCCACCCAGCTTTTTGTGATTTCAGCAATGCACCAGGTTGATCACAGAAGGAGCAGGGTGTGTTACAGAAGTCACGGAGAGCCCATGCACTTGTCAAGCATGCCAACAATGATCTGGCCAGTCCCACAATATGTACTTACACATTGTACTACATGCAACAACTGCTTATGAGAAGAAAGATGTTTATCACTGAGAGGGCAGTGAACCAGTATGTTGTTGTTTACATTCACCTGGGATACAGCTCATAGGTCTATATGACTTCTGCAGGGAACTGTGTGTAACAGAAAGTTCACACACTCTTGAATACTGGCAGGTTTGCTTCAGCTTTCATCTGTCTGAGTTTGATACAGTGAGTGAGTGTGAGATATGTTTTTGTTACTCTTATCACTGTGCTGAAGCAGTTCAATGTTCTAATTATTATTAGCACATTGGACTGTTGGGAGCTCAATTAAAGATAATGAAGTGGCTCAGGGCCAATAATGGGTGGTAGAGATCTCCTGCGCCCACATTCCAATGCTTGTCTATCTGTCACTCTGCTGGAATGTTCTCATAGCATTATAGCCCTTCTGCCTTGGGCTATAATGTTATTAAATGATGAACAAGGGCTATTATCACCTTTTATTTGACTACTTTTCCTCCGCTTTTTCCAAGTGCCCCCTCTAAGGGGACTACCTTTCCTACCTTTCCTCCCCTATCTCTTAGTGTTCTCCTCTAACCCAGACTACTTCACCTCCTCTCTCTGTTCCATCCCCGCTGTTTCACTTTAGTGCTCTCCTTTTAGCTGACTACTTTTCCCCCTCTACTTCCTAGTGCCCCCCTCTTACGGGAGTACCTTTCTTCCCCCTCTCTCTTATTGCTCTCCTCTGAACCTGTCTTTTTCACCTTCTCCTTCTGATCGTTACACACATCATGGCCCAACACACCTATTGCTCCCCTGACCTACTAGCTCAAACAGGTCTGAACTCTTTTAAGATTATCTACTCCTCCAACCTGTCGAAGAATGTGAAGAAGACCTTCAAACACAATCTCCTCAAACGTTGGCCAGAAACGCTTATATCGGACACATATATCTCCAGCAAGGGCACTGTGGTGACAGACCTAATTTTTTACACTAACAGAAGAGCCCAGTGGAGAAAGTCTTTAACTTCTGAGCTTCGCTCCAAACAGCTGACCAAAACACCTCACGGTTTCCGTTTAACCACACTACCCTCCCCTGCCCTTAAGGCAGAGTTGATCGTCTCCTTATACAATAATGGGAACGTCCTTATTCAAGCCTCGGGCCTGAACCTCAAGCTCTTTGATTATGTCTTTTTGAGGATTAAGAACACACTGAATAACTCTAACCCGACCACCGTCCATCAGAGCTGTCCACCCACAATATCTTCTCCCGTGGTGCCTGACGCCTCCTCCTCCCCCAATGCTGTGTCCCCATCTGTACCTACTCACCGCACTGTTCTCTCCAACAACACGGAGGATGTGTATGTTACCCACACCCTTAACCCGGACAACCCTATTGTGCCTCACTTGGGCTATGGTTGGTCCGACCTGAGTGCCTACCACCAAGCTGTTGTCCCCAGTACTGCTCCTCCTTTCCCACTCCTTCCCTCTAATCTCACGTCACCTTCGTCACCCACTGCACGCTCCAACAACATGGGGGCTGGGCACCACACCAGCACTCAATCAATCAATCAATCACGGCATTTATAGAGCGCGCTACTCACCCGGGAGGGTCTCAAGGCGCTGGGAGAGGGGGTAACTTACTGCTCGAACAGCCAGGTCTTGAGCTGCTTCCTGAAGGAGAGATGGTCCTGGGTTCGCCGAAGGTGAGTGGGGAGGGAGTTCCAGGTCTTGGCTGCCAGGTAGGAGAAGGATCTTCCTCCGGCGGTGGCTCTGCGGATGCGTGGTACGGTGGCGAGGGCGTGGCTGGTTGATCGTAGCTGGCGGGTGGGCATGTAGAAGGTCATGCGGTCGTTGAGGTACTTGGGGCCCAGGTCGTGGAGGGCCTTGTGTGCGTGGGTGAGGAGTCTGAACGTGATTCTCTTGCTGACGGGGAGCCAGTGCAGGTCTTTCAGGTGTCCGGTGATGTGGCTGTGTCGGGGGATGTCCAGGATGAGTCGTGCGGAGGCGTTCTGGATGCGCTGGAGTCTTTTTGAAGTTTGGCTGTGGTTCCGGCGTAGAGGGTGTTCCCATAGTCCAGTCGGCTGGTGACGAGTGCCTGGGTGACGGTCTTCCTGGTTTCAGTGGGGATCCATCTGAAGATCTTGCGGAGCATGCGCAGGGTGTTGAAGCACGAAGATGAGACGGCGTTGACTTGTCTGGTCATCGACAGGGAGGAGTCCAGGATGAAGCCCAGGTTGCGTGCGTGGTCCGTTGGCTTGGGCGCGGTGCCCAGGGCCGGGGGCCACCAAGAGTCGTCCCAGGCAGAGGGTGATGAACCCAGGATGAGGACTTCCGTCTTGTCTGAGTTCAGTTTAAGGCGGCTGTTCCTCATCCAGTCGGCGACGTCTCTCATCCCGTCGTGTAGGTTGGCTCTGGCGGTGGTGGGGTCGTTGGTGAGGGAGAGGATCAGCTGGGTGTCGTCGGCGTAGGAGATGATGTTGAGGTTGTGTTGGCGTGCGATGGCTGCGAGGGGGCTCATGTAAACGTTGAAGAGGGTTGGACTGAGTGAGGATCCTTGTGGAACGCCGCAGATGACTTCGGTGGCCTCGGATCTGAACGGGGGAGGCGGACTCTCTGGGTTCTTCCGGCGAGGAACGAGATGATCCATTCCAGTGCTTTCTCTCGGATTCCGATGTTGCTGAGGCGCTTCACTAGGGTGCGGTGGCAGACGGTGTCGAACGCCGCGGAGAGGTCCAAGAGGATGAGGGCTGCTGTTTCCCCGTTGTCGGTTAGGGTTCTGATGTCGTCGGTGGCTGCGATAAGGGCGGTCTCGGTGCTGTGGTTGGCCCGAAACCCGGACTGCGAGGGGTCGAGGATCCATTCGTCTCGAGGAAGGCGGCAAGCTGTCTGTTGACGGTCTTCTCGATGACTTTGGCCGGAAACGGAAGGAGCGAGATGGGACGGTAGTTCTTGAGGTCGGTGGGGTCCGCCGTTGGTTTCTTCAGGAGGGCGGTAAGCTCGGCGTGCTTCCAGCTCTCCGGGAAGGTGGCGGTGTGGAAGGAGGAGTTGATGATGTCCCGGAGATGGGGTGCGATGGTGGCGTCGGCTTTGTTGAAGACGTGGTGTGGGCAGGGGTCGGTTGGTGATCCGGAGTGGATGGAGTTCATCGTGCGGGTGGTGTCTTCGGTGCTGATCGGGGTCCAGTTGCAGAGGGTGGTGGTGGCGGGCGTTGGTTCGGCGGTAGGGTGCGTGGTCTGTGCGTCGAAGCTGTTATGTATGTCGGTGATCTTGCGGTGGAAGAACGCGGCGAGTGAGTTGCAGAGGTCTTGCGAGGGGTGATGTCGTTGTTTCCGGCGCTGGGGTTGGAGAACTCTTTGACGATGCTGAAAAGTTCCTTGCTGTCGTGGGCGTTGTTGTCCAGTCGTTCTTTGAGTGCCGACTTCTTGGTGGCACGGATCAGCTGGTGGTGTTTGCGGGTGGCGTGCTTGAGGGCGGTCCTGTTGTCTGTGGTCTGGTCGAGTCGCCAGGCTTTCTCGAGAGTGCGGCAGTTCTTCTTGGATTCCTTGAGTTCGTTGGTGAACCAAGGGGTTTTCTTGTTTCCGGGTCTGCTGGGAGGGTTTTTTAGTGGTGCGAGGTTGTCGGCGCAGGTGGTCAGCCACTTGGCGAGGTTGCTGGCTGCTTCGTTTGGGTCCGTTGTGTTGGTGGGTGTGTTCTGGCTGAGGGAGGCGGTGAGCTGCTCTAACAACCATGATAACACTGCTATTCTAACCTTAGACTCAGGATCTACCAACTTGAGGGCTTTGGATCTAGCTGCTGTCTCCAGTCTGTCGACCCGTAACCTTCACACACCTTCTCCCTCCTACTATGCTTCCCCTATCGCCTCTGCTAAATCCACCTTGCTCGCCTCTAATCCCACTCCAGATTCTGCTCAGCTCTGTTTTGCACCTAATCCTAAACTCTGTCATGCTAACCATCCTGCCTTGGAGGATTGCGAGAACAGTCTCAAGCAAGATTTTATCTCCCCCTGTAACTGTGGTAAGGGTCTTACTCAACCCTCTAACACCCCTCTCTATGCGGGGTCAGTCCCAGCATCCCATAATGGATCAGCGGAAGAGGGCATTAATAGGCCCTGCCTGGAGGAGAAGATTGCTGACCTCAAGCAGGATCTCCTTGCTGTCAAAGAGATCATGCAGAACATACTACAGTTCTCCTTGAAGATGGAGAAGCTCTGGATTACACACCCCTCTCAGAGGACCGATAAGTACAATCCACAGAAAATGTTCTACGCAGCTAACGATCATTCCTCTTTCCACTCCCCTCTTAGTTCCAGCTGGAGTTCTAAGTCTCTACCTAACCATCATTCTAGGCCCCATCGACTCCTGCCTCAGCTATCTGAGGAGGACATTCTCGCTCTTTTATCCTCGTACAGTGAATCGAGGACTTTCTCCTCCTCCTACCCTACTCTCAGCATCCCCACCATCACCTCGGACCCTGACAGGGAACATAGGGGCCCATTACGATGGCGGGAGGACAAAGTCCGCCCGCCACCGTAACAGTAAACGGGACCGACCGCCAGAGGTGCGGTGGTCCCGCTGTGCCCTTTAGGATGCGACCGCCACCGTGGCGGTCGCATCCCGCATTGTTTACATTGCGTCGGGCGGTGCTGTCAGCAGCACCCGCCGCAATGTAAAAAATGCATGCAGTGCATTGGCATGCACAACGTGACAGGCACCGCGCAGTGCCTGCCACCTTGTGCATGCCAATGTAGGGAGGTACCATAGGTACCCCCCAAGTGCAGCCACCACCCCCCCACCCCCCCTGGGGGCCCGGAACGGGCCCCCAAAGTAATTCCCGCATGCCTTTCCATGGCGGCGAAACCACCATGGAAAGGCCTTCACCGCCAGGCATCCTAATATGGATGGCGGTGTCTCCCAGACACCGCTACCATATTAGGCTCGAATTCCGCGCGGCAGGCAATCGGAACGATTGACTGCCTGCGGAAATGCGGCGGATGGTCTTTCCGTCCGCCGCTGTTCCCCCGCCATTGTAATATGGCGGGGGTAAATGGAGGGCGGGCGGGGATAGATGTCGGGCGGATCACCACCGCCGGTCGGGCGGTGGCGATCCGCCCGACATCATAATGACCCCCTGAGTGTCAACCACAGATCGGTTAACAAAGGAAACCTACTTCAAGTAACTACCTCTCATCATGAAGTGATCACTTTCAACCATCACATCAAATCGATGCTACTCAACTGTAGATCAGCTGTGAAACATGCAGCGGATATTTCGGAACTCATCATTTCATAAGACTTGGACTTACTGATTCTCACTGAAACCTGGCTCAATGATACCTCCTCCCCTGTTCTCGTCATCTTAATCACCCCTGATTACGCCATTAATTATCAGACGCGATCGACTTATTAAAACCGGGGGGGGCATTGCATGCATTCATCGCTCCAACCTCACCGTAAAGCAATCCCATTGTGCTGTGCTATCCTCCTGTGAGCAGCTGGTCACCGAAATCTGGAATAAGGGCAAGAAGGTCTGTGTGCTGCACTCGATTTATCATCCACCGGGTGACAATCTGATCTTCATCGAGCAAATCATGGAGGTCATTAGCTCGAGTTTGGACCAACTCTGCCACATCTTCCTCGGAGACTTTAACCTACATTGGAATGACTGAAATGATCCTTTAGTCTGTTCCTTCAAGGGTTTCCTCTCGGACCTTAACTTCTCACAGGTCTGTAAGGGTCCTACCCACAATAAGGGCGCCACTCTCGACCTTATCATTGCCAAAGACAATAGCATACAACTGGGTGACATCCTACCTTGTGACTGGTCTGATCATCCTCAGATTTCCTTCCACATCTTGGAAAAGGTCTCGTGTAGACAGGGCCAACCTCTTAAAGCTAAACAAATGACGCACAATATGAGAGACCTCAACATCAATATGCTAACTTCAATCACCAAAAATAGACTTCAGCCCCTCCCAACATGACCAACCTTGACGATCTCTCTGATCACTACATTAACACTGTGTCTAACATTCTTGATATTATTGCACCGAAGCAACTCAAAAGGATTCCTGTCAAACAATCCAAACCTTGGTTTAATGGTGCCCTAAATGATGAGCGGCGCAATCTTAGACTCTCAGAGAGGCTCTGGAGAAACACGCCCTCCACCACAAGTCTCACTCAGCTAAGGAAGGTGAGAAGTACCTACAACAAACACATCCGCATGGCTAAAACAGACCACTTCAGGGCTCAGCTGGATGGCTCTAGAAATAGACCCAAGAAGCTCTTTGAAATCATCAAGCAACAAGCTAATCACTCTTCCAATCCGATCTCAACTCCTGTGTCCTTGCTCCCTGGTGGTGAGGATTTCACAGTCCACTTCTCTGAAAAAACAAGAAAAATCGAGCTGGAGCTACTACTTGTAACCCCAATTCTGAGGCCTCTAAACCTCTCTGCAATATCCTCGCCCTTTGGTTGTTCTCTCAAAAATGACGCCTTTTGGAATTCCTTTCTCCTCCCAGATGTCACGGAGCTTCTACACAACATGGCATCCCTTAAACCTTCCAACCATTTCAGTGATCCTCTACCTGCTATGTATTTTAAAGATATTAATTCAGCCATTCTCCTTCTGTGGTCCAGGATCATTCATGAATCTCTCATACAGGGAAGGATCCCTGATTGCCTCAAGGTGGGCCCAACTCGGATCTTTCGGATCCTAACAACTTCCGACCTATCACCAGCATCATGACGCTAGCTAAATTGCTCGAAAAATGCATTCACTCGCAGCTATGCAACCACATAGAGAAATATCAACTCCTTGACCCCATCAGTTGGGTTTCAAGAACAGGGCACAGTACTGAAATGGCACTAACTCACATTGTAGATGACGCCTTGAGATCCCTTGACCAAAATGTCCCTTGTCTCCTGATCCTTCTTGACCTGTCCTCAGCTTTTGATACCATCAAACATGAAAATCTGATTGCTCTTCTTCAACACAGGATGGGTCTCTCTGGCCCGGTCCTAAATTGGTTTGCCTCTTTCCTACATAACCGCACACAAAGGATCAAAGTTAACCATTCCCTTGCAACCAGTACCCCTGTTATGATTGGAGTGCCTCAAGGATCCGCACTCTCGCCCACACTCTTCAACTTTTTTATGGAACCACTTACTGTCATTCTGAACCTTTCTAACATTTAGTACCACATGTATGTGGATGACACGCAACTGTACTTGAAGATCTCGTCTCAAGAGGACATAAAAACGCTAAATCCTGCACTTGCACAAACGCAACAATGGTTAGCTCAGAACCATCTTCTGTTAAATACTCTCAAAACTGAATTCCCTCTGATTGCCCCCCCATCTCCCCAATCACTCGGCACCTACCCTGGACTGGCTTAAACAACTCACTGCTCTTAACTGCACCCCTCTTGTGGTAGCCTCAGCTAAATCTTTAGGCATCACCCTGGACAAACAACTAAATATGCAAGCGCACATCAGTGCAGCTATTAGGGTAGCCAACTTTCAACTTAACACCCTTAAGAAAATCAAGCCTTTCCTCCCCCCCGAAGACATCAGGCTGGCGGATCAATCCCTGGTTATCTCTAGACTGGAATATGGACTGGTGACCCATGATGGACTTCCCAAAGCTAGCTTGGCCCCATTCAGAGCTACCATAAACGCATCGGCCAGACTCATAACGGGCTCTAGAAAGCATGACCACATCTCCCCTACCTTTTGCAACTAAATTGGTTTTCTATCGAAGCCAGGATACGCTTCAAGATAGCCTGCTTGACGCATAAAGCCATACATTACAACACCCGGTCTACCTGGCAAATAAGCTTGAACTTTCGGGCTCAGGCCAGAACCTAAGAAGTACGTCCACCCTACTTTTGAAACCGCCCAAATTCAAAAAGAAAAGATCTTACAATCGTGCTTTCACCGGTCTTGCTCCAAGAATCTGGAACGCCCTGCCTCCCGAGATCAGATACAATCCTTCCACTGCATCTTTCAAGAAACTTGTCAAACGGCTATTCTTGAACGAACTTTAACAGCATCAACTTGTTCTCATGCTCATTCTTTGTCTACAAATCTGATTCTTAATGTACTCCGTTGGTGTGATTTATTGTATGCCTGTCTGTTAACTTGTTATCGTGCTCTAGGGCACTTCTGTTACAGTTCTGGTCAAGCCAACCCCCCAACCCATGACCGGGTCTGTTTCCCCCCCATTGTTTTACATTGTTTGACTTAGCTACACCCTCTGTACCATTGTGTTTTGGTCAATCATGCTTTCGCCAAATCTGTACAGCGCTCTGATACCCATTAGGGTCTTGTTCGCGCTTTATAAAACTTTTCAAATAAAATAAATAAATAAATATAACTTTTGTGGAAGGCGCTAACTTGTAGCATGGCTTATACTATGGATTCAGGGCTGAAAAGACGACACAGCTTCGGAGATAACAGGTAAGTTTATTGCGTCCGACAACACTAAGAATATGGCAGCAACTGCAAGCCTTAGAATCCTTCCAACCTTCCCTCATAACATTTTGTAGTAACTGAGTCCAGACGTGTAGAGGATCTTCAGATGTTTATTTGTAGATAGTTACAGGTCATGAAGTTAAGTCCCGTACAAAACCCCACCAGGAGCAGCCAGCATGCTGCTCAGCCCTTCTCAACTGACATCTCTGGCTCCCAACATTCTGTAACACATCATTCAGGGAACATTCCACTGGCAGAGCAAGAGTTTACATGAATAACATCAAAGCCAGGATACTACATATCCCCTTTCCTTCCATATATAAACAATAATGAAAGAAAACAGAAAGAAAACTAAGATAGAGAAAAGACAAAGAGTGAATCAGAAACATCGCAAACCAATGAGAGAAGAGAGCAACAAAAGAAAATGCGAAGATATAAATGAGTAAATAGCAAAGGACTGACTCTTTCTCTTTCTTCTTTACAAGATATAAATGAGGACAACAGAGAAGTAACAGGTGAGGAAAACAGATAAAAAGAAAAACAAAAGGTGAGAATACCATCCTCCCTTCTAAC
Source organism: Calotriton arnoldi (assembly GCA_963921515.1). Classification (NCBI taxonomy): domain Eukaryota; kingdom Metazoa; phylum Chordata; class Amphibia; order Caudata; family Salamandridae; genus Calotriton; species Calotriton arnoldi. The sequence goes on from CAWUFW010002291.1 coordinate 1,745,478, forward strand.
ACAACAACAGGAACGAAAAGAGAAAACACCAACGACTATCTCAAGACATACTTGCTGGCCAGGCATGTATAAAAGAGACAAGTCATAGCACAACACAATGACCAACAAACCAAAACCAGACACTAACAAAGAGAAGAAGAAGGAAAAACTTCAATGGACAAAAGGAACACAACGGTAAGAGAAAGACAGAGAAAAACTAACCAAGAATAGAATCCAGAATCCACAGATGACACCAATAAAAGATATCAAAAGGAAAACTGAGCTGTAACAGGAAATAATGAGACAATTAAAATAAATCACTCATACTTCCCATTAAATTAAAAATCTCAATATAATAAAAACATGACGTTGAATACCAATTGGAAAATGTAAACAAAACACAAATAAACTTGAGAGAAACACCAATTGGTATTAATACCAAATACACCCCCTGTGAAGGTAATATTGTACTAAACATGTGGTGAAGGGATGCACACTGTGCACTGAACTGATGAGACCAAACCCATAAAACACACCACGTAAAAATGTTGTGCACTGTTGTGAAGTGACTAAAACCCGTACAACACACCCTAAGTAGAGTAAAACATAAAAACGTCGTGCACTGTTGTGATGGGACTTAAACCCATACAACACACCCTAATTAGGGTAAAACGTAAAAATGTTGTGCACTGTTGTGATGGGGATACCCATACGACACACCTCAAGTGGAGGTTCAAAAATGTGCACCAAAGAGACGGGACTGAAACCCATACGACACTCCTCGTGTAGAGGCAAAAATGTTGTGCACATAGAGATGGGACTGTAACCCATACGTACATCCTGTGTGATAACAACATACTAGAAAACAGACGTAATATGACAAGAAAGTATGTTGTACACCCCATGTGGGGTAAACCACCCAAAAGGGTCTAGAGATGCACTCAGTGAAAAATGGGACTAGTACCCATCCACAAAATTGTAAATTATGTGAAACAAACTCAGAACGACTAAAATACCATATCCAAACTGGTTCGGTAGACGGGAGATGAATTAAAGTAAACAATATTGTATATACATCCCCTTAGGCAACGATTCAAATTAAACAAACTCTGCATAAATGTGAAACCATTCGCAAGTTAGACTTGTGCACCTCACGGTAACCTGTAAAGAAAATAAAAGTTAAGCTGTAAACCTAACATATACAATAAATCTCAGCTGGCATATACAGAGTGCCTTGTTGACTAGTAGTAGAAGCAGTAGTATAAAGACTTAAATCAAGAAGCCGTGGTGGTAATACTTGAATCTCGTGGACCAATGTCACTGTTGCAAAACATGCTTTACTCATGACAAGCGTGGTCAAAGCCATTTTGAAAACAAAATGCAGAGTCTTTCAAAACGCGTAATATAACTGATGCCATGCGTGGTCAAAGTCACCCTGTAAATGAAATGAAAAGTCTCACCAAAAGACTGTCTCGACAAAAACGGTTTCAATTGCAGAACCATAAAAACGTAACATAACTCACGCCGGTGACTTGCTAACTCCATGAATACTTGAAAACAGAAACCAGTCAAATACCAATTTGGCCACTAGATGGCAGCGTAACTCTGGCAGAGAATACTGAAAAATCATAGCTGCGCAAAAACAAAACCTCCCCCCACAGTTCCATTTCGATGCTGCACTTGAGCAAATAACGATAAAATAAGTCACCGTCCATGTTGTAACATCACCGTCGCTCCGATAACCCTTTCAATCGTGTTCTCCCCATTTAAGGAGTACGTGGTTGGCAGAAATGAAGGCAATCATGCAGCAACCGAAAGATGGCGGCACGCTGCATCACGCTGCGCCGGGTGGCTCCCGGCATATGCGTGCACCCAACGATCCACCACAGCGAAACATGCTCGTCACAGGCACTACAATGGGAGGCCCGTCAGGCAGGCCCGTCAGGCATGAAGATCTCCAGAGTAGTTGAAGGTGAGTGCGCGCGCATGGATAACCCCACGCGCCTCTGTTTAAACCGCAACGCGGCGGTTGAGCTGTCAAAAGACCAAAACTCTTTGAATACTCACAAAAAGCCCACAAAACTTCCGATGTAAATGGGCAGGTCACCCATTTTAAAGTGTAGAGATTCGTTGATGGCTCAGAGTGCATGGTGTAGCAGGCACAAGCAGGTTTCCCTCTGATCCTACACTGAGCTGGAAAACAACACAGGAAGGATCATGAAGCATATTGTAGTGCCACAAGCATTTTCTCAAGCTAGAAGTAGCACACGATAATTTTTCCTATGTGGTCCAAAGAATAACATGAACAGGAAACAGTTGGTGTTTCTTGCTTAGGTTGAGGAAGCAAATCCAGTAGATGTGGCCACAAAGAAAGAGAAAAGAACTGAGTTCACTCGCTTAGTGTAGATATGTAGTTCTTGTAAATCTGTGCCAGGGCAGTTGAAAATAAAATCAGGCTTACCCTCACTGAAGGCGCAGCACTGGAGAACAGCACGTTTGAATGGCTTACCCTCACTGAAGGCGCAGCACTGGAGAACAGCACGTTTGAATGGCTTACCCTCACTGAAGGCGCAGCACTGGAGAACAGCACGTTTGAATGGCTTACCCTCACTGAAGGCGCAGCACTGGAGAACAGCACGTTTGAATGGGGCCTGTCCGATGTATGGACAGCTGGTGGGGATACGAGCCGTGCTGTTGGAGTTATTCTTCTCTTGAGTTTCAGTTTCTTGTTTCTTTTCAATCTTTTGTGACCTCTGTGAGATAATCTTCTCTGTTGATCACGCAGCACGAGGGTACGTTACCAGATCATCGCTAATAAAATGTAGTAACTGAGTCCGGACGTGTAGAGGATCTTCAGATGTTTATTTGTAGATAGTTACAGGTCATGAAGTTAAGTCCCGTACAAAACCCCACCAGGAGCAGCCAGCATGCTGTTCAGCCCTTCTCAACTGACATCTCTGGCTCCCAACATTCTGTAACACATCATTCAGGCAACATTCCACTGGCAGAGCAAGAGTTTACATGAATAACATCAAAGCCAGGATACTACACATTTTATATCACATTCCATCCTAGCTATCCTTGAATATTCTACTTACAGCAAAGCCCAACATATGGCCTTCCCTTACAGTATTACAAAACAAAAACCAGAAATAACAAAACAAATAAAGTGGCCATAATCCCCCAAAAATACTGCAACCCCAAAGACAATTTCGAGAACCTGTGAGGAAGGAAAATGCGCAGAAAGAATTTACATTACATAGTCACTGAATTTTTGAGCAAGGACTTCCTTCTTACCCAACATAGTTGACCCCCTCAAATGTTCACCGACTCTGCTGACTGATTGCATTTCTCCCCCTCCAATTTCTCACACACATACTCAGTTTTGGGCCTTGGTACCACAACCACCATACTTTTGTCCCAAACTTTATCATTCTCAAGTATCACCACATAATCTTTTGCGTCCTTAATCAAAACTGAAGATGAAAATCTGGAGCGACCCTTTTCAATGTTACAAAGAATTTGAAGCCTCACAAAGTCCCCTGCCTGAACATAAATCTCTCTCTTACGGTATGTAGAATGTCACCCAAGTGGCATAAATGTGTACTGTTAAAAGAAGAACCCCCCTGGTTTGTGATAACACTATCAATAATGTCAAGGTGAAAGTTATGACTGATTCAGGTTCGCCATTTACTTTGATAGGAAGAATCGGAGTTTGGCAAGTAGAACAATGCTTGTCTTGAAGGCTCACAGATTGAACAAACTCTAAGCAAAACAGCAGACCTACCCTGCCTTAGTGTCCAATGCCAGTTGATGCAACCTGCAATGCACACACCAAGTGTCCCACATTCATCAAGGCAGTGCAGGGGCCAAGAGGCAAAATCAGGCTGATACACACCTCGCTGTTGCCAACTCGTCACCTCTGAAAAGACGACACCACTTCAGAGATAGCAGGAAAGTTTATTGCATCTGACAACACTCAGTCTAGCAACAAATGCCAGCCTTAGAAACCTCACAACCTTCCCTCATAACATTCTGTATCACATTCCATCCCAGCTACACTTGAATATCCTACTTACAGCAAAACCCAACAGGGGCCTTGTACAACCTTCCCTCATAACATTCTGTATCACATTCCAGCCTAGCTACTCTTACAGCAAAACCCAACAGGGGCCTTGTACAACCTTCCCTCATAACATTCTGTATCACATTCCAGCCTAGCTACTCTTACAGCAAAACCCAACAGGGGCCTTGTACAACCTTCCCTCATAACATTCTGTATCACATTCCAGCCTAGCTACTCTTACAGCAAAACCCAACAGGGGCCTTGTACAACCTTCCCTCATAACATTCTGTATCACATTCCAGCCTAGCTACTCTTACAGCAAAACCCAACAGGGGCCTTGTACAACCTTCCCTCATAACATTCTGCATCACATTCCAGCCTAGCTACTCTTACAGCAAAACCCAACAGGGGCCTTGTACAACCTTCCCTCATAACATTCTGTATCACATTCCAGCCTAGCTACTCTTACAGCAAAACCCAACAGGGGCCTTCCACAACCTTCCCTCATAACATTCTGTATCACATTCCAGCCTAGCTACTCTCACAGCAAAACCCAACAGGGGCCTTGCACAACCTTCCCTCATAACATTCTGTATCACATTCCAGCCTAGCTACTCTTACAGCAAAACCCAGCAGGGGCCTTGTACAACCTTCCCTCATAACATTCTGTATCACATTCCAGCCTAGCTACTCTTACAGCAAAACCCAACAGGGGCCTTGTACAACCATTATCGCCCTGCTTCATTATTTAATAACGGTATGAAAATGTGTAACAATAATATCAACCTCTTACTGCCATCAATAAACCAAAATGGCATCTTCCTGGCCTTTCTTTCTCCCAGTGTTTTTTGGAAACAAATAGCACCAGTGTTTTCCCCACAACCGCAAGAATGTGCGAAATAAATATTATTTATCACCAGAAGATCATCTACAAAGCACGTTTGAACTTAGGTCCAAGATTTCGTAGACACTGATACAGCAGATCTGTTGATCTTCGTGGTGCTCTGAATTCATTATTTTTTTGATGATTGAACAGGGGTAATTAAAATTCTCTGTGTTGTCATGTTCAGCTCTGTGTTAAAAACAACAGGCAAACACCACGGCAGCAACATGCACTTTTGGTGGTTGTCAATAACGTGAAATAGTACTGAGAAGGAGGAAGAACATGTGGGGACAGGTCAGCTGGAGTCACCATCGCTGTAGGGGGGCAGGGAAAACTCTGACGTATCCTAAGTAGTGACCCAAAGCTTTGACAACCAAGAGCCTTCCATATTCCACTTCTTTATACAATGTTGCATATTGTTCATTTCAACAGTGATGCTCATAAACTGAGAAACTCTGTCTAACAGATTTACACAAATGTTAAAGCACAAGCAATGTATAGCAGGGATGGGCTTAGTCACTGACAAGTTAGAGGTGGGCACAATCCACTTTCAGTGGAACATGCTGACAGCATATATTAGCACTTTGCTGTTTCACAAATATACTGCATTTGACCTTGATTTTAAACAAGTTAGGCTCATTCCTGTTGAGGAAGTATGGGTACATGTCAAAGTTTGCTTGTGTAAGTTCCTCCTTATTCTAAAAAGGAACAGTAAGACGGAAAAGAAGGGGATGACTTGGGAGCCCAAGATGGGGGACGCAGCATAGCGAGGCTTCGGCTGAGACAGAGAGGACCTTCATAATTAAGTGGAATGAGGACAGGGTTGGTCTGGCCTGTAGGGCAATCTGGCATCGCTTACCATTGGTTGGCTTCACTGTCACTCTTACTTTCTTACTTTACATTGGTGAATGCAGGTGTCGGCTTCACTTGGGCTTCAAGTTGTCTCCATGTGTTTGTTTTCTTCCCTGGAGCATGGACTAAGTACTGGTTGATTTCCTGATTAGTGTTCTTCTGTGCTGCTTGAGCTCGATTGTGACACTTTTGTTTTGTTTTTGCTTGCTGGACACCTTGAAACCATCAAAGTTGAAGCTGGTGCCTTCCAGTATGCCTGAGAGCTGAAGGCAAACACTAGCAATAACAAAATGTTGTCGCAAGTGACCAATGTCTGAAACATACATTTCGACTGCCTTTTACTTTAATTGATGATGAAGGTGTAAAAATACTCCTTTTGTTTAAGATTGTTGACATACAGTATGTGTTTTTTTTATTAACTTTTACCACTGTGTTGCATTTACTTATTTGTTGGTAACCTCTTATAATTTAGAGGTACTTAGTCTTAACTTCTTCTTCATCTACCCACCCTAACCCCAAAATCACTCTTACCTCCCTTTACCTTTACCCACCCTCGAACACTAAATTCACCCTTACCTTCCTTTACTTCTACCCTCACCTGAACCCTAAAATCACCCTTACCTCCCTTTACCTCTAACCCCCATTACCCTAAAATCACCCTTACCTCTCTTTACCTCTACCCATCTCTGAACCCTAAATCACCCTTACTTCTCTTTACCTCCACCCATCCCTCAACCCTAAAACCACCATTACCCTCTTTAGCTCTACCCGCCTGAACCCTAAAATGACCCTTACCTCCCTGTACATCTACCCACCCCTGAACCCCCAAAATCACCATTACCTCCCTTTACCTCTACCCACCCATAAACCCTAAAATCAGTTACCTCTCTCCAATTTAAACCCTACAATCACCCATATCGCCCTCTAATTCTACCCACCCCCAAGCCCTAAAATCACTTTTTTACCATAACATAAAAAGTATGGGGACACTGTTGGTTGTTTTATGACCTTCAGTATGTGTGTTGAGCACCTTAATCTCTTTGACAGTTTGCCTCCTACCTCCCCCGATGCCATATACTTTAGGTCTCACATTAGGCAGCACATGCCCAGTCGCTGGAAGACATTTTGTTTACTTACAGGGGGCTTGAGCCCTCCCATTGCTTACCATTGGTTTGCTTCATCATCACTCTTATTTCTTTGCTTCTCTTTGGTCAGAAAGTATCGGCTTCACTTCCTCTTTGCATGTTTGACCTTGCTGCTTTGCTTGCCCACGTCTTTCCACTTGCTGCTTTCAGAGATACTTTTTTTCTTTTACTTGCAACCGCTTCCTCCCTTCCCCCGCCAGTATTGTTGCATGTCCCGCCCCCCAACTCCTACCACATTGTTGCTTTTCCGGTCCGCCGCACCCCATCCCCCATTGCTGTTTGCCCTGTCTGCCCCCCACCTCCTCTCTCTCCCCCTTCATAGTTTGCACCCTTCTGTTCTGCCACAAAAAAGCACCCAAAAGTCACACTAGCGGGTTTCAAGATGCTACAAAAATGCAGCCGCCGCTGTGCTCCCTACTCTGCATGGTCTTTTTCACTTTGTCTTTATGCTGGGCCAACATGGTGAACTTCAGCTCAAAGGTAAGATAACTAAATAAGTGAATTTATTTTTTTGAATGCCTTCTATGTACTTGTAAGTTTCAGACATCACAGCCTTGCCATGATCCCTCTAGTTTTTGACAACTTCAGACCTCTTTAAGTTGATTGCAGCCCTCACACCCATGGATGGATGGCGATTCTCATTTATTTTTGTTATTATGGCTTAATTTGTGTTTTGTCCCGCATTCTCTGCCTTTGGCTCACATTTCCTGCTCTTATAAAAAAGACTGATGTATAAATGTGTATTTTAATTTCCTGTTGGTTTACGTTTGCTGAGTTATTGTCATTTGTGCCTTTCAAACGCTTTTTTTTGTGAAGGCAGAAAATAAACCCCTACTAAGAAAGCAGATCACTGCATCTCGTGGTCAGCAGTGGCCACGTCACAGCACTTTTTTTCCTAACTTTCCGCCACGCTGCTGTACAACCTGGCTAAAAGTCATTGATAAAGCCAATAATAGCTCTTGAAGAAGTGAGACTTTTTGGCTTTGTCAATGCTTTTTTTTACTGTTGCTTTCCCTGAAATCATCATAAACATTGGCTGCAGCAAGCACAAATGCATGCAGTCTGCCATATGTTGCAAAACGCCTACAGAGCATGTCTGTACAAGTTCAAAACTCACAACGGTTTTCCAATGTGGGCTACTTTTTTAGCTATCTGATTCACTAATGGGGGCCAATTTTATTCTGGCAACTGGGCCTATTTTCTTTCCAAATTTGACCCTGCATGAGGATGACTTTTACATACCCAAAAAGGAGCTAGATATAAACATGTGTCAGCAGTTTCCTTGAAGAAAGAGAAACGTTTTCAGGCTGTTCCCCGGAAAAGACATGAGGTGTGTTTGTTTTTGCACGTCTGTGCATTGCTCTAGTCAGTGTTTCAAGACCTCCTGGGAAGATTTATGATTTTACAATTAAAAGAAACATGTGGTGACAGATTTATTGAAGGGCGAGCAAGTTAATATGTTTTATAGTAATGGGAAACGCTTCTGAGGAGAAGCTAAAGTGTTTCTTTTTATGAGTACACCACACCTACCATCTTTTTGAAGAAGTGCCATGGTGATTTGTGAACCTGTCACCACTTTAACTTCATCTCTGTGTTGCACAAGGCTTATTTAGCGTGGAATGATGTCTTTATATAGGTAAACATTGTTTACCACGAATCCTTTCCCCCGCAGGCTATTACAATGCAGTCGTTACAACGACCGCGTTGTAACAACGCATACCATTACCCCGCAAGTCATAACAACGACTTGCGGAGGGGTCAGAAGGTGTTGGATTTAAAATCCAACACCTTCCCTACTGTTGCACAGACTGGAGTTGGAATAGTAAATTATACTATTCCAACATCCAGCGCCCCCTAGAGCAAGTCGTTGTTATGACGTGCGAGGTAATGTTATGCGTTGTAATAGCCTGCGGGGAAAAGGCATGCGTTGTAAGGAGGCATATTCAAGCAGAGCACTCAGATCCATGCATGTCTCCCTAATGTGAATACGACGCTCTTGCTGGCAAGAGGTTTTATTGACAGAAAAACCACTGAAAAGATTCTATAAGGTACAGGGACTTGTACGTATGCAGCATATTTTGGAAGTGTTCATTTGATGCACAGAGAAGGATTCTTGCACTTCGTTTGCTTTTCTCTTCAGAATTCTTTATAAAATAAAGGCCCAGCACTATTTTTGCTTCTTTTTAACCAAACCTTTGTTCACTGGTCAAGACATGGGGCCTGATTTAGAGTTGCGAAGGCACAAATGTGACAGATATCCCATCCGCCGTATTGCAAGTACATTATATCCAATGGCACTTGTAATACGACGGAAGGGAAACGCGATAGAGTAACCGTCCGCCGAACTCTATATCAGGACCTTGATGTTAAGAGTGGGTGCAGTTTAAGATTAATATTGGTACAAAGGATGTCATAATATTGAATTATATATGTCTATAGGTCGGAGCTAAACGCTTTCTTTATTTCAAATAAAACTCAACCTCCTATTGGTCTTAAAATGCCAAACTTGAAACTATCTCCTAGCAAGGACCCTTCCTTTTCGGAATAGGGGTGTAAGGATGTCTGAAAATTCTACTTCTAACCCAAAGGTAGAAAGAGTCATCTGGCAGCTTCACATCTACAGATAAAACACCATAAAAAGACCTACCTTCTTCTTTTAAAAATACTGATAACATCTCATAAGAAAGTTTATTAGTGGAGATTAGAGCTCTTCACTCATTTATGGAAGAGACTAACAAGTGTTTACAAAGACTGGATGATAAATGGTCTGTTGCAGAGAGCAGAACTTTAGAAAAGGAGCAAAGAATCAACAATTTAGAAGATGGAATGACTGCGCTCACCAAATGGAAACGAAAATATCCTCACTTAAACTGCAAGTTGAGGATTTAGAAAACATAAATCGGAGTATTAAGTTTATGGTGTTTAGGAATTTTCAGAAGGATGCGACTTAACTTCATTTCTAACATCTTTTTTCCCCACAGGTTTTAGGCAGTTCTGAACAGGCAATGGAATGGTTAACATTCAGAGAGTTCATAGAATGGGGAGCATTGTTACTTACAGTAAAAATAATTCTAAACCCAGATACACTTGAATTGAAATTGAAAAGGCTTTTATATAGCGCATGGCTACCCGGAGGCATCCCAGCGCTGGGCAGCTAGCAGCAGGACAATCATCTAGGGGAAGAGCCATGTTTTTAGTAACTTTCGAAAAACAAGGTGATTGGATTCCTTACGGAGGTGAAGGGGGAGGGAGTTCCAATACTTGGCGGCGTTGTGAGAGAACAGTCGACCCCCGCTTCTAGCTCTCTGAATCCTGGGGACTACAACCAGATGACGATCGTCTGAGCGAAGGCTCCTGTTAGCGCGATAGGGACAAACCATGGAGAGATTGATAGGGGGGGCTTTTCCAGCTCGTGATTTGTGCACAATGCACATAGCCTTGAAATAGACTCTCTCTCTAATGGGCAGCCAGTGGAGAGATTTCAGGGCAGGTTTTGCCGACTGGCCTCTCGGTACATCCAAAAGAATTCTGGCTGCCCAGTTTTGGACTGTTTGAAGCTTTGTGAGGGTTGCAGCTGGGGCTCCGAGGTACAGAGCATTACAATAGTCCATGCGGGACAAAATGAGTGCCTGCACCAAGATCTTCCTTGCCTGGGCAGGGAGAAGGGGGGAGTACTTTGCGGAGTGCTTTTAGGATGCCATGACATGAGGCTGCTACATTGCGGGCCTGTGCTTTAAAAGTCAATTCATGGTCCAGTCAGACACCCAAGCTTTTTATTTGACTCTTGGGGATGGGTGCCGGACCTAGCTCAACTGGCCACATGAGGGTAGAGTCAAACAGGGATGGGTTCCCTAAATTCATAATCTCCGTTTTTTCTCCATTCAATTTCAAAAAGGAGGTACTCATCCAGTTGAGAACCTCCTTCAGACAGGTAGAAAGGTTGGGGGGGGAGTTCTTAGTCTGGTTGAGCCCCACCACCAGTTGCGTATCATCTGCGTACGCGACTATATGTATGCCGAAGGGCCTTACAATATCCGCTAAAGCACTTAAATAAACATTAAATAGGGTGGGGCTCAAGGATGACCCTTGGGGTACTCCACAGCAAAGAGGCCACTGTTTTGAGGTCACATCTGCCTCAAAAACTTGGAAGAATCTGTCCTCCAGGAAGGACCGCAGCCAATTCAGTACGACCCCGGTCACCCCCAACCCTGAAAGCCTGTGAACCAGGAGTTGGTGGTTGACCGTGTCGAATGCCGCACTGAGGTCTAGAAGGATAATGACCGCTGTGCCTCCTGCGTCCCTGATATGTCTGGACTCTTCAACGACAGATAGTAGGGCCGTTTCAGTGCCTTGAAGGGTCGGAAGCCAGTCTGTGATGGATGAAGGAGATTGTGAGATTCTAGGAAAGTGGACAGTACAGAATTGACATGCTTTTCGGCAATTTTACTGATACCCTGGAGTAAAGAGATGGGCCGATAATTTCCCAGGGAGTCAGGATCTAGGGAAGGCTTTTTCAAAAGTGCCTTGACCATTGCTCTCTTCCAGGGGGGGGGAACCATTCCCGTCCTAAGTGAAGCATTGATTAGTTCCAATATGGTGGGGGCAATGGTTGAGGCCACTTGTTTAAGGATAGGGAGGGGCGCTGGGTCCCTAGGTGAGCCACTCTTTACTTTGGAGGCAGTACTATCCAACATTTCGGAGTTCATCAAAGGGAACACCTCCAGGCGAGGGTGAGACTTTTGAGGACTCGAGTCCCACAGTTGGCTGTCTTTTGATGGGAAGAACATTAAGATGTCTTTGACTTTGTGGTGAAAAAATTCTGCCAGATTGTCGCATCGTGAGCCTGAGGTATCCAACGGCACCGGAGGCGGGGGGGCTTTAAGCCTATCATCTATCATTATCTATCATTAATTTTTGGGAATTTACTGACCTATTGAAGGTCAATCAAGCTGCAAGAGAAAAGAAAGAGGTGTGTTGGATTTGGCAAAATATTTTTATTTCTCAAGATGTAAAGAAAGCCACAGCTGCAAAATGTCAAATATTATTGGATTTGAGGCCAGCCTTAGAAAATCTTATTGCTAGATATGGCCTTGTTCACTCTTGGTTTTTTAAAGTTACACATAAAAATAAAACAGTTACTAATTCTGATCCTGTGAAACTTAAAGAATACATCATGATGAAATTGATATTTCTAAACAGAGAATAGTTTGAAATATATTCTGTTTATTTATTTGTTTCTGTTGTAATAATTTAAAGTGCTTTTTATGTCTTGTTCATCTAATAGTTCTATTTCACTTTTGAAATATTATATAAAGTTTTTTATTTTTCTGTTTCATTGTAGGTATATTTCGCCCTTGGGACGTGAGGTCATGTCAGTGTTTGCTTGTCTACTGTAATCCTTGTCTTTTTGGATGGGACTTGACCTGCATCTGTATCCATGCGAACTTCACCATGTCCTATCGTCGTTCCTTTTGTTTTTAAGGTTACTTTTTGGTCTTTATCTTTGGATATTTGAATTCCTGTTGTTTTATATGGTTTATTTCTTGTGTCCACCTTCCTATCTTATGTACATATAGTTTTTTTTCTGTTTTTGTTTACAATTCTAGTTCTTATTTGAAGCAATGTAGTGATGGTCTCTATTTTGTATTTATATTATAAGATGGTACATATAATTTCTTAAAATGCCAAAGATTTTCAAAATCTAAGAAATATCAAAACGTCTTAACTCATCTTTGCAGATTGCATGTAGATATTGGATTATTACATGAGACTTATATAAATGATGTTGAATCCCAGAATTTGACGAGAGCATGGGTGGATAATGTTCTGTATTATCCAGTTTTGGGTAAAACAAATTGAGTGGCTATATTATTTAATCGATCCCTCCAAATTGCTGTGAATTCACAAGATAATAATTTGGAAGTTAGATTGTGGTTTACTCATTTTACAGTTAATGGTGTCTCATTATCACAACAATTCAAAACATAGAGTCCTAACAACATTAATATATCATTTTGGTCTTTTGTTAAGGAAAACATATTGCAATGTGATTATGAGAACCTAAATGTAGCAGATGATTTTAATTAGCCCTTGGATATCGTTTAGACAGGAAGTCGAATACTATATTTCTTCATAATAGAATGCACAAATTGTTTTAAAACATTGATGCACAAATTGCATTATCAGACTCATGGAGAATCCCAATAAGTTAAAATGTAGATTATATTCCCCTGTACATCATTCACAGTCCTGATTAGATTATATTTTCTCTAGTATAAATCATTCTGCTAATTTGCCACACTCTGCAGTAGATTGTATTTTGATTTCAGATCATGCTTCCATTTTCTCACTTTTTGGCACTCCTTTGGGGGAATAGAGTTATAGTAGATTGTGATTTAATTTGGTATTATTAAAAGATTACACATTTAATAAAGAATTTTACAATTATAATAATTATTTTATATTAATAAATATTCTGATACCTCACATTTATAATACTTGCAATACTTTTAGAGATTTTAGTATTAGATTTGTCAGGTAAAATAAAAAGGTAGTAGAAAGACCAGGGATCTTAATCCAATGCACCAGTGGTGAATGTAAAAGACAGCTTATTGTAGCCCTGCAGAACCCACCCCCAAAATATAAATGAGGTGGTGTCAATGGTTTAGGGTTACTAACAGGGAGCAATGGTAATCCAGACGATCGTTCATTAATGATATACACACTCAGGATCACTAGAAATGGGATATGTATTTCAACATATTTATTTTTTTATATTTAAAATGCTGGGATCTAGTGCACATAATATTGGCAACATCACAGAAGATAATAAAAAGCAGCAAGCTTTTCAATCACAGTGAAAACAGGGAAAATCGTAACATCACACTTTATAGCCCTTGCACCGTCACTGTGTCATTTGTAAGCACTATGCTAGTTCTAGTAGATAAATAAATAATAAGCTTGAGTTTCGGAGGTGGAGCGCATACCTGGAGAACAGGATTTGTTGTCTGTTTGGAATAGCTTGTCAGATATTTCAAGCACAAGCCCAAGAGCCAGTAGATAGTGTCTACGAGAGAACCCAATCCTGCCACCAGTTTGTAAAGGCAGAATGGAATGCTTCTCAGAGTCTCGAGGAGTCTTACTGGAGGCTTCTTCGGTCGAGATGGAATCTGGTGCTTTGCTCATCTGGATCTGCATCTGTGAACTGGGTGAAGTTCCTCTCCTAACTAAGGCCCGGATTACGAGTCTGGAGGTCCACAGACCGCCAGACTTGTGGGGGCGCAGTGGTGGCGTTCTCCTGACCGCCCTTTTGCGACCATGGTGGTGGGACTGCCACAGCCCCGCAGCAGGCGCCGTTCCCTGGTGGTATTGTGGCAGTAAGAAGGCCACAATATGCTTGGAGGGACCGCTGCAGTCCCGCCAAGCATATTACGAGTTTCCTCTCCACCGGCTGTGTCACCGAGGTTCCTCCTCCATAAACACCGTGATGGAGAGGAATCAAAGGAGGCCCTGCAGGGCCCCCTGGGCCTCCTCTGCATGGGGATCCACACAGAGGGGCACAACATATGCCCTCCTGTGTGAATGCCCCCCAGTTCCTGCACAGCATGGACTTTTCAGTCCATGCGGTACAGGAACTGTTTTTGGTGTTTACATTGCGGTGCCCATTTTCTGAGGCACTGCCGTGGGAAACCCAAAAACCAACCCGCCAGACAGGAGGAAACTCCTAATTTGGCAGGTGGTATGACCAAGGCTTTGGCGGTGCAGTGGCGGGAGAGCCAGCACCGCACCACCAAAGTCTGAATCGGGCCCTGAGTGGTCAAGCGATAATCCTTATATATTGTATCTTATGTTAGATGGAATTTGCAAGGTACATCAGTGGATGTACTTATAAGGTCAAAATATGGACATGTAGACTACAAAAGTTAAAAACATGAAATTTCCATACATATTTAGAATACAAAAAAAACGTTGTTATGCAAGTCCAATATACATATCATATTAGTCTACATCTTCCATCTTCTTTGGCAATGTCATAGAGACCCTTAGTATGTCCCCATAGTTAGACCACTCTTACATCCTAACCTGTCACAGCACTACACACTAACTCATACAACTCACATGCATACACTTCCCAGCCTACAACAGCATACACTAATGAAATCATATGCCAAAGAAGATTGATTTCATGTTTTTAACTTTTGTGTAATTAAAGGAAATGTTGTATATCGTTTTTTTCAAAATTGTCAAAAATATTCTAAAAAAAGAAAAATTAATTAAATAAAAAGTATATAATGAACAAATATACAAAGAAAGATCTCGTGTGAATATATAGCAGTGGTTGGCCCATAGAGCTTACATAAGCCTATAGCAAAAGGACATAGGTGGGGTGGGAGTTTCTTTGTAATATAGTATGGTTTGTCCCCACTTACTCCCAGACCTACAAATTATCCATAGGGGGTACCTTCATTTGTTTGAAATTTCCTGGGACCCCAGAGACAGAAACCCTCCTATTCCGCCCCCCATGTGATCAGCGGACGTTCACATGGGGGGATCTGAGGGACACAGCATGTCCATACTTTTTTAATTTTAGGAAAACAGCTCCTCTACGTTTTTGTGAAAAGACAACCGTCAAAGGATAGTTAATTCTGACAGTTGAAATGTTTCAGCTAAAGAGTAAGGCAGGGCAGGGAGTCTCCTGTGCTGTGAAACCAAGGGAGGGGCAGACAGCTAAACAAGCCTTCTTGCCAGGGTGCCTGCTGCCTGGAAGAAATGTAAATGTGCGCAACTGGTCAATCTAGAAATGTAAAGGGAGCTCGGAAGCCTTGATGGAATCCCTTGAAGCGTTCTGATGCTGCTGATTTATTCTTTTTGAGAGGTATTGTAAGGGAGATACCAGCTGAGCTGTGAAGTGTGTGCTTTTAAAAGACAGTTATAAAAAAAAAAAAACTTTGTGCAGTCTGGGCGTTACTAAAATCTATATTTGGGAAAACTTTTTTATCTTAAAAATTTTTGCTAATTTTGTAGCAGCCTATCTTATAGTGTGTGTAATCTGTAATGCAAGTTTAAAATGAAGACGTACATGCTCACAGTGCTCTCTGTCACAGACTGGGACCTTGTAGCACTATTCTCCAGCGCCTTGAGATCCTCACTGGTGAGTAGCTGCGCTATACAAGTCCCTGATTGATTGATTGATCCTACAACCAGGGTTACAGTCTGTGTCTCTCTAGCGCAATGCATTAACTAACAGAAGTTCCATAACCTATGATAGTGCATTTTCCACTGGTTACCACAACTTTAATTTTCATTGAAGCTGTGTGTTATTTTATATGTATTTATCTGAAGGCGAAAAACCAAAAAATGTTACAGAATATTTCGATTTTTTTAGCCACACCTTTGACCACGTCCTCTCGCTCACTCACCCTTCCCCCATTGCACACAGGATCACAGTTCCCATACTTTTTTTTAATGCACTTCGACCACTGCATGTGATGATGAGGCAGCTGAGGGAGAGTCCCCTCTCCTAAATGAGTGGGGTGACTCCGTCCACCTATGTCCACCCCCGATTTGTGCCCCGTCTCGCCACTCCTTGCAGTCCCCCAGACACAAGCCTAGGTGTTTAGGGGTTAGGGTGCCAGCCCCTAACCCAAGTCAGTTGTCTAGGAAAGGGGTGAGTGCTATCTCACATAAAGGGGTTACCTGTATTCTCTGTCCTAAGAGACAGTCTTCATTTACCCTAGCAGGTGGGTGTGCCAGAGAGGTGGCCCAGGGACACTGAAGCCTGGCAAGACCCGGTCCCCATTTTCAGTCACTCTTGTATACGGCTGATGGAGTGCACATGCATCACGAGAGGGGGTGTGAGGCCCATGGAGCAGTCCTGCCAAGTGCCACGCATGTCACGTTGTGGTAAAGTTAAGTTCCTGCATTACTGCATGATCGGTAATTTATCATGCAAACAAGATGAAGCGAAAGCTAAGCGGGAATTCCCTGCCTTGAGGATGGCTCTTTTCAAATAGCTGTCTGACAGTGACACCTAGTGGCAGCCAACTCCATTGGTCAAAACAGCCATAAGAGCACTGCTGACACACCGGCAAGCTTACATAAAATAAGCAAAACACACAAGATGATGGACGGAATGTTGCACATTGGCAAACATTCACACCCAGTCACAGATCTGGGTTTAATCCATCGTTATTTTGCTTCACCATGCCACCCCAGTTCAGACACAGCCATATGCAAATCAGTCTTGACCCTGTGCCTCATGGGAACAGTCCAGACCGAACTGCCAAGCCATGTCTTCCCTGGACCGGAATCAAGCATCCTAGGACCGGTTTCGGGCTTTCAGCCCTCATCAGCCAGGATAGCTTGACTCCAGTGGCGTAGTGAGCACGGGACCCACGTCTGGGCATACCCTTCCCACTTATGGCGAAATGCAAAACACACAAGATGATGGACGGAATGTTGCACATTGGCAAACATTCACCCCCAGTCACAGATCTGGGTTTAATCCATCGTTATTTTGCTTCACCATGCCACCCCAGTTCAGACACAGCCATAATCAATCAATCAATCAATCAAGTCACTTATAAAGCGCACTACATACCCGCGAGGGTCTCAAGGCGCTGGGGGAAGAGGGGGGTGGTGCTGCTACTGATCGAAGAGCCAGGTCTTGAGGAGTCTTCTGAAGGCCAGTAGGTCTTGGGTCTGCCGAAGGTTGGTGGGGAGGGTGTTCCAGGTCTTGGCGGCGAGGTGGGAGAAGGATCTGCCACCGGCGGTCGTTTTCCGGATGCGGGGGACTGTGGCGAGGGCGAGGCTGGTGGAGCGGAGCTGGCGGGTGGGGGTGTAGAAGCTGAGTCGTCTGTTGAGGTAGGCTGGTCCGGAGTTGTGGAGTGCTTTGTGTGCGTGGGTGAGGAGCTTGAAGGTTATCCTCTTGTTGACAGGGAGCCAGTGCAGGTCTCTCAGGTGGGGTGTGATGTGGCTGCGTCGGGGGATGTCGAGGATAAGACGTGCAGAGGCGTTCTGGATGCGTTGCCATATGCAAATCAGTCTTGACCCTGTGCCTCATGGGAACAGTCCAGACCGAACTGCCAAGCCATGTCTTCCCTGGACCGGAATCAAGCATCCTAGGACCGGTTTCGGACTTTCAGCCCTCATCAGCCAGGATAGCTTGACTCCAGTGGCGTAGTGAGCACGGGACCCACGTCTGGGCATACCCTTCCCACTTAGGGCGAAATGCAAAACACACAAGATGATGGACGGAATGTTGCACATTGGCGAACATTCACCCCCAGTCACAGATCTGGGTTTAATCCATCGTTATTTTGCTTCACCATGCCACCCCAGTTCAGACACAGCCATATGCAAATCAGTCTTGACCCTGTGCCTCATGGGAACAGTCCAGACCGAACTGCCAAGCCATGTCTTCCCTGGACCGGAATCAAGCATCCTAAGACCGGTTTCGGGCTTTCAGCCCTCATCAGCCAGGATAGCTTGACTCCAGTGGCGTAGTGAGCACGGGACCCACGTCTGGGCATACCCTTCCCACTTAGGCGAAATGCAAAACACACAAGGCACAGGGTCTAGACTGATTTGCATATGGCTGGGTTCAAACTGGAATGGCATGGTGAGCAAAAAAAACGATGGATTTAGGCCCAGATCTCTGTACTGGGGTGAATGTATGACATTGTTCTGCATTCTGTCCATCAACTGTTGTTTTTGCATTTGTCACCCGAGTGGGACGGGTATGCCCAGACGTGGGTCCCGTGCTCTCCATGCCACTGGAATCAAGCTATCCTGGCTGAAGAGGGTGAAACCCCGAAACCGGTCCTAGGATGCTTGTTTCCAGTCCAGGGAGGACCTGGCTTGGCAGTTCGGGCTGGACTGTTCCCATGAGGCACAGGGTCAAGACTGATTTGCATATGGCTGGGTTCAAACTGGAGTGGCATGGTGAGCAAAAAAACGATGGATTTAGGCCCAGATCTCTGTACTGGGGTGAATGTATGACATTGTTCTGCATTCTGTCCATCAACTGTTGTTTTTGCATTTGTCACCCCGAGTGGGACGGGTATGCCCAGACGTGGGTCCCGTGCTCTCCATGCCACTGGAATCAAGCTATCCTGGCTGAAGAGGGGTGAAACCCCGAAACCGGTCCTAGGATGCTTGTTTCCAGTCCAGGGAGGACCTGGCTTGGCAGTTCGGGCTGGACTGTTCCCATGAGGCTCAGGGTCAAGACTGATTTGCATATGGCTGGGTTCAAACTGGAATGGCATGGTGAGCAAAAAAACGATGGATTTAGGCCCAGATCTCTGTACTGGGGTGAATGTATGACATTGTTCTGCATTCTGTCCATCAACTGTTGTTTTTGCATTTGTCACCCCGAGTGGGACGGGTATGCCCAGACGTGGGTCCCGTGCTCTCCATGCCACTGGAATCAAGCTATCCTGGCTGAAGAGGGGTGAAACCCCGAAACCGGTCCTAGGATGCTTGTTTCCAGTCCAGGGAGGACCTGGCTTGACAGTTCGGGCTGGACTGTTCCCATGAGGCTCAGGGTCAAGACTGATTTGCATATGGCTGGGTTCAAACTGGAATGGCATGGTGAGCAAAAAAAACGATGGATTTAGGCCCAGATCTCTGTACTGGGGTGAATGTATGACATTGTTCTGCATTCTGTCCATCAACTGTTGTTTTTACATAAAATAAGCACCTGAGGAGAGGCGCTCTTACCCGACCAGGCCTGTGAGTCTACGAGAAAAATGTTGCAGCTGCTGGTAAGAGTATTGGGACCAAGAAGATGGGGCTGCTTAACACTTCCTGACTGTAGTGTGTGGGTGGCAAAGTAAATCCAATACATTGATGTTTGCAGGTCCAACTTCAGTGAATGAAATAATGTGCATATCTGAAATTCTTCCGCATGTAGGTGGGAAAAGCCATTGAATGGGAAACACCTTGGGGCAGATTTACAAGAAAGTGACGCATCTGTAGAGATGCGTCACTTTCCCTGCGCCACACTGAGAAACCCTTGCGCCTCCATGGATGCGCCGTATTTACAATACGGCGCACCATGGCGCAAGGATTGACAGATGCGTCAGAAATTCTGACGCATCTGTTGGGGCAAAAGTCACGCATCGCTGGAGTCGTGTCGCAAGCACGACGCAACTCCAGCAATGCTTTTTGAGGCCTATTCCCACTACACTGCGTCACTCCTTACGCCTGCTTCAAACAGGCGTAAGGTATTGATGCAGTGGCGTTCTAAAAGTCACACAGTGAAATCTTGTGGATTTCACTGCGTCACTTTTACGAGGCTTTCCTGCGTGGGAACGCCTACCCTGCATACATTATACCTGACGCAGGTATAATGTCACGCAGAGGCTTTACAACGTGACGCTTCTCCCTAGATGCGTCACGTTGTAATTTCACATTCTGCCAGTTCTGACCTTGCAGTCCAATTGATTACCTATTAACCGTAACAGTTGGCTACATTAAATGCTGGTTTAGAATGCAGTCACTGCATGAGATCACATGCCTTAGTGGTGTCAATGAATATAAACATGTTTTAAAAAAGACTTCTGAATTGCATTAATGTGCGGGAGCTGGGATATCCCACATTACCTCCACGTCCGTCTTCCTCGCCATAGTAATTACCAGTGAGCATTCTGCTCCTACAGAAACTCCAAGTAAAAAGTTACATACTAATCTCCCTATCCCTCCAATATGGCCCCCAGTGGCAACAACTAATCACATAGAAGGACACAAAAGCCCGAGCACGACCTGTTTTTTTGTTTCTGCACTGCTCCGAGTGCTGTTCCTGTTGTCCAGGTAAGTTAGGGGGCGGAGGTCCTGCTTTAGCAGACTCATGGGCCCCGTTAAGGGGGGGGGGATTGTTGTTCCGTGTCTTCCCCAGTACTTTGGCACTTATGGGCATTCTCCTCAGCCCTACTCTAGCGGACGCTGGGAGATACCGTGCCTTTGTCTTTATTTGCTAAGCTGCCGAGTCCTGCTTTAGCGGAGTCGGCGGGTCTTACTTTGTATACCTGCTTCCCGGCCAGGGGGGGTTTTGATGCCTTGGCACATGGCTCCCTCCTCCCCCATGGCTTACCGGCTTCCGCGGGACGACGGCCAAGTTCTATGAGCACTGGTCGTCGGCCTGGGAGGGGGCGTGGCTTCCTTGCGGATCAGCGCGGTGCATGCAGCGCTTTTTACGAGGATCATAATTATGGCGTACTCAATAGGGGCGTGCCGATGGCCGGCCTGAGGCATTTTTTTGTGGTTTCCATGGCAGTAGTACGCTTTTTAAGCATTTTTGCTTGCCGTAGGGGTTTAGCCTGACATTTTTGTTTGTGCCATGATGGAGGAAGGTGCTGAGTTGGCTTCTGCTGACACTGGGGAGTCTTCTGGGTCTATGGAAGCGGTCCCTTCCCTGGCTATGATCAAACAAATGATTAATACTGCTGTGGCTGCCGCTTTGCGTGACAGGGACTCTGTTCCTCCCTCTAAAAAGGCCAGATGTGACCCGGGTCCTTCCCATGATTCTGATGGGGAGGAGGATGTTGAACTTAAGGGTCGTTTTTTGCAGGGGGCGGATCTTAAGGATGTTCTTCAGCACATTCGTTCCAACCTGCTGTTTCCTGAGTCTGAGGTGAATGTGGAAGACGCAGATTTCTTTTCGCCGTATCAACGGAAAGAACCAGGGTCGTTGCCTCTCCACTCCTCTGTCTTGAAGGTGTTGGAGACGGAATGGAAGGATGTGGATAAGAGTAACTTTCCCAGGTTTTTGGCCAAAAGGTATCCATTGCAGGACTTTGCGGTTAAATTTCCCGCCTCTGTGAAGGTGGATTCTTTGATGGCTGGCATGTCCTCTCAGGGTGCTATCATTTCTGAAGATGCTTCCCCGGCAGATCCGGTTGATAAAAAGGTGGATGCGGCGGTGAAACACACTTTTTCCGCTGCCAATTTTTCCATTAGGGCTGCTACCTATTCCTCCTATGCCATCCAGTCTTTGCTGAAAGACTTCCAATCGTTGGCTGGGTTGTTGGACCAGGGCGAGGACGTTTCTCCCACGCTCGCTCTGATGGAACAGCAGGTGCGTCTGCTTTCTGACATTTCCTTTGATTCTTTGGGGGCAGCGGCTTCTACTGCTGGGTCTTCTGTGGCAGCTCGTCGCCAGTTGTGGTTACGATCTTGGAAGGCTGATGCTGCGCAAAAGGGTTTACTCATGAAAATCCCTTTTTCTAGAGTTAAGCTGTTTGGTGCTCCCTTGGAAGATATGGTCAAGAAGTCTGCGGAAGATCGTAAGCTGTTGGCTCCGGAGAGAGCAGGGCGTTCACGTTTTTTTGGGGCCCGTAGGGTTTTGGTCCTGCTCGTCAAGGTCGGGCTCCTCAGCCCTTTCGTGGAAGGGGGTGTTGCCGGGGTGCTCCTTCCTCTGACAAATCCTGGTTCCCTGCCAACTCTTCCTCCTCTTCTGCTCCCTCCAAGGCATGACTGGGTTGCTCCAGGGGTAGGTCCTGTGGGGGGTCGACTGTCTCTCTTTTTGGACAGCTGGAGGTGAACTGAATCGGATCAATGGGTTCTTCAGGTGGTGTCGGAAGGTTTTCACCTTGGGTTTGTCCAGACTCCCCTAGACTGTTTTTGGGTCACTCCTTGCCCCAGGGACTCTCTGAAGAAGGTGGCTCTGTTGGAAGGCGTCCGTTGTCTTGTGGAAAAGGGAGCTGTCATTCCGGTACCCATGGATCAACAGGGGCTGGGAGTGTACTCTATTCTCTTCCTGGAGGAGAAACGCACTGGGGACCTCAGACCGGTGTTGGATCTGAAGTGGTTAAATTGGTTCATTCCTCCCATGAAGTTCAAGATGGTGTCCTTGCAGGTGATCCTCCCTCTGATCACTCAGGGGGATTTTCTGGCTTCCATCGACCTGCAGGATGCTTATCTCCATGTACCGGTCCATCTGAACTCTCAGAAGTTTCTCCGATTCTGTGTTCTGGGTCAACATTTTCAGTTCAAGGTATTACCCTTTGGCCTGTGTTCCTCCCCCCGGGTCTTTACTAAAGTTCTGGCCCCGCTGATGGGTCATTTGCATGGGAGGGGTATTAAGATCTTTCCTTACCTGGATGATTTGTTGATTTCTGCTTCTTCTTTTTCTAAGGCGGAGCTCGATGTCCAGGAGGTTTGCCAGGTCCTAGAGGGTCACGGATTTCTGGTGAATCGGAAGAAGTCCTACCTGGTTCCTTCTCAGGATCTGACGTACATTGGGGCACACTTCAGGACTCAGTTGGGGTTGGTGTTCCTACCTCCTGCACGGAAATTGACATTGATGTCGGAGATTCGGTCCCTGTTGTCGGGGACTTGTCCTCCTGTGAGACTGTGGTTGAGGGTCCAGGGTCTGATGTCCACCTCGTTGTTGGTGGTTCCGTGGGCTCATCTCCCTTTGTATCCCGTGGTGAACCATGTTTTGTCTCATTGGCGCCCCTGTGGTCAGGA
Source organism: Calotriton arnoldi (assembly GCA_963921515.1). NCBI lineage: Eukaryota > Metazoa > Chordata > Amphibia > Caudata > Salamandridae > Calotriton > Calotriton arnoldi. The sequence continues at coordinate 1,768,873 of CAWUFW010002291.1, forward strand.
TTTCAATCAGGGGGTTCCTGTGTCGGCCCAGGTGAGGGAGGATCTGGGTTGGTGGTTGGACGAAGGTCATCTTTCCAGGGGTCGTCCATTTCTGATTGTTCCCTCTCGAGTGGTCACTACAGATGCCAGCCGGTTGGGCTGGGGGGCTACTCTGTATGATTCTTCAGTGCAGGGCGAGTGGTCGCAGGCTCTGATGTCTTGTTCCTCCAATTACAGGGAACTGAAGGCGGTTCAGTTGGGTCTCTTGGCTTTCTCTGCCCTGCTGGAGGGTCACCATGTTCAGGTCCGGACGGACAACCAGGTGGTCATGTCATACATCAATCATCAGGGGGGGTTGCAGAGTTTGTTCCCTCAGTTGCCTCAGTCGCCTGATTTGTTCTTGGGCGGAGTCGAACTTAGCGTCCCTGTAAGCGATTTATCTCCCGGGACGGGAGAATGTGGTGGCGGACTGTGTGAGCAGGGTCTTTCCCTCCATGGGGTCTTTGTCTTTGACCCAGTTGATGTTCCGGATGTTGCAGAGGAAGTTTGGGTGTCCGGTGGTGGACTTGTTTGCGTCTCCGGACAATGCCAAGATCCGTTGTTTCTGCATGATTATGCCTTGTCCAGAAGCATGGAGAGTGGATGCGATGTCCTTCCTGTGGCCGAGAGGCCTGTTGTATGCTTTTCCGCCGGTTCCCCTGATTCCAGCAGTGTTGCAGAAGATCAGGAGGGAGAGGGCGTTGGTTCTTCTGGTGGTCCCGGGTTGGTGCCGCCACCCATGGTTTCCTCTCTTGTTGGAGTTAGCGGTGCATCCGGGTTGGACGTTACCGTTCGATCCGTATCCCTTGATGGGCCCCCTGGTTCCTCTTCCGGTGTTTAGGTCCATGGGTCTGCAGGCTTGTCTCTTGAGAGGGGTTCCCTGATCCAGAGTGGTTGTTCTGTGGAGGTTGCAGGTCTTATCCAACAGTCCAGGCGCCCCTCGACTTTGAAGTCCTAGGCTAAGCATTGGGATAACTTTGCTAGTTAGTGTCTTCGCCATGGTTGGTCTGTTGAGACTTTGGATCCTGCTCGGGTACTGGATTTTTTGAAGGAGGGTTTTGATTTGGGCTTGGCCATTTCTACCCTCCGTGCTCAGTGGGCTGCCATTCGGGCTTTTAATGGTCTCCCTTTTGTGTCTGTGAAGCCCTTGGTGGCTCGTCTTTTCAAATCTCTGGCTTTTCAACGTCCTTGTCCGTTGTTGTGTCCTCCCCCGTGTGACCTTCCGTTGGTGTTGCGAGCCTTGCAAGGGGTTCCCTTTGAGCCTTTGGAGTCAGTGGACTTGAAGTTTTTGACACTCAAGGTGGTGTTTTTGGTGGCTATTGCCTCTGCCAGACGTGTTGGGGAGTTGGGGGCTTTCCTGCGGTCAGCTCCTTTTTTACGGATTTTGAAGGATAGAGTGGTCTTACGGGCCCATCCTACTTTTGTACCTAAGGTGGACTCTTTCTTTCATCGTTCTGCGGAGGTGGTCCTCCCTGTCTTCTTTCCTGTTCCTTCGTTGGCGGAGGAATCTCTGTTGCAGCTTTTGGATATTAAGCGTGCTTTGGTGGTTTATTTGTCTCCCACGGCTTCCTTTTGTAAGGTGGACAATTTGTTTGTCACTTTTAGTCTGGCTCGGCAGGGCCTGAAGCCGTCTCTTTCCACTCTCAGTCGCTGAATTAAGGCGGCTATTCTTTTGGCGTATGATGTCCAGTCGGTGGTTCCCTCTCATCCTATTCTGGGGCGTTCTACTCGATCTGTGGCTGTTTCTTGGGCTGCCTTTAAGGGTGTTTCCATGGAGGATATTTGCAGGGCAGCCACTTGGTCTTCTCCTCATGCCTTCATGTCTCATTACCGGCTTGAGATTGGGGGTGGGGCTTCTGTTGCCTTTGCCTCTTCGATCCTGGACTCTGTGGTTTCTTGAGATGTGTGTCTCTCCCCATTGTTATCAATAAAGTTTTTTTTGTACTGCCTTCCTCGTGTGGGCTGTGTTTCCTGTCCATGAAGCTGATATTGCTTTGGTATCGGCTCACTGGTAATTACTGTGGCGAGGAAGACAGACGAGGAGGTAATGCCCCGGTTACTTACCGGTAATCTTCATTACTCCGAGTCCTAGCCTTCCTCGCCACAGTATAGTTTCCCTTCCCTCACGGCCCTCTGTTGTGGCTTCATGTCTGCGGCTTTATTTACAGGTCGTGCTCTGGCTTTTGTGTCCTTTTATGTGATTGGTTGTTGCCACTAGGGGCCATATTGGAGGGATAGGGAGACTAGTATGTAACTTTTTACTTGGAGTTTCTGTAGGAGCAGAATGCTCACTGGTAAGTACTGTGGCGAGGAAGACTAGAACTCGGAGTAATGAAGATTACCGGTAAGTAACCGGGGCATTACAGTCGATAAATGTTGCCCATCATAGGCATATCTACACATCGTAGCTGAGCTGCGCTTATGTTCAGTGTGTGTACAGGGTGATGCTGTGTACAGGGTGATGCTAGGGGCATGCGCTCACTAAATGGACAAAACTGCTTGAGTACACTCACCACAAAGTATCACTCAAAGTGTCATCCACAAGGTGATCTAATGTCACACATAAACACAATGAAAACACAGAAATGTCACACTTAAGGAATCAGAAAACTTGGCAGCTATGATGGAGCCATCAGGAAGGCTGGGAGGGGCTAGTTCCCTCATACAGGTACAGCCACGTGTAGTGCAGTGGGAGGGGCTAGTTCTCTCATACAGGTACAGCCACGTGTAGTGCAGTGGGAGGGGCTAGTTCTCTCATACAGGTCCAGTCACGTATAGTGCAGTGGGAGGGCACCTGCACGTTGTAACTCCCGTGTTGCTGGCCCTTCTGGCAGGGGCAAAGGCACTACAGCCCTCATTTCACTTAGAGGGGGGAGGAGTTATCAAGGTGCTGTAAAGGAACACACTGTGCTCTCTTCCTGTGCTTCTCTGCAGTAAATGTGTACAAGCCTTAACGGTTATTTAATGTAGACACATGCTCTGATGTAAAGACTGCTTCTAGGCACTTGGCATTCCATGGTTGAGACATTTCCTTTGAAGGACGAGCACAGATCATGCCCCAAAACCGAAAGATCACACTTTCTGAGAGTGTTCCCCATCATTCTCTGTTCCCTGGACTCCCCTGAAGGCTGTCTCTGTGTCTCCCTCTGCAAAGCATCTTTCTCTGGCCATCATTCCCTGCTCCCTTGATTCCCCTGAAGGCTGTCTGTGTGTCTGCCTCTGCGCAGCATCTCTCTGGCTATCACTCTCTGCTCCCTGGACTCCCCTGAATGTTGTCTGTGTGTCTGCCTCTGCACAGCGTCTCGCTCTCTGGCTGCCGTCTCTCTCTGGCTGTCACTCTCTGCTCCCTGGGCTCCCCTGAAGGCTGTCTGTGTGTCTGTCTCTGCACAGCCTCTCTCTCTGCACAGAATCTCTCTCTAGCCACTGTTGCGGGAAACAGCATTTACAACGCTGTCTCCACAACGCGGTACCATTACAACAGGGTCATTACAATGACCGCGTTGTTACCACGCGTGCCATTACATCGCAAGTCGTTTCAATGACTTGCTGTAGGGTGTGCACTGGTGTTGGATTTAGAATCCAACACCTTCCCTGCTGTTGCACAAACTGGAGTAGGAATAGTAAATAATACTATTCCTAAGTCCAACGCGCCCCCTACAGCAAGTCGTTGAAACGACTTGCGATGTAATGGTTCGCGTGGTAACAACGCAGTCGTTGTAACGACCGCGTTGTAAAGGAATGCGTGAACAACGCATTTGTTGTAAACAGCTAAATTCCCATTGCCTGCTGCCTGGACTCCCCTGAATGCTGTCTGTGTGTCTGCCTCTGCACAGCATCTCTCTCTGGCCATCACTCTGCTCCCTGAAGGCTGTCTGTGTGTCTGCCTCTGCACAGTCTTTCTCCCCGAACGATATTCCCTGCTCCCTGGACTCCCCTAAAGGCTGTCTGTGTGTCTGCCTCTGCACAGCCTCTCTCTCCGGCCATCACTCTGCTCCCTGAAGGCTGTCTGTGTGTCTGCCTCTGCACAGTCTCTCTCCCTGACCGCTATACCTTGCTCCCTGGACTCCCCTAAAGGCTGTCTGTGTGTCTGCCTCAGCACAGAATCTCTCTTTGGCCGCCATTCCCTGCTCCCTCGACTCCACTGAAGGCTGTCTGTGTGTCTTCCTCTTTGCAGCGTCTCTCTCTGACCATCACTCTCTGCTCCCTGGACTCCCCTGAAGGCTGTCTGTGTGTCTGCCTCTGCACAGCATCTCTCTCTCTGGCTATCATTCCCTGTTCACTGGAATCCCCTGAAGGCTGTCTGTGTGTCTGCCTCTGCGCAGCGTCTCTCTCTGGCCATCATTCCCTGCTCCCTGGACTCCCCTGAAGGCTGTCTATGTGTCTGCCTCTGCACAGAATCTCTCTCTGGCCATCACTCTGCTCCATGGACTCCAATGAAGGCTGTCTGTGTGTCTGCCTCTGCACAGCATTTCTCTCTGGCCGTCACTCTGCTCCCTGGACTCCCTGAAGGCGGTCTGTGTGTCTGCCTCTGCGCAGCATCTCTCTCTGGCCATCACTCTGCTCCCTGAAGGCTGTCTGTGTGTGTGTGCCTCTGCACAGCTTCTCTCTCTGGCCATCATTCCCTGCTCCCTGGACTTCCCTGAAGGCGGTCTGTGTGTCTGCCTCTGCGCATCGTCTCTCTCTGGCCATCATTCCCTGCTCCCTGGACTCCACTGAAGGCTGTCTGTGTGTCTTCCTCTTCGCAGCGTCTCTCTCTGGCCATCACTCTGCTCCCTGGACTCCCTGAAGGCGGTCTGTGTGTCTGCCTCTGCACAGCCTCTCTCTCCGGCCATCACTCTGCTCCCTGAAGGCTGTCTGTGTGTCTGCCTCTGCACAGTCTCTCTCCCCGACCGCTATTCCCTGCTCCCTGGACTCCCCTAAAGGCTGTCTGTGTGTCTGCCTCAGCACAGAATCTCTCTTTGGCCGCCATTCCCTGCTCCCTGGACTCCACTGAAGGCTGTCTGTGTGTCTTCCTCTTTGCAGCGTCTCTCTCTGGCCTTCACTCTCTGCTCCCTGGACTCCCCTGAAGGCTGTCTGTGTGTCTGCCTCTGCACAGAATCTCTCTCTGGCCATCACTCTGCTCCATGGACTCCAATGAAGGCTGTCTGTGTGTCTGCCTCTGCGCAGCGTCTCTCTCTGGCCATCATTACCTGCTCCCTGAAGGCTGTCTGTGTGTCTGCCTCTGCGCAGCCTCTCTCTCTGGCTTACATTCCCTGCTCCCTGGACTCCCCTGAAGGCTGTCTGTGTGTCTGCCTCTGCGCAGCCTCTCTCTCTGGCTTGCATTCCCAGCTCCCTGGACTCCCCTGAAGGCTGTCTGTGTGTCTGCCTCTGCGCAGCCTCTCTCTGGCCATCACTCTCTGCTCCCTGGACTCCCCTGAAGGCGGTCTGTGTGTCTGCCTCTGCGCAGCGTCTCTCTCTGGCCATCATTCCCTGCTCCCTGGAATCCACTGAAGGCTGTCTGTGTGTCTGCCTCTGCGCAGCCTCTCTCTCTGGCTTACATTCCCTGCTCCCTGGACTCCCCTGAAGGCGGTCTGTGTGTCCGCCTCTTTGCAGCGTCTCTCTCTAGCCATCACTGTCTGCTCCCTGGACTCCCCTGAAGGCGGTCTGTGTGTCTGCCTCTGCGCAGCGTCTCTCTCTGGCCATCATTCCCTGCTCCCTGGACTCCCCTGAAGGCGGTGTATGTGTCTGCCTCTGCACAGCATCTCTCTCTGGCCATCACTGTGCTCCCTGAAGGCTGTCCGTGTGTCTGCCAAGGCTGCCCAGGGGGGCCACGTAGGGGACCCTCCAACAGGGCGGCCGCCTTAGTGCCACAGGAAGGCACAGAAGTCTGCTGTCTAGGCTCCCTGGGCTAGGGACCAGGGGGTCTGCGGGCCGCGTCACTTCCGGCCGTGGGAGGGGGACAGGGGTACAAAAGCCTTCCCCCGCCCACGGTACGGTCTCTTGACCGTTGGTTATAGTGGTCAGAGATAACCCCTTGTTTAGTGTGGCGAGGAGCCCGGTCAGGGAGGCTGTGGAAACCTCACGCTGGAAAGTTAACAGCCATGCCAAATGGATTTGGATTTGTCAGGCATGGTTTGCGGCATGCCAAGTCCACAGGGTGTTTTTGCAGAAGATGGGTTCACCGTCTAGAGGGGGCATGGACTGTTTTTGTTGGACCTGGGTTGAGGCCCTGGAAGCAACAAGAAGAAGGCATACCTTGTCGGGGTTTATTGTGTAAGTATGTGCAGACTGGTGTAGGTATAAAAGGGTGTACAGTACTCATTGGGTGTTGGCAACCAAGCATGTCTTAATTTGGCCAGGACCAAGGGTCTGGGTGAATGGCCTTCCGTGCGTCTGGAGTGGCGCGATTGGAGGAATTCAAGAAATGAAGGCATGGGTTTTCCCACCACCATTTTGGGTTGGGGGTCCCAGGCATGCACTGGAGCAGAGATCACGTTCCTCCGCCACAGATATCACGTGGCTAGGTTACCCGGGTATGCGCTGGAACGAGCTGATGAAGCTGCAGCAGAGACTGGGGGGAGGGATCGGTCCACCTCACATGCTGGTCATACACTTGGGAGGGAATGACCTGACGACTCTGGGGAGGAGAGGACTGCTCCAAGACATGAGGGACATCATGTGTCAATTGAGTATTTAACTGGGGGCATGTGTACTGTGGTGGTCCTAAATTTTACTTCGCCCAGTTTGGCAAGGAGCCCGATCGGGAGACGCAATTGAGATCACGTAGGAGAGTGAACAGCGCCATGTGTAAATTCACTAAAAAAAAAAAAAAAAAAAAGGGGATTTGGTTTCATCAGGCATGGTTTACTTCATGCCAAGTCCACTGGGTTGGGAAGTGGATGGGATTCACCTCTCAAGGGTAGGCATGGACCTATTTTTTGCTGGACCTTGGGGAGGCCTTGGAAGCAACAGGCTATAGGTAGGAATATCTGCCTTGGTGGGGGGCCCTGGTGGTGACGGTGGCCACCCCCAGAGGTGTGGAGGAGTTACAGGGCGATCCAGAGTCTGCAAGGTACAGAAGGGTACTATATTGCAGCAGCACAACAGGGTGCTAAGCCAAGGATACCCAGGGATGTCTTAGCGTGTCCCCTGGAAGAACTACGGCGCCCCGTTAGCCTACAGGCGGTTGTGGGTCTGAGCAACCGGGGGCTGCCTGGAACGCTCCGCCCACCTGTGGGGGGCTTGAGTAAGGAGTGGACTGGCGGTCCATTGAGGGAGAGGTGGCCTCTCCCAAGAGTTGGTAACCACCGGTTGGTGACGGCCACGGTGCAATTTGGCTCATCAGACGGGCAGGCGGCATAGGGGCTGGCCTGCCCTGGGATCGCCCGTAAGATAACCCACCATGTTGGCATATTGGTTATGCAAATAAACCTGCAGCAAAATTCTCCACTAAAAAGGTGTCGTGTGGTTTATTTATGTACGTTGCTGTATGAGAACTGAGTGTTGCCGATATTGGCACTATGCCTCTGCACAGCATATCTCTCTGGCCATCACTCTGCTCCCTGAAACCTGTCTGTGTGTGTGTGCCTCTGCGCAGCATCTCTCTGGCTATCACTCTCTGCTCCCTGGACTCCCCTGAAGGCTGTCTGTGTGTCTTCCTCTGCACAGCGTCTCGCTCTCTGGCTGCCGTCTCTCTCTGGCTATCACTCTCTGCTCCCTGGACTTCCCTGAAGGCGGTCTGTGTATCTGCCTCTGCGCATCGTCTCTCTGGCCATCATTCCCTGCTCCCTGGACTCCCCTGAAGGCTGTCTGTGTGTCTTCCTCTTCACAGCGTCTCTCTCTGGCCATCACTCTCTGCTCCCTGGACTCCCCTGAAGGCTGTCTGTGTGTCTGCCTCTGCGCAACGTCTCTCTCTGGCCATCATTCCCTGCTCCCTGGACTCCCCTGAAGGCGGTGTATGTGTCTGCCTCTGCACAGCATCTCTCTCTGGCCATCACTGTGCTCCCTGAAGGCTGTCTGTGTGTCTGCCTCTTCGCAGCCTCTCTCTCTGGCTTACATTCCCTGCTCCCTGGACTCCCCTGAACGCTGTCTGTGTGTCTTCCTCTTCGCAGCGATTCTCTCTGGCCATCACTCTGCTCCCTGGACTCCCCTGAAGGCTGTCTGTGTCTGCCTCTGCGCAGCCTCTCTCTCTGGCCATCACTCTCTGCTCCCTGGACTCCCCTGAAGGCTGTCTGTCTGTCTGCCTCTGCACAGCATCTCTCTCTGGCCATCATCACTCTGCTCCCTGAAGGCTGTCTGTGTGTCTGCCTCTTCGCAGCGTCTCTCTCTGGCCATCACTCTCTGCTCCCTGGACTCCCTGGGCCTGAAGGCTGTCTGTGTGTCTGCCTCTTCGCAGCGTCTCTCTCTCTGGCCATCACTCTCTGCTCCCTGGACTCCCCTGAAGGCTGTCTGTGTGTCTGCCTCTGCGCAGCCTCTTTCTGGCTATCATTCCTTGCTCCCTGGAATCCCCTGAAGGCTGTCTGTGTGTCTGCCTCTGCGCAGCCTCTTTCTGGCTTGCACACAAAAGACTGCTCGTGGCTGACTAGAGGAACAAAGCCCGGCTGGCATTCGCTGCAGGTGGCACACCCGTAAAACAAACAGCAGGAGGGCAGCTGCTCTTCGGCGCCCATTTCATGCACGGCTCTGTGTACACACAAACACGCACAGGTGCTTGAGAGCTACAGAAAGGCTGGCGGTAGGTGCTGGAGTCAGCTGGGCACCACGAGTGGGCGTCCATTATGTGGGCATCACATTTACTCTCCATGGTTTCCTTAACCTCCTTAAGCATTCTGGGAGTTGTAGTCTTTACTTAGCGAAGAAACTGGTCTGTCAGTGCCAGGTTGCAGTAGTTTGTGAAATGAAAGCCCCGGGCTGGGGCACAGTGTCCCTGGCGGGAGTCAACCATGTATTTTATTCCATCTCCGTCACATCACAACCCGTGTCCTCATCGTGCAGACACGTCCAGAACATCATGTGGCAGGTGGCACAGACAGGTCTAAAGCATCATCAGTTACACACGAAAAAAAACATGTTCACTTCAAAGTCAACAAGTCTTTCGGATCTAGCTGTGTTCAACTGCACTGCGTTAAAAATGCAACGCGCGCCTAAACGTCACGATAATTCCATAACATTTCAAATCGTTCTTGCATGCTTTTGTTCCGTAAGAAGCATCTACCAGCAGCAAATGCATGACGTCAAGAGCTTTTCCACCATCCTTCCCTGCACATACACGGGTTTCAGGCTTGGCTTTAGGGCCTTATCTTGACGGTAATGCAAGTGCTGGGAGCTAGCCCCGACCCTGGCTCGGCCCACACAGCACCTGCTTCAGCGCCAGGATACACTTCCGGGTGAGTTGTAGCCTATAAAATAAACATAACAGTAACTTAACATAAAGCATTTCTACACACCTTAAATAGTATTATTCCTAAGCAGTTTTTCCTTATCCCTGTAATGGTGCGGGCCCTAGGCCCCCATACATAGATAATGACTACACAGACACAATACCTTACTGGGTTGAACTGGCCGAGGGCACCTGAGCCCGGCCCCATTTAATATCAGGGTCACATGTCCTGTGACGCCTGTGCTGGATGGGGTGGGGTGTAAGCCAGCCCTCAGGGAGTGGCTGGTGACATAACAACTAGAACAGTGACCAGCAGGTCACTACATCCCTCCCAAACTTTATTCAAACTGAAACAACAAAGTTCAACCTGTGGGAGAGAATAAAATAATAACAGAAAACTTCCACTGAGTCTCTTCAGCTGCTTGCAGAAACAAGACGATGGTACAACTGCAGCTAGGACCACCAGTTCTGCTTGGCACAGTTCAGTGGTGCCCTGCGGGTCCGGTCCTCCTTGGACTCAAGGCGTGGGAGTTGACACCACTGTCTCTCTTTGTACCGTTCTCTGTGATGGTGCAGGTGGAGTGAAGGTGAATCTGGTAGATGTCACCTTTTCACCAATCAGTCCTGGTTGTTGTTGCATCTTCACAAAGGCAGCATTGCTTCTTGCTACGGAATGGTTCAGTCCTTGCAAACATCCCTCTCTCACCAGGATGCCCCTCTCGCGGGTGTTCCCTTCTCACGAGATGTCCCGGAGGCCCTCTTCACCAGGCTTCCACTGGACTGGGTATACTTTGCCGTGTCACTCCAACGCCACCCTCTAGGTACGTGGAGGAAGCGCTTCGAGTCCCACCTTCAAGTCCCTAGCTCCACCTGAAGGGTAGTTGTTTCCGAATAGGATTACTCCTGCCACTTAGCACAAGATCTTCATCTTCCTGGATCCTGCGGAAGAGTGTCTGTAGACTCATCTCTCGTGGCAGGACCCGCTCTCACCGGCGTCCCTGAGGCCTTTGCCCCTTGGATCTCCACAGTCTGGTGTGGAGTGGTCAGATCCTCTTCTTCAGGACGTCCGAGCACTCTCGCTATCCAGTCTCCCGTTCAACCCCAAAGGTGGGTGTCACAAATGGTCCTGCTGGCTCACCTCTGCCTTCACCAGGTTTGCATGGCTTTACGAAGACTCATGGATAGCTAGGTTCTCCAAGTACCACTGATGTTTTCAAGGTACTGTGCTCCATGCCAGATGTTTTTGCACGGTCACCTTTCCCTTCTGGTGTGCGAGTTGTCAGATCACACACTCCTCTCTTCTTTTCTCTTCATCTTGCAATTTCTTCTGCAGTGGCATCATGGCACACAATTTCCTCCTTCTGGTTCTTTCGCTTCGCGACACGGTCTAGTCCCATCAGGTCTTGCCCTTCTTCTCTGACCAGGCCTCACCATGTGACGTGCGCTTCCAGTGGCAGCTTGCAGAGGGAGTGCTGCGAGGCGGTGGGGCGGGGCAGGGGAGGGGGAGGGGCAGGGTGGGGTGCGGGGGTAGTGGACTCCGACATACGGCGGAACGGAGTAAAGTAAGTAAATAAATAAATAAAACAATTACCTTGTGCGTGCTGCATCGCCAACTCGGCGATGCAGCGCGCACAAGGTAAATTGTTTTATTTATTTATTTACTTACTTTACTCCGTTCCGCCGTATGTCGGAGTCCACTATCCCCCACCTGCCCCTCCCCCGCCGCCCCACAGCACTCCCTCTGCGAGCCGCCACTGTGCACTTCACACAGGTCTCCCTGGTCCTGTCCTACCCCTGGGACAATGCATTCTCTTCGTTCGGTGACCAGACCTGTCGTCGTGACCTTCTTCCTTTCACTACTTCTGACTTCCGGTCAATCTTGTCAGACCTCTCCTCGGTCATCTTGACGGACCTCTTTGGTCCTCTTCACAGACCTCTCCTTGGTCATCTTGTCAGACCGCTCATCTTCTCTGTGACCTTCTGGCAGGTCATCTTCTCCTTCTGACCTCTCTGGTCATCACTTCTCTGACCTCTCCTCATGTCACCGCTTCTCTGACCTCTCCTCAGGTCACCGCTTCTCTGACCTCTCCTCAGGTCACCGCTTCTCTGACCTCTTCTCAGGTCACTGCTTCTCTGACCTCTTGCCGGTCATCTCCTCACTGACCTCTTGCAGGTCATCTTTTCACTGACCTCTTGCAGGTCATCTTTGCTGACCTCTTGCAGGTCATCTTTGCTGACCTCTTGCAGGTCATCTCTTCTCGCAGGTCATCTTCTTTCTCTGACCTCTTGCATGATATTCTCTTTGACCTCTTGCAGGTCTCTTTTCTGGAGGATGCGTTCCTTGCGCCTTAATACCACACCGATGTGGCTCTCTTTGTAGCCTCCCCTCGAGCCGGTTTCACAGGATCTGTCACCCCTTGTGACCACCTGGGCCCTCTTCCTCGCAGGGCGCTCACTCTTGGGCTCCAGCCCGGACAATCATCCTCTCTGTGTCTGTCTACGGCGCGCTTCCGACTTTTGCACTTTCAGTCCTTCACTAGTGGGTGCTTGTTCTGCTGGTGCGTGTTGCTCACTGACTTCTTCCCCTTGCGGTGGCGTGCTTCTGCCACTAGGGGTGGAGTCCTCCCTTCCTTGGATGCGGTGGCGGTATCCGACCACTGGAAGGTGCACACCACTCACCTCACTTTCTCCTGCCCTTTCTTTCTCGTCTTGGGCACTCTCCTCTGGTACCTTACGCTCCCATGCTTCCACCTTGCCTTAGAGTGTTTATCATTGCACACACAGTCTTTCCTCCCTGGGAATTTACTTGCCAATGATTTCCTTCTGCCATCTGTCCAAATGCACCTTGCACCGTCTCTTGTGACAAACACCCCTCCCTGGCTGCATTTCTGGGGACAAGCACCCATCTCTGGCTGTATTTATAGGGTCTCTTACTGAGACCCTATAAATTCATTTATAGGGTCTCTTACTGAGACCCTATTGGCAGTGCAATAACGACCCATGGCCAGTAGGTGGCACTGCAGCTTTCATTCAGGGCCCGACAGCTTCCCAACGTTGCGGGCCTCGTGCTGTAGTCACTGAGGATACACGGCACTCTGCAAGTCCTAGGGGCTGCCCTGATGCTCAGACTCTTCGATCCTCTCATGGCGTGCCAGCCTGGTGGGGTTTGAGATTCCCGATGCTGCACGACTCAGCTTCCACTCAACACAGGCTTCACGGGTGAGGCCGCGCTACACCATGCTCTGCAGCAGCCCCACCTGCTTACTTCAGCCTCTCCGGCCACCAGCTAAGGCCGCACCGCTGGCCTCCTTTGCTCTGTCTGTTCACTCGGCGGGGCATCGCCTCGCACGGGCACATCAGTCATCCCGCCCCTTTGTCGCCAGCTGCCTCACTGTTGCCTGCTGAGTGCAGGTCCACTCCACGACAGCCTTTTCACTTCTGCTGCTCCTATTTCCCACACAGGCAGGGCACCATCGCTGACAGCCGCAACTTGACTCCGAGCGGCAGGAGACCTCCTAGAGTACCTCAGCACTTCCTCCCCACCACGGTAACATATTTTTTCTCGGGCCATGCGGGAGGGCACATCTGGCCTCAGTAGTGTCTTGGGGCCGGCGCTACTCCACATTCTGCCTCCTCTTCCCTTTATCAGCGGTCGCGGGCCGCACATTGTCCTTTCTCACTGTGCCCCTCCACAGCAGCCTCTCCCCTCACAGGCTGCGCGGGGGTCACGTCTCCCCGACGGATACACGAGTACCCTGCCTCTTCTTCACCTTTTGCGTGCCGGTTCCGCTCTGCTGCAGCCTCCTCGTGTCTCCTGCTGGCGCCTCCCTCACACGAAAATGGGCATCTCACAGGCAAGATGTCCTGGTTTTACCGCAGTGCCTGCCTCAACAAGCTGCTTCTCCCGCGCTGGCACTCATGTCCGTCAGGCCGGTTGTCGACAGCCTGCCGCCGACACGCTAGGCCGCTCCTCCTGAGACAGCCGCTTGGTGTGCGTGGCGTTTTTTTCGATTGGTGATCGTCACACCCAGGGCCATTCACTTTCGGGGGCCCTCAGCATCGCTATTAGGGCTCACCTTCTGCCCGCTAACCGATCGGGCCTTCCGCCACCTAGTGGCGCTGTCTGCAGCGGCGGCCGGCATCTCGGCAGTCCGGCCACACACGCGTTGCTCCTCTGCCATCACTGGGGCTCACTTCATGCCGGGTCACTCAGCAGCAGGCCCTTCAGATGCGTGGCGGGCTCCCGCTCCACTCCTTCACCCCAGGGCTCTTCACACACTCCGGGCCTTTAAGCGCTTCGCACGCCACTGGAAGGGGGTGCCCGCAACACTGGTTACACTCTCCTCCTCAACCACCAACAAGGCGGCTGCACACCCGGGCTCAGCCCGCTCGTCGCCAATGTAATGGTGCGGGCCCTAGGCCCCAATGCATAGATAATGACTACACAGACACAGTACCTTACTGGGTAGAATTGGCCCAGGGCACCTGCGCCTGGCCCCATTGATTATCAGGGTCACATGTCCTGTGACGCCTGTGGTGGATGGGTGTGGGGTGGGGTGTAAGCCAGCCCTCGGGGAGTGGCTAGTGACATAACAACTAGAACAGTGACCAGCAGGTCACTACAATCCCTACGTCCTCACCCTGGTCATTACTTACCAGGTGAATCGACCTCCTGCAAGAGAAAGGAACAGGAAGTAAACAAAGTCCCATCCACCCAAGATGCTAAAACCTAGCTTCTCCTTGGCCACTTCCTGTTTCTTTCTCCTGCCTCAGGTCTGTGACAAGATGGAGGGAAATGGCTCTGGTCAGGCTAGGGTTTTAAAGTTTGCTCCCCTCCGTATCACTGGGTACCAGGCACAGTACACTGCATTAGGAGGCAGGAGTTGGGATATAGAACCTTCCGCAGAAGACGGGCAGTCGGCAGAGATGTTGGAGGTTTAATCTAGCAAAGTGTACCTTATTATCGCAGCAGCACTAGGCCTCTCGCTCATAATTTAGTTATTTCGGATGTGTTAGAGCCAGCCGGCCTTCATCATGGAATGCATAGTGCTTATTTACTAAAAGATTAAGCGCCAATGCCTAAAGTTTTGCTCACAGGCTCGCGGCCAATGCTGACGAATGTTGGAGGTGCCAAACACCAAGGCCTTGTAGTCTATATTTAACCTCTGGCCTCTTTCATCCACCACCACCAGGGGCTCCCTTCCTCTTTACCCCCACTCTTTCAGGTTCTTTTCATCCTTGCTTTCTTTCTTTGCCACTGTTTGCTGTCTTTCTCTTCTTCCTTCTCTTTTTTTTCTCTCTCTTGCTCTGGGTCAAAGTGTGATGATGAAAAATAACTGCTGGTCCCCAAAAATGAGTGCCGGTGGGCCCCAACTGCAACCTCTGGCTGAAATTAAGCTCTGGGAATGCAGGAATCAGGATACCATGGTGAAGGATGCACAGGCATTGAACGTCCCTTTTAGATAATGGTACTTGTTACACACATGCGCAGTCAAAGGGGTGAGTGCACATGAGTTCGCTTTCTGCTCCTTTATATAGACTGCGCACTCTCCCTTACAGATTGCCAGTAGTTGTTCGGTGGCTTATCTGGCAAGTTGTAACAATGGACAAAAACTTGGCGAAGAGGA
Source organism: Calotriton arnoldi (assembly GCA_963921515.1). Taxonomy (NCBI): domain Eukaryota; kingdom Metazoa; phylum Chordata; class Amphibia; order Caudata; family Salamandridae; genus Calotriton; species Calotriton arnoldi. Next base: position 1,783,876 of record CAWUFW010002291.1, read on the forward strand.
AATGTGCTGATTCCTCTTCTCCTTCCCCATCTAGCCGCTCTCCCCAGGGTCGGATTGGTAAGGTGGGCACTCGGGCGATGGGCCAGTATCTGCGTTGCAGCTGTGGGCCACTTTTTTTGGGCAGCGTGCTCGCCGAATTGGGCTGTGCCTGTGCTGTTCAGATGCCACCAGCGACCCAGTGGGGGTATGAGCGGCCTTTCCGGAGGCAGATGGGCCTCTATTACCTCCCTTTTACCAAGGGCCGGATGAGTCATTCCCAGTCTCTGGCTGGGCCCGCCCATTAATGTTTGCAGATTGAACGGGGCAGGAGGTCTGAGCAGAAGTGACCTCACTTATATTCAGGTATGGTTCACCATTGTGAACTAATCTCAGCACAGAGTCCTGGCAACATCTGCATTTTGTTCTATCTCAGTGAAGTTAAGAAAACATGCCTCTTTTAGAGAACTCCCTCCTCCTTCTTTTCATAATACTTGAAACACTGAAGCAGTGTTTTGTGAAAAAGCACAATTCACAAATGTGGGCAAATTTTTATTTAGGTTGCCTGGGTCTAATTTTGATCCCAATCCAACCCTGACTCTACCCCTCACTCAAAGAGATCCAAGGGTGAGACGGTGGATCTAGCCCCTGAAAGGTCCACCAGGAAGATGTTATTGGACACAATGAAAGAACTACAGGCTCCTCCTCCACCTTCTTCTAAACCTCTGAACAATAACATCTTTGATTTCTCTGTATCTGGGTCTGAAGAGGAGAATATAGCACATTTGCCTTCGGACCAGAGAGGCAATGTATAGATAAAGCTTCTGCCTGAGAATCTGGGAAGAATATGCAACAATATGGGATTCCCAGTGGATGAGGCTCCTAGTGCATCAGCAGACCCCGTCCTTAGGTAACTCCAGAAAGCTCCATCCTTAGAGCTACCCATACATGAACATGTTTTAGATGTGGCATTCAGGGAATGGAAGGACCCTGACAATTCTATTCTGAGGTTTATGACAAAATTATATCTTCTGGAGTAAAGTGATAAAAACATGCCTAGTGGGCCATACTTCCGTGGCTGAGGAAACTATTTTGAAAGACCAGACAGATAAAAAGATTGATTCGGGACTCAAGAAACCCTATCCTGGATCTCACCTAAATATGTAAGCTAGAATTTATGGGGCCTATACCTTGCACAATACAATATAGAAGGGAGGACCGGGAGCAAATTGGATAAGGGAGGTCCAGTACCGATGCTCCCAACGAATAACGTGGTAATCACTAGGGGGTTACTGTTCCTAATTGAGAAAGAAGGTGAGCAGCCTAGTCTGGTTGCTGAAAAAGGATTCATGAGTGAATGTAACTCACAGTGAAGGTTGGATACAAATGAAGGTGGGGGGAATTCCTCCTTTTGGAAAAAGTGCCCTCACACACCCATGCGGGTGTCATGCTTCATCATCGGGCGTGTGCTCCTCCTCGGGGTGGTGCTGCTGTCCCCCAAGGGCCCCGCGAGAGGGCTCCTTGTCGGAGATCTTTTCAGGTGTGACGCCGCAGTTGTGCGTGCGGGTGTGTGGGTCTGAAAGCTGTTGTGAGTAAGTTAAAATTACCCCCTCGGTACCCAGAAATGGAACTTTTAATCAGGGGTCCGGGTGGTAAGATTAAAAGCAAGGGATACGGAGGCCCTCTTTCAAACAAATATTGTAGAGAAGTGAGTATTATCTTGCTGCTCTCTTATCCGTGAGTGTAATTGCAGGTGATAGTGAGGTTAGGTCGACATGTTTTGCGCTAGAACTTGGTCCCTAGTGGATCCCGTTGCGCTTCTTCAGGACCGTGGTGTGATATAAGATAATAAAACTAGGAATCGGAGACGGCGACACTCTATATTCCTATTGTACCTAGAGTCAGGTTTTTAGGCGCCAATGTGCCTATTTGAACGTCCGATAGGCGTTCCAGGTTCCAACCTAGTGAGAAGAGAAAAAAGATAATAAAATAGTAACAGGGTAGCTTAGCTCATTCACTCGGAATAGAATGAAGGCTGAGTTACTGGTATTTCCATTTGTGGATGCTACAAAGAGGCACGCTGGATCAAACATACCCCTTTCATCATTATCCTACACAATTGTGCGTGACATTGTTGCTGCACTAGTGTGATCTGTGCTGATCTGTGTCGAGTCGAGTCTCTCCCTAGTCGCTCCCCTTGTATAAGTGAGATAAACCCACATAGTGGGATACACAATAGGTGTGGCAGCGTGATGTTAAGTCATTATTTTCTGCCCACGGAATCTCATCATTCAGGCCCCTCGAGTTACTCTTTAGACGGAACACCCAGCGCTGTTCTTGTTTGAACAGCGTGCAGGTCGTCCAGTTGGGGTAAGATTCAATTATGGTCTCGACTCGACTCAATTTAACATAAAGTCTATGACCCTTTCCCATCACTAACCCTGCTGATAAGTACATGGGCCATGACGATTATATCACCAGACATTTCAGAGACTTAACGTTCCCTGCAGGGGAAGCAGGAATAATGGGATTCTGTAAGGTCTATCATAAGCGTCCCTTGGACATGGGTCGCTTTAATGTTACTGCAGAGTTTTGGATGCAAATATTCTAACTAGGAATATCCATAATGACAACTCTGAGTGCAGTGTGATCAACGTCTCATACCTCCCAAACATGATCTGCACCCTATGAGGTTACATGACACAGACACCATATCCCATAACATTTATGGTCCCTTAACAGTCACCAATATGTACTCTCAACTGCTCTAAGAACAGTGGTTAAGCACATCGTACATGAGTAATCAACCCTTTTGGGTCTTAGAAACACTCGAGGATATCTAGCTTTACCCCACAGAAGCTTTCCCACTTCTGGTATTATGATTTAATTGTACGTTTAAACAAATGTGGTAATATAATAATCAGTACGAGGTACTTTGACCTCTCTCACACCAGCATTTTCAATCATTCAATTCCCCTTCTTAAGATGGCCGCCACAGTGCTCCGCACTCTTCAGGCCAAACACCATGTATTACGCCCACGCCCCCGTGACGCCGGTTACGGGCGTTCCCCTCCCCCGCAACGTCACTTCCGACCAGTTACCGGCCTATGTTACATCTAGGGCCAGCTACCACGCTCCCTCTTACCGGCGAACCAAGCAGCGGCGGGGCAGGTAATGGGCTGCATCTCAGGAGGAGCACAGTGAATATTTCTTGGCTGACTCGCTTACGGACACAGGTATTTGGCAGCGAATTCCGCTGGGTCTCGAGCTGATTATGACTATATTATCCACAGGTGTACTTCTCCATTACCGCATGGTTTAGCCGAGGAGGCCAATCTTTACTAATTAAGGGGTATGAATTGATTCATTGTTTTACACGTTCCATGTGTGTCCTTGTTTCCCCTTTTCTACGTGTTTTCACCGCAATTCAATGCACTCGTATCACACCCTTGCAAGTGTAACTTTTACAATTTAAAGGTAATGGCCTGCCACACTCACCATGGCTGAGATGCGTGATTTACTACACGATATAGACGTCCCCTTTACGCTATGGAGTCCAAGAATAATGTATTGCATGCATATATTTTGTCACCCTCAACACTTTTTTGTCATGTTGAGGTGCCACACCGTCCTGTAATAAGCGAACTTGCACAGATCACACTAGTGCAGCAACGATGCCACGCACTATTGTGTAGGCCAATGATGAAAGGGGTATGTTTGATCCAGCGTGCCTCTTTGTAGCATCCACAAATGGAAATACCAGTAACTCAGCCTTCATTCTATTCCGAGTGAATGAGCTAAGCTACCCTGTTACTATTTTATTATCTTTTTTCTCTTCTCACTAGGTTGCAACCTGGAACGCCTATCGGATGTTCAAATAGGCATATTGGCGCCTAAAAACCTGACTCTAGGTACAATAGGAATATAGAGTGTCACCGTCTCTGATTCCTAGTTTTATTATCTTATATCACACCACAGTCCTGAAGAAGCGCAACGGGATCCACTAGGGACCAAGTTCTAGCGCGAAACATGTCGACCTAACCTCACTATCACCTGCACTTACACTCACGGATAAGAGAGCAGCAAGATAATACTCACTCCTCCACAATATTTGTTTGAAAGAGGGCCTCCTTATCCCTTGCTTTTAATCTTACCACCCGGACCCCTGAATAAAAGTTCAATTTCTGAGTACCGAGGGGGTAATTTTAACTCACTCACAACAGCTTTCAGACCCACACACCCGCACGCACAACTGCGGCGTCACTCCTGAAAAGATCTCCGACAAAGAGCCCTCTCGCGGGGCCCGTGGGGGACAGCAGCGCCACCTCCACGAGGAGCACACACCCGATGATGAAGCATGACACCCGCATGGGTGTGTGAGGGCACTTTTTCCGAAAGGAGGAATTCCCCCCACCTTCATTGGTATCAAACCTTCACTGTGAGTTACATTCACTCACGAATCCTTTTTCAGCAACCAGACTAGGCTGCTCACCTTCTTTCTCCATTAGGAACAGTAACCCCCTAGTGATTACCACGTTATTCATTGGGAGCATTGGTACTGGACCTCCCTTTTCCAATTAGCTCCCGGTCCCACCTTCTACATTGTATTGTGATTCATTACGGCAGCTAGCCGTGGGACATTACTAGCTCTTTTCTCTTCCTTTTTTTCTCTCTTTCCCACCAGAACCACTCCAGTTGCACACCGAACTCATAAGCACACTTTCCTAGAGAGTATCCCTAGGGTGACAATCACATTAGAGCATAAACAACCCAGGCTTGAGTTTTGATGACGATGCGGTTGCAGAAATTCTGAGGGCACCTTCACTACTGACAGTAGAGGGAAGGATGGCAACAGGTAGCAAGACTGAAGACTGAAAAGCCCTACAAGCCCTGAGAAAATAACAGATAAAAACGGCTCTACATGGGTCAATAATGACAGAGTATCTCAGGGCCAATATAGCCCCCAATGGCCTCTTGGTAACACTAACCCCGAGAATCTTCCTGGAAGACATAACCGTCCGCAGAGAATGGTCAAAAATAGCGTGGAAATGCACACGAGATTGGCTCGTACTCATAATCAACACGGCCAAACGCCTCTCAGATGAACTACTGATCCAAATCACCGTGGCTGAGAATGGACTGAAGGCCGGCATCTCCATCACAGCCTTTAAATCACGCCTGGCTGAGATAAATGAAGAGATGAACGAACACAAAGATTTCCTTACAAAACAAAAGATCACCAAGCTTCGGAAGGATTTGAAACGATTCGACCAAGAGAAGGTCTATCCCTATACAAAAGAAGACTACGTTTTCGAAAACAACCAGACTTCATCAGATGACAGCAGCTATAACCTTTCAAGAAGATCTGGCTCCATGAGTAGTGATTCCAGCTATGAAGGCAGGAGCTACATGCCGCACCCCAGAGAGGCATAGAATCATCAACCACCACCTCTGTTTCAAAACTTCCCAACCCATCCGTATCAACCACAACCATTCCCAGGACAATGGATGGGACCACAACCGATGTGGAACATACCACCAGGACACCCTCTTCAGGCCCAACAATACCAACAATTCCCGAACCCCCCTTTTTTCAACAGAGGGAGGGGCAGAGGAAGAGGCAGAAGAAGAGGAGGGCCCAAGACCGTGCACTGGCAGGAGCCAGAACAGATGACACTACGGAGCAAGACCTCAGGACAGAAACATTAGTAGTCGACCTGCCCTCCAGACCCCTTGCCGAGGGCGAAGCCAAGCTCTTGGAGAAGAGTTTGGGTTTTTGTCCCGACACCCTGTGAGAACTCGTTTAGACTACACCAAGAACTTCATCAGTTCTTTCGGAAGGTAAGGATCAAAGCCTTTTTTTTTTAACCCTGGGCATAATACTTCGCTACGCTCACGGAGCATGCAAAGACACGCTACACGTAGCAGAGTGAAAAACTGTGCTAATTGACGTAGTGTAGTAATAGTATAATAAACACTTACAAATGCTTTGATAAAGCAATTTTCTATGCTAAAAAGCATATAACCAATCACAAAAGTGAACTTTGACAATGAAAATATCAAGCAATGAGAGAGGTGATGATTTTGGGGTCCCCCCTAACCTAGGGGGAGGACCAAGCAGATGCCTTGAACATAAAAAGCATATCATGTGAACGATTCAGTGGTGGTCCCTTCCTCCTAGGACCACCCCAAGCACAGTTATGGGCAAGAATACAATCCCAACCAAAGGCCCTGCAAAGCATTATGGGACGAGATTAGCAGTGGGCAGTGAATATTATAGTGTCCAATATCAAAATAATTCTACAAAGAGCTGCGGTTCAACTAGTCGTTACTAGATGTCCCTCACGAGTCAAATGCAAAAGCATTGAAATTATTAATACATCAAGCTGCAGTTCCACTAGTCGTTACTAGATGTCCCTCACGAGTCAAATGCAAAAGCATTGAAACCCTTTCATGAAGCTTTTGCATTTGACTCGTGAGGGACATCTAGTAACAACTAGTTGAACTGCAGCTCTTTGTAGAATTATTTCGATATTGGATACTATAATATTCACTGCCCACTGCTTATCTCGTCCCATAATGCTTTGCAGGGCCTTTGGTTGGGATTGTATTTTTGCCAATAACTGTGCTTGGGGTGGTCCTAAGAGGATGGGACCACCAACGAATCGTTCAATAAGATGTGCTTTTTGTTTTCAATTAAAACACAAATAGGGCTGTCCCTAGTTGGGCTTCCTACAGGTTCCTACAGAATCTCTAGAGATGCAAATCCACTAGGGGCATCTCACAAAAAGTGAAGGACTGGCCTCACACACCACCTGGTGTCATGCTTCATCATAGGCCGTCCTCGCCCTCTAAAAACTTCGTTTGATAGAGGGCGGGCATAACCTGAAGACAGGGATGCACTTCTAAAACTAAGTGGTGGCCCGTAAGTGAGTGAAAGTGTAATTTAAAAACCATTAAACTTGTCCCCAAGTAGTTTAATTAAGGGGCAAATCTATGGTATTAAAACAAGTGAGCGGTAATCTGGAAATTCATTATCCCTTTACCGAGAAAAGTGGTCAACATGTTTCTGCTCTGCGTCCCATATGGGTACATAGCATTCGTCAGGACCGAGATGAATAATGGGCTCTACCTTTCTACACGATGTGTATGAAAGGGTTACCACTCTAAGAAATGGGGGTGAAGATAACTACTCCCCATGTAGTGCAAAATTTAAAATGTGAGAGTATCTGTAGGTAAATAGGAAACAAGGGAAACAAACAAACCGGACGTGTAAGTAAGATAAAAGCACACTATGCTGTACGTATAACACCACACATTATGCTGCGCATCGTAGGATCTAAGTGAAACACGTGTCAATCATACGTGTTCACACTTATTAAAAAAGCACTTAGTTCTACTGCTTACCCAAGGACACTATCCTATTAGCTTCAAGGGAGGTCGAGGGTGGAAGAGCCTACTGTGGCTTATTCTGAAAAAACACAATGCATGAAAAGCTAGGCTACTTAGTTTATAGCCCATTTAAAAGTATTGCTTGCAAACACTCATACAAATGCATGCCTTATATTAAGTGCATGCACATCAGGCGTTAGAAATACTTCAGCATTTACCCATGACACTCATACTCTTACTGTCATTTTCAGCGCTTCCAGCAGTCCCATCTATGTTCATCCGCTTCGCCTCCCCGCCGATAAATGAGGGTTAGTGGGGAACGGGTTTATATACTCGTACGCGCTGGCTCTTTCATAAGTAATTGAAAGATAAGGTAATTGTTACCGCCTGTGCGGGTTCGGTGTGCGCCTAAATAGCTGCCTGGTTGCCTGTTCTTGGGCGGAAAGAAGGATCTAAAGGATGAGCCCTAACTGGTGGCACGCCCATAGTACTGGAGGGCGCGTGCGCTGACCTCGCTCCACCGCTCTCATCCCCATGAATAAGAGACACTAAACGCCCTATCTGGTGGCACGCCCATAGTACTAGAGGGCGCGTGCGCTGACCTCGCTCCACCGCTCTCATCCCCATGAATGAGAGACACTAAACGGCACGTAGCGGTTAGCGGTCGCTAGGTGAAAACGAATACGCTTGTGTATAGCGGTTCGTTTTTGCTAAATGCGCATGCGTGTCTCTAAAAACAGCTCAATACTGAAAAAGATGCTATCTAGTGTCAGGGGGACACTGCATTATTTTAAAGGCACGATTACACTAGTGTATAGCAATTCATATTATATGAAAGGAGGGCAAAGAATCGCATACAATAATGCGGACCCTTCTGTGAATTTACATTACGTGCATGTACAAAAGATGAATTATGGAAGTGTACTGCTCATAGTGCCTCACAATGAATTACTCTAGGTAACTAGGTTACCATAGATGATAGTCGTGACTCAGTATAACAAGTCATTACTAGGCACATACTATTAAAACAGAAGGCCATCATAAGAAAACATTCAGTTTAGGGGTGGTAGTATTGTATTTTGTATGTAATGGTCACACCTCTCCCAAGACTACTGGTGGTAGACAGTATGTATTTTTGTTGATTCAGCGGGATAGTTGTAGCCAGGGTATTTCGTCATTGAGCCCGGTGTCCCATGAGCGCAACCGGTACACTCCAGCGTTGTTCCCTAACATGCAGTTGTTGGCTTATATCGGTTTTCTGTTTCCGCATCACCTCCATGACCACCCATCTCAGATCGAATTCAGTGTGATTCTTTTCGAGAAAATGTTTGGTCAGTCTGGTGTTAGATTTCTTGCACCGAATGTGCTACGGTGTTCATTAATACGTGTTTTCGCCTTCCTTGTGGTCATCCCAATGTACTTCAAGTTGCATGGGCAGTTAAGCATGTATATCACGTTTTCAGTGTTGCAGTTACTGAAGTTTTTTAATATCCATGGTCTATTTGTGCCAATATCCACTTCTTTGGTGGTGGCAGTGAACTGGCAACATACACAGTTACCACATGTGAAATGACCGACTGGCTTGGGTTGGCTCCAGAGAGTAAACTGATTATCCTCTTCCTCCTGTGTAATTTTTGAGTGTACCAAATCGTCTCGTAGGTTTCTGCTTCTCTTAAAAGCGAAGAGGGGAGGTTCCCACTTTCTTGTTCCGCTATTAAGTATCGCCCATTTCTTTTTGATGATATTCTGCACTTTGTTGGGCGCGGGGGTATATGTGGTCACACATACCAAACGGTCGGTTTGTTCCTTTATTGTAGTATCAAGCAGGGCTTCTCTGTTGTTATTTCTCGCCCTTTTCTTGGCTTTCCTGACCATACGTTTTGGATAGTGTCTTGCCAGGAGTTTGGATTCCAGTTCTTCTGCCTGTGCGTGAAATGACTCTAGTTCTGAGCAATTTCTTCGCACTCTTAGGAATTGGCCCACAGGCAGATTTTGGCGTAGTGCCCTTGGATGATAGCTCTCATATAATAAGAGACTATTCCTATCTGTTGGTTTTGTGTGTACTTTAGTGGAGATCCCTCCCATCGTCAAGGTGATATCCAAGTCTAGAAAAATAGCATGGTTTTTTCAATAGTGTGAGTAAATTTAAGATGCAAATCTTTACTGTTGATCCACTCTACAAAAGTGCTGGCTTCCTCCATTGTGCCATGCCACACGACAAGAATGTCGTCTATATATCGTTTCCACGTCTTCATCTGGTGGTTGAAAGGGTTGTTATCACTGAAGATGTGATCTTCCTCAAACTGGTGGACGTACAAACATGCCAGACTCGGCGCGAAGGTACTGCCCATTGACGTGCCTTTGATCTGCCGATATAGTTTATCTTCGAACTCGAAGAAATTTTCAGTAAGAGCCAACTCCGCACACTCCATGATGAAGTGTGTTGGTGTGATAAAAGACCAATCTTGATTTAGGAGGATTAGTTCTACCACCTCCAAAGTACGTCTCTGGGGAATACTTGTGTAGAGTGCCTCGATATCCATAGTTATGAGCATGTCCTCCTCGATGTTAATATCCAGGTCCCTCAGGTGGCATAAGACGTCCTTCGTATCCTTCAAATATGATGGAGATTTTTTACGATGGGTCTTAGGAACCAATCGCAAAATTGGGATAAAGGTTCCAATAATGATCCGATGCCCGACACTATCGGTCTCCTGGTGGTGGTGTCTTGTTCTTATGGATTTTGGGAGCGTGTAAAATCTTGGTGTTCTTGGTTCTGTATTTATGAGGAATCAGCCTCATGTTTCGTGATCCAATCACATGTCAGTGCTTCAGGAACCATGCTCTTGATTTTATTCATAATCCATGTAGTGGGATCATTCTGGTGTATCTCGTAACTCGTAGCATCAGATAAGGCGGAGGCACTCCTCTCTATACATGGTATAATTCATGAGGACTATGGCCCCGCCCTTATCGGCTGGCTTGACTACCAGATCTTGGTTATTACTCAGTTTTGGAGTGCTGTTCTCTCCCCCTTTGTCAAATTCTGGAATCCTTTGGTGTTATTAAAGTCGATTGCTTCGACTTCCTTCATTACTGCCTGTTCGAACGCAAGGACATTACATGAGATGTTTTGAATGGGTGGAGTAAACGTAGATTTATTTCGAAGACCTGTGTTTATTTTTCCATCATCAGTTCCTCGTATCTCCCCAAAGAAATCTTTCAATTTTATTTTCCGAAAGAACTGTGCTAGTTCAGTATTGAGGAAAAACGGGTCATTTCTTGGTGTTGGGACAAAACCCAGGCCTTTCGCAAGGACGGCTTCTTCTTCTTTGTTGATTGTATAATCACTCAGGTTTACGACATTCGTCAGGGGAGAACGAACCGTCTACCAGCGGAGCGGTCACACAGAGCAAAGGCAGAGGCAGGGGAGGCACATCAACAACGAACAAGGAATGACGAATGTCGTAAACCTGAGTGATTATACAATCAACAAAGAAGAAGAAGCCGTCCTTGCGAAAGGCCTGGGTTTTGTCCCAACACCAAGAAATGACCCGTTTTTCCTCAATACCGAACTAGCACAGTTCTTTCGGAAAATAAAGTTGAAAGATTTCTTTGGGGAGATACGAGGAACTGATGATGGAAAAATAAACACAGGTCTTCGAAATAAATCTACGTTTACTCCACCCATTCAAAACATCTCATGTAATGTCCTTGCGTTCGAACAGGCAGTAATGAAGGAAGTCGAAGCAATCGACTTTAATAACACCAAAGGATTCCAGAATTTGACAAAGGGGGAGAGAACAGCACTCCAAAAACTGAGTAATAACCAAGATCTGGTAGTCAAGCCAGCCGATAAGGGCGGGGCCATAGTCCTCATGAATTATACCATGTATAGAGAGGAGTGCCTCCGCCTTTTATCTGATGCTACGAGTTACGAGATACACCAGAATGATCCCACTACATGGATTATGAATAAAATCAAGAGCATGGTTCATGAAGCACTGACATGTGATTGGATCACGAAACATGAGGCTGATTTCCTCATATATACAGAACCAAGAACACCAAGATTTTACACGCTCCCCAAAATCCATAAGAACAAGACACCACCACCAGGGAGACCGATAGTGTCGGGCATCGGATCATTATTGGAACCTTTATCCCAATTTTGCGATTGGTTCCTAAGACCCATCGTAAAAAATCTCCATCATATTTGAAGGATACGAAGGACGTCTTATGCCACCTGAGGGACCTGGATATTAACATCGAGGAGGACCTGCTCATAACTATGGATATCGAGGCACTCTACACAAGTATTCCCCAGAGACGTACTTTGGAGGTGGTAGAACTAATCCTCCTAAATCAAGATTGGTCTTTTATCACACCAACACACTTCATCATGGAGTGTGCGGAGTTGGCTCTTACTGAAAATTTCTTCGAGTTCGAAGATAAACTATATCGGCAGATCAAAGGCACGTCAATGGGCAGTACCTTCGCGCAGAGTCTGGCGTGTTTGTACGTCCACCAGTTTGAGGAAGATCACATCTTCAGTGATAACAACCCTTTCAACCACCAGATGAAGACGTGGAAACGATATATAGACGACATTCTTGTCGTGTGGCATGGCACAATGGAGGAAGCCAGCACTTTTGTAGAGTGGATCAACAGTAAAGATTTGCATCTTAAATTTACTCACACTATTGAAAAAACCATGCTATTTTTCTAGACTTGGATATCACCTTGACGATGGGAGGGATCTCCACTAAAGTACACACAAAACCAACAGATAGGAATAGTCTCTTATTATATGAGAGCTATCATCCAAGGGCACTACGCCAAAATCTGCCTGTGGGCCAATTCCTAAGAGTGCGAAGAAATTGCTCAGAACTAGAGTCATTTCACGCTCAGGCAGAAGAACTGGAATCCAAACTCCTGGCAAGACACTATCCAAAACGTATGGTCAGGAAAAGCCAAGAAAAGGGCGAGAAATAACAACAGAGAAGCCCTGCTTGATACTACAATAAAGGAACAAACCGACCGTTTGGTATGTGTGACCACATATACCCCCGCGCCCAACAAAGTGCAGAATATCATCAAAAAGAAATGGGCGATACTTAATAGCGGAACAAGAAAGTGGGAACCTCCCCTCTTCGCTTTTAAGAGAAGCAGAAACCTACGAGACGATTTGGTACACTCAAAAATTACACGGGAGGAAGAGGATAATCAGTTTACTCTCTGGAGCCAAGCCAGTCGGTCATTTCCCATGTGGTAACTGTGTATGTTGCCAGTTCACTGCCACCACGAAAGAAGTGGATATTGGCACAAATAGACCATGGATATTAAAAAACTTCAGTAACTGCAACACTGAAAACGTGATATACATGCTTAACTGCCCATGCAACTTGAAGTACATTGGGATGACCACAAGGAAGGCGAAAACACGTATTAATGAACACCGTAGCACAATTCGGTGCAAGAAATCTAACACCAGACTGACCAAACATTTTCTCGAAAAGAATCACACTGAATTCGATCTGAGATGGGTGGTCATGGAGGTGATGCGGAAACAGAAAACCGATATAAGCCAACAACTGCATGTTAGGGAACAACGCTGGGTGTACCGGTTGCGCTCATGGGACACCGGGCTCAATGACGAAATACCTTGGCTACAACTATCCCGCTGAATCAACAAAAATACATACTGTCTACCACCAGTAGTCTTGGGAGAGGTGTGACCATTACATACAAAATACAATACTACCACCCCTAAACTGAATTTTTTCTTATGATGGCCTGCTGTTTTAATAGTATGTGCCTAGTAATGACTTGTTATACTGAGTCACGACTATCATCTATGGTAACCTAGTTACCTAGAGTAATTCATTGTGAGGCACTATGAGCAGTACACTTCCATAATTCATCTTTTGTACATGCACGTAATGTAAATACACAGAAGGGTCCGCATTATTGTATGTGATTCTTTGCCCTCCTTTCATATAATATGAATTGCTATACACTAGTGTAATCGTGCCTTTAAAATAATGCAGTGTCCCCCTGACACTAGATAGCATCTTTTTCCAGTATTGAGCTGTTTTTAGAGACACGCATGCGCATTTAGCAAAAACGAACCGCTATACACAAGCGTATTCGTTTTCACCTAGCGACCGCTAACCGCTACGTGCCGTTTAGTGTCTCTCATTCATGGGGATGAGAGCGGTGGAGCGAGGTCAGCGCACGCGCCCTCTAGTACTATGGGCGTGCTACCAGATAGGGCGTTTAGTGTCTCTTATTCATGGGGATGAGAGCGGTGGAGCGAAGTCAGTGCACGCGCCCTCCAGTACTATGGGCGTGCCACCAGTTAGGGCTCATCCTTTAGATCCTTCTTTCCGCCCAAGAACAGGCAACCAGGCAGCTATTTAGGCGCACACCGGAACCCGCACAGGCGGTAACAATTACCTTATCTTTCAATTACTTATGAAAGAGCCAGCGCGTACGAGTATATAAACCCGTTCCCCACTAACCCTCATTTATCGGCGGGGAGGCGAAGCGGATGAACATAGATGGGCCTGCTGGAAGCGCTGAAAATGACAGTAAGAGTATGAGTGTCATGGGTAAATGCTGAAGTATTTCTAACGCCTGATGTGCATGCACTTAATATAAGGCATGCATTTGTATGAGTGTTTGCAAGCAATACTTTTAAATGGGCTATAAACTAAGTAGCCTAGCTTTTCATGCATTGTGTTTTTTCAGAATAAGCCACAGTAGGCTCTTCCACCCTCGACCTCCCTTGAAGCTAATAGGATAGTGTCCTTGGGTAAGCAGTAGAACTAAGTGCTTTTTTAATAAGTGTGAACACGTATGATTGACACGTTTTTCACTTAGATCCTACCACGCGCAGCATAATGTGTGGTGTTATACGTACAGCATAGTGTGCTTTTATCTTACTTACACGTCCGGTTTGTTTGTTTCCCTTGTTTCCTATTTACCTACAGATACTCTCACATTTTAAATTTTGCACTACATGGGGAGTAGTTATCTTCACCCCCGTTTCTTAGAGTGGTAACCCTTTCATACACATTGTGTAGAAAGGTAGAGCCCATTATTCATCTCGGTCCTGACGAATGCTATGTACCCATATGGGACGCAGAGCAGAAACATGTTGACCACTTTTCTCGGTAAAGGGATAATGAATTCCCAGATTACCGCTCACTTGTTTTAATACCATAGATTTGCCCCTTAATTAAACTACTTGGGGACAAGTTTAATGGTTTTTAAATTACACTTTCACTCACTTACGGGCCACCACTTAGTTTTAGAAGTGCATCCCTGTCTTCAGGTGTATGCCCGCCCTCTATCAAACGAAGTTTTTAGAGGGCGAGGATGGCCTATGATGAAGCATGACACCAGGTGGTGTGTGAGGCCAGTACTTCACTTTTTGTGAGATGCCCCTAGTGGATTTGCATCTCTAGAGATTCTGTAGGAACCTGTAGGAAGCCCAACTAGGGACAGCCCTATTTGTGTTTTAATGCTATATAGGAGGCTGGCTCGTCCCTAGGCCCTGTGCCTCTAGTTCCCTCCCCTAGTTTAACACTAGGGCTAGTGTGTGTAACTTTATGTACAGCCTATGGCTGTGGGAACTTTATTAGGGCAAATAACTAGGTCATATATGACTCAGGACTAAGTGATTAAAACACACAGTCCACTTTAATAATCAACGAAACATAGGGTGGTATAACCAAATCCTCCCTGATTTCACAAAAGCACTAGTAATGAAAACTGAACTGGCATATGATGAAAACACTTATGCTGAAATATTAAGAACACCGTCGCTCCTAGCAGAAACGGTGGTAGCCCAGACTGTCACAAATTCGGATGAGTGGGAAGCTCTATCAACGAAAAAGAAAGAACAGATTCGTACAACTCTCCATGGAGCATTTATGACTGAATATTTAAGAAAGAATTCGGCACTACGAGGCCTCGTGGTCACCAATGAACCAAGGCTGTTCCTTAATATCAAAGAATTCAGAATTAATTGGTCAAGCATTGCATGGAAATGCACCAAGGATTGGTTGGTACTAATTATTAACACGGCCAGGCAACTAGCGGATGCTCTGATGGTCGAGATACAACAATGTGAGAGCAAATTAAAAACTACAGTGCATATCACCGTTTTCAAAAAGAAACTAGAGGAAATAAATAATGACCATTTGTCATATAGGGAATACCTCACGCAATCCAAGATCACTAAATTACAAAAAGATGTGCAGAAGTTTAGCCGCGAAACAATATACCCCTACACCACTGATGAATATTATGACAGACCGCAAGAATAGGCCAAAAGACGTCAACCACGTTTTAGACCGACTCCCCAGAATTGGACTTTCAGCTCGGGTGAAGAAAGAAGTGACAGCAGCAGTGACGAGAGCACTGGTGGACAGCACCCTAGACGGAATCAGAATCCCCACCAACAAATGTTCAATCCACCCATGAACCCCTATGGGTTCTGGCCACATCAGTTCTATCCACCTGGCTTCGGCTTTCAACAAGGTCCGCAACCTTTTTTAGCCAGGGGCCAGGGAAGAGGCAGGGGCAGACAAAAAACAAGAAACACCCCCAGAGTACAATGGGAGAACGAACCGTCTACCAGCGGAGCGGTCACACGGAGCAAAGGCAGAGGCAGGGGCGGCACATCAACAACGAACAAGGAATGACGAATGTCGTAAACCTGAGTGATTATACAATTAAAAAGAAGAA